>CM070524.1:45121984-45730900 GCA_036346145.1 Olyra latifolia
TCCACTGGTGGTTATATCTTGAGCCGCCAGTGGTAGATACCACTATATATATACCCTAGCCTCGCGATACCCCCAAATTTTCACAAGTCCCGCACGCGCACTCTCGTTGCCAAGCCCTAGCAGCCGCCCTCTCGTCTGCGTCCTCGTCGCCGAGCCCTCGTCGTCGTCGTCCTCTCGTTTGCGTCCTCGTCGTCGAGCCCTCGTCGCCGTCGCCCTCTCGTCTGCGTCCTCGTCGCCGAGCCCTCGTCGCCATCGCCCTCTCGTCTGCAACCTCGTCACCGCACCCTCGTCGCATCCTCCCTCGTCGCCGCCGCCCTTGTCGCTGAGCGGATGGCATCCTCGACGTCTGCGTCCGCTGGCTCCGGCGCCACACCCTCTACCTGCTCACCCTCAAGGTCAGCACTTCTCATTTTAGTGTAGATTCAAATTCAAATAGGAATATAAATATTTGGAGAGTAGCATTAATGCAAAGAAAAGATATAGCTTCACCAATGAAAGTATCAAACTATACTATTGATTAGATAATTGTTTGCCCTACTTAAACAGCATACACCAAATGTTAGTTCACCAATGGACTGTTCAACTTGATCCAAAATTTCATGACGACGCCAGTAATTTGGAGCAATTGGTTCCTTTGAGGATCGCCTGACTTCATTCCACTCATAGCTCTGTTGTTAATATTCCGATTATATATTGGTGATAAACAATGGGCGATTTCAAGTTGGTATCTTTTATGCCTTTCACTAGCTTATTCTTTCCTTACATTCTTGAGTTGAACAAAATAATAGTAAAATATGAACTTTAGTGGGTCTTGGTATATTTTTTGAGTGTTCGGGTTTACACAAACGTGTACAATATACAAACTTGCCTTTGTTCAGCTCATATAGTTATGGATCTTGTTTAGGCATTTTTGTTGTCCAATAATGATTGTCGATGCAAGATTGTCTTTTCCTTGTTTGCAAGTGGCAGCCTGACTTCACTCAAAATAATACAAATCAGAGTTATAGCGAAGCATTGTAACTTACAAAGGTTCTTCAATTACAAAAACAAAAATGTAGGTTCATATTATACCACACACTTGGCTGGTGAAACAAAGACTAGTTCATTTGGACTTGCACAATATTAGCAGTAAATCGAGACGTTTGGCTCACGCATATAGCTCATTTCCATGGCTATGGCTGATTGGTCCTGCTTTTGCACCGGCATCGTTTCGATGCTCGACTTTGTTGTGCTTACACCTAGTTCCACTTCCACGCTTACTGCATCATGCTTGTATATTCTTATTTGTGACGTGCTTTTACAAGAGGGCTGCTTTTTTCTTATTTTTAGGTAATTTTTAGGGGAGAATTTTTTCTATCAAGTAAGATGAGTTTGTTGGATGTTAGAGTTTTTAGTGGTAGATTTTTTTTTCCTTTAGAGATAATAACATAAGATAGTTTGTTACCACATTAGGTCATTCACCACTTATCAATAACACACGTACTTTTTGGCCTCTAGAGTCTATTACCAATATAGGTCTATAGGATGAATACGGATCAAACTCATATTGATTACGTACGGATAGCTTAACAGATATCACGCATGTAAAGAAAAGTGCTATATTATGCCAAGTATTACAGATAATGGTAAAGTTAATTGCTTCTCTTGTATGTTGGAAGGCTAAATTGCCTGGTGTTCTCTTGTATATAGAATGGACCCTGAGGCCACCCCAGCTGTGAAGAGAAGGGTTAGCAAAGGGCCAAGCAAGCTCAAGACCGATGTCGTTCATACCATCACAGAGGTCCGGACAGGAGGTATACCGGTCCTTCCCACGAAAGCTGCATCAGCGTATCGAACAATGTACGGGGTGGTGGCTAGGGCACGAGTCCCATGCACCACCAACACCTGGAAGGACCTCACCGCTCAAGAAAGGGACCAACTATGGGAGGAGCTCAAACGGTCATTTCAATTCTCTGAAGACTCTCTTCCTGAGGTGCAGAAGAACACCCTGAAGCGCATGGGGATCGCCTGGAAGAACTGGAAGGTGGATCTTGTCAAGGATTTCGTCAATGAGGAAAAGACCCCCATTTCAGAAGTACCCTTTCATTACGAATGAGGTGTGGGAGGTGTTCAAGAGGATGAAGACAATGAAGGAGTTCAAGGAGTCCTCCATCAAACACAAGGCCATTCAGGCCAAGAACACACACCCCCACAGACTCGGCACCGCTGGATATGCGGCAAAAGAACGCGAGTGGGAGCTGGCCGACTGCGCCAGTGAGCAATCTGAAGCCGCCACAAGGCTCACCAACACGCGTGCTGACCGCTGGATTAGGGCTAGGGTCAAAGTCACACCGACGGGACCAGTTTTCTCCACGCCCGAGTTTGCTGAGGTGGTTCAAAAGCTGGTAAGTGCACAATGACCCTTACAATGTTTACTTTCGTAACACCCCAATTACAATTTCTCCACGTATTGCAGATTGAGTATGACACGCAAGCATCGCAAGGCTCCTTTGTCGAAAACAGGGAGCGAGACATCCTAACCGAGGCCCTAGGAAACAAGGAGCACCCAGGCCGTACGCGGGGCATCGGGGTCTACGTTACCTGGAAGGAGGGGTTCCCAAATGACTATCTCTACTATAAGAAAAAGAAATGTGTACATAACTTAGAGGATGAAATTCAAAATAGGGTACACGCAGAAGCTGAGAAGATACGAGCAGAATGGGAGCCTCGGGTACAACAATTGGAGGAACACGTAAGGAACAGACTTGAAGCCAACCCTAATACACAAGCTCTCGGTTGCACCCCTCCATTTAAAAGCAGCTGCACTTCCGCACCTTCGCCCGATAAGGCTGGCCCAACGAAATACCCGGTGGACGACATCAAGGAGATTACCCATTGCTTGCTCCAAGTTTCGTATAGCGCCGGTGTTTCACTCGAGGTGGCCCGCGGTGTGGTGTACCCCTGCATTTCGGGGATGAAGGTTCATGGTGCGGACTTGGCGGCGGGGTACACGAAGGTCTAGGTAGACGCTATTATGGAAAACACCGCAGCGAAGATCCCACTTGTGAATCCTCCTAATGATGAAATCATAACAGTTAGGGATGCTGTCCATACTTTCGTCCAGTGGCCCAAGAAGGATATTACTCTTCTACCAAATCTTAAAGAAATCGAGGCCGGCGGCGTTGGACCCATAGATCCGATCCGTAATTATGAAGAGGAGAGAACGAAGAAAGCCATGTCTGCGGCAGCCCCTCAATCTTTGAAGACAAGCTCACAGAGCAATAAGCGTGCTGCGTCTTCACCACCAGAGCGCTATTGCTCCCCAGAGAAAGGGAAATGAATCATAAGTCAATCTTCAGCGCCTAAGAGGAAGATTCACTGGGCGCCGAAAGGGAAAAAATTTCAGATGAGAGAACCACTGCATACCCTTGTCGCATTAAAAGACATGGATGCGGCCTGCCAGAACCTACATGATTATTATCTCAGGAACTCACGCCTTCCCGTGAAGGAACGATCATCCAGTATCATGGGTAAGGTGAAGGGCAAGTATTTTCTAGACGATAACGATAGTTATCTTACCATAACCTTCGAGGACATGTGGTATCTGTTTCAATTGCAGGAGTTGGACGCCTCTCTCATCCGCTGCTTTGCAGTGTAAGTATATACAAGTCTTGCGCATTGTCAGTGTATATTTCTTATCCACTTATACACTGATCACATATAACTTACTTTTCAGCCAAATGTATCTAGTTGCCAAACGAGATCAAGTCCAGGCCGGTTTTCTTGACCCTGGCATTGTCACCCAGGACAACATAAAGGCGGATAGAAAGAATACCGGGCAATACCTGAAGAGGGCCCTAACTAGAGGACAGGACAAAGCATACTTCTTATTGCCCTTCAATAAAAATTTTCATTGGATCTTGCTGCTCATAGAACCTAGCGAAAACAAGGTTGTCTACCTCGACTCGTTGAGGATGAGCCCCACACACGAGTGAGAAGATTTAAAAGGCCTACTCAATGCGGTGTTCAAGAGTTATGTCAAGGGTGGGGGCAGGCACAATGCTGCGATGGGCATGGAACTTAGGCATATAGAGAAATTTTCAGTAAGTGTCTTGACGGGGCCTGGAGGGAAGTTCGGTGTCACTTTTTTAGCACGCACAGGTGCTGGCCTCCCCCGAGCAAAGACATCCTTGCTCGGGCCCGGGCATGATTCCGGAGCCCAAAGCCCATTGACGGCGTAAAGCTCGCAGCTCACGAACTCGTCATCCGCCGGCGCCGGGAGAGCCTCATCGTCGGGAACGCGCCAAGATTTTGGGTCAAGGTACCCCCATGCCTCGAGGTCCTCCAGTCGCGCGGCGGTGGTTCACGAAGAGACGAACTTCGCCATGGAGGGCAACGGCGAGAGCGATGGCAGCAAGAGAGAGAAAGCGGGAGGAAAGAAGACAAGAGAGGATGGCGTGTTAGTGGGAAGAGAAGGCCAAGAGTTTTTATCCTTCCTCCACTAAATAAAACTGCCCCAGAAATCTCGGGAACTGGCGCGCGTGCGGCTGTCACGTCGCCTTAAAACTGCAAGCCCACTCACCAGGAAGTAACTGTTGGGAGACCGACGTTTGAAATCCTGCCCGGGTGGCTTTTTGCTCGGCTAACCCGAAGCTCTGCTCGGGTAGCCTTTGCTCGGCTAACCCGAAGTTCTGCTCGGGTAGCCTTAGCTCGGCTAACCCGAATTTCTGCTCGGGTAGCCTTTGCTCGGCTAACCCGAAGTTCTGCTCGGGTAGCCTTAGCTCGGCTAACCCGAAGATCTGCTCGGGTAGCCTTTGCTCGGCTAACCCGAAGCTCTGCTCGAATAGCCTTTGCCCGGCTAACCCGAAATTCTGCTCGGGTAGCCTTTTGCTCAGCTAACTCGAAGTTCTGCTTGGGTTGCCTTTGTTCGGCTAACCCGGAGATCTGCCCGGATGGCCCTTGCTCGGCTAACCAGATATAGCCCTCATCCTGCCCGAACATCTGGCCTCCAAGCCTCCGGTACACAATTAAGAGCCTCGAGGAGGGACCCGGTCGTCCCCTCACTCGAGGCTCGGGGGCTAGATGACGGGGCATGGAGGGAAGTTTGGTGTCACTTTTTTAGCACGCACAGGTGCTGCCCTCCCCCGAGCAAAGACATCCTTGCTCCGGCCCGGGCATGATTCTAATCTTGCCCTGGCCAGAGTCCGGGTCACTCCGTTCTCGACAGGGCGCAGGCCTTTCCACCCGCTGTAATAAATGCTCTGACACCGTCAAAGACCACAACGTCCCGTCGAAGTGCAGGAGACCGCGGCTACCTACCCGCGTCTTGTTGTACTATTCCTATACCGTCCTCCCGTAATCACGAATGATGACGGCAATCGCTTCGACATATGCGTGCCTCGGCGACCTTGGATCATTGGATGCTAGGCTCCGCGTCCATTAGAATATTAATTACACTCGTGTATAAATAGACCACACTGCTGTACATGTAAAGGTTAGCTGCTAGAAATCACACACACACCACAAGAGCTCTGGCTGGGGCAACCACAAGCCGAAGCTCCCATCTCCCACCTGAAAAACTAGAGCCCCTCTTCCCCGGTGAGGCCGGGGATTCCCTCTGTAATCTTCCTCCATATTCCATTAGATGCAGATCACTGGATGTAGGGCTGTTACCTCTCCCTGAGGGGCCCGAACCAGCTTAAACCCCTCGTGTCCCCCTGTTTACGATTGTTTGATCGAGGTCGCCTTCCCGAAAGTCTCCAAGGCTGCAGAAAAGAGACCGGTTGATCCTCACACTCAACAAGTAAGCTCGGTACCCGGGAGCTTCGTACTCCCGACCGTCGACATGTCTATTCACACTTTTCCTTATAATAAAATGGAAATTTTTTTAGTGCCTGCCCCACTGATTATTGTGCCTTGTCATCTTTATACTTTCTTATGTAGTGCCACCAGCAGCCCGGAGGCCATGCTTATAGTTTCTACGTTGCGCAACATATGCAAATCATTCTAGGGTTACGACCAAATGAAGATCTGAACATTGGAGATACAAACATCGATTTCAATTCTCTTGCAGACATCAGAGATAGTTTGGCTACGTTTAATAATACCCAAGTTATTGACCTAAATGGTCGTGTAAACAGTGGACGCCTATAGTTAACTATAACAAACATATTGTATGAAGTGCATGCATGTCCCGTAATAACTTGGTTATATTAATATATGATATGTTCTTTTGAATTTGATGTTGTTCTTATTTAAATGAAATCTAGATGTATATGGATGAAATCTGGATGTTTATTGATGTATATGCATATGGATGAAATTATTTTTTGGATGTATATGGATGTATATGTATATGGATGAATTCTGGCTGTGTATGGATGAATTCTGGATGTGTATGGATGAATCCTGGATGTGTATGTGGATGAAATTCTGGATGTATATGTATTTTTTGGATGTATATGTATATGGATGAATATGGATGTTTATTCTGAATTCTGGATGAAATCTGGATGTTTTTTGATGTATATGTATATGGATGAATTCTGGATGTGTATGGATGAAATTATTTTTTGACCCTGGAAGAGATATCACTGGCGGTTCATACCAAAACCGCCGGTGATATGCATCGTCACTGGTGGTTCCAGCTAAAAACCGCCGGTGAAGGTTTACATATCACCGGCGGTTTTGATTTAAACTGCTAGTGAAAATCTGTTATCGCCGGCAGTTATCACGATAACTGCCGGTTAAATTATTAATATCACGGCCGGTTCTGTTACGAACCGCCAGTGATAATTCATATCACTGGCGGTTCCGCACCCGCCAGTGATAATCCACTGTCACATAATCACTGTTGGTTCGAAAACCGCCAGTGATGTGAGTTCAAAACCATCAGTGATGACGTATTCTGCACTAGTGTAATGTTCCTTGTTAAGTACATTGATTGGTACCTGTAATGTAATTTAAAGACGGAGTTCTTGAAGGTCAAGTTACCCACCAGTCCACCACGACTAATGAAATTCACACGGGATACTGCATGGAAGCTCTCAATCGATACGCTTAGAGGCATTCTTCCCGAGTAATATGTGTCACGAGCGATAGAACGAATACGACTGACATGTACTAACATTAGGGAAATTAATTAACTCCCAACATGCTACAGATAATTCACCCATTAGGGGATTTATTACGTACTATCCTCGATTGCCAATATGTTCATTTTTCCAAAGTGGTTGGCGCCGTCGGTTTCTCTAAGGGCATGTTTGGTTCGTAACTCTAGATAGCCATACCAATGCAAAGGTCATGGCCAATCCAGGGTATGACCTTTTAAAGATAAAATTTTAGATGTTTGGTTCGAAGCCAACAAAGAATGACCAATGAAAAATTAAAAATAATTCAAAATTTCAAAAAAATTGAAAAGTATTTAAAATGGGTTGCTTATTATTTAGATGAATTATGAAATTTTTTTGATGTAATTTGGACACTGTATTAAATTGATGTAAAAATAAGAAGTTTAATCGGAGTAAAAAAAAAGCAACTAGGGAAGTGTGCCTGCAACTAGCACCGAGCGCGTGCGTGCGCGAGGCTGCGCGTGGGCCTGAGCACATGCGCGGAAGGCACGATGGCGCAGGCGCCAGATTTCCGCGCCGTCGCCGCGGCCGCATGCGAAGGACAAATTTGAGGGCGTGCCAAATTTTGGCATTGGCAGGGCGTGCGTCGGCTACCATCCAAATACACGCCAATTTTCGAGGGCATGCCAAAATTTTGGCAGGACGAACCATGGCTATGATCTAAATACGCCCTAAGTCTCTGGTCAGCAATGGCGGAGCTTAGGGCCCGTTTGGCAATAAAGTTTAGAGAAAACTTTGTTTTGTAATATATAAATTTTAGTTATGTATGTATTAACTCTATTTTCTTTGAAACTACAATCTGTTTGTTTCCATAGTTTATAGAAGCAAAATTTTGACCAAACACAAAGAAGAAGAGCTAGCCATAGTCAAAGTTAGAAAAATTTTGGTATGAAGTGGAGTTACAAAAACTCCAAAAAATTTTTAACCAAAACAGAGTTATGAAACTGAACTTAAGTTTTGTATCCAAACACCCCACCGTTTT
Source organism: Olyra latifolia (assembly GCA_036346145.1). Classification (NCBI taxonomy): domain Eukaryota; kingdom Viridiplantae; phylum Streptophyta; class Magnoliopsida; order Poales; family Poaceae; genus Olyra; species Olyra latifolia. Next base: position 45,130,076 of record CM070524.1, read on the forward strand.
CTAAACCATGGTATTTTCAGAAACCATGGTTTTACCTCAAAACTATGAAAATACTACATTACCAAACAAGCCCTTAGTGTAGGACAAGGTCGGTCGTGGCTCTCCTTCCTTTCCTAAACTCAATGAATTAGCAAAAAGATTTACTACTTAATTAAGACATATCTTCTATGCAACACTACACCAAAACAGGTCATATATTCCGGTATATCTATATCAGTTAGTTAGAAACCAGGACAAATAAGATCAATAGTGCCGGTCCTGAGGTTCGTATAGGGACCCAGAACATATATTATATTATATTATATTATATATATATATAGTTGTGTTGCTTCATATTCATAAATGTCTGCCGAGACGTTTCGTGGGCATTTTATCCCTGTCACATCTATATAATCTAATCGACCTCCATATTCCCGTCCCCCTCCATCACTCCTAGATCTCCACCACTGGCGCCTCTTCCCACTCTGCCATGGCCCAATCCCCTTCCTCCCCCTTGTCGCTATAGCCCTCTCCACCTATCTCACCATCAGCACACCCCTGCCTATCCGCCTGCGCCGCCGTAGCCCTCTCCACCCACCACCTCGTCCAGCCTTGCCATGGTCACTAGATGAAGTCAAGTAGATGACCCTGTTCTTCAAGTAGGTAGTATGGCGCGCAAAAGTCATTGCGCTAACTAAATCCCTTTTTTTGCTTGTCAGCATTGATTGTTTCGATTCTCAAGTAAGTGCTATCAAACATGGATCTTGATATGTGAATTTATATTCTTCCTGATGGGATTGAATCAAAAATGAATATCCCAATTAATGCAAGGAAGTAGATCAATCAATTTGAAGGTGAACCCCACTAAATTTTTTCATGAATAGTAGATAGAGGCAAAATAATATGATTTGGCGCCCCACGAGAAGGAGCCGGCGCCCAAGCGACAGCGGGCCACATTGCTAGATTCGTCTTTGGATCCTTCAACGTGTGGCCCAGCCGGTGAGAAAGAGGATGCCGGTGACGAAGAGGAGGCGCTGAAGGACGACGACGAAGAGCTCACCCCCGCTTTCTCCTCCCAGGAGAAGTTAGAGGAGAAGGCTGTTGTCGGGTTCACCCGAGTCCAACGATGGGGACACCTCCCCTGAGGACGGCGAGAAGACGGCAAGCCACAACGATGACGTCGGCTACTCCGACTCTGAGATGACGAGTGACGATGATGACGATGACACCTTTATGTAGATAACTAGTTAGTTAGGATTTTACAGCAAGGTAGCAGTAGTAGCCTACCTAGCACCGGTGTGGTGCTAACTAGACTAGATAAAAAATATTTTAAAATTTATCCGTGCCGGTTCTAATTATAAACTGACACAGAAAATGGGTCATCTGTGTGGGTTCATAACTGGCATAGATGACTAGCGACATCGGTGGCTGTTGTTTTGTGCCAGTTCAAAAACCGGCACGATGACCATTTTGGAACTGACACGGATGACGTGTTCTATAGTAGTGCAATATCCTTCTAAGATTACTCTCCTTGCATTTCACATGAAGCTTTGGCACTAGTCTCTCTATCCAAACTTATCTTATGACCGACATCACAAAGATTGGGTACAGTATCATTCTCCTCCATGGATATCCTCATCACAAGTTCTTTATGATATCACCTCTCTGTATGTTAACAGTGAGTTGTGAACCTTGGTGGTAGTGCTGAGCTCCCAGGCTGTGGGAGGGGGAAGTGATATCTCTGCTCACGTGCATGTTGATGAATGACGAGCCGGCGACTCATAGACAGGTGTCGGAGCCATAATGATAGCGATTCTTCGCATGGCAATTGTCACCGTCCATTTGATTTTTTTTTTTCTTTGCAAGCTAGTGTAGCGCTGCAGTATTCCCAATTCGAAACATGGGATTCGATTTCATACCGATTGAACTATTTTATGTGAAATTTCTATTTCGAACAGGGCCACTTGATTCGACTACTACGTTATTGTACTTTTACTAAAGAAGAAACAACTCTAGAATAGCATGGAGTTGTTTTATCCGCTCTGGTACCGGAGAGCTTTTGGACGAAACGATCATCCGAGACGAGGAGCTAGTGTTCACTTTGTAACACCCTCATATCATAGTACCACACCAGGCATATCTTCACTGGATATCTGACGACAAATTTTATTGCCTCCCCATACAACTGAAACACATGCACCTGATCAAATGCAAAAATAAACATGCACACACACACACAGTTAAACTCTACTGAACAGCTAGCTAGCTAGGAAGCAGAAGAATATATCCAGCGAGCGGCTAGACTAGACTAGAGCATGTCCCTCAGCACGGAGATAGCCGCGGCATGCTTCTCCTGCAGGCATGAACGGCCACATATTAATCGATCAATAGGAGCAGACGATATGGATGCATGTATGTATTGAACAAAGAAACCCCCTTGGAGTAAGAAGAGAACAATGCATGGACAGCGCTCCAGCCGGCTCGTCAAAAAATAATCTCAGCGTGCCGATCGATGGCAGTATTACCACCACCATCCTCGGTCCTTCCGTTCATTCGTAGCAGAGGGTTGGACAAGTACGATTCATTCTCACGCCGATCGAACGGTTAGGATTGCGGCTTGGGATACACCTATGAGGCAATACGTACTGCTGCTACTGACATTATATATGCACGGATGCCTTATGGGCTATTATATATACTGGCTCGAGTTCAGTCCTTGTCTCCAATTAGCTAGATCTAAGATTTCCTTTTCCAGCAGCACATCACAGTGACGCCAATTACACCACTGCTAGCTATTCCCTCCGTTCCTAAAAAAATATCGTTCTGGGATTCAAATTGTCCCTAAAAGAATGTCATTTTAGGGCAATAATTGCTAGATTTCCCTATCATCCCTATAAAATATCTATAGATTCCCCTCTCACCCCTATAAAATACCTATAGATTCCTACCTATATATACCCTTCTTAATCTACTTAAAATTTTCTAGAATGACATTCTTTTAGGAACGGAGGGAGTACTAGTTAACAGCAGGAGAGGTGCTCAGTTGCTCACCTGGTCACGAGCTCTGTCCCGGATGCCGCTGCACACCGGCCGGCCACGCTCGTCGTACAGTATCATCCCGCTGAACCTGGGCATCTGGCACTTGACGCCCATCAGCACCCTCCTTTGCCATATGGGCCGCGCCGGCGTGCCACCGGCGGCGGCGGCAGCCCCCTGCGCTCCACGCTTCACACCCGCCGCCGCCGCCGCCGCCTCCAGCGCCTCCGCCCCCTGCAGAGACCCGTGCTCGCAGCCACCGCCACCGCCACCCCTCGCGCCGGCGACCTCGTCGCCCCGCCGCGCCGGCCGGCCGTCGGCGTAGGCCTTCTCTTTCCACAGGTCCACGGACAGGCAGAGCCCCATGAGAGCTAACGTGCAGAGCCTGTACGTAGGGCGGAGCGAGGTGGGGTGGGGGCTCCTCAGCTTCTTATGGCGCGTGGCGCCAAGGGTGAGGCAATGCGCGCACAGGCTGCCCGTGAGCGTTGCCGTTTGTAGCGAGCCAGCGGCGCTTGCGCTTGACGCCCATTTACGTTTCACCGTTCGTCTTTGATGCGTGAGACCGCACCGTTCGTGCGTGCATGCGACGCGTTCCCGGCTTGGCAAGGAGTGTTCATCGCTGCGTTATGCTTGGGATTGGAGTAATCATCTCAAGGCAGGCTGATGCACGATGGTGGTGGCAAGGTTGGTGGTGCTAGTTCATGCGCACTGCCCTTGTGTTGTGAAATCTTTTTCTTTCCTTTGAAAGGGAAAAAATTGCCTCTTTATATAGATAGATTCTATGGGGTTATTACTTAGAAGTCTATTTTGTACAAGAGCCCCTCCTATCTGATAGAAAAAGGGTCCCATGATCCCGAGCCGGAACCAACCAGATTGTCCCAGTGGATAAATAAGGAATACGGAAACAAAAACAGCGATTGGAGCAGAGAATGAAATTGCATTATAAGGCCGCAATTGAACAGACCGAGCAAGTTGGCGAATCTGTTCATGCGCATATAGCATGGAAACATGGTGCAGGAACACGGTTCAAATATGTATTCAGATCCATGCTGGAGTTCAGAATGGAGCATGTTTTGGTTATAGCTATCTTTCTTCTTCCGTGATGGTGCAGGAGAACCGCTTGAACCATATGAAATATCTAGCATATATACTGGCATCCAGAATGGGCCATCTTTTGATTATAGCTACCTTCTTTGAGGAGAAAACCTGTCTTCGTTTCGAAACTCATACAAACTTTGCTACCGGCGCCGTCCATTGTTCAACTAACTACGGCTTACATGCCTTCAAAAGGCAATTTGATGATGAGATCCATTCTTTAAACTTTAAAGCCTTATTGAACAACTCTAGGTGAAACTTTCTTCTGCCATGCAGTGCTGGTTTCACCCAAGACAAGTCTTGTGTCACCAGCCAAAAATTTCAACATGGTCCAGTGGGATCTGCATTCACAGATCTTAACTAGCACTTCACATTTCACAGGGCAAAAGGTGATGAAGATTGAAGACTAAATCTCATGGAGCCCATAGTTGCTCTGCTGAACAAGTTACTACTCGTTAAGCCTTGACATTTTCCAAATGGAAGGTGTTTCAATGTTCACCTAACAAGGAAATGAACGCACAGTTTCAAAGCAAGTTGGGGGCTTAATTTGCAACCACCTGCAAGGCTGCAACCATATCACCAACTTAACTGAATTAACATTCGTGCAATTTAGTGTTCAGAACAGTATAGAAGCAAGAATTCAGTGCTCGAAATTTGTAACTGCTAATGAAAAACAAGTTACGGAATGCATGAAGTAACAGGGAATCAGCACTGACCTGTCAGCTGTCACTAAAATCTATCTGCAAGCAGCCTTTTTAATGATAACAACACTGTATTGGCAAACATAATCATGACACCTAGCTGCGGAAATCAGGAGGCAGGGTTTCATCTGTGAAGTACTCTTTTCTCACTGTCTCGACATCACAAAATCTCACCTTGTGTAAAGCAATAACAATAGTATTAGAGCATAAGGCTAGATATATCACTACTCACCAGATGGAGCACCACACATGCACGCACGTGTGTGCGTGCACGCGTGCGAACACAGAGAGAGAGAGAGAGAGTTACCAAGGAGGCGTATGATTTCAACAGAGGTTTAACAAGCTGCCACATTGGCTGAAACACAAATGGTGCATCCACAAAAAGTACTTGGCCAAGCCGCTTTGGGTAGTAGTAGTAGAAAATATCTATCTGGGGAAGTTGAAATTAACATAAATACAACTACAGTATGCATTAGGTGCCGCAGACAGCGAGTAGTTAAGACTGGAAATACAGGAAATCAAAGTATGAATTAACCCATTAGAATGAACTTTATTGCTGCAGGGCCTAAACACACTCTTCATTGAACTAGACATTTTTAATCTAGCAAAACTTTATTATTTATCCATACTATAAGTAATGTTCTTGGAAAATGGATATAAAAATTACATGATTTAGTAATAATGTTATTTGACTTCCCATATACCATTACAACAGTGCAAAGTATTCAAGGAAAGCTAGTTTACCTTTTCTATTTCAAACAAACCAGTAATAACTGTATGTTTAACACTCCAACAACATAGCACAATTCATGTGAAATGCTTGTCATGTTCAGTACCTTCTTAGACAGAACTTGTTAAAAGTATAATAAGAACTATGGTGATGATAAAACATACCAAAAACTTTAAGAACTGGAAATCACCATTTTCTACACGGAAGCCTCGAAGATCAAAAATCCCAAGTATATTCTCTGTTCCCAGTGGAAGTTTACTTAATGCTCTCTCAACCAAAAAGGCACACAGCTTCTCATTTTCAACTGGGTCCTGTTTCTGTAATAGTAATATTATTTATGGATCAGTAATATAACCAGGAAAAAGGGACATCTGCAACATGGATACTACATCAGTGAGATACAGGACATCACAATACAACTAAGATGCAGTGCTGTTATTTAAAGTTGTAAACCACGACAGCTTGTAGCTGCTTTCAGAAGTACAAATGATGGCTTGTCATGGGATAATTCTGTATCCTTATTTTGTTCTCTGTGCTGTTTTAATGCTTTGAGTATATGTTCATTATTTAGGCTAAGCAATATCTTATGTTCAACATGTCTACATCAAGATTCACTGGTTCACAATATAAGGAACTTACAGAAGGAAAATGCTTGGATGCCACCACTACTAGCACAGGCCTGCCATACACATCTAAAGAATCATGCACATATGCTTTGCCAGTCTGGTACAATCCTTTCACTGATTCTTCTGATAATTCTGATACATGAAAATCCTGACGCCATTTCTAGTGCAGATGATAGGAACACTTGGGGTGAAAAATTCCAAAAAAAGATTTTCTTCACAATCTCAAGAATTATGTGGACAAAATATTAAGTATTCCATGATAATGCAAAACATAAAGCTTTGCCAATACGTATCATTTCAGATCAACCCAGCAAATGGGAGTAAGTCCAACTCCTACTATCAAGGATGAGAAAACGGCTCCCACAAAATGGCACGTAACATGTGAATAAATTGGAATATGGTTACGGAACATTGTGCAGTTAAACTGCATAAGTTTAGAAGAGAGAATAGGATTATAAGTCTACAGTGTCACTTAAAATCAGTTTCTTCAGGAATTTGATTCCACAATTAGTGAATAAACTATCAGAATAGATCAACAATTCAACATATATTAAAAATTCTGCGACTAGTAAAAAGTAAATAAATGGCATAATCTTTCCAAACACACCTTGTGTTTTGAAATCTACAGATTGCTAAGAAAAAAAATCTGCCTCTGTTTCAATGTTCCTAAGTTGACACTGTTATGAGTTGACGGTAATCAAAGTAAAACTATAAACACATAGAATAAACTTTGCTTCTCATATCCTTACAGGGATAATGATTTAAGCAGCCGTTCCGTCCAGAAATACTATAAAAGAGAGTAATATATGATTTAAACGAAATACATGAACAAAATCATGCACAATAGAATTAAAAAACTACTTCCAACATACCAAAAAACACAAGGATTCTTTGTCAAAATGGGAAAGAAAGGGGCTACCTATCAGGTCAGCAGAGCTGTAGGATGATTTAGACGGAATCGAAGAACAAAATCATGAAATCATTTCGAACGCAGGGATTATTTGTCAAAATGGGAAATGAAGGGGACATTTCTCAGGTCAGCATAGTTTGTAGGATACAATGGCCTTGGTCAATTTCGAGACGGCTTCGTCGACGGAGAACCTGCGGTCCTTCAAGAACCAGATGATCATCTCGTCATCATCCCTCCCATTCCTGCCTGTCGGGAGCCCCGGATGGTCCCTCTCCAGCCTTTCTTTCACCTCCAAGACGAGCTTCACACATGAAGCAACCAGTTCAAGATAACAAGTCATGCCTAGTCTAGTGGTAGTGGATATGTAGCTGCTGGTCATTTGTAACGAAGTAGCATCACTCGGCAGCAAAGCGGCTGAGGACATGCTCGAATCAAGAGTCGAAATCGTGGCACGGGTGTGCTACCTTGGAGGTGGCGACGGCACTGGGAGCGGCGCTGCAGCAGCGTACTGCTGCCCTGGCGAGGCCCTGCGGAGGTAGAGGAGCCCGGACAGCGGAACGGAAGGAGCAGGTGGCGGCGGCAGCCATCACCCGTTGTCTTCTCTCCGATTGCGGCGGCAGCGAATCCCGCGAGTAGAGGCCCGCGAGTAGAGGCTTGCTTCGCCGGACCGGAGGGCACAGGGAGAGCCACCGACAATTGGATTGGACGAAGGGCGTGCGGCAGCGAGATGGAAGGCAAATCCTACGGCACCCGGTGCCACATGGCACCTGCAATCTGGCCGTCCGCGCGCGATCGGACGGCTAGATCAATCCAAGTTACTTGTGACATCTGGTGCCATATAATTTTCGTCAAGTGAGATGGAGAGTTTCCTGTCCTGATATGAGTTGATAGGTAAGAGCATCATATCAGATATTCTATCCTTCCACTCCATTTCACACTAAACCCACCCCTCTATCTTCTCTCTCCTATTAATATTGATATTGATCAATCACCTTTCAACCGCCGTATTTTCATATTCGTAACCGTACGATATTATGAAATATTTGAAAGATAGTACTTAATTTGAAGTAAGAAGTAATTAATACTTGCAGTGTTATGTAATAAAATATTCGATTTTACCAAATTCATGCATGCGAGACTTATGAAGGAAGATTGAGACGAGCTTGTTGGCTTGCTATGGAAGGAATGCATAGGTGCACTCTGGCTTGCTATAGAAGGAACACATAGGCCCTATATATGGCAGCTCGGTGACCTCCATTTCCATGCAACCTCTAGTACCCACCCGCTCATACTAGGTCATTTCTAGCTTTCACCGATGAGTTCTTCATCAGAGAAGTTGTACGAGGAGCCGCCATTGAGCTCGAATTCCCCAGATGAGGATGACATGATGGTCATGTGCATCATCTCCATGATGGAGAAAGAAGAGCGTACTGGGCGGCGTAATGTAGGGTCCCGTTCGTGGCGCTGCACCATTGATCGCCATCCACACGAGGGATACAATCACCTCATGCGAGACTACTTCGCCGACTCACCCATATACCATGAGGGCCTGTTTCACCGAAGGCAAGTTGTGCAATCATTCCCGTTTCGTTATTTACCACCTTATTGTTCATGGAAATTCATTTCTCGAGCTCTTCATGTATGTAGGTTTAGTATGAGCAAGTGCTTATTCCTTTATATTGCATCCGCCGTCCATGACAGCGATGATTACTTCTGGCAAAAGAGGAACAACACGAAGAAGCTCGGCCTTCATCCTCTTGTCAAGATCATAGCGGCCCTTCGAACGATCGCCTAGGGGAGGTCCGCGGACAACATTGGCAAGTACTTGGGCATTGTCGAGACGACCATTCTTGAAAACACACGACAATTTGCAAGGGCTGTTGTGAAGCTATTTGGGGATCGATACCTGCGTGCACCGAATGAAGAGGACACCGCCCATATCCTGGTTGAAGGAGAGCGCTGCGGTTTCCCCGGTATGCTTAGAAGCCTTGATTGCATGTGTTGGAAGTGGAAGAACTGTCCAACAGCGTACCATAGTACCTAGACTAGTCACGCGGACGGCCCCACATTAATCCTTGAAGTTGTTGCAGCTTATGATGGATGGATATGGCATTCTTTCTTTGGCGTTCCAGGGTTTTACAATGACATCAACGTGCTTCACCGGTCTCCCCTTTTTGATTGGCTTGCAATGGGGAGGCACCTCTAGTCAACTTCACCGTCAATGGTAGGCAATACTCTATGGGGTATTACCATGCTGATGGTATTTATCCGGAGTAGGATACAATTGTGAAGAACATCCCTCTTCCTCTGACACAGAAGGCCGAGCTGTACTCCGCAGTACACGCTGCTTGTCAGAAAGATGTGGAGCTTGCCTTCGGTCAATTGCAGGCTCGCTTCCACATGCTACGTGAACCGGCTCGCTTTTGGGACGAGGAGTCCCTAAGGTACATGATGAGCGCATGCATCATTATGCATAATATGATAGTGAAGAACGAGGGAGGGTTACCTAATGAGGCCCCCGACTTTGCTGGAATGGCAGAGCTAGTGCACCCTACTCGTGGAGGATCACAACTCCTTGATGAATTCGTTGCCATGAATCTTGCAATCCGTGACCGGGCAATACAAAGGTAGTTGAAGGATGACTTGGTCGAGCATCAGTGGGCTAGGCTTGGAGACCTATAGCGTAGTTGTTGTTTATATTTGTAGTATGTAGGGGTGAAATCTACTTCAGATAGTTTCGGTCTGATCCGGTTGGAATCGAATTCGAACCAGATTTAGGTGGAATGTGCATGGTTTCGAGCGTGTTTGTGCCCTAGTGGCTCTGTGTGCAGCACATCTGTTATCCACCGGACTGAGGCTGGTGGTCATTAGACTAGGTCCAGTAGGGAGTGTTTGTCAGGGTATGGGCTGTTATCTGAGCTTTGCACGGTTCTATAGTCCACCGGACTGAGTTTGGTGGGACACATTACCATGCACACAGGGAGTGGGGCGCAGCGAACTAAGTTCGCTGCCCACCGGACCCCAATTGTTTAATGTGCACCGGACTTAGTCTGGTGGGCTCCAGTAGCAAGCGCGTGTGAAACGAAAGACAAAACTAGGTCCAGAAAACACATACAAGAAAGCTCTACATGGGAGCAAAACACTTTCACGAAAAAACAGAGTTTCCACATACTCGCCGAATCAAATAATTGAAAGTGTTTTACAACACACGCTGTTCAATGAGACAAATTGTCATATGAAAACTAGAAATCACATGTCAAGAAATTGTCCCAGATGCATACAATAATTAAACAGCTAAGCAATCACGCATGACTACTCATCATTGGAATTACCATCGTCAAGGATCCCCAATATTTCGGCTTGCTTCTTCTCGTAGTATTTCCTCTGCCATGCCGACATGGCATCCAGATTGATGCCCATGACATGCCTCTCATACTCCATTCTCCTCATATATGCCACCTCTTGCCTTTCTTTTTTGTTCCTTTCGGCTTCCATGTACTTCAAACTTAACTTCTGTTCTCTTTCCTTAGCGATCCTTTCGGCCTCCATTCTCTTCAAGACGATGTCATCTTCTTTTGCCTTTGCAATGCGATCCATCTGGTTCTTCCTTGCAATGACCTCCTCCTCCCTTGCCTTCGCCAACCGTTCATAGTATGCCTTCTTGTAGTCACTCTCATCGCCTTTGAAAAGTTGCCATTGCTCGAACAACTGATTTGATGGAGTAGATACAGATGTGCTATGTGCCTTGGCCTGCTTCCTGCCCATTGGCCGAGGTTCAATAGAAATGGACCGCGAACCAACAATTGGGCTGTTGGAATCGGCAGGGGATGCACCTGAGTTGGGCTTCTGCTTCTTACTCAATGTTGACAACAAGGGAGGTTGCACAAGACACTTGGGCTGGTTACGTAGGATCTCCCAACAATGACGTAGGTCAAAGTCCTTGTTGGTTTCCTGCTTGAACAATGCCATGGAATCTTTGACCTGCAAAACATACCTGTTATGGAGCACCAACAACGTTCAAAAATGACACTTACTGAATGTAACAAAGATCATTCCTACCTTGTCGTCCTCTATTTTTTCACTCTAGTTTAGGGTTTCAATATGTCTGTGGCATCCCACAAAGGTACTAACATTCTTATTAATCTTTTGCCAACAGCACTCCACGGACCTCTGGACTCTTATGTTCTTCCTGGGGGCGTGCTCTTCAAACCCCTTACATATGTTCGTCCAAAACTTCTGTGCTGGCAGACTGCTGCCCATTATAGGGTCATAAGACGTGTTCAACCAAACAGAGATAAGTACCCTATCCTCAATCTCACTGTAGTTAGGCCCTCGACCCTCTGTTGTTGTGTTCACAACTGTACTCTTGCCTTTCTTTTGTTTTCCTTTGCCTGCCCTCCTCTATGGCGCCTCTATCTCCTCTACTTCGGCAACTTCATCTTCATCTACAAAGTTGTTAGTAGAGGTACGCTGTCCTAGCGACACTCCTTAGGAAGAACCACCCACGGAGTATGTACCATACGGACTTGCCAATGATCCCTAGTGTTGACCACCATACATGGCCGGCCCTGGAAAGGTCTAACAACCGGCTAGCATATGGACTCCCTGAGAACTAGCTGGACAAGCATAAGCATCAATACCTGCAATAGGTGACTGACTGGCCTAGAATGTAGATTGAGGGCTTGGAATAGTGGCACCAAATAAAAATGTAGGATGCACTCCTTCGTACCCCATCATCCGACGAAAGGATTCTTCGTCCATTCTAGGCCTGCACAATGATTCACCAAGCTACATGAATGGTACATGAAGGAAGTTCACAGACGAATGCTATGATTGCTGAAAGTAGTTAGAGGTAGGGCAATTATTTGCAAATTTGTATGTATCAACAAATATGTGATAGCAAAGTGAAAGATCAGGCAGTACTTCCTGTTCACATAGGAAACATAATATTTATCATTGGGACCGAATATACTTTTCACATAGAAAAATATAACCGGCTGGCATTATAAAGTAAACTGCAATAGCGACATAATCCCCTTCCATGTTTTACATTTCAGTACATGGAGGAGGGATACACAAGGAAACATCCTAATACATCGTAGTACAATACTTCAAAAATGGTTAGCTAGTACGAAACAACACATACAACGAACTACAGTTGTACACATCTAGACAAAGATGGATACTTGCACCACAATTGTGAGATATGACATTGCAAGACGACTATACTCCCCTCGATTGCTCGCTATCGTAGTCCAGCCCATTCGCCGCGAGGAAACACTGAAACCAACAGTAGGGCTCATCATCTTTAGGGTCTCAATCTAATGGGACAATGTCGGTGGGATCAATGTCTTCCCACAGGGTGTTAGAGTTGTTGCCCTCTAGGGCTTCAGGAAGAGTTCTTTGTGCTTGATGAATGATGGCCATCTAGTCTGGTGCTTATAGAGCAAGGCAGTCAATACAATATGCCAATCCGTTGATGTCGATGGTGGCGCAATTAACAGTCATGGCGGCAGCAGAGGATCCGGGATCGAAGTGATGCTCCGCAAGTTTCTTCGCTTCCGTGGCCAGATCCTCCACCGCGTCAATCAGCGCCTTCAGTAACTCGGTTGACCTTGCACCCTCCGATGACATCTATATCAAAATCCCCCAATTAAATTGTTTACACTTGAATAACCCAAAAGGGAAACCCAGATTGCTCAAGTATACCCAGGGTGTTTGACATCCAAATTCGAAACCCTAGATCCCCAAATGTGAACAAGCTGCATTCCTAAATCTAGAGTGCCGACACCAACCCTAACCCAGATCAATCCCTGATTCCATCATCAGGCAGGTGGGTGGAACAGAAATGTCGAAATGTGAACACTGAAATGTGAAGAACTTCTCCAAATTTTTCGCCGTCGACGGCAAAATGCTTGCCGAACGCGAGCAAATCGTGCAAAAAATTATGGTTTCAAGCAATGAGGGGGCAATATATTTAACTTTTCCTTCCTCCGCCGCCATCACCAGGGTTAGACGATGAGTTCGTCGAAGGGATGGAATCCTCCGATGCCGTGGTGTCCAGATCTCGACCGCCCCTCTGTCTTCCTTCTTGCGCACCCGGCAAAGAGCGTAGCTTCCACGACCAGCCTCCTCCGATGCGGCCCGCACGATGCCGCCTCCTCCAACACAGATCCGGGCGGGCATGCGAAGGCAAGGGTGCGAGGTGAGCAACTGCGAGCGCGATGGATAGCGGGCATATGCGTCCTCACTAGATATGGCGTCGGTGACACCCCCCGCTATCCCTTAATCGCTCTCTCACGTACCTGCTGGGAGCATCCATCATGAGTCAAAACACTGTGCTGGGGATGGCACAGTGTTTTAGCGTACCTGGTGTGTGTGGATGCTCTAAGAAGATAAACCGAACACAACTGAATCTTAAACGACAAACTTTAAAATTTCTATTTCACATTTTGGCCCACCGACTCACGTACCATGAGGTGAGAGGGAAAGAATACGGTGGATGATAGGATGAGTCTACTTTAGCACATGTCTCGTAATCTCCTATGGATAGTATACGGTGATATATCGTATAATTTTCTATGGATGATATTACAAATATAAATAATTTTACACAACAAGTTTTATACGAAGTTTAATCTAGGCTACACTTGTAACTACAGTAAGAAAAGCTAGATCAAATTCAACTCATTCAACAGTCCAAAATGGCTCATTTAGCCCACTCTATGCCCCAACCAGCCCAACTCCCACTACTAGAGAAATGGCCTTTCATACCGGCATATCAGTACCGGTTATGCATGAACCGGGATTGACAGTTACATCAGTCCCGGTTCAACGGTCTACGGGTCCGGGGGAACATCAGTATGGGCTGAACACATCAACCGGTACTAATTTTCTAACGTCCATGCTGGTTGGTTACACCAACCGGTACTAAGCGAGCTAAGCGGCTGAAGTGCGCTTGAAATCTGGGTTGTTGATTACCTAAACTCGATGCTCTAACATCAGTACAGGTTGGTGTAACCAACCGGTACTAAGCAGCCTTATTTGAACCTCCTCTTCCCTGCCTCCTCGGCTCCTCCCGGAATATCGATGCGGTGAAGAAACCAACCGCATTGATTCTCTAACAATCGATCTGGGTTGGTTACACCAACCGGAACTCGGCCTGCTTAATACCGGTTGGTTACACCAACCGGTACTGATGTTAGAGCATTAGTACAGGCTGGTTTCTTAAATCGGTACTAAGCAGCATTATTTGAACCTCCTCTTCCCCGCCTCCTCCCTACACTCTGCTAGATCAAGAACAGTGCAGCGCCGGCCAAGAGCTTCAAGAAAGGGAGAGGTGTTGCCAAAATTTTGGTCATTTTACTCCCAGCCAAGTTAACCAAGGTTAGTAACATCGTTCCTTACTACATTTGGCTTAAAATGGAGCTTCTTCTTTGCTTGAAATGTGAAGAAAATTTGATCTTTTCTCATGATCGATCAAGAATAGTGCAACACTGGCCAAGAGCTTCAAGAAAGGGGGAAGTGCTGCCAAAATTTTGGTCATTTTACTCCTAGCCAAGTTAACCAAGGTTAGTAACACACTATATTTGGTGTAAAATGGAGCTTCTTCTTTGCTTGAAATTTGAAGAAAATTTGATCTTTTCTCATGATCGATCAACAACGGTGCAACGCCGGCCAAGAGCTTCAAGGAAGGGGGAGGTGCTGCCAAAATTTTAAAATTTTGGTCATTTTACTCCAAGCCAAGGTAACCAAGGTTAGTAACATCGTTCCTCGCTACATTTGGTGTAAAATGGAGCTTCTTCTTTGCTTGAAATGTGAAAAAAATTTGAGCTTTTCTCATGGTCGATGAACAACGGTGTAGCGCAGGCCAAGAGCTTCAAGGAAGGGGGAGGTGCTGCCAAAATTTCAAAATTTTGGTCATTTTACTCCAAGCCAAGGTAACCAAGGTTAGTAACATCGTTCCTCGCTACATTTGGTGTAAAATTTGAGCTTTTCTCGTTATCGATGAAAGAATATGAATGTAGAGAGCTAGCTCGACCTTTTTATGTAGGTTCTAATAACTTGTTGTCTAAGTTTGGAATTTGCTTGGATTAGATGTAACTCGCGTTGAATGTGTGGATCTAGCTCAAATTTAGGTTTTGGTTCCATCGATCGATGAAGAATTTTGAATCTAGACTTTAATCTACCGAGTCTTTCTTGTTAGGTGTGGATCTAACTCAAATTTAGGTTTTGGTTCCATCGATCGATGAAGAATTTTGAATCTAGACTTTTATCTACCAACTCATTCAATTTAGGTGTGGATCTAGCTCAAATGTAGGTTTCGGTTTAAATAAAATTTATCCACCTAAAATTTTTAAATAAATTTAATATTGGTTTAATTTGAAATTTGTGAAATGTTAAAAATTCATTATTGAAAAATGAGCTAACAGCTGCCTTGATGTAACATAATGTAGATAGACCGGCGATGGATGTACATGGACCGACGCTCCCCGGAGTTGTTGCAGGGTTTGCAAGCTTTTCTTCATGCGGCCGATGCATGCATAAAGTCAGGCTACATATGTTGTCCATGCATAGACTGCAAGAATGAGAAGGAGTGGACAAAATCCAGCCACCTTCGCTTCCATTTGCTCTCAAGAGGTTTCATGCCAAACTATACCTGTTGGACCAAGCACGGTGAAGAAGAGACTATACAAGAAGATGGTGAAGAAGAAGAAAAGGGGGACAACAATATCCCGGATGCTGGCCAACACGGTTTTCTCGAAGATACTTTGGGGAGTTTGGCGATGATGACCTAGACCAGATGTTGCTTGATGGAGAGGGAGAATATACCGATAAAAGACATTACGAAAAGTTCCAGCGCCCGTGGGAGGACCACAGAACACTATTGTACCCAAACTGCCGACAGGGCCACAAAAAATTGCGTACCACGCTAGAACTCATGCAATGGATGGCGACCAATGGATTGTCTGATAAGAGATTCGACAAATTGTTATGTCTCATAAAGAAGTTGCTTCTAGAGGGTAACATGCTTCCTGAAACTACGTACGACATCAAGCAAATTGTCTGCCCTTTAGGGTTGGAGGTACAAAAGATACATACATGCCGGAACAATTGTATCCTTTATCGCAATGAGTACGAGGATTTGGAAGCTTGTCCGATGTGCAAAACTTCGAGGTATAAGACCAGGCATGATGACCCAGGCGAGGAAGAGGGGCGGCGTAAGAAGAAGCGTTAAGGTGGTCTGGTATTTCCCTATAATCTATCGGTTGAAGCATTTATTTGCGAGCAAAGCGCATGCCCAGATGATGCGTTGGCACAAAGAAGATCGTAAGCACGACGGAAGGTTAAGGCACCCCGCTGACGGCTCCCAGTGGAAGAAAGTCGATAGAAAATACCCGGACATTGCTGAGGATGCGAGAAACATAAGGTTTGGGTTGAGTACGGATGGGATGAACTCATTCGGCGAGATGAGTAGCAGTCACAGCACTTGGCCCATGACTCTATGTATCTACAACCTTCCTCCTTGGCTGTGTATGAAGCGAAAGTACATTATGATACCGTTGCTTATCGAAGCAACCTAGAAATGACATCGACGTGTACCTCAAACCATTGGTGGAAGATCTGCTAACGCTGTAGACCGATGGTGTATGTGTATGGGATGAGTACAAAAGAGAGCACTTCACCCTACGTGCATTGCTATTCGTAACCATCAACGACTGGCCTGCACTTGGTAACCTGTCAGGTCTATCTATCAAAGGATATAAAGCCTGCATCCAGTGCTTAGAGGATACGGACAATAAGTATCTGAAAAACTCCCGAAAGGTCGTGTACATGGGCCACCGTAGGTTCCTTCATATGAAGCACCCGTTATGACCGAAGGGTGAGAATTTCGATGGGACAGAAGAGAAACATAAGAAGCCCTGCATCGCAGTGGGACCCTTGTATTTTCTCTGGTAAAGGATCTGAAAGTAGTATTTGGAAAAGGTCCTGGTAGCAAATCTGTCCCGACTGAACAAGGTCATACGAAGCCCATTTGGAAGAAGAAGTCAATATTTTAGGATTTACCTTACTGGAAAGACTTAGAGGTCCGCCACTCACTGGACTTCATGCATATCACAAAGAATGTCTGTGTGAACCTGTTAGGCTTCCTAAATATGTACGGGAAATCAAAAGATACAGTTCAAGCACGAAAGGACCTGCATCTACTAGGACTCAGGAACGATCTACATCCGAAAAAGAGAGCGAAAGGACAATATTACCTCCACCCTGGGAGCTACACTCTGAGCAAGGAAGAGAAAAAAAAACATGATTAAGATCTTGAACAGTGTGAAGGTCCTTTCTGGATACTCCCCGAACATAAGGAGACTCATCAACACGAAAGAGAATAAAATAGTACACCTGAAATCACATGATTGTCACATGTTGATGACACAGTTGCTCCTAGTGGCGGTGAGAGGTATTCTGCTGGACTGGGAACAAGGGACAATCGTAAAGCTGTGCTCGTTCTTCAACGCGGTGTCATAGAAGGTCATAGAACCACGGAACTTATCTAACCTACAGGATGACGTGGTCGATAGTCTGGCCAGCCTTGAGATGATCTTCCCTCCGTCCTTTTCTGATATTATGGTCCATCTCATGGTCCACATTGTCAAAGAGATAGAAATTCTTGGACCCATGTCCTGCATAATATGTTCCCTTTCGAGAGGTACATGGGTGTCCTAATAAAATATGTTCGTAACCGGTCTCGTCCAGAATGCTGCATTGCAGGGTGTTGGCACAGAGGAGGTGATTGAGTTCTGTGTCGACTACATTGACGAGCTAAATCCGATTAGCGTCTCTGTTTCACGCCATGAGGGGAGGCTACGGGGAAAAGGGACTCTAGGGAGAAGAGAATTCTTCAGCGACGATCTACTTTTATTTAAACAAGCACATTTCATAGTCTTGAAACAAGCAACTGTAGTGGCTCAGTCTATCCATGATCATGAGATGATTCTACGTAACCAATACCCGGAGAAGTTAGAAAAGTAGATCGCATTAGAGCAAATGGATCGTTTCGGTGGTTGGTTACAAAAACAACTGATGGGCTCCCAGATAGACAATGAACAGTTGAAACTCTTGGCTCAGGGACCATCCATGACAATCGTATCATTCCATGGGTATGAGATAAATGAGTATACATTTTACACGACTGCCTACGATAGCAAGAGTACCAACCAAAACAGCGCGTCCGTATAGATGCCTTGGACAAAAATGAAAAGATGGACACCTACTATGGTTACATAGAGGATATCTGGGAACTCGAGTATGGACCTTTAAAAATCCCTCTGTTTCGGTGCCAATGGGTCAAATTGATAGCCGTTGAGATTAACGAGTACGGCATGACAACCGTGGACCTCAAGCAAGTGGCCTATAGGGACGAACCGTCCGTGCTTGCAAATGATGTGACACAGGTATTCTATGTGATGGACATAAACAATAAACCGAAAAGGTAGAAGGACAAGCCTACCGAAGATAACAAGAAGAAGTAGAAGACTGGCGGTAGCGATTAGGCAAGGCGCCACGTGGTTCTTCCAGGTAAAAGAAGGATCGTCGGAGTTGAGGGCGTCACAGATGAAGAAGAGTATAATCAGTTTGACGAGCCATCTCCTTTTATGGTGGACGTAGACATTACTGTCTTGAATGATATAGAGGAATCCCCTATGTACGACATGATCATAATGAAGGATCACCTGTAAAAACAAAGTATGTTAGCAAATAAGTCCAACCGTGTAATATAAACCCGTGTATGAATTATAATTTTTATTAAGCAAGGAAACAATAATTGAATTTATATAAAATGGTGAAAATCAGTATTAAGATGGTTGAAAAATAATATTGTAAAGAATATATGAATTTTTAATTTATTTTATTTTTTGAAAATCATTTTAGTGTGGAATAAGTATGATTTATTATTTTTAGTAAGCAATGAAGCAATAATTGAATTTATATAAAAGGTGAAAATTTATAATAAAATTTGAAAAATTAAAGAGAAATTTCAAGGCTCCCAATAGTTTTCTATAATTTTCTAGAAATTAATGGCAAATTAGTACCAATGACATGTGGGACCTACCAGAGATGGGCCCACATGTCAGTGAGCACATCCCTTTCTCCCAAGATGGGTACAAAAAAGATTCGTGCGTGCCTTGTAGGACCGATCAATACCCCTCCTCTCACCTGGCTAGCAGCGTGCGCTTGAGCGTGGGCTCCCCGTGCGGTACGGTCACGAGTTCGAGCCTAGCTCGCGCCGCTGCATTATTTTATTTTTGGGAAATCAGTCCCTGTTGGTGTAATCAACCGGGACTAAGTGAGCATTCAGTCCTGGTTTGTTACACCAACCAGGACTGATGTGAGTAAGAAGTCCCGATGTATTACACCAACTTTCAATGTAATGGAATTTTCTATAGTATCATAATTTATAGTTTCTACAGAATGTTTTATACTTTTGATTTTTAATTTTTGGTACATGAATGTATTTATGAATAAATGTATAAAAATTTATAGAAAATAGTAATAAACTTAAAAAATGTTAAGACAAATCTTTTGGGTCCAAATATATATATTAAGAAAATATAATAATTTACAATAATGGTACCTTGTACAATATCCCATAGGGTTACCACAAAAGATGATAATTTTTAAGCTAATTTCCAATAATATACTAATAACTAATTAATTTCTATTATTTTTTAGGCGTCGTCGTCGTCCTCTTCCTCCTCATCGTCGGCATCGGCGCCATCGTTGGAGGCGTCCGAGCCATCCATGTCGTCGTCGTCATGGTCCTCCTCCTTCTCCGGATCGCCGCCGTGCCGTAAATTGCCGTAAATAAATAAATCCTCCTTGTCCTCGTCCTCCTCCTCGATGATGTCCTCCTCGTCGAAGTCCTCCTCGTCCTCGTCCTCGTCGGACAGCTCGTTCGACATCGAGAACTCCGCCGGGTAGAAGACGGACTCCTTCCTCGGCCGGTTGCGACGAATGCGCTTCCGAGGAGGACTCTCATTGTCGGAAGACGGCGGTGGAGGCAGACCCGCAGGCGAGGCAGGCATTGGTGGCGGTGGGGCGGAGGAAGAGGCAGAGGCAGAGGAAGAAGCAGAGGAAGAGGCCATGGATCGAAGAGGCAAAGGAAGAGGCAGAGGCGCGCGGTAGAGGAAGACGAAGAGGGAGAGAAAGATCGTCGGTTTTAAAGAAGAGGCAGAGGAAGACAAAGAGGCAGAGGAAGAGGCAGAGGTGGCTCCTCAGTTCGCGCCAATATTGCGTTGTTTGGAATTCTAGATTGTCCCGGTTGGAGACACCAATCGGGATTGATAGCCCACATAGTCCCGGTTGGAGACACCAACCGGGATTGCTTCCCCCAAAATGGAGGTTACGGACATGTGGACCCATCTCTTGTGGGTCCCACATGTCAGTGGTAGTAATTTGCCATAAATTACAAAGTATGTTAGCAAATAAGTCCAACCGTGTTAAATAAACCAGTGTATGAATTATGATTTTTTATTTAGCAGGGAAGCAATAATTGAATTTATATAAAAAGGTGAAAATCTGTATTAAGATGTTTGGAAAATAATATTATAAAGAATATATGAATTTTTAATTTATTTTATTTTTGAAAATCATTTTAGTGTGGAATAAGTATGA
The DNA here is from genome assembly GCA_036346145.1 of Olyra latifolia. Lineage (NCBI taxonomy): Eukaryota > Viridiplantae > Streptophyta > Magnoliopsida > Poales > Poaceae > Olyra > Olyra latifolia. The sequence goes on from CM070524.1 coordinate 45,150,827, forward strand.
TTTATTATTTTTTAGTAAGCAATGAAGTAATAATTGAATTTATATAAAAGGTGAAAATTTATAATAAAATTTGAAAAATTAAAGAGAAATTTCAAGGTTCCCAACTGTTTTCTATAATTTTTGAGAAATTAATGGCAAATTAGTACAATGACATGTGGGACCTACCAGAGATGGGCCCAGATGTCAGTGAGCACAACCCTTTTAAAAAGGGTACAAAAAAGATTCGTGCCTTGTTGAAGAAGATCAAAACCCCCTCCTCTCCCTCAGCTAGCGTGCACGCTGAGCGTGGGCTCCCGGCGACGTCCACGAGTTCGAGCCCGGTTCGCCATTGCATTCTTTTATTTTTGGGAAATCAGTCCCGGTTGGTGTAATCAACCAGGACTATGTGAGCATTCAGTCCCGGTTTGTTACACCAACGGGACTGATGTGAGTAAGAAGTCCCGGTGTATTACACCAACCGGACTAATGGTTCCTAGGGCACAAGCTGATGGGGCCGTTGGTCCCGGTTGGTGTAATAAACCGGGACTGATGTGAGGTCAGTCCCGGTGGATGACACCAACCGGGATTGATGCCCCCATCATATAAATTCGAAAGCGAGAGAGATTGGAGGCATAAGTGTTCTTGACTCCAACCTCTCTCGCCGACGCCGCCTTCAGCCTCCGCCGTTGACGACCCACGCGCGCCGCCGTCTTCCTCTCCTCCGACGACCATGTGCGCGCTGCCGTCCTCCTCACCAACGACGACCTCGTGCGCGCCGCCATCCTCCTCGCAAACGACAACCCCACGCGTGCCGCTGTCCTCCTCGTCACCGACGACCCCGCGCACGCTGCCGTCTTCCTCGCCTCCAACGACCCTGCGAGCAAGGTGCTCCCTGTGCTCCTCTCTCCTTCCCTTCCCTCGCTCCTCAGCAAGGTGCAGGTAGAGCATGGGACAGTGAGTGCGGGCGCAGGCAAGCATGACGGAGCGTGACGCAGGCGGGCAAGACCGACAGGAGTGCAATGCAACCAACAGGAGCACAATCACAGTGTGCCCACAAAGTGTTCGACAAAATGCCAAACCTACGGCATGCCCATATTCCACATTATGGTGTTAAGAGTTTTCAAAGAGTATCTGTATATTTTGATTTCATATTATGGCATCAGGTTAATTAGGAGTAGAAAATAGATGTGAAATGTTTGTATCATTCGACTATAGTATTATATGCCAATTTTATAGCAAATTTGAATTCTGAGATGTATATGTCAATTGTGAAATGTATAAGTATATGTGAAATGTAATGTATATACCGTCCTCGTCGCCCGTCCTCATCTACCTCCTCTTCCCCACCGCCCTCCTCGTCGTTGCCGCCCGTTTATGTATAAGTATATGTGAAATATATAAGTATATGCGAAATGTGCAAGTATACTTTTGTTGATCCTTTTTCGTTAATTTTTAATGCCTTCTTATAGACTACGAAACTACAATGGCGGAAGAAGGATTTGATGGAGACGAGTTCATGAGAAGTTTTTGATTTCGGGAGAAGATGGTTATGAGCTTGATGATTCCGTCGAGGCCGCAAGGCCCGTCGAGACCGATGAGGCCCCCCAGGCCGCTGAGACGACCATGGTAATTAGATCGAATGTGTATATGCCGGTTTCACCATCATGCTAAGCCAACATTCTAACCCGTTCATTATTGTACCATAGTTTCAGATCAGTTAATCGAGTAGCCAATCACGTCAGCGAAGTTCAAACAAAAAATCGAAGGCAAGATATGTTATCACCGAAGTCAGCGATAACGGCCAACCTCTTGCACCCCTAGGGACGCTTGGGCCGTTCAATTCGGCGTGCGGCATCCACGTCAGGGACCATGTGCCAATTAGCATCGTGAGATGGGATAATGTCCGTGAAGATACGAAGAACATGATCTGGACTGACCTGAAGGAGACATTCACCTTCCCCAAGGGATCGAAGAGAAGGAGAAGAGTTACATGTTGATGAAGATGGCCATCGCATTCCAAACATATAAAAAGAAGTTGAACACGGAGTACATCAAGCAGAACCGAATGCCCGACTTCAACAAGTACCCAAAGTTGCAGGATCACTGGGATGCGTTCGTGAACTACAAGAATTCGAATGAAGGTCAAGGTATGACTGAAAGGAACAGACAGAATGCTCAGAAGAAGCAATACCACCACCACCTCGGCCCTGGTGGTTACCGCCAGGCGATGCACAAAAGGGAGAAGAGGGAATAGGAACTGCTGGCGAAGGGTGTCGCACCCGCGACAATGGAATGGCCAGACAGAGCAAAGAGCTAGTTCTATGCTCACGGCAGCAGCCTTGACGATGATGGAAACACGGTGTTCGGGAATGTGCTGACAGATGTGGCCAGAAGACTTGTAAAGTCGATCGTGGACTTTTCCCAGGGCACCTTCGTGCCAAACAGGGAGAACGACGAGCTTACAAGAGCCCTACAAAACCCGGAGCACCCTGGACGTACACGAGGCGTTGGCGTTGTTCCGTGGAAGATTGGGTTTGCTAAGGACGTCGATACCTATAGGAGTCAGGTGAGAAGCAAGTCCCGACAGGCACAACAACTTCTAATGCTTGAAGAATACCTGAATCAAACACAACAGAGCATGAAAGAAGAGGTCCAAAGACAGGTGCAGTTAGCCTTGGGCCAATGGCTAGATGCGGGCCAGGAACCTCCTACTAATCCGGACGTCATTAGTCCCTCAAGGCGGCGAAGCAGCTGCGCTTCCGGTGGGTTGCCCGAAGGGGGCTTGGGCCAATGGCCCGTGGACGACATCACGCAGCGGACACCTTGTGAGCTGCACGTCCAAGTGAGGAACATCTCTTTCAAGGCGGCTCACGGCATGGCTCACCCGGTGGAGCTGGGGCAGGTCATCCATGGCCAACAGATACTGCCGGGTTACTCCAAGGTCTCGGTGGAGGAGGTATGCCCAGGGTGCGAGGACCTGGACCTCGATATTTCTGGAGGTGACGGGACTACGAAGTTAGGAGAGGTAGTCCACAATTTCATCCTATGGCACAAGAAGTACATCATTTTTCGAGATCACATGGACGTGTCCTCTCCAACACCTTCGCCACCTCCTGCACACATAAGCGGTCCGTCATCACCTCCATCGTCACCAAAGGAGATATCTCCCAGAAGAAGCCCGTCTCCTGCACCGAGTCCTGCACGTGAAACTCCAACTCCAATATCGTCGCCCAAGACAAGCAAGCCAGCTCGCCCAGCAGCTCGTAAGAGGACGAGGTCTACCCAACCCAAGAAGCTGGCTGCATTTCCAAAGCGGGCGTACGATATGACGGAGCAGGAGACCGAGAAGGTAGTCAGAGCTGAGGTCACTAAATTTTTTAAACCCAAGTCACTAGAGAAGAAGGTTCGGCCTGGTACGGAAGAATTTCTAAAAGGCTTGAGGACAATAAAAAAATTTGATGGACAAAACGGAAAAACCTCGTGTATCTGACTACGAGCGCACATTGGTCAAGGAAAGGTCCAAGAAGAAGACGTTAAAGGAGACGACGTCATCAGCTGATCAGAAGGCCAATGAGATGCAAAAATTCATCGAAGAAACTGGTCTGCACCCAGATCAAATATTAGGCGACATGCAGATTGAAGCTACACAAGTCAGATGGCCATTTACACCGGACGCTTCCTTGGTAAGACGTGAGAAGCTTGGCCAGCTACCAACTAGGATGCGCCAATTCCATGAATGCTACCTGGATGCGTTCAAGCATGGCCTAGAGTCATTTGCCATCAAGTACAAGGAAGAATATTTTTTTCACGGCGACAGTGAATTTTATGTCAAATGGCCAGTAATGTACGAGATATACCAGTCAGATGCCATCGACGTGTCCATGTTGAGTTGCTGGACTCTGTAAGTGTCTTATTTAATTGCAAAAATCCACCGTGCGAGCCCTTGCACTATACTAACTTGCAAGCCTAACTAATTTCTTCTTATGTAGAATGGAGATACAAAGATGCAAAAGGGAGTGCATTTTCAACACAGGCTTCCTTGACCCTTTAGTTATTAATGAGACGACTGTTCAACTATCCCCTGCCGATACAGAGACTAACATATACAAGGGGCTAATAGGTCAAAAATATCAGTCAAAGATACTTTTACCCTACAACTTTGAGTAAGTGTTTTCGTACCGCCTCGTTCTAATCTTTTTCCATAACACAATGTTAGAACTAATTAGTTACTACGTTGCCATATATATGTGCAGCTTTCACTGGATTCTTCTCATTATCGAGCTAGATCGTAGTATGATCACAATTATGGACTCGCTGAGGAGACCAGTTGAAAAGTACCAAAACTTGATCGACATGCTCAACCGGTATTCTTGTTCTTTCAATTATTGTGCTAGTTCTACTCCATTTTAAACAAATTCTAATCATGTTCAATTCGCAATCACGTGTGTAGTGCATTCGCACGGTTCCATACTGAAATCGTGGGCGAATTCAACGAGGAATTCGATATTACACTTGCCTTTCGAGTATGTATGCCATCATGGAAGCTTTTGAGTTAGTTAACTTCATTTCCATGCATCCATTTCACGCTTTTAGCTTTTTTCACCACAGATCTGGCGTCAGCTGTCGGGCACCAATATATGCGGCTAGTATATGTGACATACTATGCACATCCTAACCGGAGGTGCTAGCGACTTGCAAGGTTCATCCGATTTCTCGCCGGTGAAAGTGAGAGCGATCCAAGAACAACTCGTCGGCTGGATTTACGATGAGGTCGTAAATCCAAGAGGCCAATTTCACGATGCAGCGGCAAATAGGTGGGGCCCTTCGATAAAGACCGGTGAACTGTCGAGGTCAACATCTACGGCTACCAAGAGCGATGCACGTAAAAGATCACGATGAATGTTCTATAATTAAAGTTGTAATGAATGTTATGTGAACTGTATATGTGTACATATATATATATATATAATATTAGACTTAACTCACATAGACACATATATAATATATATTACCTCACATGCATATATATTATATATTCAAGCTCAGGTAGTGGCTGCTCAGTCCCGATTGGAGGATATGACATAGTATCAGTACCGGGTGAGGGAATCGGGACTGATGCCATTGGTCATCAGTTCCGGATGGCCTGTACCGGATCAAAAACCGGTACTGATGGCCGTTGTGAACCGGTACTAATGGCCAGATCTGTAGTAGTGTCCTAACCTTGATTCTCGCTGTATGGCGATGCAGATGCTGACTACGAGGATAAAGACTCCGAGGATTTCCTGGAAGACTAGGGCGCATTGAGTAGTAGTAGTACTGTTGTGTGGGTCCTATGTATTGTATTCCGCCAGACTATGATTCACGGCCTACGTGCCACCATGTTTGTAGTGTATTAGGTTTATACCTCCGTTATGTAATATTTTATTTTTGCTAGTAATGTATCACTCTGTTTAGACTGTCTGTACTAGCTATGATCCTTGAAACTAGTATGGAATGCACAGCGGGGTTCGGCCCTTTTCGACCGGGTCCCGACACCCTTGCCAAGGTGCAAGAAGAGCGTCATGTTTAGGATGGAGTTTGGGTTAAGGTTGATGATTTCATACTTGCAGTGTGCGAGCATGGCCCATGAACTTGCTCTTGGGCATGCGAAGCTCATTTATCGCGAAGAGCTCGCAAGACACTATCTTCCCCTCCATCGGTGCAAGCACGAACAATAGATATAACTGGAGCAATTTTCTTGTATGATCTGTACGAAGTGAAGAAATTTTTGTGTATGAATCCTTTAGTATGAGATGTGTATGCATACATTGGCCATGTTCTCTCATATATGAATTCTTTATGAAGTCAAGAAGTCATGAACTAAAACAGTGCATGCTCAGTTTTGTGGCAAAGAGTTCTAGACATCCAGAAAACAAATATGGTGGTCTAGCATCTTGAATTTCCACTTGACCATTTACCTTTTAAGTAAATTTAGGCAAGCTAGAGGCAATCAGGCAATACACTGTTTTGACAGTATATGACCATTACTTCTGCCCCCACAAATTCCACATAATTAATTTATAAATCTGATATGTTCTTTTCAACTTATTTTGCTTATGCTTATTTACTTATTTGCTTATCTTCTGTGTTGAAAACCCAAATGTCTGGTATTTTTGGTCCATTCTTTTTTGTGTCGAAGATGTGTGACAAAGCTCTAAAAAGCAAGTTAAACGAAGTGCGCCAGACTTTCCAACCAGCTTTGGGAAGCTCTCGATGTTCAGCTTATTAGCAAATAAGCTCATGAGCAAATCAGATAAGTCGAAAAGAACAAATCCCTTGAACAAGTATTTCTTGAACAAGTAATGGCACAAAAAGTATTTGAAATCAATATGTATGCATCATGCATATCAATCAATCTAACTCCAAACAAACAAGCAAAAGCTAAGATGGTCTCGAAACTGTTTCACCTTGGCTCTACCCAAGTATAGACTCTGTTATATTGAAGTGAAAGTATTTCTTAATTATAATTGTTGGCATTTGTAGGCCTTTCCCATCTTCATTTCTGAAAATTCCAAATAAATCCCAAAGGCCCATTTATGTGGGATGAAGATGGGAATTTTAGTACTGTTTGCACCAAAAGTTGTATCGCCTAAACACATATCAGCATAGGGCTTAGGATCATCGTCGGCACCAAATCTAAGGGTTCAGAGCATGCCAGCCGATTTGATCCTGCAATTGGCAAGAAAAGACGTAATCAGCTTTAACTAGCTAGATCTTGAAAAGAAAGTAAACCTGTTTGATCTTAAGAGTCAACAAGTCCAAAAAGATAGCGAGTCTATCGGCTTAGATCGGATCTAAATCAATAGATTCAAAGGGTAAACAATCTACTGCTAATCCAATATGATCAACTTAGAAGCAGAGTGAGGGGCAAACAGACTATTGGCTAGATCAATAAGTTAATCAAACCAATAAAACAAAGGTAAACAGACTATCGGCTAAATAGCAAGTTACAAGTAGATACAATGAGGGTAAACAGATTGTCAACTAGATTATAAAGCCAAACTAGCTGATAGAACGAGGATGAAACCTAATCCCTAGTCGAAAGGATGATGCGTAGCAATATCAACTAAGATAGTATTTCGCTAACTAAGCGAAAAGTTCAGACCTAACCGAGACAGTTTTAGCCTAGGGTTGTATCCTGAAGTCGATTGAGAAGATGATGCATAACAAGTCAATTGAAGAAAAAATACAGCGAAACTAGACTAAATGCGATGAAAAGTAAAGGACATGTAAATAGTAGATTTGATTGATTCGTGTTAGACATTTTATACGCCGCTATCGGCTACATATTTATATAGACTCTTGACTCAACTAACTTGGATTCTACTGCGTATCTAACACGAATCCCAACACAATACTTGACTAATTTACTTAAGATATTTCCTAAATTTTATCTAACAAGCCAATATAGATTAACTTTTGTTAGCCGATCTAGCCTATAATACTATTTTTTGTTGTTGGCCCAACTCTAGTTGATTATAGAACTTTCTAGCACCATTAGCTATATACAAAACTGGGTGTCAACACATGCCCCCCAGTTTTGGGGATACGAGTATCATACCCCCAAAAAATTACCTAATGTATTGGCTTTTATGCATTACCTATATACATTTAGGGTTTTGCCGCTATTTTTTGCCCCTCCGATTTTATCACGTGTGATGGTTAAACTCCCTAAATTTACTTGCTATGAATAGTGCGGTCAATCCCTATCATTCGCATGCCTCAAACTCCCTTGTGCTCTATAGTCAGCTATTGCATCCTGCCATCGGCTTCTTACTTCTTCCTCTTTGGAGACCGGTCCTTCATCTTTGTTCAACATGAGTTAGGTACTTCTTCCGATCCCCAGCTTCTTGATAGTTATAGCTTAGGGCCAATGGGAACTTCAAATCCTATCCTCATCATAAACCTAGATGTCCCTTGTATCCCCCTCAACGCCGTAGATGCCAACATTAAGGGCTAGAAGGACAGTTTCAGAGCATAGCCGACCCCATTCAATGGATGGAGAGATTCATATATTAGGGTATCGTCTAGCAAGAGGTCTGAATAGGAAAGAATGGGTATAGTCGATTGCATCCCTTTATCCTTAGCAAACTCATAGCCAATGAATCTATGATGGCAACCGTAAGTTATTTTTAGTCAGACACTTTTAATGCTTTGATGTTGAGACCTAGGATGATAGGGCCAATTTTGTTGGATGTATCCATGATCCGTGGCTTGAGGCCTGATGGGGAGCAACCATCGGCTCATACCCTATGTGCTACTTATAAGCTAATATCCCATAAATGTGAAGACTGGAACTGTTATGTGGACAAAAACAATCCAGAGAAAGGCCCTGTATCGGACAAGGAACACCTGGCCTTTTTGATTATATGGTTAGACCGATATGTTTTCGGTGGAGCTGCCTTAGGCCCGACGCAAGTGTACCAAGGACTGGCAGGAAGACTACTGGGTGAAGAGAGAGTGTCTCTAGCGAAGCTACTTTTAGGATTGGCTTACTAGATGGTGCACATCATTAGATCCCAATTATACACTAGACTAGGGGGCCAAATAGCACAATATACTTAGAAAAATGCTAAGAGAATGATGCATGTAATGCAATGAGTCTATAAGGTTTATCAAAATTTCATATTCAATTTACTTATTTAGGAAGTTTCATGAATATGAAATATATATTGTATGTATATGTGAATGCATGATACATAAGTCTACCCACATAATATACTCAACAATTGGAGATAAATATACATACATTATTTATCACAGAAACAATTATTTTCTTAACAATGAAATAAACAATATGTGGATTTCTATTATCAAATACATGTTTAAGGGAGTTATTCTAATTTTTACAAGAATATCAAATAGTGAAACAAGTAGCAATATATTTTTCCTAGGTTCCAGACCATTTGTAGTATTTAGAAAAAAATAATCATGATTTTTAGAAGTCTAGTAGTATCTTTAATAAATAGAAAACCATTTCTAAAATTTCTTTATACAAGAAATATTATAAAGTGGGCTGTTTTGAATTATGAGGGGTAAGATAGTGATACAACATGTCATATTATATTTTTACTAAATCCAGTACCATACCTAGTATTTTCCAAAATTTTACCAGATTTTTTAGAAGATATAAACTATATTAAATAAACAGATAAGCATTTATGATTATTCTATATACCAAAAAGAGGTAGAAAATGGATATTAATATTTTTATTGAGATATTGAGCATTGTAATATGCAAAATTATATTTTTCATAAATCTAGAAGATCATATAGTATTTTACGTAATTTTTCCATAATTTTTAAATGTCTTAAACTATTTATAATAAAAGAAATACAATTGTTGGAATTATTTAAATGGAGAAGTCTGGAAAATAGATTTAAACAGTAACATGCTAAGCCTAGAATTGTGCAGAGTGAGGCAAACGATGTGAGGCCAACGATTGTGCGGCCCAGGTCGGCCTATGAAATCTCCAGCCCATGGCGCTTTTTGAAATGCGCAACTACTGATGGAAAGTGTTCCACTTAATATGCCTCCACTTAAACTGACGGGTGGGTCCGTCATGCACACATGTCAGCGTCTCATGGGAAGTGGTGGGTTAATCTAACCGGTTTAATACTTGGGGGCCCACTATTGAGTGCCAGATGTGCACAGTGATTGTGAATCATGATGCCATCGCTTCTGTCTCCGTTGTCGAGGTCCGGTGAACCTCCGGCATTGTACCGACGGTGCTACAGGGCACTAGAGAGGGTGTAGAAGATCACTATGGGTTTAGGAGGGCATGGCCAAGGATGTGTTGCTGGAGTTGTGGTCGGCAACGAGCTGTTGAGGCAGCGCCAAGGGCAAAGGCGGAGGTAGCCTATGGCTTACCATGGCACACGGTGAACTAGGGACACAGATGCAAGGAGATATATGGAAGGATCTAGGGGCTATAGGGAGTGTTACCAAGCGGTTGGTTTTGGACAAGAATGGCTGAAATGGGTTGGCGACGGTGATGCCGAAGGTGGCCAAAATAGGGGAACACTGTCCGCGAACTCTGGTGGTTCTCTAGTCGATTACGTCCTAGGAGAGGTCGAAGGGGTCGTCGAGGTGTACACAGAAGGACGGCCCGGGGAAGTCACCATCGACAAGAATTTGACAAGGAGGTGAATGCAGCCGGCCATGGTGGAAAAGCTTCTCCGCGAGCTTCATGCATTCAAAGTCCAATTAATCAAGGTGAGAGTTAGAGGGAATGGAGAGGAAGAGGTGGAGAGTAGTGGTGGAGGCTAGAGCTCACCGAGGTGACTTGGCGGCAGTGAGGGCTCTCAGCCAGAGTGAGATGGTGAGGATGGGGAAGAAGAGTGAGGGAAAGCAGGGGCTTTTATAGGCATGCGAGCGGAGGGGGAAGGGATAAAAGCAATGGCAGAGAGAGGACAGCGTGCATGTAGCCGGAATGGGTTTTCCCCTCGCCAGGATTAAGAATTCGGAGAGGATTGTCCTCACTGTCGAGGAGCCAATGACAAGGCGTGTGAGCTTCAGATTACAGGTGCAGCATGGCGCGGGCATGGACTAGGGCGTGGGAGCTCACCAATGTGTCCAATGCAGGCAAGGTGTGGACAAGCAGGAGTTGTGCCGTGGTCGGAGGAGTAGTGGCGGTAGCGCAGTGCCCTAGCTCCGTTCGAAACAGTGTGAGGGAGAGAGCTGAGAGAGAGAAGCAAGCCAAATGAGCTAGGCTAGCTTAGGCTGCTCCTGCAAGGCTGGATTGGGCTGGTTAGGCCAGGGAGAGGAGAGGAGAGATGTGCTGAGCCAAGAGAGAAGAATTGTATGAGGGCAAACATTAGTAGGCTAAACCCAAGGGGCAAAAAGGTAATTTCACTAAAATTCAAATTTGCTTTTATAGAAATTCTAATTTTGTAATAAATTTTAATACCTTTGAAAACTTAAGCCCTAAAAATATGGTTCTATTTTTTTGAAAATAAAGATTATAGTTGGATTATTATTCATAATGTGAAAATACTACTCAAGGTATGAAAATACACCAATTACAAGTATTTTAGAAATCAAAGTATATTGATTTGGTTACTATTCATGGTTTGAGAATACTATTGAAAAACTGAAAATTAGGAATTACATACATATGTATACATATATGTATATAGGCATGTGTATAAAATAGTTTTAATTTTAAATAAGGCTAATGTTGGAAAATGCTATTCATGGTATGAAAACACATGAATGCATGTATTTAGATACATATATATACATACATACATGCATACAAACAAGGTTTGAAAATATTCATAAATACATGTATATATATATAGTTATTATATATGTGTGTGTATATATATATCCATACACATGTATTGAAAAAGGCTTTGAAAATTAGTTAAACAATTTTTATTGTAGCATATCATATATTTTCGTAATTTTGAAAATATGAACTTTGCACAAGTCTTTCAAATAGGTTTGATTTATTTTTCGAAATGGGAAAATTACATGCTAAAGTTTCAAATTGGGAATTTATATGATAGTTTTTCAATTTTCTAGAATCTAGCTCAAAATTTGATTTATACAAGATTTTGAAAATTCCCCAAAATGGTATGTTACAATCATGCTTGCCACCTCTAGGTATTGGCTGGCTATGCCACCGCCCTAGACAAGGCACCACAACACCGCCGTGCTGAGGCTGTCGCGTCCTACGACGCCGCTTCACAGGCCATGCGCCACCACCGTATATGGCCGCCACAACAGGATCCTCGCAGGCATGCGCGCCAGCAGTCGTGTCGTACATATCGGCCTGGCACAGAGGCTACACTCGTGCTCACATTAGCCTGCACCGGCCGTGCTCGCCTTGCCCATTGCCACGTGCGCCCTGCAGGCTACGCCTCACTAAGGAGGTGTTCTTTTGGATTTATCTAAAAGTCTAATCTGACTTATCTCATAACTTCGAGAATTTTTCGAGATGGCCTCGAAAATCGGATGGCCTTGATTTTTAAGATTTAGGGAGCTTTTAGACACGTCTACGAGATAAAAAAAACAGATTCAAAAAGTAATAAAAAAGTCAGATAAGTCAATATTAGTCACATAAGTCACGAAATAAGTCAGATAAGACGTGGCTAATATTGACTTATCTGACTTTTTTATTACTTTTTGAATCCGTTTTTTTTATCTCGTAGGCGTGTCTAAAAGCTCCCTAAATCTTAAAAATCAAGGCAATCTAACTCTCGAGGCCACCTCGAGAAATTCTCTAAGTTACGAAATAAGTCAGATTAGACTTTTAGATAAGCCATCATCTGCGCATCGCCATTACCGTGCGGCCGCCGTTGCGGCCGCCTAGGCTTCGCCCCGAACCACGCGCCGACATGTCACCTAGACCATACCATGCCGCCGCCCTGCCCGGCATTGTTGTGCCGTTGCACAAGGCCTGTCTGTCGCAGTGCTGCCTAACCTACTGCCTAGTCCCGCTGCCGCTGTGTCCGACATCACATGGTCCTGTTTCTTTCAGCGTTTACCGGCGGTCGGCGTTTTACTACAGTACCCTTTGACATTTTTATATGATTTTTTATATTATAATTTCCAAAGATTTTTTCAAGGCTTTGATTAGTTCTTCTCAAAGATTCTTAAAAAAATTTTAATTATTTTTTAGGCTCATTAAACTTTTGTAGGTGTATAGACCGCCAACCGCCAACCGCTAGTTTCCGTTGAAAGAAACAGTCGTTGCATGTGCTGGGGGCCCCATGCCACCCATGCTCTGTGCAACCATCCAGGGATGGCGCCACTACTGGGCTAGGAAAACTTAGGGCTGCCCCCTGTCCCTCCTCTTCAGCAGTGGGTTGGCCCACTAGAAGAAGGACTAAGGAAAATGAAAAAGGGAAAGGGGTCGGGCCAAGCCGGTCTGAGAAGAGAAAAAGAAGAGGTGACCTGTATGGGCCAATGGGGGGCTAGGCCGGATAGGGCAAAAAATTAAAAAAGGGGATAATAGGGCCAGCCAGTAGATATGCAAAAGAGCCCTCGAGAAAACTAGAAATTACATAAAATTTTTCTAGAACACAAAAATTACACAAACCCCCAAACTTGTAAAATTCAAAAAAAAATAAATATTCTAATATAAAAGGGCCTTGGGATTCTGAATTTTAGTACCTTCTTTGCATTTGAAGCCTACTTTAAATGCTATTTACGTTTGCATGCATGATTTATGAATCTTTGGAATCATTATGTCTATATTTATTACTATATTTTAGTATACCAGAAATCATGAGAACTTTATGCAAAATTTGATTTTGAAACCACTCTCTAAAAAATTACAAGCAGTAATATCTAATGAAGGAATTTCTAAATATGCAGATGGTGCATCGTCAGTCGTGAGTTTGAGGAGATGGCCCCGTATATCTAGAACTACCTCACTTGGGCTTCTAACGTCTAGATCGTGCTCGGGAGCAAGAAGATCCGAGTTGCCGTCAGGCTAGGCTCCTCGAAGGATGACAAGCCAACTAATGAGCAGAATGATGCATTTCTTCAGGCACCATCTCTCGCTTACTCTGAAGAATGAGTATATGGGAGAGAAAAGTGCAATGACTCTTTGGAGTACGCTAAAGAAGCAGTTCGAGAATCTTAGGTACACCATCTTGCCTCAAGTACAACAAGATTGGGTATGCTTGAGGTTCGTGGACTACAAGTCCATGGCCGAATAAAAATTTGCATTGCACAAAATTTCTACCAATCTCTCTCTATGGCAAGAAGATCATAGATGAAGAAAAAATTGAGAAGATTTTTTCCACCTTTCGCCTGAGTGCTATTCATAGTGCCCGTAACTATCGTTAGGACGCATATAAGGAGTATAGTGAACTGATTGATATGATGCAAGTTGTGGATTCACAATATGAAGTTCTTCGTAAGAACTTTGTCTCTCAGTCAGCTAGCAAAGGTGTTGGCCTGGAAATTGCCAATAGCTACAAGGTGAGGAAGCTTGTTCATATGAAGAGAGGCAAGAAAGGTGGAGATGAGAAGAAACCAACCGAGAAGGGATGTCCGCTGCCCAAGAGAAGAAAAGCAGCAAGGAGAAGCCACCTATCAAGGCGTAGGGACATCAAGCCCATACGTGCTACAAGTGTGGTGCTTTGGGGCACTGGTAAAAGATTTGCTGTGAATCCAAGCATGTTGTTGATGCTTACTAGGCCAAGACGAAGGGCAAGGGCAAGGGTAGTAGCAGTGACACACTTTGCGATGATAGGCGATGATAATGTCATGGGTGAGGATATTCCAGTAGTAACATCCTCTCCTCCCATGACCTATAAGGAGCAGTGAAGATCATGGCCAAGGAAGAAAAGACCTCTACATCTAACATAGAGGCAGAAACAAATAAATATTTTGCAGATTCCGTCTAGTGCATGAAACACACTATTTGTATTTCTTTTAGATTTTGGTATTAGCAAACTTTGAATAATGGTTTCTAAGCTCTAGAAAAGCAAAACTTTAATTCTTATGATTGGTTATATATGCACTTTATCCTTATTTTAGTATTCTATTATTGCAAATAATGTTTGAATTATGTTTCCACTTGTTTATTGTAATTGTATTGTATCTTATAGAAATTGTGTAGTGCCCAATGGAGGATGTATGTATTGTTGATAGTGGCATAACAAATACCATCTTGAGAGAGAGAAAATACTTTCAGTTGATCACAAAGAACATCGACAGTATTACTACAATCGCAGGTAGCGATTCATATATAATAGACTCATAAAGAGCCACAATTATACTACTTGTAGGTACTGCTTTAGTGACAAAAGAAGCACTATTATAGCCTAAATCTACTCGAACTCTCCTAAGTTTTAAAGATATTCACGCGAATGATTTTCATGTAGAAACCAATGAAGAATTAGGTAAAGAGTACCTATGCATTGTGAAGCACATGGAATGTGAGAAAATGGTATTAGAGAAATTCCCCTAATATGAAATCTATATTATACTTCACAAGAATTAATATACCCTTAGTGTATACTTCTATAAAGATTTTTTTAGAAAGATTTTTTTAGAAGCTCTAAATTATTTTCTCTATGGCTTTGTAGATTGGGTCATCCTAGTCTTAGAATCTGCTACTGGAAAATCGATGGCTAGACCTTCTATTATGAAATTGAAAGATGAAATCCCTACATTCCTCGAATGCATGCAGGGAGATATTTGCAGTCCAATTCAGCCCTTATCAGAGCCATTTCGGTACTTCATGGTGCTAATTGATGCTTTCGCAAAATGGTTGCATGTATGCTTGTTGTCTACAAGAAACCATGCTTTTGAAAAGCTGATCTCACATATCATTAGAATTAAGAACATTTTTCCTAATCATGGTGTGAAGTCTTTTTGAATGGACAATGCCGACAAATTTAGTTCGAAGGCATTTGATGATTATTGCACAACAATGAGAATTGCAGTTGAGCACTCAGTACCACATATCCATACACAAAATGGATTAGTAAAGGTATTGATTAAAAAAATGAATTCATTGTCCCACTGCTTTTGCAGAGTTGTAACTTACCTAACAAATGTTAGGGACATGTAGTCCTGCAAGCAGCAACACACATAAATTTTTGACTGATGGCCTGAAACATCCAATCACCAATACAACTTGTGCAAGGGGTCATACCGAAAATTTTACATTTTAGAAATTTTGGATGTATTGTATACATACCTATACCACCTCCATAGCGGACTGCAATGGGTCCTCTCCGCAAGTCTAGGATATATGTTGGTAATGAGAGTTCATCCATAATTAGGTATTTGGAACCTATGACTGGAGACTTGCATATAGCTCGGTTCACTGATTGCATTTTTTATGAGGATCATTTCCTATCATTAGGGGAAGGAAACCAACCTTTGGATGAAAAATGCTAGGGAATCATATGGCATTCCACTAGGATCCCTGCTCATGACCCTCATATTAATGAAGCAAATCAAGAAGTCTAGAAGATAATTCATTTGCAGAATTTAGCAAATGAATTGCCTGATCATTTTTGTGATCTGAAGAGCGTGGTTAAGTCGTATGTACCTGCTCAAAATGTATGAGAGAGTAGAAATACCAAAGAAACCAGAAGGTATCCCTAATCTCATTCAGAGGCCACAGAACAAAAGAGCATGAACTCTGGCTTCTCAAACCCGAAGTACCTATAAACATCTAGGGACTAGAGGGCAAGAGTATTTACCATAGCCAATCATAAAAATGCCCTAGAAAAAGAAAGGGAGCCAATTGAGACCATGCAATGGAAAGGAACCTTAAGAGAAAGACATTCAAGATCTAAATCTTCCATTGAAAGAATCCCCCAATGGAAACATGTGCATACACATAGCAATGGAAAACTA
Organism: Olyra latifolia; assembly: GCA_036346145.1. Lineage (NCBI taxonomy): Eukaryota > Viridiplantae > Streptophyta > Magnoliopsida > Poales > Poaceae > Olyra > Olyra latifolia. Next base: position 45,167,181 of record CM070524.1, read on the forward strand.
AGGAACTTCCTCCCATGATGGAAAATAGGAATGAAGAGCAAGTAAAAGTGCATGAAACACTCTATGATGAAATGGGCATAATTTTTGTATTAACGGGAGAATGTATAAATAGAGCAACTACCAATATTGATATATATTTTGTAAAGAAAATTGCTACGATCATTCATAATGATCTTAAGCCTACATCCCTAGCAAAATGCAAGAAAAGATCGGATTGGAAAGAATGGAAGAAGCCAATTTACGTGAAATAAATCTCTCTAAACAAAAGAGAGGTGTTTGGGCTTGTGAGCCGGATGCCTTCCCATATACACCCCATAAGTCACAAATGGGTTTTTGTTCAGAAGAAAAATGAGAATAATGAAATTATAAGGTACAAAGCACGGCTGGTTACACAAGGTTTCACTCAACGTTGAGGAGTTGATTATGAAGAGACCTATTTTCCGGTCATGCTAGAAATTATCTTTATGTATTTCATCTTAGTAGCAGTCAACATAAAATTGAAAATGAAAGTGATGGATCTCTACTATCAAAAGTGTCTAGTGGTGGTGGCAATGGTGGTACGGCCAACTTTCAATCTCCACCATCCAACCAGATCAGATCAGACGTCATATATGCCCCCTGGGACATGCCAGTGCGGCAAGGCCTCGACTCGCGATAGAACCGGAATGGCCGGATCGCCTCCCTCTCACGCACCCACACAAACCCAAAACCCTACCCACTCCTGGAGGCTGCTTCTTCCCCCACCCCTCCCCGCGATGCCTCCACCACCATCCCTATCTGTATCCTCATCCTAGTCCTCTACCGTCCTCATCTTTCTACCATTTCCTAGCGGTGAGGGTGGGCGGATCCGTGCTCGACGAGGGCAAGGACGAGTGGGGGCGAAACCATTGGGCGTGGGTCCAGAGCGGCGGAAGGTGTAGATCCGTCGTTGACACTATGCTCGGATGGCCGAGTGGCGAGCTTCTATGGCCAACCTGCCATCAAGTACGATGCTGGTAGTGGACAAGTTCAAATTCGGTTAGATGGGAACTTTGTTAGTTCACTCTGTTATCCCACCCATCTCCCCACCTTGCCTCCCTCTGATTCACTCTGAGCCCTATCTCTCTTTCCGCTGTTCTAGCCTTGATAAGGGACAATGGACGAGGACATTCATGGTGTCGGTCACTGCTGTATGCTTGTAACATCCCATTTTGGGGGAATTTTCAAAACATTGCTATAAATCAGAATTTAAGTTAGATTTTAGAAAATTTAAAAACTTTGGAATATAAGTTACTAATTTCAAACTTTAGCAATATAATTTTCTCATTTCCAAAAATAAATCAACCCTATTTGAAAGACTTGTGCAAAGTTCATATTTCCAAATTATGGAAATATATGATATGCTACAATAAAAAATTGTTAAACTAATTTTCAAAGTCTTTTTGCAATATATGTGTATGGATATAGATATACACACACACACACATATATATATAATAATTGTATATATATGTATGCATGTATTTATGAAATTTTCAAACCTTGTTTGGATGCATGTGTGTGTACATATATACATGTATATATATATGCATCCATGTGTTTTCATACCATGGATAGTATTTTCCAACATTATCCTTATTTAAAAATTAACACTATTTTATGCACATGTGTATATACATATATGCATATGTATGCAATTTCTTATTTTCAGTTTTTGAATAGTATTGTCAAACCATGAATAGTAACCAAATCAATATACTTTGATTTCTAAAATACTTGTAACCGGTGTATTTTGAAACGTTCAATAGTATTTTCATATTATGAATGGTAATCCAACTATACTTTCAAAAAACTAGAATTTCTATAAAAGCAAATTTGGCTATCAAATTACCTTTTTGCCCCTAAGCATGGACTAGTTCAATCCTTCTCCTTGAGCCCTTTGGCCTAGCCTATTTGGCATGCTTACTCTATGGGCCATAAGGACATTCTCCTTCCTCTCCCTCTCTCGGTCTAGCAAAGCCTAGTCCTGTAGCACTAGCAGCCCCATAGTAGCCCATCTCCCTTTCTCCTCTCTCTGGCATTCTGCTCTCCCAACACTCTCTCTGATCTCTCTGCCTTGCACTACCGAGCATGCTGGCGTGTCTGCCACCACACCGTAGGATGCAGATCTTGCTGTCCCTGGCTTTGCCACACCGCATCACGCTCGACCCCACGCATCAGCGTCGGAATGTGGCCCCCATGATCTAACGGCCGCGGCCATGCTACATCCTTCGATCTAGTGGTCGCATCGTCACCAAGGACGACCACTGGAGCCATACCGCCACTGACGTCACTACCGTCCTCTTTTCTTCTCCTCTAAGCCATCGCCGCCTATTCCTTGTCTATCAATGGCACCCCTCCCTCACGGCTTCCTCCTCTCTTCGGTGTGCTAGACCACAGATTAGACCTCTTCGCGTTGCTAGCCTCCTCCCTAAGCAAGCCCTGCGACTATAAAAGCCAGAGCCAACCTCGCTCCATCCAATCCTCTCTACTCTCCTGTCGCCTTGCTCCAGCACTCCCTTCCTCATGCTCCAAACCACCGCAAGCCACGAGCTTGTGGCCACGAGAAGCTCTCCCTCTTTGCTACGATGACTCGGCCCGGTAGGCCAGAGCCACATCGTGGCTCGCCGGAGCCAAGGTTTTCTCGCTGCTGGCCATTTTCACCCCTTCTCACGGCTCGACCGTCTCGTTAAGTCCCCCGCTGATTCCTCCCATCCAAAGCTTGCGGCCCATTGTATGCATGCCCGTGACATGCAGTATGACCAAGAACCACCGGAGTTTGCCCGCGCCATCGCCCTTGCTTCGGTCGCTACCACCTTCCACGCCGATAGCTCACCTCGGTCCTTCCTCGGCCTCGAAGACCCCTCGGTAAGCATCCACTAGCCCCATCGATGCTCAAGCGCATGCTAGATCGGCACGAACAAGCCTGTATAGTCGCCGCCTTGTCAGCCTGCAGCTGCCGCCCATGGCGCCATCACGTCTAACCAACTCCAGCCACACCACCGATGCCCACGGATGCACGGGATAATGCTGATTCTGTAGAGCCCAAAAACTCCCCATGTCATGCCCTAAATCGCCAGTGCACCGTGATTCTTTCCCGCGGCCACACGCTCGGCCGGAGTAGGAAGACGATGACGTCATGCGGATGTCATGGTTCACAATCACTATGCACATCTGTCACTGACTAGTGGGCCTCCAGAATTTAAACCGGTTAGATTAAACCGCCACTTCCCTAGAGACGCTGACATGTGGGCCCAGCGGACCCACCTGTTGGAGACGTATTCTAAGGGATACTCTTTCCACCAGCTGTTGCACATTTCAGAAAAGAGCCACATGCCGGATACTTTGTGGACCAACCTAGGCCGCACAGTCCTTGACCTCACTACGCACAGTTCTAGGCTCGGCCCGTTACTGTTTAGATCTATTTTCTAGCCTTTATCTATTCACTACAGGAATTGCAGCGAAAGCTAACCACGCCAACCTGTCTTGACGGCCACTGAACAACCGTCGAGAACGTAACTGTGGCACCCCCTTTTTCACATTCGGCTCAATAGAGAAATCACCCACTTGCTGTCCCCATGGTCAAGTACTAACCTACGGGCTGCCTGAGAGCAAGCCGGGTAGGTTAGCTCCCAAACTGGGTAGCAACAACTCATGTGAGCCAACTCTATTGAAACGAATGTGAAACTGGGTACCGGATATGCGTTCCGTGATGGCTCCCAAGATCAGCTACCATCACACACATACCCTCATGTGGATCAATAACACAACACAAACGGTAAGGGACATAAACTTATATTACAACGGGGTATGGACTGCTGTTCCATACAATAAGTTTAACATAATTTAGAGTTTTATGGCAGCGGAAACATAAGATGTTCAACAACAAAACAGCGGAAGACTTAATCATATTAAAACCAAAAGGGCCAGCAAAGTATGCCTCATAACCCAAGGGCAACCGACTGGAAGTTTAGAACTCCGCTTGCCCGCTAGCGTCATCGCAACCCGCTTGATGGTAATACTCAAGCGTGGGGTCATAATCACCTGAAATAATAGCGACTTGTATGAGTACAGATGGTACTCAGCACTAGGAGGTAATGTATATCCTCATTCATGAATAATGTATCTAATGGAAGGTTAGCATGACATTTTCAGCATAAAGTGCATTTGCAAGACGTAAACATAAGTAGATTGTAAATGGCATTTGGATAGAACATTTTAAATCCATGTGACTAGCAATAATATCATCATCTCATCAATATATCATCACCATCATCAATCCATTGGACTCCATCCGTCCATAGCCTCTATTCGGCCATATCAAAACATACCCGGGACTCTATCCGTCCCCGGTCTCTATCCCACCAAGGACACCGTGAGCAACCCAAAGGCTCGGAAATGACCACATAACCAAACCATATAACCGTAACCAAGAACTGGTGCTAACAAATGGCAGCTTAACCAACTCAAGATTCGCCCTTAACCCAGACGCCATTGCTTAAACAGCTCAACACTCGCAGAGATGTACGACTTTACCCACACGACACAGCAAGCCATGCCAAAGCCTCCTAGATGTACATGCCAGTCCATTGGGTCACCTGAGTTAACTTTATCCAGTCCCCACTCCGCGAGTGCAGGAGGGAGTTAACCGTCCAAGGCCCATCACACCCAAGCACAAGGACGCACCACGGATGGTCCGCCCTGGCCACACCCACAAACATATTGCCCCGCTGGTACCCAAGGGCTCAAGCATGCACAGGAAGTTAGCCAAGTGTCCCCATAAAACACGTGTGGTCGTACGTATAGTACTTGAGAGGAAGGTACCGATGTTCGGTCCTTAATTACCCAAACGGGCTACATGTCCGGATCCGCCCTCCCATCATCCTCTATCACCCGCTCGAAGTCTAACTTAGATCTCACACGTAATCCAAATACTCATCAATCCAAACCGAACATTGAGTACATCAATAATTGAATCACACGACCAATGGACTACTCCACTGATCGCTTTATTTCGTTGACTCTAAGCATTGCTAAGCATTCGTGACATAACATAAATAATAGTACCTGCTTAGGCTACAAAGGAATAAGGGTGTCAAGCCTAGTAAGGTACTAATCATCGGATAGGACATAACTACCTTCTACCCAATGATAACATACTCAAATTAGCATGCAACAAGTGATAGGATATAATTAAATCAATGCATGTAAATAGAGGATCAATATGGTGAGTCAAATGAGGGAGTATAAGTGCCTTGTTGCTGGTCGAGTCGGGAGAGCTTCGGATCAAGTCCGGCTCCTCCGAACGCGGTTCCTAATGTTCGGTAGTAAGAACATCAAATAAAATCCAAGTAAAATACCAAACAAATAGGAAAATAAAATATTTTTAGATATTCAGAAATTTCATGATCTAATACAAATTTTGCAAAAAGAATCACCCAAATCCGAGTTCGGATGAGTGAGATCGAGCTATTTGAAGTTTGGGTGCAAAACTAGCTCGGGGCTGTAAGGACTAAGCTCGGGATTGATCAAGGTAGCTCGGGAATGAGCCTCTTAGCTCGGGAATGATGTTGCCTTGGTCAAGAGTGGGTTTCCAAGGTCGGATATGGCATAGCTTGATCGGCTAGGACATGACCAAGGTCGGGCTCAACTAGCTCTAGCTCGGGAAAGTCACTTAGCTTGTATATTGCTCAGTACAAGCCACTTTTAGGGATCCTAATAAGCTTGGCTATGCTCGGGCTTAACATGAAAGTTGTAGGAAATTTCCTGGCGCACAATTTTTATGTAGAACACTTTTTCATCCGAGTTACGGTTGATTTTATAGAATTTATTTACTAGGCTGCTGTTCAAGGAAAGGCTGAAATAGGCTGTTTTTCAGATTTGGGGTTCTAAGGCTTCAGTTTCCACCAAAGAATAGCTTTGTCACGAATGCCAAATGGTGAAGAACAGTAATAAGAGGGAGTATTGGGTTCTCACCTAGTAAGGAAGGCCTTTTTTAACAATAGAGAGCCCAAAGATGAGGAGATCGAAGTGGTGGATGGTAATCTGTCCAGAACTCGGTTCAGCGACTCTTCAGCTTGTTCCTTGAGGTCCCTTCAACTCTAGTAGCGTGGATCTGCTCCTAGACGCTCCTTAGCTCGTGCATGAACTCTTTTTGGCCATCTCCAAGCATGCATGTGAGCGAAAATGACATGCAAGATGAGAAAACTGCAAAGAACCTCACGGCTATCCAAAACAGCGAAGTAGATGAAGAAAGGCAGCAAGAACTTACCCAAATCCTTGTGAACGTGCAAGGGAGTTGGATGTACTTGAAGCCTAGGAAGTTTAGATGTTACTCTTGCTCATTCCATGGCCTGAATTTGAAGAAAGAGGGCATAGATGGGCAGAAAATAAAATCAGCCTTTGCTGTCCTAAAACCGAAAAGCAAAGAGAAAAGAATGAGAAATCCATAGCAAACCTTTGTGCATGTGCTTACCATGGGGTGGAATGGATAGCCAATGATTTCAGCTTTCCAACGATATATAACACCCTATATGGATTCTTGGTGGTTTGGGTGGAGATTTGAAAATGGTGGATGTGGAGATGAAGAACAGCTTACTGTTCTTGCTGCTCTCCAGAACTTGGACGTGGGAAGAATGGGGGTGAGGGCTAGTTGAAGTGGGTGGAGAGGGGTTTAAATAGAGGTATACTCTTCCATTGACAACTGGGTCCAAGTTCCACCTATAATAGGGAGGCTGCGGGTAAGATTCTGGGTAAGAAAAGATGAGGGTATGGTCGCTCAAAAGACCGCCCAAGTCACCAAAGGCATGGAAGATTCGGCCGACATCACGGAGGGCAAAAAGGAATAGAGAATAGATGTGGTGGCTGGGCTGTTTGAATAGGTACGAGCTTACTCGAGCTTCTCCAAGCCCGGTCAGGTCTTCTGTTGCTCAGTCCAACCGTCTATAGCTCGGGCAGCTTCCTCCGGACATCTTCTAGCTCAGACAAGTGATAACCAGCTCGGATGGGCAGCAACCAAGCTCGGGTAGAGCTCGGTGAAGTCCGGCACAATCACTACCTTGCTTCGATAGAGCTCGGGTGAACTCTACCTTGCTCGGGCAAGCTACATCTAGCTCGGGCACTTGAGGAACATGCCTGTCGGGCTTGGTCTCACTACTCTAGTGGCTTGGCCAAAGGGTTTAAAGTTAAAAGCCTTATGTTTCCACCATAGAGCATGGTGGTTGAATACAAATTTTTTTTGTAAACCGACATAAAAACGAATGAACATGCTAATGATATGCATAGCTATACGAAATTTAACAGCTGGGCTGTTACAGTAACTCTCTCTTGACGGCTAAACGCCAGCCGTCGAGTGAGCTAATCTGTCTCGACGGCATAAACAGAAGTCGTCGTGATAGACACGACGAGCCGCGTTGGTCTCTATCAAAGGCTATTGTCAAGCGGTTGATACAAGGAGAGCGGGAAATCGAAAAACCAAACGAGCGCGTTGGCGCGAACGGGCTCTCTCGACGGCTACACCCACGACCATCGATACAGCACATGGTAGGCCAAAACCCGTGCTGAGAGAATAGAAGAGCTCTCTAACAGGTAGGCCATGGTACGCAGGTTGGCTCGATGGCCAGAAAACAGACCGTCGAGAGAAATGGCCCACCGGGCCCATTCATGAGCCACGCGTGGTCGGCAGTAGCTAATAAAAATAACATGCGCACCCTATTATGTTGAGAAACACGTAAGGGCGCACTGGTTAAGGAAGTTGAACTCACGGCTGATTACCTGCGAGGCCGCGGGTTCGAGTGCTACGAGCTCCTCCTTTTTTTAAAAAAAAATATCTGTCTCAACGGTTTTACCCTGGAGCGTCGAGACAGCTACTTGGTAGCCTAGGATGATTGACTGGGCCGCCTGTGTGTGCCAGGTGGGCCAGGCCAACCTGTATCGACGGCCAGGTCCGCTGCCATCGATAGAGCTTGTGTTTTCACAAGTTTTTCCAAATTCATTCATGTGGTAGCCTATACGGCTTGTAATCATGAACCTAGGCACTGCAATGTTTAGGAAAGTAGTTGTTATATATTTGAATTGTTTAAAATTTAAAATGGTTTTGATTTAGTAAAGTATAAGACGCGTATATGTGTCTTAAACATGAAAATAGTTTTGATTTAACTTGAAACGTTCAAATTGTTCAAAAATTAAAGGAAAATTCAAGATTTGAACATGGCACCATGTAGAGTTTGAATTGTTTGAATGGTTTGGCATGATTCGTGTGGCAGTGGGATAAAACCGGCAAATCTAGAGGGGATTGTCTCTGAACGTCTATAGACACTGAACCCCGCCGGTGACTTGATCAGGGTAATTAGAAAGGGTTCGGTAGTTCGGAAACTCAATTTTTTTGAAACTTTTTTGATGCATGCTAATTCACATATGAAGCAATATAATCGAAGGTTACGGTCAATAGTGTCAATATATTTTTTTTAATAAATTTAAAACAACCGATGTTGACCACTGGTGGCCAAAGAAGGTATGGCCGTTGAGTTAGAGACCTGTCTCGACGGCCTAACCAGTAACCGTCAAGACAAGGAATCTGTATCGATAGTAGGCAACGCAGGCCGTCGAGATAGATGCCTTTTGACGGCCAGCCGACAAATGGCCCTCGAGAGGCTGTATTGACATTTGCGTACAAAACCGTCGATACAGAGGCTCGTCTCGACGGTTGTAATACAGGCCATTGAGACAGACTGCACTAGCCCATTCGCCCTAAGCAGCCCCTGTGATGAATAAAATGGCCAGTTACCATAGGCTGTCTAGACGGCATAAGAACAGCCGTCGAGACAGCACGTTGTTTATGAGTGGCTAGGGCTCAGGACTTGGGCAGTTTTTGCCCAAGTCCCAACACCACGTGTCGCCGCCTCTTTCCGTCAGCCGAGTCACATCTCGCCGCCTCGCACCTTGCCGCCGCCCGCCCAGCCGCTTACTCTCATTGTCGGCTCAGTGCCACGGCCGCCACCACCACACACCGCGACTCGCCCTATCGCAGCCAAGCCAAGGCCGCCTCGCTGCCAGCCACCTCACCCCCGCCGTCACCACCGCTTGCACTCGCCGTCTCTAGGGAAGAAGGTGAGAAGGAAAGGAGAGGAGTAGAGGAGATGAGAGGAGGAGGGCCGCCGACAGCTGTCAAGGAGGAGGACACCGGGAGCAATGAAGAAGAAGAAGAAGAAGAAGAGGAGGAGGAGGAGGAGGAAGAAGGAGGAGTCAGAGGAGGAGGAGGACGCCGCAGTCTCATTGCCTCACTGCCGTCGACGCCAACGCCGCGAACAGAAGGTAATGTCTGCACCGAATTTTTTTTGAAAGTTTGGAGATTAGTCTCGACGGTTACTCACCCGGTCGAGACTAATCTCATTAATTAGTTGCATGTTTAGAATAATGGCGGTGTAATTAGGGTATAAATTGGTAGAAATTGATATAAATCGATGGATGTACCCAATAGAACAACGTCTGAAGAGCGTTTGAGTAAGTGTGAAAAACAAGGCCCGGGTGGAATGTTCTATAGCAGATGCATGATACATTCAAGAGATCGCCAACTTCACCAATAAATACATAGCGAGGGAAAACAACGTGATCATTGAAATCCTGAGGTATAACACCGTGGGCCGTACGGTCGATTCTGACCTAATGTCGTTCCAAGTCCAAGGCGCTTCGGTTGGACGAAGTATGACACGTGAACTCACCTCGGAGGAACGGGTTGTGGCAATATTGTACATCTTCGACAACATGAGAGAAATGAATGCCATGCAGCAGTAATTTATACAAGCCGAATGGAGATGTAAGACTGAACCCAATGCAGCTCAGCTCCGCAAGCTCATGGCAGATGGTGCTGGATCTAGCCGCGACACCTTCTTATCTTGGTTCTGAAAACACGTAAGTGCCTTCGATCTTTTCCTTTCTGTCGATCACTTCTACTCTTGGGTTATTAACTCGTTTCCTTGTCTATCACATAGTGTAAACTACTTGCCAGCATTCATAATGATCTTCAGCTTATGTCTTGTGGCTGCAAGCATTTCGTTAATGTTTACGGTACATAGGATATCAACGGCTTCTGGTTTTGGTTCGCACTCGCCGAGCGTCTCAAGCCAAATTTGCGATCTATAAACAGCGGGGTCCTGTGCAGTGGGGAAGATGGGGTCGAATACTACGTCATCATTCAGGAGATACTCGAGCTGACATTCGAGGGAAACAAGGAGATCTCGGTGGTTCTCTTTTGTTGCGACTAGTTTGACCCCCCAATGGCGTACGGTGTCGGGATGACCTTGGGTTAGTCGAGGTCAAGCACATCTCCAGACTAGGCGTGGTGGGTTGTGTACATGGTTCGACGCTCGGGAAGATTGGTTGTACCGATGGCCGACAACTATGAGAGTGCATTCAAGGAAGCTGACGAAGGGCCGATGCAAGAAAATCGCTTGAACGAGGGAATTGTGATCGATATTGGGCTAGGCCTGGATGGACTAAATGCTGTAGTAGAGGACGATGTCGAAGAGGAATGCGATGCAGTAGTGGAGGATGAAACCGATGATGTTGAACCGTCAACACATGATCCTCTCGATGTCGATTTAGATTACTTCTAGTTGTTGGTACATATGCACTTAAATTATTTTTATACCAGCTTGATCTTTTTAAATGTTGCTACCTTTCCATTTATATATGTCCTTGATTTTTTTACATGTGTCCTTGAATTTTTTACATGTATTACTAACTTTTCCATTTACGTGCAGGATGGGTCGGACGAGGAAGAAGTTTGTGGGGAGTGAGCTAACGGAGGAGGAGTTCGAGGACCTCTTCGAGCGGACTGGCTAGATTTCTAGCCAGAGTGCCCACCAGGAGTCTAGCCAGGGCGACACTCAGGGGACTGGCCAAACTTCTAGCCAGAGCGCCCACCAGTAGTCTCACCATGACAGGGCGGAGGGGACCGGGCAGGAGGTGGTGCCCACCGAGTGGTCGCAGACGGCCCCAAAGAAGAAGAGGGGCTAGAACAAGGTCCTTCCGGCACCAGCGACCGCTAGCTCGAGGATCTCCATCGAGATCGATGGGGATAGGTACGTGTAACTGGTTTTTTGTTTTACCTTGTGAATTTTCTAACATTATTTTAATGTATGTAGAAATATGTCGATGGTGGATCCCTCGGTGAGGCAGCAGCCGGGGTACGTTCTGAGGACCCTGGTCCGCACGTACTACCTCGGCATGGTGAGGGTGGGCGAGGACAGCAGGCCTGCCTATAGCTGGGACGAATACAAGCTGGCCGAGTCGACCGCCGCTGGCCACTACGTCGCTGACTTCTGGGTAAGTCCGTCTCTAAGTTTGTGAGATTTTGATCATGTGGATAATCTCCTTGGTTTATGTAATTTCAGGCTAGGTTCCGTCCCACTACGGGATTGACGGAGGCACAGTTTGGCCTCGTCATCGATAGGAACTCCCGGCAGGAGGTCCAGGATCTGATGTTCGGTGTGTGTGTCGTGGCGGTGGAGGAGTACCACAGGTATGCAACCGACCTAACAGTCCTCCTCAAATGGTGTTTACGATTTTTACACCTACGTACTTTTGTGCATTTTAGGAGACCCAGAACATCTACCTGGAGCCTGACGACTACGACCGGGTGTGTCCTGAGTGGGCGAGGGACCTGGTGGCTTGGAGTGCCCTCGCAGAGAAGTGGGCCAACAAGGACTTCATCGCGAAGTCCCATAAGGCCAAGAAGAACCAGGCCTCCAAGGACTACAAGACGAACCTTAGGAGGATGTCCATTCCCCAGCTGGGGAAGAAGATGGTAAGATCTCATCTGTTCTTTAATTTTCTTCTTTTTTTGCTAACTTCTCTTTCCATTCCTGCAGGCACTAAGTACCATTGTTTCCTTTAAGAAGGCCCACACTCTGAAGGTTAAGCCTGGCACCCAGCCTGTGATGGACCTCCTCACGTAAGCCAAGCTGGTAAGTGCCGACGAAACCTAACACACTTAGTACAATTGTAGTATACCTAAGTCTAACTCGAAACCACGCAGCATCGCTACTAGGAGGCGTACACTCAGGAGCACGGCCCGGACAACTTCCAGGAGGACGCGCCCCTCGACCCGGTGGTGATCCACAAGCACCTGGGCGGCAAGGTATACGGGGGGCTTGCGCTCAGAGGGGACCTCAGGTGAGCAAGTTACCATGTTAGATGTTATTCCTTTCATAATGTTGATTTTTGTAGCTAATCGTGGTCCTCTTTAATTGTAGGTCCAAGGATTATATGCCTGAGGTACGGGCCTCCCAGAACGCACCCGAGAGCCGGCGCGAGTGCGAGGCCTGGATTCACTTGGAGACAGATCAACGTGTGGTGGAGGTGGAGCAGCGGGCGGCGGAGGAGAGGGCGCAAATGCTGCGGGCGTGCCAAGAGAGCCTAAGGACTGCTAATGAGGAGCAGGAGCGGAGGATGGAGGAGACGAGGCGGTGGATGGAGATGTAGCATGGGGTAAGCCACTACGACCATCTCATTTCATTTCGCCTGAACCAACAATTCTTTAACTAATTGTGTCGCGAACGTGTAGGCCAGCTAAGGATCGGTGGCTTCGGCTCGACGCGACAGCACCTAGGACAGGTCTGACACACCGATCGACCTCCGCGACAACACACCATCCTTCTCCTGATCAGATCAAACTACTTATCTTTATTTTTGTGCATTCTATCATATATTCGATGTTTTCGGTTGCAATCATGATGATATGTGATGTTTTGGTGAAATCTTGGTCATATGGGTTGAAATTGTGATGATATGTGATGTTTTGGTAAAGTATTGATGATATGTGATGTTATGGTTATTTTTGGTTGGAATTTTGATTATGGATGTATATTTGTGTGAAATGTGGGGATTATGAAATATATGCTGGGTATTTTGGGTTTGCAGATGCAGCCGCTGCCGCTGCTGCTTTCTCGACTGCAGTCGCGGCCGTCGAGAAAGACTGCCCTGCCACGTGTCTAGGGTCCCATTGGGTCATCGAGCTCTCTCGACTGCTACGGTGCCGTCGAGACTGCTGGAGACGGAGCTGCCTAACGGCCAGGCGGCCGTCATCCCAACTATATCGACTGCTTCTCTGGTGGCCATCAAGAAAGTTTGTATCGATGACTCTCCCGTCGACATAGGCTGTCTGTCTCGACCTCACAGGCCCGACGGCTAATAGGCTTTTCTCGACGGCATTCTTGGCTGTCTCGACGGTTTAGGCTGTCGAGAAATGTGGTGATCTGCGTAGTGATTTAAATAATTCTAGTAATTGTATTTCATTTATTATAAATAGTTAGAGACTTCCACAGACTGTGATAAAATTATTATACCCACCAGATGACATGCTGGATTTAATAAAAATGAAATATTGCATATTCATGTGTTCTGTATCCCCGTAAAAATATTTGTAGCTCTGTTTTAGCCCTTTTCTTTTATGGATTAATCATTCAATGCTTAATTGTTTATTTAAAATAGTTTATGTCTTCTAAAAATTCTAGGAAATTCTGTAAAATACTAGATATTGTACTAGACTTAGGAACAATGTATTTTGACTTGTTGTATTTCTGTTTTACCCCTCAAAATTCAAAACAGCCCTCTTTTAGTATTTTTCTAGTACAAAGAAACTGTAGAAATGGCTTTCTATTTATTAAAAATAGTATTTTGACTCTTAAAATTATGATTATTTTTATGTATATATTACAGGAGGTATGTAACGTAAGAAAATAATAAATCTCTTAGAATCTAGAAAATGAATTATTAAAATGGAAAACCCTCTTTAGTACTTACGAAATTAAATTCTAAAGATGACATTATTTGAGTATTTTAGTAATAATATTTTTCTGTAAATAAATACTACAGAGGGCTTTGGATCTAGGAAAATATAATGTTGCATGTTTCACTATTTGATATTCTTGTAAAAATTAATAACCCTCTTTAACATGTTTATTTCTTTATAAGATAATGTTAGTAAATAAATGTTTCTGTGATGAATAATATAATTACTGTATGTTAAATATTTACTTTCCAATTATTGAATGTATTATATGGGTAGACTTATTATATCATGCATTCACATATACATTATATATATATATATATATATATATATATATATATATATATATATATATATATATATTTCATATTGATGAAACTTCCTAAATAAGTAAATTGAATATGAAATTTTGATAAACCTTAGACTCATTGCATCACATGCATCATGCCTCTTAGCATTTTTCTAAGTATATTAATGATATTTGGCTCTTCATGCTAGATCCAAAAGACCTGGGAGAACAGCTCTGAGACCCGAACTAGGATTTAAACACGCCCGGTCAAGGCGAGCCAATTTCTCTAGTTCATTTTTCTAACCCATGTTTTACTTAAATTTATATTTCTTTCATTATGAAATTGCACGCTTTATGTTTTTTCTATCAATTTATGTTGTTAAATCAAAGCTGGCAGAGCGAGTCTAGATATTGTCCACTTGATTACTAGTGTTATTAAACACAACCCCATCCTTAGTATAATTTGTACCCTATCAATTGGTAACCTAAGAATTAGTTAAAAACACACGGAATAATATGTCCTTGGAATTGCTTAGGCTTGGATAAGTCTGGAGTTCAAATGGGTCGATCTTTCCTATCAATGCTTGCATATAGATATGACGGATCGATCCTATCAACATTGCAACAGTATAACTTGCTATTAACGGTGCCATATTATTGTTGGTCGTTAGTCCTGATTATCAACATAAACGGTATAGACAGGAAATAGCTCATGCATTCAGTTGCCAGTTCTGCCTAAGTGCAAAGTGTCGACAATTAAATATCTCATTATTTTAAACTATACTAAGAAGGACATGATATCGAGAAGAACATATCTTACCGAGAAGGATATTACCTTGGTGGATAATACCGAGAAGGACATTGCCATGAAGGATATTACCAAGAAGGATAATGCCAAGAAGGATATATTTTTGACAAAAATGATGCCGTGAAGTATATGCCTAGAAAACAGAGTCATGTGAAAGCCTTGAATTTTGATAAAGTGAAAACTCTTGGTTATGAATATTTGCATATTATTAGTACAATACGTTTTTGTTTTGTTTCAATGGCAGTCCTTTGCTTTTATTATTATTGATTATTGCAACTTTGGCTTTACCCAAATAAATAGCCCCAGCCCTACGTAACACTCCAATTTTTATTAATAAAATAAAACTTGGACTGTTTAAAATTTGAAAATAAAAGAAATGGGGTATTAAAAGGCAAGTACAACCTAAGCATAGGAAATTTAATTTTTCCAAAATATAAAATGGCAAGACAATTTTGGGTCAAAATATAAACTCTATATTTGGACATAATTCTAGAATTTATAAAATAGTTTCCACCCCTAGAACCTATTTCTAAACAAGATAGATAAAAAGAGAAAGAAAAGACAAAAGAGAAAAAAAGAAAAGAAAAGAAAAAGAAAAAGAAAACCAGCCTCGGCCCTAGCCCATCCTCTTTCCCCTGCCCCGACTGTGGACAACATGGCCTCCGGGTATCCGGAGATATACTGTTGGACGTACCACCTCTTTGGGCCGAGTCAATCGGATCTTCCAGAAGACGGGCTTGGAGACTGGCGCGGCCCGACTTGCCCTACAAGGAAACGAACTCGTTTCCTACTCGAATACTTAGATATAGGCGTAACCAACTCAGTTATATCTGTATCTTCCATATACGGATTAGGGAATCTATCGTAGAATCTGCCCTTGCACTATATAAAGGGGTCAGGGGCCCCTAGTTCGACATCCAAGGATCTAGCCATCTGACATCTCATCGTCCTTGAGATCCACCATAATACAATCCACGAGCACAGGAGTAGGGTATTACCTCACCTTGAGGGCCCGAACCTGTATAAATTTGGCTCCCTGTGCTACCATCGTAGTTGTGATCTTTCGCTCCGCCCCATAAAATACATTGCCGACGCAAATCGTCGACAGTTGGCGCGCCAGGTAGGGGCTAGCGTCACGATCAACTTCATCGACTCCGATGGCTTCAATTGGTGAATTCGTCTTCACCTACGCCCCCGGCCAAGGCTTCATCTTCGGAGATCTCGGCTTCATCGCCGGTGACTTCGGAGAACTACGGTTGTGTGAGCCGAACCTCGTTCGGTCCACGCATTACTGGGGGAGGTGGTACGATTCCGCCGAGCCTTCGCCAGATCTCTTCTCTGGATTCCGATCCAGAAGAGATCCAATCTGATGATGACAATTCCGACTAGCCTACCGCTGGACTCCCCTTCGGTTTCGATTGGGATCTACCGTCTCTTGCTTTACCAGCTCCTCCTGCTAATAAAGAACCAAGTGGCGATCTTGTTCTTGGTCTAGATCGTGCTCAGATCCAGTCGGGAATCACAATTCCTCAATTGTGGTTCGCCCCGTTCGGATTAAGAAACTCGGCCACTGTTTTCCATGGGATAACACGCCAGCTTTTTCAATCCGGGCTAAGGAGCGAGCACAAGAGTACATATCGAACGAAGTTTTACGAGCCCTGCTCGGGGACGACTCTAACCAGATCAGCTTCCCTAGTGGTCATACCCCTTGGATTGGTCAATTTGGCTGCAAGTTTTCGGCAGATGAATTCTGCTGAATCTCAGTCGGACTTCCTTCTGACAAACGGTCCAGCGCGAGAAGTGGGAGTCATAATCACTCCCATCGACGAGCCAACAAATCGGGATCAGTTGAGCCTCTCTTACTCGGAATCCGAGTCAGAGGAGAGCGTCAACGGGTTCCCTGACTTTCACGGCGTCTATATGCTGGACGGGCAAGCCTCCGGATCGGCTCGGCGTCCCGTGGAGGAGGCGGGAGCCGAACAAAACCGCGGACGTGGAGTAAATCTGTGCGACAAGTTACGCGGTCGCGCAAAGGAGGTCCAGGAGGAACTGCTTCAGGTCGGCATGAGAGACCACTCGGTCTTCCGTATGCCACAGCAGAATATCTTTGCATGGAAGACCCTTCTGGACAATGTTGGTCCTTTGCTTGGAGAGAACAGCCCCGCAACGCCAATCATGGAGCAAATCAAAGCCATGGTGATTGCAGCGGCTGTCCAAGGCACTCGGGATCAGCAGCTAACTCGCCGAAGCGACCGCCACGAGTAGCACTTTCGGCGCGATCGGCTTCGCCAAATCGCGGGCGCCGAAGTACAAGTCGCGACCTTCGCCTCGACATTGAAGCACGGTGACGGGAGCGAGATGAAGACCGGCGCCAAACTCCACCATGTCGGATTCTTCCCCGCCAATCTCCTCCCCCCGAGGATGAATTAATTGACGGATCAAGGCATTCACACCCTAACTTTGTCAGGTAAACTGGCCCGAAGGGTTCAACCCCAAGGAAATAGTAAAATTTGATGGGGAGCGGGACCCAGAACCTTGGTTGCAGATCTACTCTTTGGCAATCAAGGCCGCGAGCGGAGGATACGACGTGATGGCAAACTATCTGTCCGTCATGTTAACTTTCCCGGCTCAGGGTTGGCTCGCAGGCCTTCTAAAGAACTCAATCGGTTCCTGGGGAGAGCTTTGCAAACAATTCGTCGCCAATTTTCAGGGTACTTACGAGAAGCCTAGAACCTAATGGGACCTTTATCAGATTCATCAGAAAACAGATGAGTCGCTAAGGGACTTGATTCGGCGCTTCACCAAGAAGAAGAACACAATTCGGGAGATTTCAGAGGCGGTCGCCGTCGCGGCCTTCCAGAAGGGAGTTCGCGACCCCGATCTAATCAAGAAAATGTCTCGGAAGCCCCCGGCAATCGTCAAGGAGATGTTTGCCCTGGCGAATCGATATGCTACCGCCTCGGATGCTCTCGCTGAGCGTCAAGAGGATCACCCGAGCAAGCATGAAGGCAAGAAGGACAAGCCCAAATCGTCCATCAAGAAGGACAAGAAGCGCAACGGTGAGGAGCTGGTAGCGGTCGCGGATCATGGTCGGCAGAAGCCGCCCCGGCCCGTTGACAACAACAAGGCTATGGAGGCGCCGTGTCCTTTCCATCCAAACGGGAAGCACGCGGCGAAAAATTGCAACGTCTTGAAGAGGTTTGCTGAGGAGCACAACAAGGACGCTCCGAAGGATGCCAAGCAAGACGATAAGCATGATCCCCCTCAGGGTGACGCTTATCCAGAAGCCGAGCGCGAGCTCAATTACATATTCGGGGGATCGGATACATACGAGTCCAAACGTAAGCAGAAGCTTACTACTCAGGAGGTTAATGCAGCCGCTCCGGTGACCCTCGAATACCTTCGATGGTCCGAAGTTCTGATCAAGTTTGATCGCTCGGATCACCCTGACCACATCCCTTGCCCGGGAAGATATCCATTCATCCTGGATCCCGTGGTATGGGGTGTCTGTCTGCGCAAAGTCTTGGTCGATGGCGGAAGCGGATTGAACATTCTTTTCGCCAAAACGTTCAACGAGATGGGGATTCCAAAGTCGGCGCTCTAGAAGACTAACGCACCGTTTCATGGCATAATCCTGGGAACCTCCTCCGTGTCGATTGGGAGAATCACTCTTTCGGTCACTTTTGGCACACGGGACAACTTTCGGACGGAAAACCTCAGCTTCAAGGTGGCCGATTTCGAGACTGCGTACCACGCAATCTTGGGAAGGCCGGGCTTGGCCAAACTCATGGCTGTCCCACATTACACCTACCTACTGATGAAGATGCCAGGTCCGCGGGGCGTGATCACGGTCCGCAGAGACGTCAAGATTTCCTATCTCCTTGATAGGAGAATCGCGACCGTCCCATCCAACCGGCGCGCCGCCGAGTTGGACAAGATCTGGCAGGCGGCCACCACTCTCCATGACGAGGGCGAAGATGCTCGTCACCTTCCTCCAGGCGAATCGTGGCATCTTCGCCTGGAAGCCGTCCGACATGCCTGGTGTCCCAAGGGAGGTGATCGAGCACTATTTGAATATACACGACAAATCCAAGCAGATCAAGCAGCGGCTACGTCGGTTCGCACAGGAACGGAAGGAAGCCATCAAGACGGAGATAACCAAACTTTTAGCCGCCGGCTTTATAAGGGAGGTGCTCCACCCCGAGTGGTTGGCAAATCCGGTGCTTGTACAAAAGAAGAACGGTACTTGGAGCATGTGTGTCGATTATACCAGCTTAAATAAAGCATGTCCCAAGGATCCGTTCGGACTACCTCGCATCGACTAGGTGGTTGACTCCACTGCCGGTTGCGAGTTTTTGAGCTTTCTGGATGCCTACTCAGGCTATCATCAGATTAGCTTGAAGGAAGAAGATTGGATCAAGACTTCGTTCATCACTCCATTTGGACTTTCTACTATGTCACTATGCCTTTTGGATTGAAGAACGCCGGAGCAACGTACCAGCGTTACATTCAGCGATGTTTCCACAATCAGCTTGGGCGCAATGTGGAGGCGTACGTTGACGACGTTGTTGTCAAGTCTCGGGTAACCTCCGACTTGGTCGCTGACCTATCGGAGACATTCGAAAGACTTAAGGCATAGAACATGAAATTAAACCTGGAAAAGTGCGTCTTCGGGGTCCCTTCGGGAAAGCTTCTTGGCTTCGTGGTATCTCACCGCGGAATTGAAACTAACCCCCAACATGCCAAAGGGATGTCCAGCGTCTAAATGGGTGCATGGTCACACTCGGCTGATTCATCTCGCGACTCGGCGAGCGTGGGTCGCCCTTTTTCAAGCTATTGAAGAAGCAACACGACAAGTTCGTCTGGACACCTGAGGCACAGAAGGCTTTTGAGGATCTCAAATCGTTCTTCACCTCGCCGCCTGTCTTGGCATCTCCTATGTCACAGGAACCGCTTCTGCTATACATTGCGGCCACCACTCATGTAGTGAGTGCCACGGTGGTAGTGGAACGGGAAGAACAAGGACGCGTCTACAAGGCTCAACGCCCGGTCTACTTCATCAGCGAAGTATTAGGCGAGTCCAAGGTACGCTATCCGCAGGTGCAGAAGCTTCTATATGCGGTATTGATCGCCTCTCGGAAGCTGAAGCACTACTTTTAAGAACATCCAATTTCGGTGGTCACTTCTTTCCCTATTGGAGAAATTCTCCATAATCGGGAAGTCACTGGGAGGATCGCTAAGTGGTCGGTAGAACTCGGGGCTTTTGAGCTCTCGTTCAAGCCACGCAGCACCATCAAGTCACAAACGCTCACCGACTTTGTCTCCGAGTGGACGGAGATGCAGGCTCCCCCAGCTGCCGAAGAGGCCGAGTACTGGAACATGTACTTCAACGGCTCTCTCCGACGGCAAGGCGCGGGGCTAGTATCGTTCTTATATCACCTGGAGGCGAACGACTCAAGTATGTTCTCCAGATTCATTTTCCAGCTTCAAACAACGCAGCCGAGTACGAGGCGCGCAGCCACGGCCTCCGTATTGCCATATCACTCGGCATCCGACGATTGGTGGTTCGCGGAGATTCCCAGCTCGTGGTGAGCCAAGTACAGAAGGATTGGACTTGTGTCAAAGACCACATGACCGCCTACTGTCAGAAGGTCAGAAAGTTGGAGGACAAGTTCGATGGGTAGGAGCTCATACATATTCTGCGACGAGACAATGAGGCGGCAGATGAGCTCGCGAACATGGGCTCCAGTTGGGTGCCAGTCCCGGCTAGGATCTTCGTCCAAGAGCTTGATGCCCCTTCCATCACACCGCAAGAGCAACTACTCTAACCGGATGAACAACAACCCGAGTCAAAGGTGCTTGCCCTCGACTCGGATTGGACGCAGCCATACTTGGAGTACCTGCGAGAAGAAAAGCTTCCCGATGATCGGGGGGCTGCTGAACAAATTGAACGTCGGAGTTGTGCATACGTGGTGCATGAAGGATTACAGACCATCGGCACCTTCGGCATACTTCGGCGCATATCCGAAGTCCGAAGACGCGCTACGCCGCGTGAAATTCACTCGGGTATGTGCGGCCATCACGCTGCCTCAGCTACATTGGTTGGTAAAGCCTTTCGTCAAGGCTTCTACTGGCCGACTGCCGTCTCTGACGCCAAGGAGATCGTCCGCAAGTGCGAGGGTTGCCAGTTCTTCGCTTGGCAGATTCACGTGCCGGATCAGGAACTTCAGACGATCCCCATCACCTGGCCGTTTGCCGTTTAGGGGCTCGACATTGTCGGACCCTTCAAAAAGGCCCCAGGTGGTTTTGGACACATCTTCGTCGCCATTGACAAGTTCACTAAATGGATTGAAGCCAAGCCTGTGACTAAGATTACGACGGCCAAAGCCACCGAGTTCTTCCAGGAGATCATCGGTCGGTTTGGCGTACCATCTCGAATCATTACGGATAATAGCTCTCAGTTCAGAAGTGACGAGTTTCAAAGCTGGTGCGAAGATGTGGACATAAAGATTTGCTTTGCTTCAGTGGCACACCCACGAAGCAACGGGCAGGTCGAACTCGCGAACGTCATGCTTCTACAAGGCGTTAGGACGCGCATCTTCGATCGTCTCAACCCATACACGGCAAAATGGATGAAGGAATTGTCTGCCGTACTCTGGGGCAGTCTCCCTTTTTCCTCGTATACTGGTCTGAGGCGGTCCTTCCAACGGAGCTACAATTCGAGTCGCCGCGAGTTTAAAGGTTCAATGAGGACGAGTCAGAGGCCAGTAGGATCAACGAACTCGACCGATTGGAGGAAGCTCGAGATGCTGCAACAATTCGGTCGGTCAAGTACCTCCAGGGCATGCGTCACCACCACGATCGTAATGTGCGGGATCGCACCTTCTCAGTTGGAGATCTGGTCCTTCGAGTCAACCAATCGAGTGGCCATAAACTTTCTCCACGCTGGGAGGGTCCGTACATTATTGATTCGGTGACACGCCCGGGGGCTTACCGATTGAGGCGAGAAGACGGCGCTCTCATGGACAACTCGTGGAACATCGAACAATTATGTCGGTTCTATAACTGACGACCGTTGTACACATGCTTACAAATAAATAAAGATAAGTTTTCGCTCACATTGTCTTTACATTTATGCAATTCAGCTTCTGACTTGCTACTTATTTGCATTTCAATTAAGTAATAAGTCGGGGGCTACACCTAATTAGGTGTAGTGTTTTTCGCCTGATCGATTCCTAATCGATTTTTCTCTTTTCAAGTCTATGTTGAGCCTAAGTGTTAATTATTCTGAGTAACGAAACTCTTGTCTCCTAGCAACACTCATACTTCCCGATTGCTTTTTTTGGAGATAGTGCTCCGCGCCAACTCCTAACGATAAGGAACTTGATGCGCTAGGCAGAGTGCTTAGCAAAAGGAATTTAACTTGCTCGGGCAAAATACATGATTCAAATTAAGAAAAGTCGATTAGCATATATTGGGAAGAAAAACATGTACATTGATAATTTACAGCAAGTTTCTACATCTAGAAGGAATCTAAACCTAGATGGCCTACAGGCCAATTACAGGAGATATTGGCGAGCGCAGACTAGCGCCTCGACGATCACATCGGCCACCTCGGCAAGAGCCGGGACGACCTCGATCAGGACTGCGACGGAGGCGACGTCGTGGGCACGGGCTTCTTCTTCGGCGACCTCGGCGAGTGCGAGGTCGAACTACGTCCAAAGCTCCGCCAACCCTTCGTCATCCATGGGAGCAGGTGGAGATGGAGGGGTTGAGGAAGAAGTCTGGGTGAGAAGTGGCTGCTGCACCGGCCTCTTTTTATAGCCAACATCGGGAAGTTGAATCGACTTCGGGAAGTAATGGCGTCGGGAAGCAACCCCGATGAGAACTGTTCCCAAGATTGGACGCGGATGTCTCTAGGGACATGGCGCAACAGTCGAAGCGACGATTGGCATTCCAGCAGGAGGCGCTGGGGATACCCCGTGGCGGTGGGAGCATGGCGAGCTCTCATCAAAGGAAAATAGGCGACGTTTCGATTCCGCGCTGGGCGGGAAAAAATGAAGCCCTAAAATCAGTACTTCAAGGTTCAGACCCGGACATAGATCCCAAGGAACATGCTCCATGTGGGTCGTAAGCTGTGCACGACAATGCTCGGGTTTAGGTGTTGTTTGGGTCAAACCTAGTCGGGTAAAAGGGCGCGCCCCTGGATAGACCACAGGCCGGTCCTTAATCTCTTGAGGACTGGGCGCTTTCCGGACGATTAATGTAGCCTTTGATATGCCCCCAGGGGACAAAAGTCGATCTGGCCTTGGTCACAGCAGACATCAAAGGTAACTTCTTCAAGTTGGGATTCAGTGGCACATCTCTGGATTGTTCGTCATCAAGATGAACACCACTCGGATGACCATAACTTGAAGGCAAGCGTATTCTTCCGAGAATCACTAGCTAGACTCCGCACTAGTCGGGTCAGGGCGCCAGAGCACTCTACGTGGGTTGTGGCATGTCCCCTGTTGGACCGAATGTTGAGTTCTGCCTGCCAGACTCGAATGCCATAATTCGTAACAGAGAGGATAACGTAGGGTGACACTGATCACTCGGCGACATCCACTTTTCTGGTGTGCCTCTCCGTGGGGCCAATAGTCAGCATACCGACCAGTCGGGCTGGATACCGGACATCTTTTTGAGACTTGAGATTCTCTTGAGTCCTTTGCAACTGTGTTGTTCGATCAGCGGGTTACCTGGCAAGCGAAACTTCATCGACCGGACGAAGAGTGACGTCACTCGGATTACATCTGAAGGGCTGTAAGCTGAACCCTGAATCAAGACAACCCAGTCACGAAGCACTCGGGGGCTACTGTGGACAACATGGGCCCCGGGTATCCGGAGATATACTGTTGGACGTACCACCTCTTTGGGCCGAGTCAATCGGATCTTCCAGAAGACGGGCTTGGAGACTGGGGCGGCCCGACTTGCCCTACAAGGAAATGAACTCGTTTCCTACTCGAATACTTAGATATAGGCGTAACCAACTCGGTTATATCTGTATCTTCCATACACGGATTATGGAATCTATCTGTAACCCGGCCCCTTGCACTATATAAAGGGGGTCAGGGGCCCCTAGTTCGACATCCAAGGATCTAGCCATCTGACATCTCATCGTCCTTGAGATCCACCATAATACAATCCACGAGCACAGGAGTAGGGTATTACCTCACCTTGAGGGCATTGTCGAACACGTATAAATTTCCTGTGCTACCATCGTAGTTGTGATTTGTGCCCATAATGTATTTTAGGCAATGTGAAAGATCACAACTACGATGGTAGCACAGGAGCCGAATTTATATGTGTCCTGCCCTTAGGGCAGGTAATACCCTACCCCGTGCTCATGGATTGTATTATGGGTGTTGATGATGATTGTTGGGCGGGATTGATGTCGAACTAGGGCCCCGACCCTTTATATAGTGCAAGCGTCGAAGTTACGATAGAATCCCTAATCCGCGTATGGAAGATACAGATATAACTGATTTGGTCACGCCTATATCTATGTATTCGAGTAGGAGACGAGTTCGTTTCCTTGTAGATCATGTCGGGCCGCGCCAGCCTCCAAGCCTATCTTCTAGAAGGTCCAATTGAATCGGTCCAAGGAGGTGGTACGTCCAATAGTATATCTCTGGATACCCGGGGCCCATGTTTTCCACACCTGCCGCTCGCCCCGCTTGCTCCGCTCGGCCAAGCTACGCCCTACCTCGGCCTAGCTAAGCCGCGCGAGGCGTAGCCTAGTGTGCCACACCGGCCTTTCCCTTTATCTGTTTGTCGCCGCGCCCCGCGTCGCGATGCCGCCGCCGAAGTGGTTCACGCTGCACGCACGCGCTGCGACCACGCTGGCTGCGTCAGTGTGCGCATAACGTGACTTGGCGTCCCCGCCCGTGTCCTGCTTCTCGTGACCGTGCACGGCACGCCGTGCGCGTCGCGCTGCGCCTACTACGCCGGTTTGCTGCGCCATCACCTCTTTCCCGCCTTCCCGAAGCAGCATGATGCCGCACGACACGGCACCGTGCGCCATCGTGTCCGCGCCATGCCGTACCCCCTTTCTTCGCTGCCGTTGGGGACGATCGCTCACTTGCTCGGCGATAACCTTTGAAGATCGTGGTCCCGCACGGCGACAGCCCAGTCTAAGCAGCCACTGATGCCCCAGATCCACTCCCACCGCTCTTCTGGGCATCGCTAACCCTCCCATGCCCCTACGTCGTTCTTCGGCCAAACCGAAGCCCAGGATTCTCACTTTCAATCTCTCTGTCTCATCGCCAAAACTCGGATTTCCGGTCGCGATCGTCGTCGGAGCCACCGTATTCGCCGCCGGAGCCGCCACTGCACCCCATCGCCGTCGAAGCAATTCACCGCTGATCCGTCGCCGTGGTGAGCCCCTAAGCACCCTCGTCCCCCTAGGAACCTCGCCGACTATCGCGCCGCCCGGCCTCGCCGAGAGCCTCGCCGTGCTCCTCCGTCCGCCGCCGCCAAGACGCCGACCACCGCCTCGCACGCCGACGCTAAGCCGCCACCGCCATTACCTTCTCGCCACTGGTCTCACCGCCGCCGCCGCCGTCCTTGCTAATCGCCGCCGCGCTTGTTTCCACCGCCGCCGCCGCTAGGGCTGAGCCGCGCCGCCACGCCTTGATTTCGACGCGAGACGCCGGCCGAAGCGCCGCCATGGCCCCACTCTCCTTTCCATGCCACCACCGCCGCCGAGCGAGGGCCTTGTGCCGCAACCCCGCCTCGCCTCTCTCTCACCGGCGCTGGGCCCCGCCTGCCGGTGTGACGCTGCCTTATGCCCTATGGCCAGGGCGATGGGCTGCCCACCTGCGCCACGCCGCCCAAGTGCCTTTCCCTCTATTTTGTTTATTTGCAGAATATACCTAATGTTGTAAATTGCATAGAAAATTGTAGAAAATTCAGAAAATTGTAAAATAAATTTTATTAGATTCATAAAATTCTAAATTATTTTTATGTACTATTCATTTACATGTTTCTGTTAAATTTAATTTTTGATAATTATATTAGTTCTTGCATGTGTAGGAATTCTATAAATTAAAATATAAATCCAAAAATATCAAAAATTATTTTATAAAGTTATATATATTATAATATGATTTCTGCACTGTTTTGGTAAAATTTTGAAATTATTTATAATTAACTCTCTTTTGTACCTCTAATATTAAGCTTATAAAAATCATAACTAATTATAGGGATTTCCAAAAATGCTAAAATCAATTGCAGAAGTTTTATAAAATTTTCTTGTACTGTTCTGTACTGTTTGCATCATCCTCATGACATGTCATGTATGCATCATATTTTATCGCACATGGTTCTTATTGTGTTTCTTTTAAACGTTAGATCCGTCCGCCGAAGGAGACTTTGCCGCTGATCAGTCCAACTACCAGGATCAAGGCAAGTCATTGTGCCATGTTGCTATTACCCAGTTTTCATAACTGTTTTATTAGTCTTTGCAAAACCTAGATGCTAATTAAAAGTTAAAAACAATATTTAAGCTAAGTCGTAGATAATGTCCTATATGACTAATATACACAGCCAACCTCATTAACCCTAGCTATTTAATATTATTTAATCTTGCTGCCATCCTTGTTTAGTGATTTTTTTTACATTACATGCTTAGTCATTGCAATCTAGAGACTTACTTTTGTGTTCAACCCCGACCAAAAACTTGATTGCAAATTGAATGGCCGGTAGTGGGTGCTACCGTGTCGGGAATTGTCTATAGGGATGGTGGGTGCTATCCCGGGCTTTTTAAATGGTTTCTCAATCGGGGTGGATGGTTCTAAGGTGGTTGGCAACTGCTCTGTGGCAGTATGCTCGAGATTGGGTTGATGTTGGACCATACCCATTTGGCTTAAGGATCGATTCTTTGTGGTACCTAAACTAGTTTAACAGTGCGACCATTGAGTGCCTGTATAGGCAGGTCCTGGTTGAGTACCCTTCGAACTTTTAGTCTGGCATTCCTGGTGGAATAGGGAGTGAGCATCTGGATATGGCCATAAGAACAGAATCTTCCTTTGTGGTTGGGAGTGGGTATCCAGGTGCGTCCATAGAACAGAACCTATCGGCACAAGAGGGGCATTGGTGTGGAAACCTTAGTGGGAATGCCGGTCTAAGTGAATATTGCAGTGAAAGACCTCATGGTGTCCACTTCCTTTGGGTGATTCCTAGGAAGCCACCTACTCATGGGTAAAGCGTACAACCTCTGCAGAGTGTAAACTTTTATGAAAGCCTCGCCCGATGGTTAAGAGTGAACGACGGAAGCTACCCCACTGTAGTTTTGTAAAACTCTCTTCTCCCTCTCTTTGTTTTGGGAATTGCCTTGCAATCGGTGTTGCATGTGCGTAGTTGTCTTCATGGTGGGTGCCATGATGATCTGGTTAAGTCAGTAGGTGCTGTCTTTTCCAAAAGAAAGAATTATAAAGTTTAAACTTCAATTTCAAAATCGCTTTCTCAAACTAGGTTTAAAAGTTTAAAACTTGGCTTTATGCAAAACTACCCCAAACCTCCCCTTGAAACCTGCATAGTATCTAGGCATTATCTTGCAAGTAATTAAGATTACTTACCTCGAGTTTATCCTCGGGCTGCTCATTCCAACGAGCAGGATGCGACGCCGATGAGGAAGTGTATCAAGACGGGGATTTCGCTGATGGCATTCAGGATGAAGACTACTTCGACATCTAGGAGCGCATTCTTCGGGCATGCCTGTGGAGTTGTGATTTGGTTTCCATTTGCGTTGAACTGTCATTTAAATTTCCGCTGCTAGGCCTTGGAGCCCGAACTTGTAATAATTATGCGACTCTAATGTAATAAATTACTTTTCGTTGAATGGTGATGATCCAAACTGTATATCTGTGTACTAGCTACTTGATCCAGTGACTAGTACAGGTAAAGCACAGCAGGGATTCGACTCCGTTTTGCGGGTCCCGACATAAGTCCCTTAGGGAGCTCCTCCCTCCTACTCCCCTGTCCTCACCCTGGTCGACCTCTTCCCCCTTGCAACTCGTCGGAGAGCTCGAGGAGCGCCGTCGGCCAGGAAACGCCCCTTTTCGATTACATCGTCGTCGGTAAGCCCCGTTCCAATTCGTTGCTCGGGAAGCATCCCGAGGGCGTCACCCTCACCCTTGCCACTATTTTGGCTTAAGGTTCGCCAGAGTAAGCTGTCGAGGAGGCCCCTGCTCCGACCACCGCCGACCCCACAAAGCTAGGCCAAGCTGAACTTCCTCCGTCCTCGCCGTCATCTCAGGTAACCCCTCAATGCCCTTCAGTAGCTCGAGCAACCCTCGCGCCTAGCTAGGAACCCAATAATCGTTGGCGCCACGGCAAGCCGTGATCGCCACCGCCAACCTTCGTCGCGCCGCCGTTTCCATTCGTCTCCGGTGACGTCGTGACCTCCCACAGGTTCATCATAGGACCTAGGTCCTTGGTCCCAGCGCCGGTGAGCCGCAATGGCCCGAGTCATCGACACGCCACCCCTCTTCCCCGCCTGGTCGCGCCCTGCCGATGGTGGAAGATGGTGACGTCATGCCCTTCTGGTAGAGGCGCTGACCAGTGGGCCTGACTAGGTTAGCCGTTAAATGGTGGTTAAACTCAAGTGTGTCACTGACACACGGGGCCCATAGCGTTTAATCGCAGGATTAAATCGCGACCGTTCACCCGTCACTGAGAGGTAGGCCTGATAGACCCATCTGTCAGTTTAAGTGGAGACATATTCCTAGGAGTACGCCTTCTCCGTGGGTTGGCACTCGTGCTTGTGGCGCTCCTCTGGCTGGCAAGGCGCGCGTGCCCCACGACTGCTGGGCCGAGCCCAACGCTATACTGAATTTCCCGCTTTCCTAATTTTGAAAACTAGATAATAGAAATAGAATTTGTAAAAATAGCAAAAGGCTTCAAAAAATTCTAGAAAAATTCTGTAAAATACTAGACATGCCCCTGAACTTAGGAAAAATATCAAACCTTACATTTCAGAAGGAATGAGTAATTTAGAAATCTAGTAAGCTCTATAGGGTTTAAAAAGGAATTTCCAAAAATGCTAAAAATGTATCTCCTTTCTGTAAAAGTTTTATAGAGGGAATTTCTGAGTTATGCTTGTTGTATGTTTTCTTGTATGAGAGTAGGATCCGAAGAGTTCATAGAACCCCCTGGTGATGAAGACTACTCGCACCTGGAGTTCGACCAAGGCAAGTCCTATTGACGCATGTCGAATGAACCATTGTCTGATTTAAAGGAATTTGTAGAATTTTCAACTGCATGCTATCCTTAAAATGAATAGTTACTAGTATTAGCTACAACTAGAAAATACAAAATGATTTTCACACCCGTACTAATTTTGCACCATAGGATCCAATGAAAAATTACCCTTGGAATAGGATAAAAATGCTTCGTGTGGATTAAATGTTACGGGTGGTAATTTGTTGCATGATTGGTAAAGCGAGTTTTCGGTAAAATAAGGCATTGGGAAGAATGCCGGGATTGGGTTACTTTTTCTGTCTCCCCTTAAAATGCTCTGACTAGGGAGGACCCGGTTGATGGTATAGTGCAGGGTATGCACGGTTTCGAGTCAGTGTCTGTACTCCCCCCTAATCTAAGGACTGCTCTTCCTATGAACCTACGAACTGAGCCTTACGGTAGAACCACAGGTTCCGTTATGGGACGGACCTAGCCCATTAAGCTTTGATCTCTAGTAGCTATTTGCTGGTGGTGATGTTTTTCGTAGACATCTAGGTGGCACGGGCGTGGAGGACGTATCCACGTTCGTCCGCGCCTTGGATTGTGTTTCCTTGGCTTTCTTGTACAACGTGAGGACCAGGGCTATTGGGCCGATCCCCCACAGGGTGCCCGGGAATGACTAACGGAGCGAGTGCTATTAGGGATTTTAGCCCAAACGGCTTTGTAGTTCGCACCATTGGTGTGATACCTCCTGAGGATAAAGTATACCCACTCTACAGAGTTAAAACTATCATAATAGCTATACTCACGGTCAAAAGCATGTAAAGGGAGTGTTTATATGGTAGATCTTCTTTTCAAAAGATAAGAGTTTTATTTTTGGAAAGGATTAAATGGTTTTGCAAATGTAAATGCAAATGGCCTGGACGAAGGACAGTTCATGATTGAGGAAATTATATTTCACCACCAGAAAAAGTTTTTTTTTCAAAATTGCCTTTCCTCACATAGGAATAATACTTGGAAACTTGGCTTTCTCCAAAATATTCCAAGTCTCCTTTTGTACTAAGGCTCTGTTTCTTTTCGCGGTTTCTGGCGGTTGGCGGTTTTACTGTAGCAAATTTAAAAGTTTTTGGGAAAAATTTTAAATAATCCAAAAAAATCTAAAATTTTTTTTTACTGTAGCGCCGGCGGTTTGCAAAAAAGAACGGTGCCTAAGTCCCATATTACACCTTTTTCCCTGACTTACAGAGTACAATTGTACTCACCCTTGCTATTTCTCCTTCTCTTTCTGAACTCCAGCCAAGGGACAGTTCGCGGAAGACCCGCAGTTCGACGACGCCGATGCTGACTACGAGGCAGAAGACTACGAGGACTTTCCAGAAGACTAGGGTCACTTCCTACTGTCTTATTGCTTGTAGGACTGTAGTAGTAGTACTTGCTGCTTATAGGACTGTAGTAGTAGTACTGTTGTACCCTGTTGGGTGGGCCCATGTGTTGTATTCCGCTGAACTCTGATTCGCGGCCTGCGTGTCACTATGTATGTACCCAAAGGCATGTATTATTAAAATACATTAGGTAGGGTGTTGGCTTGCGAGCACGGTTTGATTGCATGCTCGCTCTCGTACACACTCACTCTTGTAGGCAATGATGGATGAGAGGAGGATCCCCACAAGTGTTACAAGGACGAGGAGGTCCAAACGGCTGATGAGCAGGACGGGTGTTAGGCGGGACTCCAGTCGCTTGTCTATCAGGTGGATGACATAGCCCTCGGAACCCAGACCTTTATTCTACTTTTGTTTTTGCATATTCGAACTCTGATAAAAGATCATTTTGGTATTATTATATTTGGCCTAGTTGGCTTTACAAATTTAACCCACTATGTATTTGAACTTATATAAATGAATGTTCTATCTATGTATGTATGAAATGATCCATCATTTTGTAATTTGTGCCGTGCTAGCAAGACAGATCCTGTACTAGCATAGACACCTCGAAAACACTTCCGATTATCCGAAAATCGAGGGCCAACAATACACCCGCACCCTCGCGCTTGCGATTGCAGGTAGCACTCCCACTGCGACCTCCGCCTCCGTCTGGTTCCAAGTTCCAATGGCTTTGCTTCATTCCCACACACACGAATGGTTCAGCTCGTCAATTCTAATGAGGATTTTGCTCCAATTTGAGTGTCTATGCCGTAGCGAGAACTATAAAGTGTGGGATTTTAGCACAGGTGCAGAAGATCGAAGATGGCCTTTGCTATTGAGTGTTCCTCGCTGTGCTTGCCAGGCAGCCTGCCAATCACCACAAGTTCCCCGCAACACAGGTTAATAACAATCTATCCAATCGGGCTCCCTTTACTCACCATTAATCAGAATTCCCGGAGACCAAAAGAGTGGCTTCATTTTGCATTGTGTAGAAAAATAGAAATGGAATGAATTTCCATTGTTACTGTGTATTATTTGTACTGCTAATTACCATTGTTAGCTCATCCGGTGCCATTGAGAATTCAGCTGTTTCGTAAGTCACTGGCTTCCTTCTGACCATGAACTACAAATAATATTAGGACAATTGTAGTCTAGCAATCTGCTCCAGTTTGCTCAATCTACTAGGTTCATCCGTTGTAGGTTTGTAGTTTTCATGAGCAATTTGCTAGCATGGTAACATGGCCTACATTGCTTATGGTCGTACACGATGCTCGTCATAAACATGGCATTAATTCATTGTCCCGTAGGAAGGGCAACGAAATGAGAGAAGCATCACAAAGCTTTTCATGTATGTTTCTGGAAACCCTCATCCGAGTGCCAAAGATGTGTTCACCATTCCCTTGACTGTACTTAATACATTGTCAATAATTTGCAACTTCCAATAGTCCTGTATTATCTTGGATATTGCTATTTTGTAAGATTACAGCATATACTTGGAGCTAATGTGTTACCAAGAGTTAAAAAAACGAGCAGTATGGCTTTGCAAAAGTAGTTGTGCTAATATACTGCAAATTATTGGTCACTTGTAAATACAAATGGGAATGTTGTTTCCACATTCACTCTACACTGCAGTCTAACTTTGTTTTAATATCTAGATATTATACATGGCATTACCTTTTTTTCAGAAATCGTTTGGTAATCGGATGTACTCCCTGTTTGCTACTTCAGACTGTGCAATGGCCCGACCCCGATGCATCTAAAGGTAAATCAAAGTCTTTGCCCTACTCCTCCTCGCATTATGCCAATGATTTGCCCCGATTCAAGGTTGTTGCGGTTCCGTACGTCTAGGCTCGATTAGTTTTTATTTATTGTCAATCTGTCGACATTACTGTGTGCCTTCATACCCGCTATTTTTATCATACTACATATCAAGAGATCTACCTGTAAGTGGACACTTCTTTAAATAGCTACCTCTGTATTAATACTTTTTGGATATTACTTTCAGTCTGATGTGGAAAAAGAAAGCATCACTCATGTTGGGCAGGGTCCTAGTCCAAGCACGGTTCATACAATGAATCGGGCCGAACCGGGCTGGCCCAGTTCGGTCAAAAAATATAAAAATAAGAAAATAATTATATTTAATAAATATGTGATATAAAATGAAGAAATAAATTATATATCATAAAGAAATAGGCGAAATATGTAGTACAAACCACTGTTTTGGTGCAAACCCGTGAAAACCATACCTAAAAGTTTTGTAAATTCGTGAAAAAATTACTATAGATAGGTCTTGACATGAACTATATTATCACTAAATCTCAAGAACAAATTCAACTTCGTTTGGGAGTTATAAAAAAGACAAATTTTGAATGAATAGTTTCATGTTGCTGTTTATTCAAAATTTGTCTTTTTTTAACTCTAAACGAAGTTGAGTTTGATCTTGAGATTTGGTGATAATATTGTTCACGACTATCTCTATCTCCAGTAATTTTTTTACAAATCTACAAAACTTTAGATATGGTTTTCACGGGTTTGCACCATTGTTTTGGTGCAAACCCGTGAAAACCATATCTAAAAGTTTTGTAAATTCGTGAAAAAATTACTGGAGATAGGTCTTGAATGAACTATATTATCACTAAATCTCATGAACAAATTCAAATCCGTTTGGGAGCTATAAAAAAGACAAATTTTGAATGAATAGTTTCATGTCGCTGTTTGTTCAAAATTTGTCTTTTTTTATCTCTCAAACGAAGTTGAGTTTGATCTTGAGATTTGGTGATAATATTGTTCATGACTATCTCTATCTCTATTAATTTTTTCACAAATCTATAAAACTTTTAGATATGGTTTTCACGGGTTTGTATCAAAACAGTGGTTTAAACCACATATTTCGCTAAAGAAGTGGCGAAATATGTGGTGCAAACCCGTGAAAACCATACCTAAAAGTTTTGTAAATTCGTGAAAAAATTACTGGAGATAGGTCTTGAATGAACTATATTATCACTAAATCTCATGAACAAATTCAACTCCGTTTGGGAGCTAAAAAAAAGACAAATTTTGAATAAATAGTTTCATGTCGCTGTTTGTTCAAAATTTGTCTTTTTTTATCTCTCAAACGAAGTTGAGTTTGATCTTGAGATTTGGTGATAATATTGTTCATGACTATCTCTATCTCCAGTAATTTTTTCACGAATTTACAAAACTTTTAGGTATGGTTTTCACGGGTTTGCACCAAAATAGTGGTTTGCGAAATATGTGATGCAAACCACTGTTTTGGTGCAAACCCGTGAAAACCATACCTAAAAGTTTTGTAAATTCGTGAAAAAATTACTGGAGATAAGTCTTGACATGAACTATATTATCACTAAATCTCAAGAATGAATTCAACTTCATTTGGGAGCTATAAAAAAGACAAATTTTGAATGAATAGTTTCATGTTGCTGTTTGTTCAAAATTTGTCTTTTTTTATCTCTCAAACGAAGTTGAGTTTGATCTTGAGATTTGGTAGTAATATTGTTCATGACTATCTCTATCTCTAGTAATTTTTTCACAAATTTACAAAACTTTTAGGTATGGTTTCACGGGTTTGCACCACATATTTCGCCAAAGAAATAAACATATAAATATATATATAAACTGGGCCAAACCGAACCGGACCGGCGGGCCAAAGGCTTGGCCCAGGTTTGGTTCGGTTAACGAACTGGGCCGTTTGGCCAGCTTTGGGTCAGATCGCGAGAGGCCGTGAGCCACGCGTGTAGAGTCGGGCGGGGGATCCAACGGCTGTGGCCATGGAGTTGGACGGTTGGATGCGGCATCGGAATCGGACCCAGGTCGGTCCGATGCCCATCAACCTCCCCCGCTCCCTTCGAGCCGGCTTGTCGCTCATCCCGCGCCGCCGTTTTGCCCCCAGCCTTCCTAATCCTCAAGCTATTCTCCTTCCGGCGCCGCCACGTCCACCGCAACGGCGCCCGCCAGTGGCCCCCTCCTTTGGCGACCATCGCGCGCCCGCGCGCCGCTCTTCTCATCTCCCCGCTCCTCCTGCGCGGACGCATGGCCTCTTCCGCCTCGGCCACCGCCCTCCTCCCACTCCCCTTCCCATCTTCGTCCACTAGCTCCGACGAATCTGAAGATGCCAAGGCCCTCCTGCCTCCGCCAGCGGAGAGAGCTTCCCAACCTCCGCAGAGGGAGCTGCGTCGGCGGCAGCAGCTGGAGCGCGACTACAACGTGGCCATGAAAGCCCTGGCGCGTGCAGGCGACGTCGACCAGGTACTCGCCCTCTTCACCGAGCTCAGGAGCTTCGTTCGTGGTGGCAGTGGCGGCGCGCACCCAAACGTGCTCTGCTGCAACACGCTCTTCAACGCGCTCGCGGAGGCCGGCCGTGTAGGGGAGGCCGTCGATGCGTTCGACGAAATGCTCGCGGCGGGGGTGGCGCCCAAT
This sequence comes from Olyra latifolia, assembly GCA_036346145.1. Lineage (NCBI taxonomy): Eukaryota > Viridiplantae > Streptophyta > Magnoliopsida > Poales > Poaceae > Olyra > Olyra latifolia. The sequence continues at coordinate 45,202,166 of CM070524.1, forward strand.
GTCTCTTCACTCAACATCCTGGTCAAGCTGCATGCTTGGCGGTCCCCGCGGTTTGACCTCGCGTACGAGGTGATCATCCAGATGCAGAAGCTCGGGGTGGAGGCCGACGTCGGGACATACTCCACGCTCATCACGGGGCTGTGCCGAGCAGGGGAGTTTGGCGAGGCGTGGGGCGTGCTCGAGTGGATGCTGGAAGAGGGCTGCCGCCCGATGGTGCACACTTACACGCCCATCGTTCAGGGGTATTGCCGCAAGGGCCGTGTCGAGGAGGCCAAGGAGCTGATGGAAGTGATGGAACGTGCTGGTTGTCCTCCCAATGTTGTCACCTACAATATTTTGATCAAGGCTTTGTGTGAAGACAGCAGATTCGATGAAACCAAACAGGTTATAAAGGAGAGTGCAACCAAAGATTGGAAGCCCAACACGGTAACCTACAATACATATATGAATGGCCTCTGCAAGAAAGGTAGGGCTAAAGAAGCACTTGAGCAGCTGTATGTTATGCTAGGTGAAGGGTTGGATCCCACGGATTTTACTTTGAGTATTTCTCTGAATTGCCTCTTCCATGAATCGAGGGTTTCTGATGCTATAGACTTGTTAGAGAGGAGCACAGCCTTGAAATGGTATGCTGGAGTTGTTGCATACAACACCGTAATGACCAGGCTATGTGGGATGCATGAATGGAGGGGTGTTCTGAAGCTTTCGACAGACATGATCAAGAAAGGTATTATGCCAAACACGCGGACATTCAACATTTTGATTCGTAGTCTTTGCATTGGGGGAAAGTCTTCCATAGCCAAGAGCCTGGTCCATAGTCAAGGGTTTACCGCCAATGCTGTGACATACAATATACTCATTCATTGGTTGTACTGCTGTCAAAAAATTAAGGAAGTGAAGCACCAAATTTTGGACATGAAAGTACATAACATTGCTCCAGATGAAGTCACATACACTATAATGGTTTATGGATTTTGCAAAGAAAGAAGTTTCAGTGAGGCTACTGATTCTTTTCTAGAATCGCTGGAGATTGGACTGTCAAGGGATCTTCTTGCTTTCCTTATAAACAAGCTTGTTCACAGTGACAGACTCTGGGAGATTGCCTGTTTGTTTGAAGGAATTAGGAAACATATTATCCCTGATTATTATATATTTGAAGTTACAATTAGATCCTTCTGTAGGTTTGGATTTTGTCATTACAGAAATATTTATAAATTGAACTTTATTCTGGATAAGATGTTGAGAAGGATGTAAACTGATCCCTTGTGAATCGAGGAAAGAACTCAATGATTGCAGGCAAGATGACACTAGGTAACCAGTTATTTCCATTTCTTTGTCAATGAAGGTTTACTTTTTAGATGGATTAGCATGACCCTGAAATACCTTCAGTATATTTTATGCTGAACCTGCAATTTGACTTTTTAATAATTTTGCTCATAATTGAAAGTTATGGAATCTATAACTGGGACATACCAAATTGTTGTAATCTGTACGTGTTAATGGTTCCTCAATGGTCTTTGTTCCAAACAATCATCTTCTGCTAGCTATATTTTATTTCTGAGTTGTGAGTACTCAACATTATTGCAAGTAACATAACAATTAAAATGGTAATATGCGAATTGAGGGAGAAACCTTTGATTTAGGAAAAAAGGAGCCTCCTTGTCCCACAGAATAGTTCTCTTTGCATCACATAAATATATGTAGAATTTAGTGATATTCCTTTCTTAGGCTAATCGTGCAGTAAGACACAATGTTAGTCAACTTCATTGACTTTGTTTTATTTTCTGATTAAATATATTTAATCGCAGGGTTTCCTTTCTTTGGACTTGAAACCAATACTAACATGAAGTTAAAACCTAGTCCAATAAATGTTTGAGGACAAAAACATTATATATTTTGTAATCTAAAATACCCTTCTCCTCTTTGGTATTCAACCTAAACAGTTATGAACAATTGCCCCTCTTGCACGACCTCTGAACTTTTCTTGATGTAGTCACATAATGACCACTTCTAAATCTCATTAAGATTTGCCAAATTTCATCTAAGGTTGGCACAGCGGTTTAATTGTTTTTTTCTGGGAATTGTAAAGCTAATTTCATTGGAAGCAATCTATTCCCTAGCCTGCTTGCAAAAAGCATAAGGTCTTAAAAGGAAATATTGCAGCATATAGAGAAGTATTTTTTTTCAAAACAAAAACTTGCTCAACAGAAAACTGTGACAAACTAGGTTAGATGGCCCTCGACCTAGGGACCACAATCAAGCCGATGCCGACGACCGCACTCCGCGCGATCAAGCCGATGTCGGCGACCACACTCCAGGTGCAGGGGATAGATAGTCCTGAGACTAATCTGATATATTTGTTGATTGATAACGAATACAAAGCTCTTCTTATATTGACAGGATGATCCCTAAAAGATAGATTTATATCTCGAACAAACTCTAATCTTATCTTAACTACCTAATCTGATAGCCTCTACTGTGTGCTACACTATCGAGAATACTGTTCACACTGCTACAATACCCGTGGGTACTGTTTGCATGGGCTGTAGGTGGCCCATGGGCCAATGTCCTTAACACTTCACCCCTCTTGGACATGTGTAGCTCTTACTCGAGCTGCTAGGTGGCGGCCATGGTTGTAGACCTAGGAGTCCCTATGACGAAGCAAGTGCACAAATCCACCTATTCTTCATCCATGGATCCCAGAATAACACCACCACATGAGTCACGCCTAAGGATAGAGCCGCTACTGCAGGCTCTGCACCTGGGCGTCTCTTTGTGCTGCAGCGAGCTGCTGTCTTCCATCGTCGAGGGACACGGAAATGCATGGGTGCCACGTGCATCGTCGTGCGCTGCTGTAGAAGTAGCCGGCTGTGGCCCATCGCCATCCTCCATTGCCCATCAAGCATCTGCGCCTCAATGGGATTCCTTGTGCTCAATCCAGTTAAGGGGTGATGTCGCCGTACGCCGGATGTGCGTCGCTGTGTCACCTCGTGCTTCAACATGGCAATTGCGCCAACCATCTCGTCGTCGCCACCACCTTCAATCTATATGGACAGCATCAATTCCTTCTATGACATGGTCGGCAAGCAAGAGAGCATGCCCTTGGTGACAACGGGAAAACCACAGTTGCCTTCTGCAGCGAGCTCTCCCTCCACATTGGCGATGTCCTCGATGCACCGTCGAGCAAACAGCGGGCACCACTTCGGGCAACATTCCCGCCATCTCGCTCTCCCTCCACACCGGCGGCAACCATTCCCTCACTTGCAATCTCAGCAAGGCCCAATGCTTTAAATAGATCTGCTCGAAGCTTCTCGAACAAATCCTCCCATGTGGGTTTCTTCAGCCCTGCCCATGGTAACGAAAGGCATGTGAAGGGATCGACTGCTGTGATACCAAATGTCACGAACTAGGTTAGATGGCACTGGACCTAGAGAGTGCGATCAAGCTGATGCTGGTGACTGCACTCTAGGGACAGGTGATAGATAGTCTTGAGACTAATATAATATATTTCTATTGATGACAATGAATACAAAGCTATCCTTATATAGTGAGGATGACCCGTAATAGATAGACCCAAATCTCTAACAAACTCTAATCTTATCTTAACTATTTGATAGACCCGATTTGGGCCACAGTACCGTGGGTACTGTTTACATGGGCTGTAGGTGGCCCATGGACCAACGCCCATGAAAAAAACGTTTGTATGATTACTCAGCAGTAATTTTTACCCTAGCTCCCTTTCTCGTTCATTTCAGTTATACATCTTCTATTTTATCAATGTATTTCCTCCTTCAATGTCTTTTTTTTTTCAGTTGATTTCTTCCGATTTACTAGCCATGAGAGTCTGAATAAATGGCAGGAAGTGTGACGTGGCCAAAATATCTTGACATGAACTGGTAACATTCCTTACGAAGTACACCGCTGTGTAATATTTAACATCATTGTGACTGTTAAAGTTCATGTAGTTACTCAAGACTCATGGACTCCAATTGTTCAGATCTGGGAAGAAGTCTGACTCCATTGCCAAAATGGACAAATTTGGTTGTTGGTACTCAAGTGAAAATCTGAGATTGTAGGGATTCCCCCAAAGTCACGATTACGTATCTGGTCTTGTAATTTTGTAAGCAAGTGTTAACTGCCAGCTAAAATGTTTAGACTGAAGCATATCACAATTTTAAATGTTTAGGACCTCGGTATTTTAATTTTTCTGATTTTCATACATTTTATGTCAAGTTACATCATCTACATGCAACTATACACATAAAATATACAAGCAATTAAAATTTTAAATTGGTAGGATGCTGAATTCCCCCTAATGCCTATTTTATTTTATTTTCATCATCTAAGCTATACTGTTTAAACTCCTGGGTATGCCTGCACTTCTCTTAACATTTTCTCTTTATGAAGCTTGCCATGAGCAAGCTGCAGATAGATGTGCCCGGTGTGCACTCGACATCAGTGCTTCAGTGCACGAGTCCAGCCCTGTCTAGCTGAGTATCTGCAATTTGTGAAGGCCGACCTGACAGGAATCAAATGGTAATGGGGTTTTGAAAGCAATATTATTTTGGTTATTTTTAGACTTCAGTGCTTATCTTATTTGGAGGCACTGGTCTTTAGGTGCCTTTTCCTACTTATTGTAAATTTTTATTTGTTAATTAGGATGCTACATGGGCTAGGTGTTGGTCCACTCGGCTTGGGCACAGCAGCATACAAGAAGCAACTTCGCCTACACGGAGGTGGCATCGAACAGGACCTAGAATTGGAACTTTAGCTTCCCCTCCTCTCTGCTGTCTTCTTCCCAAATTCCTCACCATCTGATTTCTCCTGTGCTTGTTTGGTAGCCTAGCACTTGTGCTTGCTGTTGGATGGTATACATGGGCCGTGCCACATGGACTGGGACTAGTAATTGTCCACAATGGCAGGCATGTAGAAGAATATTGAAATTTGACAAAGTTCATGCTTTCTAGATTACTGTGTATGCTGGCAGTGGTAGCAGGTGTAACAAGCAGCTGTTATGAATAGCACTTGTATCATCTTGGGGTCAATAGGTCAGTATGTATACACATATAAAAGGCATAATATGAAATCCCATATACACAAGAAAGGTCTATATACACATATTTAGTACCCTTCTTAAACTCATGGTGGATCAACAACACCGAGTTTGGCCACTGAGTTTAGAGAGATAAAAACTGTGCTGCTGTCGAGTCCGTGTCTTCGTGAAGAAGTTAGCTAACTGAAGCTCTAAAGGCACATATTGAAAAGCCACAACCTGTTAATGAACCTACGATCGCATGTAGGAAGCATCAACACCAATATACATAGTAAGGTCAATCTTTATCGGATCATAGGCAATACCAATACTTTCTGTGCTATCAGACAAAAGAAGGGTGTAGATACAGAAACATCAAAAATCTTCAAACAACCAACGCAGCCAAGTAACATTTGTTGTAAAAAAAAAAGTCATAGCTTGCAATTCAGCCTCGACCCTCGAACAAGAAATTGCCTTCTGTTTCTTAGTCTTCCAAGCAACGAGAGAACCACCAAGAAAAACACAATAGGCAGAAAGAGACTGACGATCTCGGGGACCACCAACTCAGGTAGCATTGGAATAAGCATGAAATTGCCAAGGGTTCGAACATGGAATGATAAGACGACAAGAGATGGTTTCGCGAAGATATCGCAGAACACGAAGATGGTGACTATAGTGGAGCTAAGTAGGAGCAGAAACAAACTGACTCATGATTTGAACATCATAGAAGATATCAAGATGACTGATACCAAGATAAACAAGACTACCGACAAAGTGATGATATCGAGTAGAATCTGCAAGAGGTTCACTATCGGCGGGCTGAAGATGAACATTAAGCTCCATCGGAGTCTCAATTGTGTGATGATCAGTGAGAGAAGCTCGATCAAAAAGATCTCGAATATACTTCTCTTAGAACAAAAAGAAACCCTCTAGCGTAGAAGTAAACTCAATCCTAAGGAAGTAATAAATAGGACCAAATTAGACATGCGAAACTGCTCATAAAGACTAGCCTCGATAAAATCAATGTTTTGGGGATCATCACCAGTAATGATCATATCATCGATATAGAATAGAAGAAGAGTTCGACCATGAGGCAAGGTGTGAACAAAAAGCGCTAGATCATGATCATTAACAGATTAATCTGCTGCAGTGGCCACTGAAGAAAAACGCTTGAACCAGGCCAGGCGAGCTTCCTTTAGCCCATATAAAGCATGACGAAGGTGAAGAACCATACCTTTAGGAACAAAATACCTTAGCGGAGGTTGCATGAAGACCTCCTCATGTAGCTCTCTATTAAGAAAGATATTTTGGACATCAAGCTGGTAGATTGGCCAAGTACGAAAAAAGCCACAACAAAGAGAGTGCGAATAGTGGTCATACGAGCCATATGAGCATAAGTTTCATCCTAATCACGACCATGCTCCTGCTGAAAATCAGGAGCCATAAGAAGAGCTTTGAGTCACTCAAGAGAACCATTAAAGCGAGTCTTAACCTTATAAACCCACTTATACGTGATGGGACGAGCATGAGAAGGAAGTGGCACAACCTCCCAAGTGTTGATACGCTCAAGAGCAGTAAGTTCCTGCCATCGCATGCTGCCATTCTGGGTGAACAATAGCATTGTGATAAGAGTTCGTTTCGGCAAAAGCAGCACCAGCAAAACCAAAATGCTCAGGAGGTTTAATGGATCGACGATCACAAAGAGCATATGACGGAGATGCAAAAGTTGGATCACCAAAAGGAGATGAGATGATAGGAGAATCTTCAACCGGCTACTGATGACGGGTGTAAAAGAAAGGATAAGGAGGAACAAGATGGACTGGAACCGGTGGAGAAGAAATTGTGGGAGACTGTGTGAGAAGAGGTAGGAGCGGTAAACTCAGGAGGTGAGGGAGACATAGGCTGTGGGATGTGCATAATGGAGATAAGAGTGTATGGGAAAACAAAAAAGAAGCAGGGATCAACAATAGAAGCTAGAGTAGGAGAAGAAGGATGAGGATAGAAAGGGTGACACTCATCCAAAAATAATATCTTGTGGAATCCTATCCATCGACCAACAGGATCACAACACCTATATCCCTTGTGTTTAGCACTATATCCTACAAAGACACACTCAACCGATTGTGCAGTCAGCTTAGTGCATTCAAGCGGAGCAAGAAGAACAAACCAAAAAGAACGTAGACCAGAGTAGTCTGCTGTATGCCCATGGACACGCTCTGTGGGAATACCACCCTGAAGGGTAGAAGAAGGCTGAAGATTGATGAGATGGCAAACAGCAGAAACAGCCTCAGCCCAGAAGTGAGGTGGAATAGAAGAGGCAATCAAGAGAGCACGAGCAGTTTTAAGGTGACGATGCTTGCGCACAGCAACACTATTTTCAGCATTACTGCTGAGACAAGAGAACTAAGAGAGTGCCCTGCTCAGCAGAAAAACTGTGAAGAGCCCCTCATAGATACTCCTCTGTAGAATCAGCCCGAAAGACAGGAATAGGGCAATCAAACTGAGTACAAATCATGGTGGCAAAATTTTTATAGATGGTTAAAACCTCACTATGAGAAGACATAAAATATATCCAAGTGTGGCGAGAGAAATCATCTATAAAAATGATATAGTATTTATGGCTACCTTTTGAAACAAAGAGGGATGGACTCTGAACATTAGAATGAATAAGATCAAATGGACGTGCTGACATAGACTCAATAGAAGGATAGGGGAGTTGCACCTGCTTGCCGATGACTCTCCAGCGCTCCTTGTGATAAAAGCATGCCACGATGAGGTTCACGACATCCAGGCATGCCTCCAAGAAAAGAATCATGGGCTAAGACTCATCGGCATGATAGAATTGCTCGTCAGAGCTCTCGGCACCAATTCCTCCCCTTCTCTCTCCTCGGCAACTCTGTCCACCTTCGCTCAACGTGACGGCCGCTACGGGATTAGGAAAACCTAGCAAAACAGCTCGGGTGAAAACCCTTTTCCTTTTTTTCAGAAAATCTGATTAATGTTTTCTTAGATTTAAAAATATCAAAACACTTCAGAAAAATCTAAGAAAAATCTCAAAAATCCTCTGGAGCATTTGGAACGCAATAAAATTTTATCAACACTGTGCACTTATATTTCTTCTTATCTTATTGTTTTAGTACTCTAGGTTTAATGAAAATTGCTCTTTTAGTTATTTTTAATTGCCAGAAAAATATAAAACCAATTTTCCTTAAATTATATAAAGTAAAACAAAGTAATTTGAACTCACAAATTTTTAGCATGTTACAAAACTCCCCCTTTAATAGAATCTCGACCCCAAGATTCGGACTGACTACAAAAGAGGTCTGGATACTTCACCTTCAGGTCTTCTTCTTCTCCCCAAGTTGCTTCGCTCTCAGCATGATTACTCCACTGAACTCTACAAAACTTGATCACTTTACTACGAGTAACCCGGTCTAACACATATAAAATCTTGATATGCCTCTCTTGATAACTCAAATCCTCACTTAGGTTTAGATTCTCTAGTGGCGCTTGCTCTGACGGTTCCCTGAGACATTTCACTACTACAGAATACGCTATCACTGCCGGTTCGAAACCAGCATGACTGCCGGTTTCGAAACCAGCACTCCGTAAGCGGCAGTGATAATGATGGTTATCGCTACCGGTTTTTGAACCTGCACAGATGCAGATTATCACTGCCGGTTCATATTAACAACCGGCAGTGATAGTGGAGCACGACCAGCTTCCCAGGGCATTTGTAGCCCCTTCAGTGTCGGTTTGCTTTTATGAACTGGCAGTGATAGTATTTTCGGGAGTTTTTTTAAAATGATATGTATGTACCCGTATATTAATAATACGTCAGTGATTTTTTTATTTAGTATATTAGTGCCTATTTTCACAAACATGTATTATTACAGTATATTAATAGCTAGACTAATGAGGTATTCATGGTCACAATATAACAAAGATACATATATACAAACACACACAGGTGACGTCTAGTTTTTAATTACAACAATTAAAATGTTCAACGTAGACTTGTTTTTGCACCCACTAGCTAGGTCAGTCTTACTTTTGCTCCTAGTAGCTAGGTCAGTCTTGCTTTTCCTCCCACTAGTTGGTTCAGCCTTTCTCCCCCACTAGCTAGGTCAACTTTTGCCTTGTTCGCCTTGGCCATGACTCACCAGTCAGGATTGTAAAACTCGCCATCTCGATCGAGGATCTCGGAAATGATGAATCCAGTGAGCTGTTCTTGAAGTGCTAGGAGTTTATTAGCCAGTAGTGAACTTGATATTTGCAAACACTGTCATCCAAAGAATCGAAGACATATGTTATTTATTGAGTAACATGCATGGAATATTTATATATGCAACATTATGTTTTATGACAAATTTAACAGACCTCAAAATTAGTTGCGCCCAACACGTCCCTAGTTCAGTTGTGCGTGAACTTTGTCGCATAGTACCCACAGAGATTGTTGCCAGGGGGTTGCCTATGACACTGAGAAAGGGAAATAATATATTTATAAACATTTTTTATATCCGTTAAGTAGGAATTGCGAGACAACATTATAATGTACATACAAAAAATTTGGTTTTGATAGTGAATTTCTTCTGATATGGACGGTGGCGATGACTTTTTTGACAATATCGGCCAAAATCCATGTGCGTGAGTAATTATGGATATTAGTAAGTAGTCTTAGATTTGACATTACTTGCAACATGGGAAAACTGTAGCAACTTAGAAAGACGATAGAATTTACTTGTCGAGCAAGTTTATGGTGGGTTGGTAACTTTGTTAAGGTTTTCTTTTCAAATTGAGAACAACTATCTTGTTATCCAATGGCAGGATGATAAGTACGATCCAATGAAAACTGCACGTGTGGTAAATTAAATAACAGTAACATCCTTTCACTAATAAATTATACAACGAGAAGGGTATATGACACATACTTGAACGCGTAGGGCAGTAGTATCAAACTCTTTAGTTGTTGCTTGATCAAGGTTTTAGCTACATAGTCCTCAATTGTTTGATAATTGTTCCTGAGGAGTGTCTAGTTGACCTGAGGAGCGTCTAGTTGACCATCCCTGATAACTTATCACTGTCGATTTTCTGTGAATCGGCATAGATGAGGCGGTTATAAAGGGTAGTTCTGTTGTAGTGTTTCCTTAGCTGTGACACATAAAACACATTATGAATCGCTTCCATGGAATTTGGTAGCTCCAACTAATAAGCCACTTTGCCACGTTGTTCCATGACCTTGAAAGGCCCCACGTACAGTGGTGCTAACTTTCCTCAAACGTTGATCCTTTTCACACCCCGGAGCTGTGTCACTTTAAGATAAACAAAATCCCTGGCTTAAAGCTACGTAGCATCTATTGTGTAACACCCATTAGTAGCCTTAGAGTCTAAGCATGCATACAGCTACACACTAATCTCTTAAAATCTCTTTTTTTTTGCATAAACTAACCTTCTTGTAAAACACTCATATATATGTGTGTGTAAATGTTTATATGGGTGTCTATTTTGAAAATAAACACTAATATCTATCAACCCACAAACAGTACCCAACACCCATAAGAACTTGAAATTTAAAATAATTAGAACTTCAAATCTCTCCCTTTATGATCATTTTGGGAATTGTCACCCAATTAAGAAAATCACTTACCCAAAACCTAATTATTCCTCTATAACCTCTGGTTCAATCCCCTACATTCTTAAATTGATCACTAAAGTCCTCACCCTAAATCACTCATCCCATTTACAGACAAATCACCAAAATTCAAATCCAAATTTGAATCTGCCAAATTCAAATATCTAAAATTTCAATTATCTACCAAAATGGGTTCCCCTTGCTGGGCCCAATCCATTTTAGGCCTAGGCCCCCTCAGCCAGCCCAGCCAGCCGCCCTGCCCCCGGCTCATTCCCTGGCTCTCTCCCTCTCTCGCCCGCTAGGCTCTGCCGCATCAGCCTTCGGACTGATGGTCTGTGCACCGCTCCCTCCCCGCACCGTGCAGGCAACACGCCGCTATCCCGCCGCCCCTCCGTGGCGCCTCCACCCTGACCGCGGCGCCGCGTGGCCGCTTGCCCTTGCACGCTTGCACCGCTCGAGCCTTTGCATTGGCCACGCCTGTGCCGCTGCCTCACCTGCTGTAACACCCCAAAATGGAACTTTTGCGATGGCTGTAAGAATGATGTAATTCAGGCATCGTATTTTTGCCCCATTTTGGTCATAGCGTAGAAAGCCTTATCAATTAGATTCGTTCTCATATGATTATGCCTATATATAATATATATATATATAGACACATATATATAATGATATTTATATGTTTTAGCATATATTTAAGTCATGCATGCATCATTTAGGTAAACATATTTCAGTAATACATATGTGAGCCATTTAAACAAATTATTACCTTGGGGGGAAACCTTAAATTGAATTAATTTGAAATCTGAGTAAATTAGGTAGTTTGAGCCTAAATTCTTAAATCAAGCCACTGTCAATCTAGCCCCGTATTATATCCCTCTCAAAATTCAACAAAATTCAATCTTCCCAATGTAAATCTAGGACAAAAATGGGTCCTTTGGGTTGGGCCCAACCCATTTTTGGGCCCAACCCGGCTAGCCAACCCAGCTGGGCCCTTGGCCCAGCCCTTTCTCTCCAAGCCGAGCCGGCCGGTGCTTGTTCCCGGCTTGAGCCCCCGGCTCTCCCCTCCTAGGCTCAGCTCTCCCGTTCATCCCTCTCTCCTCTCGGCTTCCCTCTCTCGCGCGGTTCTGCCCTGCCACCCGGATGGACCGTCGGTCTGTACGTCGCCTCTCCGTACCACACCGGATTGACGTCGCGCCAATGCCACGCCGCACCCATGGCGTTTCCGCTCTGGCAACCACACCACGTGGCCACCCCCGTCTGCGCGCCTGGCCCAAACCCGGGCATTGGCCGTCGCTTGCTCCACTGCCACCCCCAGTCGCCGCTGCCACGACGTCCCGTCGCCGCTTGTACCTCTGTGCTATCTTCGCTTGCGATGATGCTTCCCTCGCGCTCTCCACTACTCTCTCTCACTCCCCGAGCTCCCGCGGGGACTATAAAGCCCCGTCGAGGCTCGCACCCCATTTCCTTTCACTACTTCCCCTCCATCACCACAATCGGTTTCCAAATTCATCCACACCCATCGGCCCTGTGCCTCGTGCTTGCTTCCAGAGCACAGCAAGACCCTAACCCCCGCCGTCCTTCAAGTAATCGGCCCGGGGGCCGCTATTGTTCCCAAAATCGAAGTTTCTTTCTCCGCTGGTGCTCGGTGAACCGAATCACCCCTTTCTCAATTTCTCCTTCATCGGTGAGTCTCTCTCTGATCCCTCGCAGCTCGAGCATCTCGAGGACCTCCCTAACGTTTCCCCTTGATCAATTTTGCAAGTCCACCGTTGGTGTTGGCCCACGCCGATGCCCCTTTTCGAAGCTCCTTCGACCACTTCGTTGCCAGCCGTCTCCATCCATCTTCCCTCCGATTCCTTGCTCGGTAAGGTTTCTTATAGCCCCTACATGCTCTAGCATAAATCTCCAGCCTTAGATACGCTTGGGTTCACCATAATTGCTCGATCCCATAGCTCGTTGCCACCTCGCGCATAGCGCCACCAGTTTCGTGCTATCTCCGGCTAGTCGGCGGTAGTACGTCCTAGGTCTTGAGGCTAGGAGTGTACTGCGGTCATGAACCAGCTCGGCGGAGCACTGTAACACCGCCGCGATCACACTGAACCTTTGCCGGAGCACCGCCAGCGAGCTGAAGGAGGAAGGTAACGTGGTAACGTCCGATTCGGCGCCAAGATTCAGGCTGTGTTCGCTTCGCCGCGTGTGTTGCGTAGTGTCACTGACCTGTGGGACCTCGGCCCCACACGTCGGGTTAAGTGATGACGTCTACCTCTGATGGCGCCTCCGCCATTGCTTAGCGCCCTCTAAAAATACGCTTTCAGCATAGTAACTTGCAGGCTGTGCCATTGAATGGCCGGCCTATTACTGTTCAACCGATTTTCCTGTTTTTATTCAATTTAGAAATCCTAAGTAAAGCAAATACATTTCTATAAAAAACTAGACAACTTCAAAAATTCTAGAAAAATTATGAAAAATATAACATGAAGTGCTGAACTTAATAAAATTATTTCTTACCATAATAACCTTACTTAAGTCCTCTGGATAAATCAATACCTGCTTTTTAGTAATTTATAAAGTGGTTTGGCAATTGTTTTAATTATCTAGAAAGCTCCTAAATTCATGAGAAAATTCCAATGGAACATAAATATGATTTAGGAATTTTGGAAATTATAATCCATTTTTAGGACCTTTAATACCCACTGGGTAATTATTTGGCCAAATTTACCACTTTTTCTTATGTATTAATATAACAGTAATAAACCCTGAATTATTTAAAATACTAAATGAGTTCATTTAAATCTCAAATTTTTACAGAAACATTATTGACCCCTAATGAATTTATTAAAATTGTAGGACCTTGATAAGACTTAGTAGGATTATTTAACTAGTTAACTAGGGTAAATTAGGCCTATAAAATATAATGTGGGTAACTTGTTTCTAGATTTAAAATCATACAGCCACACACCTATCCATAAACAACAAGTAATTTTTCCTATAGTCGATGAAGGAAATACTTCGAACAAAATTAATTTTTGTCTTATACATCTATTTGCTAAATCTAAGGGTGGACTATTAAGGGTACTATCATGCAACATCAATCATCACATATCATATTCTTAAAACACCCCCGCTACTGTTATCTTCTCGTAAATTACCATACAGTAGTAGGATCATGGAATTTCCTCGAAATCTAGATTAAGACTTAATGTCAGTCGCCGTTCGCTAGACTAAGCGAGTGCATTTCATGCATCATGCTTTCTTATTGCATATTGCTGCTTTATTTATTTCTCATTGAATACGTTCAGTTAATAGACGCTGAAGAGCCCACGGGACACTTCGAAGAACAGCAAGAAGACCCCCACTACCCACAGGACCCAAGCGAGTTAACATCTTTCCTATAGGATGTTTACTTTTACTAGGGAGAGTTTAAACTTTCCCTAGTGCGAGTTAACATTCACATAGGTCATATTGATCCTAGTTTTTTAAAGTATTTTATTTACGGTAACAAATTGCATGCTCTCTTTAAGTAATTATGCCTACTTGATTAATCATGATATATCATGCCATGTTAACTTCTTGTTATCGATTTACCATGATGATATTTGCCTTGATAAAATCATCCGTCTTTTGACATTATTATCGATTGCCTTGATGATCACCCTTGATAGCCTGGTTAGGTTAAATAAAATGATTTTAGACTCTTAAGTCTTGGTTAAAATCTTGTTTAGATATTGCTCAGGTCCAATTAATTAATTTTAGGCTTAGTTGCCTCGGAACGGTGAACCGATATTCACTGGACATGATAGCACAATGAACTTGGTTAACTGGAAATTGGGCCTGGCATGCCAATGTGTGTGTGGTTGGGAACACGGATGTGTTCCGGCTTATGGATAAGGGTGTGATGTAGCTGGGCTACATGGTGTGGAGAAGGCTATCGGTTCTAGCATGGTGCTGAGAAGGGCGCGGGGCAACACGCGTACTATCGAGCGCTGCCACAGGGTGGTCTCGCCACAACATGTGCAGGGCACATGTATAGAACGATAGCGAGAGAAGGAAGGCTGGACCATGGGGAACGTGCTGGGCAGCCAGGGACGGCTGTGCCAGTCGGAGCGCGAGTTGTTTTCACGTAGCTGTATACTGCCTACTGGGGTTCCTACATAATGTGAGTTCCAGGTGTGCTAGGTAGCCAGGGATGGCTATGCTAGTTGGAGCTTGAAGTTGTTTTCGTGTAGCTTTATACTGCCCATTGGGGTTCCTGCGCAACGCGTGGCCATCGCCGGTAACGCGGACTTGGGGCCCGCTGGCTTGCTGGACAGCGTCAGGGTTAACCCCTAGTTCGAGGGGAAGACAGGAATGTGTCATCATCTGGACGAATGATCTAGGTCTTATGTGACAGGGAGCCGTGACTCTAGTGCGGGCTTGGCAACCCGGCTAGGGAAGACCGGGCGCTTCGCTAGCGTAAGATCCACAATGGTGCGCCACACCCGAAAGATGATGGCAGGAGTTTGGTGGAAGCTTAGGATGGGTTTGGACTGTGGTATGGATTATGGGTATGGAATGGAAGCTGAATTTTGAAACATTGAACAATAGAACTTTGGGTTAAAATTGCTAATTCATAGGCTTTGTTTATAAAGCTGACTTTCTCCAATTAAATAAAGGCCCAACCTTTTCCTTTGGAACCCCCTATCACTAAATGCATTAGGTTGGGTGTTACCTCGCCAGTGTTTGGATGACACTGACCTCGCATACATATACTCTTTTAGATGGAGAATGCGCCAGATCAGTACACCTGCCATGAAGATGAGGAACAGGATTATGCTGATGATCAGGGCACGGCATAGGGCGTCTCTCTAGTCGACTGCTTAGGCATAGCCGGCATGAGACCTTTTGGATCTTTTGGTTCTCTCGTACTCTGATCTTTTGGATGTTTTAACTATTTGGGCCAATGTGCCGTGATGTAACACTTAATAGCCCTTGGCTTAATACAGGTATTTTGTGTAATATAAGTCTTCCGCATGTATGAAATGATCCGGCTATGTGAATGGTGTGCACTACTGTACTGATCTAGGGACTAGTGCAGATCAAGTGGTGAGCAAAGGACAGGCCCCACACCTGCACCGTCACCAGTGCTGTCTACTCGCAGCCTTGTCTCCTCTCGCATGCGCGATGATGGCTACTGCCACACCGTCCGTGGCCGCGTTGCCATGCACGCGTCCCCACCCGTCGCTGCGCCACTGCCACCGTCGCCGCTGCGCTACCTGCTCACCTATGCCTCCACGTGCTTGGCCACGCCACTGCCCCGCCCTCGCTCTCTGCTCACTCCCCCGAGTGATGCCCTCGGCTATAAATAGCCGGCGAGCTTGCTAATCCACTTTCCCTCTTCTTCTTAACTACTGCCATAGCACCCAAATCACCAAATTCGTCGCCGTCGCTCCACCTTGCCCTCTGCGCCCATAGCCACTCTTCATACACCTCCCAGTCTCCCGAGCCTTCGCTGGAATCGCCCCGGGAGAGCCTGTAGATCCTGGAATTTCAATTCCCCTCCCCGCCGGAGCATAGCAGCTGAATCACCCCTTTCTGATTTCTTCCTCCCTGGTGAGAGTTTGTCTAATTCCTTTCACTAAAAGCATCCCTAGGACACCGTTAATATTTTCCCCAACATAATTTTGCAAGACCGTCACCGGAGCTCCCCGCCGTGATGACCCCAATACTCTGCCGCCCCCTCATCACCGACCTCCTACTCCGGTCTTTCCCTCGACCAATCCCTTAACACGGTCTAGCCCGAGTGACCCCAAAACTTTTGCGCCCTCTGGCTCCACCCCGGAAATCCTGTAGCGTCGCCAATTCGGCGCCGAGACGTCGCTGGAGCTCGGTTGGAGTCCGACACAGGCATGGTTTACATTCACTGTGAACCATGCCACTGACTTGTGGGACCCACATGTCAGGGGGTTTATTTAAACCTCCCGTGCATGATGGCAATCTGTCAGTATAAGTGGAGGCGCACTCCTGAGAATACACCTTCCCCGTGTGAGTTACGTACCATCGCGGGCAGCCACGAGCCAGTTGGGCCGTATGCGCGTCAGTCACCGCACAGTGCTGGGCTTGGCCTAGTACTGTTTAAACCGGATTTTCCAGCTTTTATTTATTTAGAAAATCCGGTAAATGTTTGAATTATTAAAAATAGTAAATGGCTAAGATAAATTTGGGAAAATTCTGGAAAATATTTTACAGCAAGCTGGATCTAATAAAATTATGAGTTGGTACTGTAACACCACTTAAGACCACTATTAAAAGAAAACAGCCATTTTTATGTAATTAGTAAATGGCCTTCCATTTATTTTAGTTAATTATTGAATTCCTAAAATCATGATAAAATTCTAGTGGAGCACAACTATAGTTTAGGATTTAAATATAATTATTGTACAATTTTAAGATCAATATTGCCCTTTGGATAATTAAAATGTGCATTTAAGCCATTTTCCTTATGTATTTATAAAACAGAAGCTGAATAGATTTATTTTAAATATTAAAATGAATTCAATTAAATTTCAAAATTTTACAGAACATAGTTAACCTTTGAAGAAATTATGAAAATATTGAAGTTTAGTGTAGCATGGTATTTATACTAAATTGTTTAATTAGGGTAACTAAAACTCTCTTTTAGGGATTATCCCGTACTTTTAATTCAAATTATTTAATTAAAAACACTATGGCATCAACCCTAATATTGTTAGGGATTATCCCGTACTTCAGACAAAAGTATATTGTAAAATTATATTCTAGAATTTTGAGTATTCCAATTAGGGTCTTTACCGCATCATCATCATCATTATCATCATGCATGACCTATCGTTTGCACCCCTGTTATCTTTTCGTAAAATTCAAAACATAAGTAGACTCAAGAAACTTTCTTGATATCTAGGAAAGAGTTATTGCCAATCACCGATCGCTAGACTAAGTACGCTGCATTTCATGCATCAATTTTCTCGTTGCTCTTTTGTATTTTATTTATTGTTTCTTGAATACGTTCCGTTATTAGACACCGAGAAGCACGAGGAGCCCTACGAGGACCAGCAGGAAGACCCCCATCACCCCAAGACCAAGACGAGTTAACATCTTGTTAAAACATGTTGATTACTTAATTTTCTAAAGTATTTCATTTAAAGTATCAATTGCAAGCTCTTTAAATTATTTATGCCCACTTGTTTAATCATGATATATCATGCCCTGTTTATTACTTGTTATTGCTTTACTATGATGATCTTGCCTTGATAAAATTATCTCCCATTTGACTTTAATAATGATTGCCTTGATGATCACCTTTATTAGCCTAGTTAGGTCAAAATATAATAATTTAATATCTTAAGTCTTGGTTAAAAACTTGCTTAGACATTACTCAAGTCCAATTAATAATTTTAGGCTTAGTTGCCTCGGAACGGTGAACCGATATTCACCAGACATGATACGCTCTAAAAATTTGATCATTGGTAATTGGGTCTGGCATACTAGTGTGTGTGTGACTGTGGAATGCGGACATGGTCCGGCATGTGGATAAGGGTGTTGAAGTAGCTTAGGCTACATGGTGTGGAGAAGAGGGCTATTGGTTCACAGACGGTGCGTTGAGAAGCGTGGGGCAACTCGCGTAGCTGCTAAGCATTGCCACTTGCCTGCGGGAGGTGGTTCCAACAGATCATTTGCAGGGCACATGGAGCAACGATAGTAAAAGAAGGAAGTGGTTATGGAAAGTGTGGATTGGTCGGATCCGAGGTAACTCCTAAAGTGGACCGGAAGGGCTTGCAGTGAGGCACGCAGCGGGAAGTCGCTGACTATGAATTTGGTTCCTAGCACCACAATGCGTTGACATTGCGCGGTAGTGCAGATGCGGAGCCTAGCGGCTTGCTAGATAGCGTCATGGCAACCCTAATCCGAGGTTAAGACAGGATCATGACGTCATCCGCAGGATGATCTAGGTCATAAGTCGCCAGGAGCCATGACTCTAGGTTGAACTTGGCAACCCAACATAGGGAAGAACGGGCACTGTGCATGCCATAGACCTAGGGTTGTGTATTGCAGCCCAGCAATTTCGAAAGAGCGTGGCGCGCTGGACGGACGATTTTGGTCGACGGTTTTGTTGTCGAACCTTTGACCATAGTTTTTTCTGGTCGACAATCCTCTTCTGGTTGTTGACCATTCGTTTGGCCATCAAGTATCAAAATGGCCGCTTTCCTTTAATTTTTTACCATTCTGGTGACTAGTGCTTAGAGCATCTCCAATGGTGCTTAGTCCGCTAGCTATAACGATGTCAACTTAGCATTTTTGCTTATGTGGAGGAGAGTTAAGAAAGAGAGAGATAAAGACTATCTACTAACTTATAGTCAGTGTATAACTGATTTCAAGATGTATGCCCTCTATTACATGTGGGGTCATAATAATTTTATAGATCATGCTATAGCTAGTTCATTGAAGAGGTTAGTTGTATGCTATCTATAGATGACATGTCCATTTACTATAGCTAGTGGTTGACTATACCATTGGAGATGCTCTTAATTCTCCTGTTGTGAATCAAATCCCGAGAAATATACTTGTTTAGTAGCTCCGATGAAGCCCCTGGAAACATTATGTAAAATACTTTTAGATCATGATAGACATGATTTTCTTTTTTAAAGAAATTTCCAGATGAGATGGATCCTATGATTCTCATAGTTTGCATGCTGTATTGGAACATTGTCACCGACTGGCACTTGTGGAGCAGGATGACCAAACTGTGGTTAATGAATGCGTTACCGCATCAGTGTGTGTAGCTTCAAATCTTCAGTAATCGCCGATGTAATTGAGATGGAATGGCGCTTTACAATAGAATAATTTACACGTTAACACTATGTTTCATGAATGACAAACAACTAAAGGAGGTCCCTGAGAGTCGTCGAAGTAGCATTCTTCCTTTTGCCCTGAAAACACGTACACTTTTTTTACTGTCGACATATCAATATCGATTAGGGAAACAATATATTTGTTCAGGAAAAGACGTCCAAGTATGTACAGATCAGATAGTCAGATTTGCTTAGTGTACGTGCTTACCTGGTGGTGCTTTCGTCTGCCTGGGGTGCTGCACTGTATGCGCTGGCCATGTTCGTCGTACAGTATGAGCCCACTGAACCGCGGAAGCTCGCACCGCATCCCCATCAGTATCCGCCGCTGCCACACCGGCCTCATCGGCGTCATCGGTGCAGTCGGCGTCCTGCACCACTCCGGCGCCGCGCCACCTTGTACCGTCGTGCTGCACCTGGCCGTCGGCGGCCTCCCTCCGGCTGCAGCCGGCTCAGCCGCGACACTTCTGGTACCCCCGCACGGCAACCTGGCCGGCTTGGGAGCGCATAGCCTCCTGTCCAGGTCCAGCACACCTGTGGCTTCGCATCTGCATCCCCCATGGTTTCTGGTATCCGCCTTGCCAGGCTTGTGGAGCTCTGAACGACCAGAATCGTGCACATGATGGAACACCAGCGCCCCCGGCTTCGACGGCCGGCGGTCGCTTCTGACGACGAAGAGCGGCTTCGGGGTGCCGCGCCTCGGCTCTGGCTGCCGCTTCTTCGCCTTCCGCTGCACCATAGACACGCAGAGCCCCATGGGAACTGCCTGCACACGTACAGGAAGCTAGCTTTGAACCAGATGCTTTACACACAAGTAGCATGCATGTTTGTCTCATAATTTTGCATTGGTTTGTTTAATTTATGGGGCAAGCAAACGGAGCAAGATGGCTAAGCATTGGAGGAAGGGAGTGAGCTAGATGCACTGGGGAAGTAAAAGAAAGGTAGATCTTGCAATCTGGGCTTTCTTTTTCTTCCTTGCACCGGAGTATATAACCCAAGCCACGCTATATAGAATAACTAAATGGGGGTTCTAACCAATTTCTTCGAGCACGGAGTTAATTAAGAGAAGATACGAGCTGTACCATAGGTCGCCGCCGCCTGTAGCGTTGTCGGTGTTTCACGGTCGTCTTGGTTGCGTTCATTGTGCCTTTCTTGCATGGAACGTATGCGATGCATTCTCAAGTTTGGTAGCCTTTGCATGGAGGTGATCTGATGGTTTCCCTTTTTTTCGGATTTTCTGGTGGAGAGCCTGACTTCCCTTCGCGGAAATGCTGAGATCACGGGCTCCACAGAAATTCTCTTGTTTCTGCTGGAAAGCTCAGGCATGCTAAATATTTTTAAAACAGTTTTGCTATTCCACAGTTGACTGATTTTTTTTAAAAATTTCATCTCTATTAGAACCGTTGGATGGTTCACATCTATTGCTTCCTACCCTTTGATTGTATCATTTATGAATTTCATAGGAATAAAAATCTATATCCTATTGAGACAGAAATTCGAACTTGCTATCCTCTTGCCTAATAGGCAAATGTTGATCTTTGTAGAAAGACTCCTTTATTCTGATCGATATGAGGACCCAACTCTATTGCATCGTCAAAATCCATGTTCCATATTTGAGGCGGATTGATCTCTGTGCTTCTCTCATGGTACAATCCTCGTGTTGATCCCCTTTTCTCCTCGGTATATAGAGAAAAAAATATAGGACTTGTGCTGACAGTTCATCATGGAAGAAAGAACTCACAGAACCGGGATTGCTAACTAATAGAATAGTACTACTAACTAATACTAATATATAGAAATAGATATCTAAAAATAGGAACGAACTAATATACGCTTCAATCAAACCTGAGCGCATCGTTGCATAGGATAAGCGGTGAGAGGACCCACGAACCATAGGAGCGCATAGTGACTGGTCCACGGCTCCATGCAAAGGACGAGGCAAGCAGATAGCACGAGAAGAAAGCCAAATTCTATAGCATACTATACCACGGATGTTATATGGCATCCAGTGCCATATAATTTCCAGTCCACGTGAAGAGCAATGACATGAATGCCACGTTTCATTGACCGCTCCCCGCCTCACTTTGGCGTTAATGGCTATATTTTAACGAAAATTTTCTTATTATAATTCCCTTGACAGACGTGCTCATCCATAGTTGTTTAAAAATTCGTAAAAACCGGCCACTAGAATAAAATTCATAATAGTAAGTCTGAGATCATACTTGCAGTTAATATGCAATTTTAGTATACTTATACCACAATTTTTCCTCCTTTTTTATTTATATTTTCCCTTTTGCTAATGCACTTACTAAATTATTTCTTCTAAATTTTGTAGGGGTTTACTTAGTTAAATTTTCTGTCTAGTCTATATTTTTTTAAAAAATTATATTAGTTTTGCAAATGCACAGTCACATAGATATTTTTAGTTTCATTGATCACCTGAAAGTGCATGCTAGTAAATCTAAAATTACAGTCCTTACTAATGTGCAATTTCAATATAATTATACTACAACTTTTAGTTATTAGGATTCAAACATGTTAGAAAATTTGTTATCTTTATTTTATAGGTTTCATTGGATATATTTTTTTGTGTCTACCAAATAACTATTTTATTTTTGTATTTAGTAGGGTGTTACTTTTTTTTTTGTCATTTGTTATGTGTTTTATAGAGGTTCACAAAGATAAACACTATACATGCTATAGTCTTTTTGGAATTTCTAATGCACAATCGTCTAAAAATGTTTTTTTGATTTCACTCACTCGAAATTGCACACTAGTAAGCATAAAATTGCAATAATTATTAATGTTCAATTTTAGTACACTTATATTGTAATTTTTAGTTTTTAGTTTTAAAATTTGTAGAATTCATATATATCTTGCTAAGCGTTTTTTAGTTTGTGGCTTCTTGAAAGTTAAAATTTTTGTCTAGGTCGTTTCTTTATTTTGTTGGGGGTTCAATGTTTCTATTTTTTTATTTCTTGATTTTAGTGTTTTATTTTTATTCTATTAGTATTAATTAGATTGCCATTGCTTGTCGGAATAGAAGATAGCACGATGCATTACAAGTGACTTTTAACGTCACATGCAGTCACTTCTTCTCGACAGGTACGGACGTGCTTGCAGAGACCATGGATGGGACAAGTGACTGTTTGTCGGTTGGAACTGCAGAGACCATGGAAGGGACAAGTGATACAAGATAGCACGATGCATTACAAGAGACCGTTTGTCGGTTGGTCAGTATGTTTGAATTTTTTATTTAATATTTATTTTAAAGTTTTTTGAAAATAGTCGTAGAAAAATTAAATTTACAAAAATAGGCGCCGGTCGCTCAATTCCCGAACGATCGCCCCATTCCCAGGCGATCTGTCGAATGGCCATAAACCCGATAACGGGCACGGTAACAGGCCGTTAACCTGTGCGATGGGCCGGGGCACCTATCGCCCTTATATAGGGCGATCGCCCCAGACAGGGGCGATTAGTGAAAATTCCCCGAAAAAGGAGGGGTGAGGCGAGACTCGAACCCATGACCTCAGGAGGGAAAGCGTACGCATTTAGCTCAACCCTTATAACTAATATGCCCTTAGGACTTTCTCATGCTAAAAAAACACTAGAGTAAGGGTGCGTTTGGTTTGCTTACTAACACAACCACACCCAAACTTAGGCAAACCATATGTACTTAGGCAAACGTTTCGTTGGTTTACTCAGATTAGGTCGCCATAGATCCTTAGGCGTGACCCACACCGCTCGCCGCACAAATTTTCCCCACAAGTGTGGCGGACGATTCGGCCACCAAAACTGGCTACGGCGCCTCACTTTCCATTCCCCTTCATTTTCCCCATTTTCCTTGCCCCTTTATCCCGACCAAGCGATAGAGGAGAGCCCGAGCTAGGTTTTCCTAGCGAGAGGAGAAGGAAGTGGGCAGCGGCGGCTGGGTTTCCCGACGGCGGCAGAGGGAGCTGCGTGCGGCCGGTCGCTCATGCGAGCCCGGGTGGCTCTCGCTCGCAGCAGCATGTGGGGGCCGCAGCGCGTTGTGGGCGTTGCTGCTGGTCTCGCGGCGCCCGACCGCCGAAGGGTGCTCGTCGCGATGTCGCCTCACTCCAGGAGCCTCTCGAATCGCTCTCGCCCCAGCAGGAGGACAGCGCCGTAGCGCTAGCGCTCAAGGTAATTAGGTCGCATCGAATCGGAGTCTGGCTGTGCGTGTGTGGCGTGTCCAGTTGCATGCTTTGCTTACTCGGTGGATTGATTTGGACAGTAGCCAAGCATCTTGATTAGGTGTTGTGTGGTTTGATTTGGACTTTTTTTTTTGCGATTTAGCTCAAATGGATTTGTTCATTTGATCTTTGTTTTGTTTGGCTTTCTTTGTCAAATCTTGTGGATTGAAATGAGGTCAATATATTTTTCCTTGAATCTTTATTTTTTTCCATCACTGATGAAAGAGATTAGCAATATTTAAGTTTTTAACAAATGGTTCTACTAATCTCAGCTATTTGCATACATATTTTTGTCTCTGGTTAATATGTGTCGATTTTAGGGCCGAACTGCTTGATCCATTGGCATCTAGAACTTAGAAATTGGAAAATTAATATGAACCCTTATTACAATAGTCTTAAAATTTCAGATACATCACCTTCTCACATCATCCTTGGAAAATTAATATGAACTCATTTTCAGGTATCCTAATTTTTCTCAAATAGTCAGTTTAACCCATCAACTTCATTGGCAGTTTAGCTAATTCTTCTCATAGCTGCATTTATGTAACTTCCCTCACACTTTTGGGTATGTTCATGATGTTAAATAGGACATATACAAGTAATTATGTGATTATAGCTGCACTTTCCATGATGTGACGCTTAAATCTAAATTTGAAATGTTTCATTCTTCCATAGATGGGTGCGCGGAAGTTATACCTCCAGTACTATAAATATTATTGTCATTATTTGCAAAGGAGAAGGCTAATTATTAGTTTAGCTATATGCATAGCTCTTCATTGGTATGAGCTTCATCTAAAAAAGTTGTCAAGAAAAGCTGTGACATATGGACCTATGTCAGATAGAGACATGGTGAGAGAGTTACGACTGAACTGACTGTATAATGGCACCAAAGCCCACTGTATTAGTGAACTCCGCATGAGAAAGGTTGTCTTCCATAGATTGAGCAGCCATCTTAGGAACCGTGGTCTGCTAGTTGATACCTTGCATGTTCCATAGATTGAGCAGCCATCTTAGGAACCGTGGTCAGCTAGTTGATACCTTGCATGTCACAGTGGAGGAACAAGTTGCCATTTTCATGCATATTGTTGGGCACAAATGGACTAACAGATCAACGGGTTTCGAGTACAACCGTTCCGGTGAGACAATCAGTAGGTATTTCAACTTGGTGTTAGATGTGATGTGTGTCCTTTCACGCGATATTATTACCATCAGGACCACAGAGACACATACGAGGATAACAACTAGCTTGGGCAGATTTCACCCTTACTTCGAGGTACGAACACACATATTTTCACCCTAACTTCTTCCTTATGTACCAAGCCATAACAAGACCACATTTTTTTGTCTTCTTCGTAGGGTTGCATAGAAACATTGGATGGTACACACATAGTGGCATTTGTACCTATACACATGAAGGACAAATTTATTGGTAGAAAGACCTATCCTACCCAAAATGTGTTAGCAGCCGTCGACTTCGACCTACAATTTGTATATGTTCTAGCTGGATGGGAGGGACCAGCGCATGATTCCTATGTGCTTGACGACGCTCTTTCTAGACCTACTGGTCTTAAAATACCTGAAGGTATTAAATGTAGCCATTCGTACATCCACTATTGCACCTTGCTGCAACTAATTGTGATTTATTGCCATGAAATAGGTCACTATTTCTTAGCTGATGCTGGATATGCAGCTAGGAAGGGCATACTACCACCATACCGTGGTGTTAGATATCACCTTAAAGAATTTCAAGGCACTAGGCAGCCAGAGGAACCAAAAGAATTGTTTAATCTACGACACTCTTCTCTTAAAACAATGGTTGAAAAGGCCTTTGGAACATTGAAGAATAGGTTCAAGATTTCTTCAAGTCAACCATATTTCCCTCTTAAAACTCAAGTCAAGATAGTTGTTGCTTGTTGTGCAGTGCATAACTTTATCCTAAATGATGGTCCTGATGAGTATGTGTACGATGATTTAAATTGGTATGCAAACCTTCTAAGGAGTAGGCGTACTCGTGCTGGCTTACAAGTATCGAGCATGGGCTCGCAAAAGAGATGAGCTAGCACAACAAATGTGGGATGATAGAGTTGCTTCTACTAGCTAGATGTTATAGTCATGTCCATGTGTTTCACATGTATTATGTGGGATGATAGAGTTGCTTCTACTAGCTAGATGTTATAGTCATGTCCATGTGTTTCACATGTATTTGAAGACAAGTGTTGTAATTTAATCGATGTTATGGTATTTGAACCTATGCTATATGCTACCTATACTATTTGTATTGAACTATATGCTACTTGTTTACCTATTGGTTGTCGAATTTAATTTACTTATTGCTTGCTGAATTTTTTTTGTTGATGTGTGTATATGTGCTATTTCTTCAGTTCACTTACCGCTGAATTTTACTTTCACTTGATCCTGATTTGTATTAAATTGTTAGATACATGTCCTTCAATTTTTTTTGTTGTGCATAGTGACGGGTAAAGGAAAGGAGAAGGCTGAAGGCGATGGGCCTACTCGTGAAAGGACCATCTCTTGGGATGAAGGTCAGACTAAATTCATGCTAGACTGGTACATTGACTTCTCCAAGGAACAACATGCAGGATTTAAGTTCAAGAAGCTTCATTACCAGAAATGTGTCGATGCCTTGAACAAAAAATTTAACATGGGGTGACGGTCGCACAAGTAGAGCATTACTATAGACACTACAAGAAAAATTGGAAGTATGTTGCTGTTGCGTTGGCGAAGAGTGGCAACTCATTTGACACAACAAGGTGTCTGGTCATAATCTCAGAATCTGAGAAGACAACCCTAAATGTGAGTGCGTATAACATTTTAGTATTTTGTTTTTTTTTGCTGATGTGTCACATCGACTAATTTAAAAATTTGCATTGATTGCAGGATAGGGCAAGGCGACTCCTATCTAAACCCATCAAGTTCTATCATGAAATGAATGAATTATTTACTGGCACCAATGCAGATGGTTCTTTGGCAATGGATCCTTCAACTTGCATGGATGAGATTGAAGTGTCAGATGATGAATTTCAAGGATGCAATGACTTAACTTGCTATGCTCCACCTAAAGGTAATACCGGTAATGACTCAGACACACTGCCTTCTCCTTTAGACACAGAGGCCACCACAAGTCAGATGTGAAGTGGTGAGAAAAACTCCTCAACCTCTGGAGCAAAGCGTAGGAGAAGCGTTAACTCACCAGCGAAGAAGCCATCCAAGATGAGGAACCGGATTTGAAAGACAACAGAAGAAATCAGTGAAACCTTGAAAGCACTACAACAATCCCTTGAAGCTACTACCATACCAGAACTTCCAAACCTTTCTGACCCTCATGCTGCTTTGTGGAAGAAGATAGAAGCCATGACAATAACCACCGATCAGAAGTTGATAGTAGGTATGTTCCTGGCTTGCAACGAGAACAAGGGTCTACGTGGGTTCTTATGCAATGCAAGTGATGCAACCTTGCAAACTTGGGTTTACAAGCACTTAAGTGATAATGCCATGTGATAGACATGGACAAAGGGGTTCATTTTGGGTCTTTTGGGGTGTGCTGACCGGTATCTTCATGTTATGTGCATGAACTAGATGAAAATGCTATGTCTTCTAATTGATGCAATAACACCTTTATATGTTGCAATGTCAATGCTAATTGGTGTAATAGCATCAATATATATGTTGGACTGCTATGTGTATGCTAATTGCCATTATGGGACTGCTATATATGTAGGCAGCTATCTGTAAATTATGTGAACTGCTATCTGTAAATTATCTGGGCTACTATGTATGTGGACTGCTATCTGTAAATTATCTGGATTGCTATGTGTATGATAATTGGCATTATGAAACTGTTGTGCATGTATGTGGACTACTATCTTTAAATTATGTGGACTGCTATGTGTATGATAATTGGCACTATGGAACTGCTGTGCATGTATGTGGATTGCTATCCGTGCATTTTTGTATTGTTCATAATTGATGCATAGGACTGTCATTTTTGGCATCAATATTGAAATTCATAGTTCGTGAAATTGGAAGTCCATTTTATATTGTAAATTATGTAAGAAATATGCTTCATACCAAAGTTTATTTTACATGTCAATATTGCTTGTTGTCCATGCATGTTTAGCTAATTGTAGTATTTCTTCTGAAATGCTTTTAGGCAACTAGGCTGCCACAGGCTCTAAAGCATGCCTAAACAGGATGTGTGGTAAGAAACCAAACGCGTGCCACAAAATTCTTAGGCTTGACTAAGTTTAGCATGGTAATGAACCAAACACAGGCTAAGTTTAGCCAAGTTAGTTCTGTCAGACTTGTGGCATGATGCTAACTTTAGGTGAGTCAAGGTTAGGCATAAACCAAACGTGCCCTAAATATCCTAAGCCCATGAAGCCCCTTTCCTCTCTCCTGCCTTCTCTCTTCCTCCTCTTGGTCCGACCATTGCTGTC
Source organism: Olyra latifolia (assembly GCA_036346145.1). Taxonomy (NCBI): domain Eukaryota; kingdom Viridiplantae; phylum Streptophyta; class Magnoliopsida; order Poales; family Poaceae; genus Olyra; species Olyra latifolia. Next base: position 45,230,356 of record CM070524.1, read on the forward strand.
GATGCTTAAGATCAGGTCCTTCACCGAGCTTATTTATTGATTAGGGCCAACCAACCCTTCCTCATTAAGACTTTAGTTTCGAGGTGGTAAGATCGCAAAGAACAAAGAAACAACAATTTTACCCTGGTTCAGGCCCTCACAGATGAGGTAAAAACCCTACGTCCAGCTTTCTTTACTATATGTGGAAGAGAGCACAGCAAAGATCACGACCCGAGCTCAGGCAAGCACCCGAACTGGTATCAGGTGCAATGGGAAGTATGCCTCGGGCTTCTTAGCGACAACGAGAGATCCTCAAGGCAAGATGTCTAAACCTATACAATTGCGTGTCTTGCCTAAGATATCCAAGATATGTTCTACGACTTGATACATGGGGTATTTATAGTGTACATTATGATAGGGTATCTATAACCAAGTCGAGTACGGGATGGAGTCCTAACCAAGCACGCCTCCACCTCGATCTCTCATACGCATCCGAGCATGCCTTATCTGCAAGCCCTTGCCGCAACCGACGTGCCGTATCTTCGAATAAAGATGCCCCCTGCAAGGAAATATTTCTAGATCATAACTGCATTGCAAGATCTCCTAACAACACGGCTGTGATCCGAGCTTGTTCAGGACTCAGAGAGCCTGAGCCCCGAACGGGCTAAGGTTATGAGTCAAAACAAATCAAATATAACGCAGTAAAAAGTAATGTGGTATTTGTTCATAGCAAACCACTGATGATTGGAAAGTATTTATAAAATAAGGAATAAATCCATTTTACACCTTCAACTATATCAAGAATGTCCCTTTAACCCACTAAATTATAAATCGGTCCATTTAGCCTCCTCAACTATAAATACCGGTGCAAATAAACCCCAAGATGGTTTTAATGATGGTTTTGCTATCTCTAATTGGAGTAATCCATTTTGCCTATCAAATTGTTGAAAATGTCCAATAAACACCCTAAACTATTAAATTTTATTTTAAAATATTTAATTTCTTTAAAAATGACATGAAAATATTTCTATCGCAATTTTATCGAAGATAAGACCAGCTTGTGTCGTCTTTGTCCATGCCACCGTGCAAGCGCCTCTCCCCCCACACACACACACACTTTGTGCTCGTAGCGCACTACCTACCCCTGCGCCACACTGCCCACACTTGCATCACCTTCGCATGCCTCACGCCAGCTTCTCGTGCCATGTCACTTTGTGCTCGCGTCACTCTGCAGCAGCGACTTCTTGGCGTCACCCAGCGCAGCTGTGCCGTGCCTCCTACCTCCGATGAGCTGGGTCTATAGTGGGAGGAGATAAGGGAGATGTGAGGGGAGAGAGATGTGCGGCTGATAAAGAAAGTGGGAAGTGATAAGGGAGAGAGTGAAGGGGAGAGTAATAAAGACAGTTAGTGACAAAGGAGAGAATTTTTTTGGCCACATAACTTTTTCAATTTGGAGCCCATGCAATTTTTCCCCAACCCCGCCTTTTTCGGTTTCTTGTCTTGGGTGTTATTTATGAACCAGATCTTGATATGTACTATCTGCATGCGTCTATTTATGGCCTAGCACAAATATTAAAAACCAACATAGATGGGTCTCCCATCTGTCCATTTAAGAATCGGCATTAATAAGAACATTTGTGGCTATTTTATATTAACCAGCACTGATGTACCGATATATATGACTTCTTTTAGTGTAGTGTGCTCCTCATCATCGGGCTTCTCCTTCACGCCAGACTCGTGCTCCTCCTCTGTGCAAGAGTTCTGCGACAGTGGTGGTGACGGTCAAACACTGAGAGTAGCAAGAGCGCTAGCGGTGACTAGCTGGAACACTGTAGGGGCAGTGGCGAGTGCAACAAAGAAGAAGAGACTGATATGGCGCGGTGAGGAATGGAGAATCGATTAGATCGAAGTGGCTAGTGATATATGAAGTTATAGTATGGAATTCCTAGCATTTGTGTGCAAAATTTGTTCACTCTGCCAATTCTATTTTCAATCCGGTACATATATTTTTATACTTTTCTGTGCCGGTTTGTAAATGAATAAATTAAATATTAGTGTCGGTTGTTAGTTAGCTCTGGTAGTTGCACATCTAGTATTTTGTATAATTTGCTTCGTAATAAAATATGGAAGTAAAATAATGCCTATATTTCGAACACATGAAACACCCACACTTATATTAAAGACGAAGTCTAGTAGAGGCAGGCAGGCAAGTTTGCAGCATCCAGTAAGCTTAATAATGTAAATGTCAAATGTAAATTTTCGCTAAGCAGACTATCAGAAACACAGTACATCATATAAATGTTCGCACAAATGTATTTGAGTTGCATTAGATATTCATAGAAATGGTAAAACATACAAAAGATATTACGAATACACTCTTAAGCATAAACTTTAATTCCCGGAATGTGATGTGGATATGTGCCAGTTGATGCGCAATGCAAAATCGCATACTAGTCTTCACCTCTCATCAGTACCTTGTCTTCAAGAACCCATGACTTCGCTTTGCATGTCACTTAGTACGAATAGCTTCAAGCAATTGAGCAGTGGAAGAACACAGGGTAGGAGATACAGGAGAACTACCAAAGAAGCCATCATACAGAGCATAATTAACAGTAGCTGATTTGATTTCTGTATCAACTTGACATGGACCTTGATTTTCTGAAATTGATATCTACAGTAACAGAAGTAACATTATGACATTTCTACTGACTGTCAGGCGGCATTATCTAGAAGTCAATATTTTCTTTAAGTTTTTTTAAACTTGGATTTTTTTTAAAGGGATGATTAATGAAAATTGCTCTGCATCCTGAGAGTTGCTAAACCATTCAGATAAAAAAACATTTTCAACATCTTAAGAAAAACGATTGGCCAAGGTTCACAACTGATCATAATTCTGTCAGCCTATATCTGAAACAATTACATAAGTAGCCTATATCTGAAACAATTACATGAACAACCTATATCCTGTTAAACTGTACTGTCATGAACCATAGTTTGTAACGAGGATAAACACCGTCGGAGGGGGTTAAACGGCGCTAGACGAAGGGCACCAATTCATCTAGGCAGCGGCCAGAGCTAGGAACTGGTGACTTAGCAATTAATTCATTGCTCCAAGTGCAATTTTTCTTATTTCTTACCCTTGTTTCAAGATTAGAAACCATTTCTTATATAAAAAACAACTATGCTCTCTCTCTCTCTTCACTAGTTATCATTCACATCAGCAATCCATCCTAGGTGCTAGCTATAGAAAGACTGACATCATTACATTAGGAGTGCCCTAAAGGCACTTGGGCATAGAATTTGCTTGCACCAAAAAGAGCAAGCAAACATGTTCATATGCATTAACTGGATCTTTGCATCTCCACCATAATATAAAGCAGATGTAAGTGTGTAGCTCGTTCCCTCAAAAAAAAGTGTCTAGCTCATTTAATTTTGGTTTTGATATTGTAAGAAAAAATTTAAATTTATAAATTGTTGCTAAATACAGCTATAATAAACTACTACCCAAATCATTAAGGGTCCGTTTGGTTGCATGTTTTATCCCAGCCAGACTCGTGTGAGCTGAGCGAACGCGTGTTTGGTTGCCGTTCAACCCTCCGAACCTGCATCCACCGATGCAAAATGCTCGCATGAACTGGCTCATGAAACGGCCGCCATGGCGCTTCATGAGCTGTGCTTCATGCATGACGATCTTGTGCAGCCGACTAACTCAACTAACACTGCTAACTCATCAACTTTTCATTCTTTCAAAAATGTTTTAAAATTCAAACAACATCCAAATTCAATGAAACAAAAAAAAAATGGAACCGTAGATTCAAGTACAAGGTATTAAAAAAATTTCAGATTTTTATGAATTTTTATTTTTTCAAATTTATTGATTTTCTAGTATTTGTTTCCATCTTTTTTTCTTTTCATTTTTGCCAATATCTTTTGATTAGTATCTTTAATCATCAAACCGATTTTATCTTTGCGTTCTTGACATTTTTTCGAATAAAACTAGACCACATTTACCATATAAATTTCAAATGATTAAAATTTTGTTTTTTAAATTTCAAAATTTTGATTTTTGATTTTCTTTTTTGAATTTATTGATTTTCCAGTATTTGGTTTTTTGCATTTTTATTTTTGTTTTTGAATTTATTGATTTTCTAGTATTTGTTTTTTCAATTTGTCTATCCCTATATATTGAATTTGTCCATCCAATTTTCCTTCTAGTGCAGCCAACCAAACAACATCTCTACACAGCCTGTCCAACCTCATACAACCAACCAAACAACATCCCTTTGCATCCACTCAGCTTGACTCCACTCAGCCTGGCTCAATTCATACAGCCTGGCTCAGCTCATACGGCAACCAAACAGACCCTAAGGGTCCATTTGGTTCGCCGCGCGTGGCCGGCCAGGCTCGCATCATGCAGTTGACCGCACGCGAGCTCGCGTTTGGTTGGTAGACAAGACGCTGACGAACTGGCTCGACTCGACGCAATAATAAGCGCCCACCGACGCCATGAGCTCAAGACGCTGCAGAACGCCATGCCGTTTCCAGCGGACGAGCTCGTCTTGGTAGCGCTCGCTCAGCGTCTGTGAACCAATCACACCCTAAGAATCAATATCACTGAATTCAAATACGAATTCATATTTGAGATGACTTGGAGAGATTGAATTCCATATATGGGACTCATTTTCGAAAGGCTGGAATTCAGATTAAAACCTATTTGCAAAGTAGACCAACAATTCTAATAAATAAGTTATGCACTTAAAACTAAAAGTTCAGCTCGATCATTTTGAAAGTTTTGCTCTAGTGAACACCAAAACCAATAAGATTAACGTACCTACAGGAAATATGCAAATTCCAACTCCACATGTATATGGATGCCCATATACTATCTTAGCCCTATAAAGTGCCTCAAATTTGAGGATTAAATTTTTGGATCAATCTCGAGGCACTTTGGTTGTAGTGAACTGGTGATAATATATGGACGTCCATATATATGTGGACAAACCATTCTGCCATCAGATAAAATCCTTGTTTGCTACATAAAAAGCTAGGGTATTTTTCATGCATAAAAGGGTGCCAACATGGCTCCTTTCCTGAATAATGTGAGTTTTCGACTGTTGTACCAGGACTGAACAGCTGATACACCATAATTCATTTTGGTAAAATTGCATTTTGGATTTATTTTTCAAAATAAATAAATAAATTGGGAAATCATATATTTTATAACTTTTGAAATGTCAGATTATAGTGGAATTGACTGTAACTCACCAGCATCCTTGACGGTTCCAGCCAAGTTAAATAGATGCCTGTCCCCTGTTTGAGATTGCGGCCTAGAAAGGTATTTTGGAAAGTGGACAGGGCAGATTCTTCATCAGCATTTGGTTTTTTTATTCGGCGATCAATGATATCATGCAGGGCCTTTACAAAGGTCTTTCCATCAACATCTCTAACAAGAATTATATTCAATGATTTCACAACCGGTGCTGCAAAATACAATGCTTCCATCAGCACGAATTATGATTTCTTCGAACTTTTGGAGGCATTTGCTAGTTGGCACTTACCTTTAAAAATGGAGTCAAAAACTGAGGAAGCATCAAAGGTCTCTATACCAACCTTTGCTTTCCATTGTTCAGTGTCAACACCGATTGAGTAATCCACATAGAAAGCAGCAGCATATACTTTGACAAAGAACTTCTCTCTGTAACCTAGAAGTGAGCTAAAATTCAAATTGCAAACGGTAAACAATATGACACATTTACATGTTAAATATAAACTATACTTTTACACATTTTCACAGAGCAAAAAATCATTCTTGAGCAGTGTGGTAACAAAGTGAGTGGTCAAAGACTCGTAGTTATGAGAGAGATCACATATTTAGGAAACTCGTACCAGATATCTTGGGTTGATACATTTCTAATACCACATGCATGGCTCTAGATGTCTAGACCAAACAAACTTATTTTGAAGAACTTGTATAATTTTTCCTTAGAATAAAATGTAAAAGTGATGAAAGGAAAGGACTGTCATTTGCAAAATCAAGCTACAGAGACATAGAGAACAATCGCCATAGGAAGTAATATTAAGTTTCAGCAATGTTACACATAACATCCACCACATAAAGATTATTTCTAAAAAAATGTCAAGAGTAGAGGAAAAAAATCTACAATGCAAGAAAAGTAATAACATTAGGAATGTGTGTCAAATATTAGCAACAGAATGCACCACCAACTGCTTGTCGAATATAGTCAACCTGTAACTACTGGCGCACTGCTGCAACATCTGATGAAAAACATTCAAACGATTCTTTTGATTGTGTCAATATGTCTGAGAAATGGATTGACAATAATATATATATGGTACTTGTGCTAGCAAGGATGTGGAGGTGAATAAAGTAATGACAGTTTTGATCTCATAGAGACACGAACAACAAAATGTACCTGTGCCAAGAATAACCAAAGGCTCTGTATAGCCTGGAACTGTTAACTCTCGAGGGAACTTGACATTTGTTTTTCCTTCTATAACAAAAGCATCACCAACTACAGTATGAAAAGTGAAACGTTATGCTGAGTCATTCTTATGGTTAAGGCATTTTACAAAGCAAAATTTGAACAATATTTGAAAGAAAAAATTATTCCGGCCAAACTAAAATGATAGCACACAGATTTTGTAGACTAACTATTTTGCATACTGCTACTTGTTTTTCAATTTTCACATCACACTGAATGCGTGTCGAACAGAATGAGTATTATTAGGGGAACTAGAGAATCTAGATCTGTTAGAGAATTGAATGTGTGCCAAAATGATTCTTCCTATGCTTCATTTCAGGAACACAACTCACACAATTGGTTCGGTGACAAGTGGCAACCCTGATATTAGAAAATAAAACTGTATGAACTACATCCATTATTAGTAATTTATGGTTCTTCCATGCTCCATTGCATGGTTGAACTCATGGTTTTCACCTCATTTATTTCAATAAGCGACTGCCAAGTAGTATACATGTATCACTGAAATCTTCTGTACCATTACCCAAACTGTCATGTGGGCCGGCACTTTGCCCGTCAGCCATGGAGCAGGGGCGTATCCACGGCAGCACCTCAGCCAACAGCCACTCAGGCTTAGAGATAAGCCGTATATCTTAGGGAAAATTGCATCCATGTCATTACACAATCTAGATATCTCAAAAATACCACTGCAAAGTGGAAAATAGCTCTAATACCATTATAAAGTCAGATTCCTTACAAAAATGCCACTACAGACTATTTTGCCCTTCCTTCCCCTTCAAATTAACCTGCAAAATGCCATCTTCCACATTCTCTTCTCTTCTCTCTCTCCTTCTCTCCTCCTCCAAGAAGTCATGATCGGTGCCGTCACCAGCCGCCTCCTCTTCCCGCGCTATCGCCCGCGCTATCACCGGCCGCCTCCTCCGCCCGCTTCGTCACCTCCCCATCCCCGGCCCGAGATCCTCTACATCCGCCACCGCCTCCCATCCCCAGCTGAGCTCGTCCATGTGCTGCCGCCGCCTCCCCATCCTTGGCTGAGCTGGAGACCTTCTAGACCTTACTAGCTACCATATTCTGTACTTCTGACATTTGTCCTTTGATTAATTTGGCATTTCCACAATTTTAGCTACTTTTTATAGTTTGCCAACCCATTTTTGGTGAGCTGGAGAAACAGGGGTATATAAGTGCTCTATATTCTGTGCGTGATGTGTATATATATTTCGTTTGCCAAGCTGCATTAATATTTGGTGTTCCTATTCACCTGTCGGTGATTTGACTCATATTTTTCTTTGGGACATGGTTTATATTTGCAGATGTTGGTTTTACTGATCTTAGCTTAGTGAAAGGGTAGAAGATGTGAATTTCATCCTTTTCTCAGTTCCAACTTTAGAGTAGTGCAAATAAGTTTTGAGCAGTTTAGGCTTTGCAAGCCGAGTTTCTTAATCCTCCTTATTCTGCATTTGTTAATTACTGGCTCAGCAGCATTGGCCGTTGGGCATCACAGATAGGACCCATTTAAGTTCAAAGTACAACTTGTAAACGTGGAGTAGTCCCCTTTGGCATCGTTCATCCCCCCTCCCCTTCTCTTTGTACAGTTATCTCCTTTTTAATGAAATGATAGTGCTCCTGTCCTTTTACTCAAAAAAATTCAAAGTATAATTGTAGAAGAATGGCAGTGCATTAAAAGTCTTGTTAATTCATCTAAAGAAAAGAAGTTTTATTAATTGGAACTTAGTTTACTCAAAATCTTCGAAGAGGCATGAATCGAGCCAATGGAAAATTGCACAGATTTATTCAAGAATTTAAATCTCCGTCACTCTCCTGGCTATACTACCAAAATGCAAAATCAGGCTCATTTTTTTTTATCCCCAAAGCGTCTTTTCTGATCTTTGTACAACCAGAACGACGCGAATTCTCGCCTTAAGTGGACTCCAATTCAGCTCGTTCATCCCATGCATGTTTCAGAAAAGAATTATAAATTTAATTTCATAATCCTCCTACACATTATAATCTCCAACATCTTGAGTTCGTGACATTCCCAATAGACCAAAACGCTCAGGTACCTATACCCCCCTCCCCTTTTTTTTTGGAATAATTCAGGATTTGCCGCTCCAAACATGTCATTGACACTGGTATAGCGAGAGGCAAATCCTGAATTGCCAATCTTTGGGGTTGGCATACGATGAGATCTCTATACTTAAAAAGCGAGAAACAATCGAAGGGTTTCTCACAATCTCACCTGAGCGCTCCCCCACCGCGAACGAGATAGGCATCCTCCGGGCGTCGCCGCTCGCGACGCGGCAGCGGCAGGCCAATCCGGACGCGGCGCCAGCCGGCACGTCGCGGGGCGGAAGTAGACGCATGCGACGCCCCGCGGCGGGTGCCGCGAGGGCCGGTCCGGACAGCGCAGAGGATACGACGGACGACGCCACAGTCATCGTGCGGCGGCGGTGCTCGGGTGGCGGGCGACTGGATCACTGGAGACACCGGAGTGAAGTGAAGTGGAGAGGACTGGAGAGCGCTGCGCCTGCACGCTCGTGATTCTGAGTCGTAAAGCTGGGGGTGCGTGCGAGCGCAATACACGCGGCCTTATCCTCCATCATAGGCACAGCATCTAACTGACAGTGGGACGCACGCACTAGTATTCCAGAAAATTACACTGTTACATCCTAGACTTGCAGTAAAATCTCGCTTAATCCGATGAGTTTGAAATATATTTTTTTAGCCTCTTAAACTTGTATCTGTTTATACCACAATTCCAACACCGTTAGGGATGTGTTAAATGCTAATATGGTTGGTAGTTCTCCTTTAGTTGCTTAGGTGTTGCCATGCGGTGCTGCATTTTTTCTTAAGGTGGCATGCATGTCACCTCTCCCTCTCTCTCTAAAAGAATTCAACTTTGGAAATTTTTCAAAAATTCAACTTCAAACATTTCAAAGTTTTCAAATTTTGAAATTTTCAATTTCAAATTTTTGAAAATTTTGGATGCCTTCCAATTTGTTTTTTATTTTGAATTTGTTTTTTGTAATTTTAAAATTTTTAAAATAACATTTTGGAATTTTCAACTTCCAATTTTTGGAATTTTTGATACCTTCGAATGCGAAAGTTCCAATAATTTAAATTATGAAATTTAAATTTTTTGAAAATTCAAAAGTTTTTAATTCAAATTTTCACATGTTTTGAAATTCAGAAATTCAAAATTAAAGATTCAAATTTTAAAATTTTTAAAACTTTCAGTAAAATCAAAGTAGGTTTTTTGAAAAATTTTGTAAGTTGAATTGTCAAATTTGATTTTTTCAGAGAGAGAGGGAGGGAGGTGACCTGTATGCCATCTCATTAAAAAAATTGCATGCATGGCAACCAGCTAAGCAATTAACTAAGAACTAACGGTAACCTCAATGTTTAAGGGTAACCCTAATGGTTTTGGGACCGTGGTGCAAACGGGTATAAGTTCGAGAGTCCGAAAAAGAAAATTTCCACTTCAAGGAGCTAAGTAGCTAAGTGAGATTTCACTGCCAGCTCCAAGGGCAACAACCAAATTTTCTCTTAGTATTTATTCGATCAACTTCACAGTAATCTCACCACGAGCGGGCCCACACAAGTGCTTGACTGGCCTTGATCATCCCAACTTAAATTTGTTATAACCTACGGCGAGAAATATATTTTTTTACAACCTAAATGTTTTGGCAAGTTGCAGCCGTTCTTTTGAAGAATTATGTTCCTTCTTCGTGCTTTCAAACTAATTTTTAATAATTCTTCGGACTCTCTAAACCTCTATTAAGAACTCACAGTCTTTCGAATTATAATCAACAGAAACTTTTTAGTTGAGAACAAGACCTTGGGTAAACCATAACCCAGTAAGACTGGTGTGGCTTGATTTAATAAATCCGAGCCCATCTCCATACAACATCTGCCAATAAAAAAGTATAGTAATGAGTGGTGGTCTCCATCCATCTCGACAATTATAATATCTTAATCCAACGGTTCCAAAGTCGTAAGGATATGCTCTATCTATTTGACTTTTTCTTATTTTAGAAGGTTTTCGTTTAAATCAAGATATGACAAATCATCTTATTTTATTTATATTTCTAATTTTAGCAGTTTTGTATTCAAGAAAGCTGTATGATATGGCATGCTTTGATCTCGCCAAGGGGTTTAATTTGTGCATAATTAAGCACCATGATCGTAGTCATTGGTGGAGTTAATTAGCCAGAAAACAAAAAACAAATGCAATGGCTCAGCCGGAGGAAAACTCGCAAGGAAGAAAGATGGAGGTCTGGGATTCCAAGACATCAATTCCTTCAACATAGGGATGCTCTTGCGAGGTAGGTAATACGTGGTGATTGTTGCAAATTCCAGATTCTCGTTGGGTGGCCAAGTGCTCAAGGTAAAGTTCATCGCTAACTGCAGTGGGGACTCTCTTCTTTCTTAGCTCACAAGGATGACTTGTAGTTGTAGGCTCTCGTTCAAAGCTTGACTGAAAGGATCAAGTAGGTCTAGAGTGGGATGAATAGGCCCTTTTAATTTTAATGTTTTATTGAGTTCTTAGTCAAAATTAAAGGAACCCAATTATCCTAATTAATCTACTCAACAAGGAACCCAATTATCCTAATTAATCTACTCAACAAGTAATAACAAGTAATGACATAAAGTAAATGCAGAAACGTAAATAGGGACAAGGAATTTTTTCCCATGGTTCGGAGCTTCACTCCTATATTCACGTTGAGACAAGCTCTTGCAAAAAAAACCTATCTCAGATAATTTTGGAGAACGCGAGTCGTCTATGTTGGATATTATCAGAGATGGTTCAAAACACGGACCATCTTTGACGTATGAACTGCCTCTAATGTTTTCATACGAGATGTCTTTTTTGATGTCCTTGAGAAGAGAGTTGCCTGGTTAGGAGGAGGAAGAGGTGAGGGAGATAGAGGTCGAAGAAAGATGGGAAGTAAGCTTAGGTCGTTCTCTCCCACCGATAAGTGGGATAAGGTCATATGCATCATACGGCCACTGACAAGTGATATTGGCTCGCTTTGACCATGTGTGCTGGAATCCTGACTCGATCGAGTCTTCCAGCCATTCTTCCTAGTCTTCTAGATCCAACATAAAGAACCAAATAGCATAAATACACTTAGAAGAATGCTAAGAGTATGATGCATGTGATGCAATGAGTCTATATACATCATGTTTTATCTAAAATTTCATATTCAATTTACTTATTAGGAAGTTCCATGAATATGCAATATATATAGATATGTGTGTGTGTGTGTGAATGCATGATATAATAGATAATACACTCAACAACTGGAGATAAATATTTAAAATACAGTAGATACATTAAATATCACGAAACATTTATATACTAACATTATCTTATAAGGAAATAAACATTATATGGATATATTGTAAAATACATGTTAAAGAGAGTTACTCTAACTTTTGCAGGAATATAAAATAGTGAAACATGCAATATTATTCTAGGTGTGAAGTCCTCTATAGCATTTACAAAAAAAAATCACAATTATTGGAGGCCAAATACTATTTTGGTAAATAGATTATACAGATTCTGAATTTTCTTTAAATAAGAAAATAACCAAAGATGGCTACTTTGATTTTTGAGGGGTAAAATAGTGACAAAACATGTCATATGATATTTTTTCTAAGTCCAGTACATCCTCTAGTATTTTCCAAAAATTTATCATAATTTTTAGTAGCCATTTTATATTTTTAATAAATCAACATCAATATCTAAGGTTATCTAAAATGCAAAACTCTGGAAAATTCTCATAACCAGCATTGGGACAAAAGGGTCACAGTGCATGGGCCGCTACAGCCTTGACCCACAAATGGCCCGTGAGGGGCAGGCAATTTCTAGAATGTGCTTTAGCTAGTTGAAAGCATATTCTCCACTTAGTCTGATAAATGGGACCCTGGTCCGCATGTCAGCGGCCGAAACCATTTAAGTGGGAGATTTAAACCGTTTAAACATAATTCTCAATGGGCCCCATCTGTCAGCGTCAACTTAATCAAAGTAATCCTGGACCATGATGTCTTGTTGACATCACTGTCACCTTCTTCCTCTGGATTGCGCACAGACGCGAGGGAAAGTGCTGGTTCGTCGATGTTATAGGCCACGATAGGGGGACTTGGGCTCTACGTGTTTAGGGAGATCCCGCACATCCGTGGACACTGGTGTCATGGCCGAAGGCAGCCAGACACGGCGGCACCATGAGCAGCGGTGGAACTCAACTCGATCGAATAAGGCTAGGCTGATGCAAGTTTCCCATGCTAACCTAGTGCGTGCATGAGCATGAGGGAATGTAGTGGGTGCTCACCGAGCAGGTGGAGAGGCCGGGAAAGGGCTAAAGCAAGGTAGCGCCGTGGAGGTCGAGCAGTGGCTGAAACAGGGGCATTGTTGCGAGCAAGCTACGGCGAAATACATGCAAAGATGAGGGTAGGAGAAGGTTAGTGATGTTCTAGCAATGCTCTTGGCGCAAGTAATCGAAGCAAGACTTATTGACATGGCGGAAATCGAAAAAGGGGTGATTTCGGCCGGTAGGTAGAGAATTGCGGCGTCGGTGACCTACGGTGGGTGTCGGGTCGATTGGTTGGATGACATTGTATAGGGAGAGGTAAGCTTCATGGGGGTAGCAAGAACAGGGCGACGTTTGCCCTAGTGAGAAAGGGAGAGGCTGCTATAGCAGAGCAACAGAGAAGAGCGATGGCAGTTCGGAAAAATGAGTTGAGGCATGAGTTTTATAGGCATAGGTAGGGTCGGGGTGACTTTGAGGAGACATAGCATGGTGAGGGGGTCTTTGTACAAGGTCCAGGATGCAAGGGAGAGATGCAATGAGGAGCCGAGTAGAGGGAGGGAGCAACTCAATGGACTGAATGTAGGCGAACAGGCCACGCGGGAGCTTCTAGCAGAGGTAAACAAGGACCGGGATGACGCGAGCTAGGGATGGCGCCAGTGCCAGTGACGTGCAAAAAGAGGGAGAGGACTACATCCTAGAAAGGTTAAAAAAGGGAGGTCGGGGGTCAGCCAATGGTGGCTCGATCCTTCGAGGGGAAGGTCACAGGATGATGACGGTGGCACGGGATTGCTATAGAGGTCGTTCTTGGCGGTGTTGCAGCCGCCAGATTGGAGGACGCAACGTGGCAACGATCATTGGATTTTGGGGCAACGCTGGGGCGCTGGGGTGCAGGGCCAAGCGTGGTGGCGGCCACGCCAGCGTGCTAATGGAGCAGGATAGAGTGAGCAAGAGAACAGCGGAGGAATGGTTCGGAAGCTATGGCTGGTTGGGGCGCTAGGATGTCTTAGGCCGGCCTAGGCCAAGGTAGAGAGGGGAAAGGTAGGAGATGGGCCATCCTGTAAAGCCCAAAGGAGAGGCATGCCACAAGGATAGGCCCTGAAAGGATCGGGATGTTGTCTAGAGGGGGGTAAATAGGCAATTTACAAATTTAAATCAGAGTTAACTATAAGCGGAAATAAATTCAGACAGTCTGAAACTCGGACAGTCCGAGTTTGAGCACGAGCATCCGAATCAAGGTAATGTAAATGTAGACTAGGCAAAAGCTGAAACTGAGGATGTAAAAGTCGTCAATCCTCAACCAAGATAACCTGTCGAGAATGTCAGCACAACTCTCTAGCACTCAAGCATAAAAAAATTTAAACCAAATTAGATCTAGCTTGAAGAAACAATAAAGATAGATAGAGAGAGAGATGAAACCGTCAAATTTTTTCCCGAAGTTCAGATCCTTGAGGGGATCCTACTCTCCGTTGAGGAGGACTTGGTCACACTTGAGCCCCAGGTTGCAATCAACCCTAACCTCCCGGCGTTGCACTAAGCACCCACCGGCTTCACTCCTTGATTCCTTTCCTTGCGGAAGTGGAATCGAACCTTCACAAACTCTGGAGGCTCACCACACCAAAATTGGGAGCTTTCTGGTCACAAGATCGAATCTAGCTCAAACCAAGCACTCAAATCTGCTTCTCAACCCTAGAGAGGCTCAAATCGAACAAATCGAAAGGGGAGAAGCTTGGAGAGCTCAAGAACTAGGAATAGCAGTGTTTTCTCTCTCTTTACCAATGGGCAAACGGTGTTAGGTGGTGAGGGGTGTGTATTTATAGGCCCCCAAGAAATCGCTGTTTGACTGTGTACAGACAGTCCGGACTGTCCGAGGTTTACAGTCGGACTGTCCGGAATCTTTGAGTTGAAGAACTTTGGTCAACGGTCAAATTTGCCTTTTAGACTATGGGGTGAAGTTTGGAAGTCCCACGAAGTAACTAGGGTCGGACAGTCCGAGTTCATGGGTCGGACTGTCCGAGTAATTATTTTCCAAACAACGGGCTTCGCAGGCACACAGGTCGGTCTGTCCGGGGGTCGGATTGTCCGAGTTTTAGGGTTGGACTGTCCGAGAATTTCGGACAGTCCGAACACAAGATTCGGTCTGTCCGAATAATTATTTTTCGAACAGCAAGCCTTGCAGGAGACCGACTCGGTCTGTCCGAGGGCCCGGACAGTCCGAACATTAGGGGCGGACTGTCGGACCCCTGAGGAAAGATTTTCAAGGAATTTCAATGGAATTTGACCTGGGTGACCTAAATTTCAAACTAAGATTTTTCTTATGAGCACTTGAGATACCTAAAAAATATTTTCTCGGTTTAACCCTCTTAATAGTACGGCGGTCCTTAAGAACTCAAGATAAATGAAAATTACAATTTGTCGTTACCGACTCCGTCTTGCTTCATAGTTCTTTGAGGAATACACCACCACTCAAGATTCCGTCAGACCAATCTTTAATCTGTGCTTATACTCATTGAAACTCATTTGTTCTTTAATTACTTGTCATTAATCACTAAAATCTTTAAAGGGTCTAGATGCACTTTCAATCTCCCCCTTTTTGGTGATTGATGACATCCAATTAAAGCTTCGATAGAAACTAGCGATAACAATAAACAAAATAAACTCCCCCTAAAACATTGCATAGTAAAAGATACTAATGCTCATGACATGGCAAAGATTCACATAACCATAATAACACAGATAACCATGACATGATAAGGAAGTTCACACAAGCATGCATTACCTAGCTATTACAATAGGTAGAACTCAGGGTTCAACATTAACACAATTAAGAGTGAGTTTTTAACAAAAGGCATCACATAATGAGTTTTAATGAAGGAAGCTTTCTTCTCCCCCTTTGGCATCAAGTCACCAAAAGGAAAGGAGAAAAGACAGAAGCTCAATCTGATTCTTCATAATCCTCATCGCTATCCTCCTGAGCTGGACAGGTGCCGAAGATCTGCTCCTCATCAGAGCTTTCGCCATCCTCGCTAGACTCGCACTCTGACCCATCTGGAGAGCAATCTAGCTCAAGCTTGCGTTGAATGGTCTTCAGACGTTGAGTGTTCTTCTTGGAGCGCCTAGAGATCTTCTTGCATTTCTCCCTTGTTTCCTTGCCCAAACAGAAAATGACCCTGAGAGCCCTTAAGACAAGAGAGGAGGAGCCCGAGGGAGCTCGCTGAGAGGAAGAGCCAGAATGACCTGGCTGAGAGGAGGATGCCCTTGGAGCTGGAGCCTTTCTGCCTGAGGTGATCACCCTGATCTGAAGTTTAGCATGCTCAACTTTCTTGATGAACTCCAGGTTGGTCACTTCTTCAATCATGTTCATAATGTAGGGAGCATATCCACAACTCCTAGTGGGGGTGATGGAGGTCAGGCGAATTTCTTCCCATATGAAATCAAAAACATCAAATCGCCTGGGGTTCCTCTTCATCCTGTGTAGCAAGTTTCTCTCATAGGACCCCACATTGCTAGCATCTCCACCTCTGGGTGTCATGGTCTTCCTAAACAGCCTGTTCAGGTAGTTGTAGAATGGTATCATCCCAGTTGTGGTTCCCAGCTTGGAAGTTCCCTCCACATCATACATATACTCCATTGCATCTTGACTCATGACATGCTCATTGTGAATTCTCTGCATTTCTTGGCGGTCTTCTGAAGGGAAGCCAATAATTTCACCAAACCTATCCTTGGTAATAGAATACCATTTTCCTTGAGTCATCCATCTCATAGTTCCAGCTTCATCTGTTTCAGTGTACAGAGTAGCATAAAACTGGGCAATGACTTCTTCACACCAGTCATATCTGAAACCCATGATCCTCTTTATGCCAGTTCTCTCACAAGCTGCTATCACTTCATCAAAAACTTGATCTCCCACTCTAGACATGTAGTCCCAATCAACATATTGCATGGGAAGAATTGCATTTTTCCTTTCCATGATCACAGTGACATAGAAGTCTTGGTGGAATGAATTCCAGAATCTAGGATCAGCACTGTGTTGATTATACTGCACTGGATTTTTCATTCTCTCTCTTCTCACTTCTTCTGTCTTCTTTTTGTAATCTATATGTCTCCTTGGAGCTCCAGGAAACTGCACTGGCTTTTTCATGGCAAGTCTCTCTACCCGCCGAGGGGCATTACCCCTAGAACCAGCAGAACTGCCTTGGCCAGGGACTGACACCCTCTTCACTCTCACAGCTTTCCTGAACTTTCCTCTTGAATCAGTTGCACTGCCAGAAATAGTTTCAGTCTCAGCTTCCTCAATCTCACTTTCCGCTCTTGACTGCTGAAGAGCTGGATCAAAGCGCGCCTTGGTGCGCCTAGCAGCATACTCGGCAGGAGCTCCTTGGGCAACCCCTTTACCTCTGAACAGAAATAGAGGCAAACAATGGATAATAGCATCTAAGAATATGAATAAGAGTTTCTAGAATCAAATTCCAATTGATTAACTTTCGGACGACCGAAGTCAGAACTCCTGACGATCAAGGTCGGACAGACTGACATATACGTCGGACAGTCCGGGTTGCTCAGATTTGAAACTAAACCCTAGAGAACTCTAGATCCATCCAATAGAAATTGATGCTACTTTATACAAACATTCTAGGGTAGATTAGCAACCATTTCATTAAAGCATTTCCTCTAAAAGTGCAAGAACGAGGAGATCGGGAAACAAACCCTAGAATGGAGGAAACTTGCACTTAGAAGGAAGAACTTACTTTGGATCCATGGAGATTGATCAAGGGGCTTCAATCCGTTAGGAATCGGTTCTCCCCCTCGATCCAAAGATCCACCATGAAGATTTTGGGAAGAGAAAGCCGAAATGGAGAGAAAACGATGTGGAGATGTGGAGAAATGAACATGAGAGTGGACAGTCCGGGAAAGAATCTTTATATATATACTCTCAAAGATTCCAGACAGTCCGATTAAATGGGTCGGACAGTCCGACCTGGCAGCAAGCTTCGCAGCCAGCTACTTCGGTCTGTCCGAGATTTGAGAACTTAGAATGGATAAGATTTAAGCAGGAGATCTACTAGGTAAGATATATAGGATCTAGGGAGTCTTTCCACTCGTGATTAGTGAACACTCAATAAAGAAAGCTATAATCACGAGAGAGAAGACAAAAAATCCAAATTAATTAACAAAAATTCTTCCCAAATCCAAAGACAATAAAGGGAAAATTTTAAATTCATTTTGCATTCACAAAACAGTATGTGCAATAGATCAAACCACATTGCGAGAATCAAGTATATTTAGCTCACTCCTCAACTCTCAGAATCTTTTCTCATCAAGTGGCTTGGTAAAGATATCCGCCAATTGTTTGTCGGTTCGAACATGTTTGACATCGATATCCCCTTTGGTTGAGTGGTCTATAAGAAAATGATAGCGAATATCGATGTATTTGGTTCTAGAGTGTTGGATGGGATTGTTTGTTATTTTTATAGCACTCTCATTGTCGCACAACAAGGGAATGTGTTTTAGGTTAAGGCCATAATCTCTAAGTGTTTGCCTCATCCAAAGCAATTGGGCGCAACAACTTCCCGCCGCAATATACTCTGCTTCGGCGGTGGATAGGGCAACGGCATTTTGTTTCTTGGAGGGCCAAGACACAAGAGATCTACCCAAGAATTGACAAGTACCGGAGGTACTCTTCCTATCCACCTTGCAACCGGCATAGTCCGCATCCGAATAGCCGATTAGATCATAGTTCGATCCTTTAGGATACCAAAGGCCTAAGTTGGGTGTGTGAACTAAATATCGCAAGATTCTCTTAACGGCCACCAAATGACACTCTTTTGGTGCGGCTTGAAATCTTGCACACATGCACACACTAAGCATGATATCGGGCCTAGATGCACAAAGGTAAAGCAAAGAACCGATCATGGAACGGTATACCTTTGGGCTGACGCTCTTACCATTTTGATCCAAATCCAAGTGGCCATTTGTTTGCATAGGTGTCTTGATTGGCTTGGCCTCATCCATTTCAAACTTCTTGAGCACGTCCTTGATGTACTTCGTTTGACTAATGAATGTTCCCTCCTTAAGTTGTTTGACTTGAAAATCGAGGAAAAATTTTAGCTCACCCATCATGGACATCTCAAAACGTTTAGTCATAATGTGGCTAAATTCCTTGCAAAACAAATCATTAGTAGATCCAAAAATAATATCATCCACATAAACTTGACAAACAAAGAGATCACCGTCTATGAATTTGGTAAAGAGTGTTGGGTCGGACTTTCCAATCTTAAAGTCCTTCTTCACTAGAAAGTCCTTGAGACACTCGTACCATGCCCGTGGAGCTTGCTTTAGCCCATAGAGTGCCTTGTGAAGCTTGTAGACGTGATTGGAATACTTGGGATCTTCAAATCCCGGAGGTTGCTCCATATATACTTCCTCGGATAGTGGTCCATTTAAGAACGCACTCTTCACGTCCATTTGATATAACTTGAAACCATGGTGAGTAGCAAAAGATAATAATATTCGAATAACATCAATCCTAGCTACGGGAGTATACGTCTTACCACAATCCAAACCTTCAATTTGAGTATACCCTTGACCAACCAATCTTGCCTTGTTTTTGGTGATGATGTCGTCTTCATCTAGCTTATTGCGAAAGACCCATTTGGTTCCAATTATATTTTGATTGGGTCTTTCCACCAATTCCCACACTTCATTTCTTGTGAAGTTGTTTAGCTCCTTTTGCATTGCCATAATCCAATCCAAATCTTGAAGTGCTTGATCTACATTCAAGGGCTCAAGAGAAGATACAAAGGAATAATGTTCACAAAAGTTAGCTAAGCGAGATCGAGTGGATACTCCCATATTGATGTCACCTAAAATGTTGTCGATTGGATGATCACGTTGTACTCCTTGATGCACTCTAGGATGTGTCTTTGCATTGATCACATCCTCCATCACTTTAACTTCATCATTGAGTGATTTGCTTGCTTCATCTTTATCTTGAATTGGTGTTGTTGACGTTGATGGGTTGACTTGTGTTGAATCTTGTTTCTTCTCTTCTTCACGAGGTCGTACATCACCAAGTGTTAGCTTCTTGATGGCCTCGCATGGTGGTTCTTCATCACCTAGCATATGAGAATCAACTTGCCCCATTTAAGAGACATTAGTTTCATCAAATGTTACGTCATGCGATATCTCAACAATACCCGAGGTATTGTTGAAGACTCGATAGGCATAAGCATTTGAACCATAGTCAAGTAAGAAACCTTCATCAACTTTAGGGGCAAATTTAGAGGACTTAGCCTTTTTGTTGAGGATATAGCATTTGCTCCCAAAGACTCGGAAATATGACACATTTGGCCTTTTACCGGTGAGGAGCTCATATGACGTCTTCTTCAATAGCTTGTGGAGGTAGAGCCGGTTAATGGCGTGACAAGCCGTGTTCACCGCCTCCGCCCAAAAGCTATCGGATAGTTTGTATTCATCAAGCATCGTCCTCGCCATCTCGATGAGAGTACGATTTTTCCTCTCGGCCACCCCATTTTGTTGAGGGGAGTAGGAAGCCGAGAATTCGTGTTTAATTCCCTCTTCATCGAGATACTCCTCCACACCACTATCTTTGAATTCCTTCCCATTATCACTCCTTATTTTCTTGATCTTTACCTCAAACTCATTTTGTGCTCTTCGCTTGAACTTCTTGAGTACTCCTTGTGTTTCGCTCTTGTCATGCAAAAAGAAAACCCAAGTGAAGCGAGAAAAATCATCGATAATCATAAGACCGTACTTGTTACCTCCTATGCTTATATAGGCGATTGGCCCGAAAAGATCCATATGAAGTATTTCCAATGGTCTTGTGGTGGTCATTACATTTTTCACGGGATGAGGAGCTCCCACTTGTTTTCCCACTTGACATGCGTTACAAGGTCTATTTTTCTTAAACACAACATTTATTAGTCCATCAATATGGTTGCCTTTTAAAAGTTTGTGAAGATTTCTCATACCAACATGGGCTAGTCGGCGATGCCAAAGCCAACCCATGCTTGATTTAGCCATCAGGCACATTTCAAGGTTGGGTTTATCTATGGAGAAATCCACAAGATAAAGCTTTTCCTTTAAACGGCCTTTAAAGGCTACTAAACCATCACTCCTTCTAATGACTTCCATACCCTTATTAGTGAAAAGGCAATTATAACCGGAGGCACAAAATTGAGGTACGGAAAGCAAATTATAACTCAAGGAATCGACAAGCAATACATTTGAGAGAAATGCGTTTTTGGAGATAGCAATCTTACCTAACCCGATGGTTTTACCTTCACTATTATCTCCAAAGACTATGCTCTCTCTAGGAAAGTCATCGGTGTTAAGCTCAGTGAACATTTCTTTCTCTCCGGTCATATGATGTGTGCATCCGCTATCAAGAACCCAACTTGTTCCACCGAAGAGATATTCCTACAAAAAATCATGCCTTCACTTTAGATACCCAACCATGTTGGGTCCTCTCAAGTTAGTTACAAGTGCCTTTGGGACTCAAATGGACCTCACCAAAGGTGCATCAATAAGTCTAGGCCCAACATGATGTGCAACCACCTTAGCAAGACTAGTTTTCCTAAGCACATAAGATTAGGGGTGAAAACGGTTTGGATAGTTTCCGACCAATCTGGTCGGATACGGATTCGGTGATGTTCGGATCGGATATTTTCGGATATTTTTCGGATCGGATTGGAATTCGGATATTTTTTCTCAGATACGATATGGCCATATCCGATGAATACGGATACGGTTTCGGATTATCCGAGTATTAGGAATTCGGATATCCGATTAGTCTACATCTGGCCCAACCCAACTTCCATTGTATCCGGCCCAACCTCACTATCTAGCCCGACCACGGGCCGTGCCCAACCTATCCTACCATACGGCGGTGCGGCTTGTGGTCCCTGCCGGCCAGCCGCAGCCCGACCCGGACACGGGACACCTGACCCGGTTCACCCTCCCACTCTCCCAGTCCCGGCCTAGACCCACACGGACACGGGCACATGGGCACACACCGACACATGACGACACATCACACACGCGCGGCGCAACGTAACCCTAGCCAGGCGACACAACGCCGCGGCGGCGACAGCGTGGCTTCCCTCACCCGGCGTTGGCGGCGGCTCCCCACCCAATGGCGGCGGCGGCACACAATGCTCTCTCCATCACCCGGCGTTGACGCTGTGGCTCCTCCCTCACCCAAATCGGCGTGGCTCCTCTCCCTCAACCAACGGCGGCAAGGCGCCTCCTCCTCACCCGGCTCGCTCGTCAGTCGTCACCCTTCAAGGCTTCAACTGGTAAGGCTTCTATGGTGTGTGGTTGTCATTGTCGTCATGTTTTATGTTAGTTAAAATTTTTCGTTGGACATTTGGATGTTTGTTAGTTGTTAAACTATCTTTCTGTGGAACTATGTGATGAATTAAATCATGTATCATCTATGTGGCATGTGGTGTGTTGCTGCTAAGTTTGTTAGTTAAACTTTTCATTGAATACTTGAATAATTGAACAACATATGTGTTTTATTTGATTCGAGACGCACATTTTGCATGTCTTGAGGTATCCGAGAAATATTCGTGATCGTATTCGATTCGTGTTCGAATTCAATACTATTCGTATTCGTATCTGTATCCGGCTATCTGTATTCGTATCTGAATCCGAAATGAAATATGAAAACAAATATGGTTTGGCTTATATCCGACCGTATCCGAACCGTTTTCACCCCTACATAAGATGCATTGAACGTAGCATGAGATGCATAAAGTCTAGTCCCCTTTGCTTTAACAAAGCGGATATGTTTGGTAACCGGAGCAACCACTATGTGCTCCTTTTTACCCTTGGGTGGAACATATCCAAGTCCCGCTTTGTTGTAGTTGCCATGTTTCTTGTGGAGTATCTTCTCAAGACCTTTGCTACCCTTGTATGACTTTTGAAGCCCATCATGAAGGAGACCCTTGAGCTTCTCATTCTCACGGGCTAAATCTTGCATTGTCTCAAAGTTAGTGGTACAAGCATGTATATCAACATTATAACATTTTGAGAAGCCATTGCTTATGGATGCCATAGAAGTGCAAGTTTCACTAGTGGGAGTGGAGGTGCTCTTTACGAGATCATCAAACTTTACTATAAGAGTTTCATGTGCTTCCTTTGCACTTATGAGTTCCTCTTTGAGTGAAGCATTGTTGATCTCAAGAGAGACAACCCTCTTCTTCTCTAGAGCTAGGTCCTTCTCTAGTTGGCGGTTTCTCTCCTTTTCTTGGATGAGCAAGTCCTCGCCTTGTTCAAGAAGTTCCTCTTGCCTTTCTATTTGTTCCATAAGCTCATTTATTCTGGATATATCAAATTTCTTAAGCATCTTAAGCAAGTTGGCATTACTAACTTCCTCATCACTATCACTCATGCAAGATTCAACAATAGATGGAGGAGTAGTTTTAGATGATACCTTGCGGCCCTTGGCCATGAAGCATAGTGGAGCATCATCATCATCCTCAAATCTCCAAAGAGTGAATTTGGTCTAGCTATGGCGATGCTTGCCACTCCTCCATCCTCGGACTCGGAGCTAGAGGTGGAGTCGGAGTTTGATTCCCACTCCTCTCTAATGTGAGCTTGACCCTTACCACCTTTCTTGTAGTTCTTGCTCTTTCCTTTGTCCTTTTTGTGACTCTCGTGTTTCTTCTTCTCTTCTTTTTCCTTATCCTTCCTTGTTGGACAATCGGCAATGAAGTGACCGGTGTCACCGCACTCATAGCAAGATTTCTTTGAGTGTCTTGTCTTTGATTTGTTTGATCCCTTCTTGTAGCCCTTGTGGAATCCACTCTTATTTAGGAACTTGTTGAATCTTCTCATGAAGAGTGCCATCTCTTCCAAGTCTATGGCACCCTCACTCTCATCATCGCTTGAGTCCTCTTGAACCCTTTTGGACTCTTTGCTTGCCTTCAATGCAATCCCCTTTTTCTTGCTCTTCATAAGCTCATCCACATCATCCGCTTCCTTAGCTATCAATTCATCGTTCAATATTCTTTCTATCACGTCATGAGGTGTGAGGGAGTGATAGTTGTCCTTTTCTCGGATGATTTGAACCAAGTGGCGGTTGGTGGGTGTGATGGCTCTAAGAATGAGCTTGACTACCGCCATATCGGAAACTTCCTTACTTCGAAGCCCCTTGGCCTCATTGACTAAGACCATGAGGTGATCAAACATGCTCTTGTAACTCTCGCCTTGTTCCAAGACAAATCTAGCTAGTTTCCTATGAACTAGCTCAATCTTTGTTTCACGGACGCTTGATGTGCCCTCATGAGCAATCTTCAATGTTTCCCAAATTTCCTTGGCATTTTCAAGCACATCAACACGGTTGAATTCGCTTGGACTAAGTACGGCAAGTATAGCATTGGCGGCTTGATCGTTGCGGTACGAGTTTTGCTCATCTACGGCGGTGAGCTTCTCGAGGTCATTTGGCTTGTATCCTGTTTCAACAATACGCCAAATAGAGGGGTGAAGTGACCTCAAATACATCTTCATCCTATGTCTCCATTGAGAATAGTAGGTGCCATCAAAGTAAGACGCCCAACCGGATGAAACGGAGACATGAGATGAAGACGATGAGGGGTTAGCTCCATAGTCAAAAGATACTTTGGTAAGATCAATTTCATTATTTTTAGTTTTATCCTCTTCAGACGACATCCTTTCTCCAAGCGGTTAAGCCTTAATCAAGAGATTAGGCTCTGATACCAATTGAAAGGATCGGGATGTTGCCTAGAGGGGGGTGAATAGGCAATTTACAAATTTAAATCAGAGTTAACTATAAGCGGAAATAAGTTCAGACAGTCTGAAACTCGGATAGTCCGAGTTTGAGCACGACGATCCAATCAAGCGTAATGTAAATGTAGACTAGGCAAAAGCTGAAACTGAGGATGTAAAAGTCGTCAATCCTCAACCAAGATAACCTGTAGAGAGCACAACTCTCTAGCACTCAAGCACAAACAAATTTAAACCAAATTAGATCTAGCTTGAAGAAACAATAAAGATAGATAGAGAGAGAGATGAAACCGTCGAATTTTTCCCGAAGTTCGGATCCTTGAGGGGATCCTACTCTCCGTTGAGGAGGACTCAGTCACGCTTGAGCCCCGGGTTGCAATCAACCCTAACCTCCCGGCGTTGCACCAAGCACGCACCGGCTTCACTCCTTGATTCCTTTTCTTGCGGAGGTGGAATCGAACCTTCACAAACTCTGGAGGCTCACCACACCAAGATTGGGAGCTCTCCGGTGACTCCTAGCCGTCTAGGAATCCTCAACCTCCAAGAGTAATAGATCCACCGAGAAAACACACGAGGTGGTGGCCCTAGTACTCACAAGATCGAATCTAGCTCAAACCAAGCACTCAAATCTGCTTCTCAACCCTAGAGAGGCTCAAATCGAACAAATCGAAAGGGGAGAAGCTTGGAGAGCTCAAGAACTAGGAATAGCAGTGTTTTCTCTCTCTTTTCCAACGGGCAAACGGTGTTAGGTGGTAAGGGGTGTGTATTTATAGGCCCCCAAGAAATGGTCTGTTGATTTGTGTCAGACAGTCCGATCGTCCCGAGGTTTACTGATCGGATTGTTGTAATCTTTGAGTTGAAGAACTTTGGTCAATGGTCAAATTTGCCTTTTAGACTATGGGGTGAAGTTTGGAAGTCCCACGAAGTAACCAGGGTCGGACAGTCCGAATTCATGGGTCGGACTGTCCGAGTAATTATTTTCCAAACAGCGGGCTTCGCAGGCACACAGGTCGGTCTGTCCGGGTGTCGGACTGTTCGAGTTTTAGGGTCGGACTGTCCGAGAATTCCGGACAGTCGGAACACAAGATTCGGTCTGTCCGAATAATTATTTTCCGAACAGCAAGCCTTGCAGAGATCGACTTCGATCTGTCAGAGGGCAGACGATCCGAACATCGGTATCGTCCGACCCACAGGGAAAGATTTTCAAAGAATTTCAGTGGAATTTGACCTGGGTGACCTGAATTTCAAACTAAGATTTTTCTAGTGAGCACTTGAGATACCTAAAAAATGTTTTCTCGGTTTAACCCTCTTAATAGTACGGCGGTCCTTAAGAACTCAAGATAAATGAAAATTACAATTTGTCGTTACTGACTTCGTCTTGCTTAATAGTTCTTTGAGGAATACACCACCACTCAAGATTCCGTCAGACTAATCTTTAATCTGTGCTTATACTCATTGAAACTCATTAGTTCTTTAATTACTTATCATTAATCACCAAAATTTTTAAAGGGCCTAGATGCACTTTCAGGCCCAACGACAGAAAAGGTATTACAAAGGGAGTTTACTATTCAAGGTTTTAAAATAGATCATTATATGTGTTTAAATATGTGTGTGCGTGTGTGTTGCAAAAGTTAAATTTTGACAATGATTTATATATTCAAACTTTGATTTGAATATATATACGATCAATATTTTGGAAATACACCAAGTACAAGTATTTTAGAAATCAAAATATATTGTTTGGTTACTATTCATGGTCTGAAAATACGAGGATATGAGTACTTATATGTAATACAAAATTTTGAAAGTTGTTCATCCATTCAAGTTTTGAAAATATATAAATACGTGTATATGTTTAAATATACATACATACATGTATTAAAAATGAGTTTGTAAAATTGATTCAACCTTTTTATTGTAGATAATCATATGTTTTCATATTCTAAAAATATGAACTTTGCGTATGACTTTTTCAAATAAGTATGATTTTTGAAAATGGGAAAATTGATGTCATAGTTTGAACTTAATATTTGTAGTTTGAAATTTTTAAATATTTTGTATTTATCAGTTGCAAGTTTTTGAAAAGTATCTAAAAATGGGAAGTTACGCAAACGTAGATTACATTCCTCTCATTTTTGTTCATCTTTAATACTTGGAAAGAACTGATAGAGGTGATACATCATCCCTCTTAATTCACACTTCTCCATCTAAATAAATTCTCTGACCAAAAAACACAACAAATAAGTTTCATGCTTGTAAAATTCTTTAACAACAAAAAAAACCTCAAAATAGATACACGACGGAGCTAAGAACGTTGGCCACAATACAGTAAGTAGTCAACATCAACATAGTAACAGAGCTAGGGTAAGCAAATCAAAGAGCAGCCAGAGGGCGGGATAACATATTATAATGGTCATATTATTTTTTTCTTATTAAAAAACAAATATTCGCTAGTTGGAAGGTACTATTTATTTATTTTGCAAACACTAAAGTACACTGTGATTGCAGAAAATTATCAAAATGTCCCTCTTCAACCAGTGCCTTCGCTACAGCCATACGTTAAGGGTGTGTTTAGTTTCCTGGACCCGGATGGTCCGGTCCAACACGAGGACGTTCTTTGTTTGGTTGGCATAAGTGGCATGATTCCGTCCTGGTTGGATTGATCCATCCCTAGCATGCCCTCACGGTCCGCTCCAGCCGATACAGAGAGGAGAGACGAGCTCGTGCTGGACTGCCTCACAGCCTCACTCCACGCGCCTTCTCCTCTCCAGCCGCCGCCGCCTATCCCCACGCGCCTCCTCTCCCCTGCGCCACTGCCTCTCCCCACGCGCCTCCTCCCCGCACCGCCGCCCTCCTCTTCCCCTGCACCGCCGTCCTCCTCTTCACCTGTGCCGCCACCCTCCTCTCCCCCTGTGCCAGATCCTTCCTATCTCGACGCCGCCCCTTCCCCCCGTCCTTCCCGGCGCCAGATCTCCCCAGCTTCTTCCATCCAACGCCAAAACCATGTTCTTGGTCAAGATGTACTAAGAAGATGGTAAGATTTCTTGCAAAAGATCGTAGGAGTACTGTATTATTTGTGGTCTGATCTCGATCCGATAGCTAAAGCCGTCTTTCATCTTGTTCTTTTCGGCTTGAATTGCTTGAACGGATCTATTTGGTATCCTCTAGTAAGTGAAGTGATTTGTTCGCTATATTCTAGCTATATTCTAGTACGTAGTATTTGTTATATGAAATCAATTCAAGCTGTTTCTTTAATTCGTCCTCTGAAATCAACAAGTCTGGACTATATAATAGGATATGCCATTTTGAACAACCCATTCTCGATATTTATTGGTACTTTTGCCTGATCTGGAGTGGACCATGTTTGCATTTGTATTTATTTTGAATTGGGAATAGGCATTAGCCTTCATAGAAAGAATGAATCATCTTAGCTTAGTTTGCATCACATTGTCACTGCTATGAACTACAATTGTAATTAATTTGGTCACTGATCTGCCATGGTTTGTACTTGGTCAAGATGTACTAAGAAGATGGTAGGATTTTTTTTATTTGAGTTTGATCTGTTCTTTCCCTTCTCAATTTCTCATGGATTTCTCTAACTTCATGGACAGATCCTTTCGATCCGCTCAGGTCTACCAAGGATTTCATCTTGATCTGTTCTCTCCCCATCTGACCTGGCCAAGGACAAGGTGACCTTTCCTAGAACATCTCAATCCATGCTATTATAGGTCTGGATCTTGCACTACAGCTTCTTTGCTTAAGCATGAGTAGTTTGTCTTTATCTGCATGAACATGCTAGTGAAATGAGATTTGTGGAAGTGAAGCTCTCAAGTACTTGATCCACTCAGTATTTATGTTGGTAGCTCTGTATTTTCAGGACAAAAATTTCACCTGTGTGTATTACTAAAAGTATATTACTGTTGGTTTATCAGTAAAATTTGAGTGGTCTCAAACTGCATCTGTAACTAAAAGTATATTACTTTTTTTATATTTTATGTGCGCTTGATTTTTTTTATGTGTGCATAAATCTTTTATCTTTGATCCCTAGATTAAGTTAACTAATTATTCCGTTGTTCGTACTCTTGAAAAATATAATATAGATGGACGATTCCGCAAGGAAGAAGAGGAAAATGGTCCTTATTAGGACAGCTGCTTACCTTACAGGGTTATTACTAGCTGTGTATATTCGTAAAAAATACGCCAACAAAAGAAAAAGGGTGGAGTATGGTCCACTTATATCTAGAAACATAGTAAGGAAGCACTATCTAAATGGTATTTACCATAGAAGTGATGTCGACTGCATGAGGATGTGTAGGTTAAGGCAAGCTCCCTTTTTCAATTTGTGCGATACTTTACGCACAAGGGGATTGCTTAGGGATAGCATGTCACCGTTGAGGAACAAATTTCCATGTTTCTTCATACAGTTGGACACAATGAGAGGAACCGTGTGATTGGATTTAACTTCAATAGGTCGGGTGAAACTGTCCACCGGTATTTCTCCAAAGTTCTGCACGCTATAGGTGAGCTTTGTGATGATGTCATTAGGCCACCATCTTTGGAGACCCCGACAAAGATATCATCAAGCCATAGATGGTTTCCTTGGTTTGAGATAAAAATCAATTAATAAATAATTCTATCTATTGTCTTTTTCAATGTTTAGTGACCAACAATACTTTTTTTCGTTTGCCTACATTAGAATTGCATTGGTGCGATTGATGGGACCCACATTAGACCCTCTGTGTCTAAGGAGATGGAACAAGCATGTCGAGGAAAAAAGCTCTTCACTACCCAAAATGTCCTAACTGCTGTAGATTTTGATCTCAAGTTCACTTATGTCTTGGCTGGTTGGGAAGGTTCGGCACACGATGCCTTGGTTTTGAACAATGCCTTGCAACGTGAGAATGGACTTCATGTCCCTGAACGTGAGAAACAACAATCAAATGGGAGGCAATTTGACTGAAGATGAGACCAGTAACACAACCCGAAACACATCTACAGGTGATTGCTATTTTAAACAAGTTTGAGTCTTCTTGAATTCGAAATTTGGCAATGCTGTTTCACACAAATTTGAGTCTTGGATTAGTGTGAGGCAATGTCGCTTCTTAAATTTTGTAGGTGAATCCTCTCACAGTAAGCCCCCCAAGCAGCACAAGAGGCAACGTGTGCAACAAGATGACTTCTTTGTTGCAAACTATAACCGACAACCTAGGAAAACTGGCCGATGCGATTGAGAAGATCGGCAAAAGTTCTGAAGTGCTGATGACTTGTGGGATCATGTGTCTGCGTTGCCAGAATTTGAAGAAGTGGACCTTCTCAACTACCTGCAGTACATCTGTGATAACCCAAGCAAAGCCAGATCATTCATGATGGTGTCCCTGTCAAGCAAAATGGTGATGGCGGTAAAGTTTTTTAGTGAGCATCCATAAGCTGGTAAGTTCTATTGCCTCTTGTTCGTGCTATCATTTAAATGGTGATGGTTGCAAAATGGTAACACAGATTAGTTCTATTGCTGTTGTGCTGTGCATTGTGCATATGCATCAGCTGCTACCTTTATTTCAGTTCCATTTAAGTTTGGGAAATGTGGATGTGCAATTGTGCTGTGCATTGTGCATATGCATCAGCTGCTACCTTGTGTTAATATTTTCCCCTTATATATATGGGTGTGCTGCTTCTGTTTCTACTTTGCTAGCTTTTCTTGTGCTAGCTTCTCTCTCCCATGGCACACACACATGGTTCACAGGAAACTATCAAACTATCATATACATATGAAAGAAGAAGCCATGGACAATGTATCTGTACCTATCACATAACTGTGGTCTTTTTTTTTGCTCTACATATTCCTTTCCCTGTCTATTCCTTTTTCTCTTCTTGGCGCAAAAAACCTGTAATGCTGTTGCATTGAATCATAAAAGGATTCAATGATGAGCTGCTTTGTGTTCTCTTCCCTGTCCCTTGCATCTTTTGTTGTATGGTAGTGGTACTACTCAATGTTTGGTGCATTGTGCCCTACTGCCATGATAAAAGGTGCAGATTTATATAGATGATGTTAACAACTATTTTTATTCTTGCAGAATGGTGAAAGCAATTGACAAAAGTGAGCTTTGATTATGACCCGGTGGTTAAGTGACATGAGTGGTGTGAAATATTTGCTATCTGGTGGTTAAGAAATATTTGCTATCTGGTGTTAAGTGGCATGAGTGTTGTGAATACTAATCTCTGCCTTGGATTAATTATGTGATGATGTTGCTTGCTACAGACCGAAGATAATTACTTTGTCTTATTATTTAATTTTCTAGATGTTTTGAATCTTGTATGTTTTCCTATTGTAATCTGCAGACGCGTAATATCATAATTTGTAGTATCTACTGATGCTTTGCATGTGTTTGGGGCTGTATAATTAAGCTGCATGTGTTTGGATTTAACTTTAGTACTGTCTGTAGGTACGTATGTCTGTAGGTACGTACGTGTAATTATATAATTAAGTTGCATGTACAGTCTACACTTATAGGTACATATGTGTGCTCTCACAAAACGCATGATAGACCTCATCATCCAACGCACCTTCCAAACGCCAGCTAGGACAAGATGGTACTAGAGAAACCAAACAAACCCTATAGCATTAACTTATCCATCATGGATTAAATCCATCCTAAAACTCATTCTGGACGATGCAAGTTCAATAAACCAAACACACTCTCAGAGTTATTTGGACAGTAGCCCTGTGATTGTGACCGAAACATCTCACCTGCCCGCTTTCCTGGACAAGTACACTAGTATTCTCCCACCACCTCCGCAGCACCGCTTAGCACCAGACCAGCAGTTGCATGCTCAGTCTTGTCCCCTCCTCCCACCTCTTCCCCCGCCACCTCGTCGCCGCCCGGACGCTCTCCGGCGCCGTCAAGGTAACTAGCGCGTTGCTTGATTCGTTCGATCATGAGTCTGCCTTGGCGTGTTCATCTTTCTTGTTGATTTTGCTGGGTTCCTCGGCTCGGATCCGTTCGCTCAGACAGTGCTCTGCTTTTCTTTATGCCCCAGATGGCGCGGTCGGCGCTCGACGAGGTCACCGACTCCGGCGCCTTCGACCGGTCGCCGTCCACCTTCCGGAGCTTCGTGTCCAGGGACAGCTCCGCCCGGTTCCCCGCCGTGCCGGGGAGGTACCACCTCTACGTCTCCTACGCGTGCCCCTGGGCGTCCAGGTGCCTCGCCTACTTGAAGCTCAAGGGCCTCGACAAAGCCTTTGGCGTCACCGTAAGCAAGCCGCCTGTCTTACGATCGATTTCAAAGCTGAATATCCATTGATCTCCGCGTGGAATTTCAATTTCCTGGTTGCCTTTGTTTGAATCGCAGGCCGTGAAACCGATCTTTGAGAGGACGAAGGAAACCGACGATCATCTGGGGTGGGTGTTCCCCGCCACCGGAGACGAGGAGCCCGGCGCCGAGCCTGATCCTTTCAACGGTGCCACAAGCGTCAGAGAGCTCTATGAGATTGCCAGCCCAAATTATGCCGGGAAACCAAGTGTTCCTGTGAGCCTGAAATTCTGAATCTGGGGAGCAGCATCTGCTTCTTCTTTACTGTTGAAAACTTGGGTTGACCTGTGTTTCGTTGCAGGTTCTGTGGGATAAGCAACTCAAGACTGTGGTGAACAACGAGAGCTCGGAGATAATCCGAATGCTCAACACCGAGTTCAACAAGATCGCAGAAAATCCTGGGTTGGATCTCTACCCAGCTCATTTACAGGCCTCCATAGACGAGATCAATGACTTGGTATATGATGCGATAAACAACGGTGTGTACAAATGCGGCTTTGCCAAAAAACAGGGACCATATGATGAGGTAAGTTGATTGATTGATAATGTCTGTCTTTGTTCAAAATTTCTTGGAAGCATGCTTAGGTCAAACAGGATGACTCACATGTTTGACCAGCCATTATTTTGTTCCATATATGTAGGCCGTCACAAAATTATATGAGGCTCTGGATAAATGTGAGGAAATTCTAACCAAGCAACGCTACATATGCGGCAACCAACTGACAGAAGCAGATGTCCGCCTATTTGTAACTCTTATAAGATTTGACGAGGTATGTTCTCTGGATGGAAAAACAAAACATATGTCTAAGTAATCAGATGGCAAATTCTACAGTTTGTTTTGTAGTCATGCTTATTATTGTGCATGCTCTTACGTATGTGTGAATTGCTGAGCTGAGCTACTGCATCAATCAAATGACCACAAAGTTCTATTTATAGTTCTTGTCTTCACGACTGACAGCTCTACATATCCACAAATTGTATCTTTTTTCTCTGTTTTCCTTATGGTGCTCCTTTAACCCCTTTCGATTTACAGCAATAAGCTATCAAAATCACCACTAAAAAGTTCTCCAGAAATTTGAGAAACGAGGGACTAGAGTAATTTGGCATGCTGAAAGTCTTCAAATCTTACCCAATTCCTCTGTTCATACTTTTTTTTAAAGTACCCTGTGCATACTTTTTGAAATATTTATTGCGATGATAGTAAGAATGTTAATCTGTAATAGAATGAGAGAAGCAAGAAAGATGAGATGCACTACTGCACTAGGTACTCTTTTCTGGTACATAGCTATATAGGATGAAATCATTTGCTGTTAACCCTTAATTAACGGAAATTGGTACTCTGACCATAAGGGGTTTCACAATTGTAAAAAATATATAAAGCTAGTCAGAGTATTTGTTCTTGTTATGGGGTAAATGAACGTACAATTATAAGAAGACTAATCTGTATTTGTACTCATTATCTATATCATTTAATTTTCATCTTGTAGATCCTGTTGTATACGAGGGGTTAGTTTATATAATTATATGAAGGTCTGTATTGAATAGTTCTTTCCTTGTTTTCTATAGAATGAGGATATGTAAATTCAATCAGAATATGTTCCTTTGTTGTTTGTTCAAGATCTGCAATGTACAAATCTGAGATTCATGGGCTAGATTGATATGCTCATTCCAAGCTACTCAAAATTTATTAATGTTTATTCAACCTTTTAATGTTGGATTTGTGCTATGTTCAATTATTTAGCTAATATCATTATCAAACAAGAAGAAAATAGTACGATACTGAGATGCTGCTAATGGAGTCTATTCCATGCTCTGTTATAGTGTCTGACAACATTTTATTTCAATCAAAAGTCTTCTATCCAAGCATGATTAGTTACACGCTTGTGGCAAACTGTGATGAATAACCACAATGAGAACAATGAACTGCTACACAATCTTACAAATCCACGTTCTCTATTTTTTAAAACATGGCAAGAGAGTTGCATTAGTTAATAGAGCGGAAAGCTTACGGAGGCAAGCATTCTCTATCTCTTTTTGTTAGTGGCATACCATCAAAGTAATTTAGTTGAGACTACGGCCATCTCCTGCAGATTGCTTGGACAAAATTACTTATTTCTTTACATGATTTGAGATTGTTCACTGCTGGACCTTACTATTGTCTAAATAATTAATCGATGTTCAAATACTGTACAGAGGATTGCACATAATCTATTTCATGAATCTATTTCTGTCATTGCCCACACTAGATTCAGAAGGGATGCAACATTCTATCCATCTCCTGGATAGAATAGCCTCATCTATGCTCAATGAAAAAGGAGGGTTTTGATCTCTTACTGGATATAACTTTTGAAATGTCCCTGCATAGATCAATCAATTATGACCTATGGAACTTTTTTTCAGCAAATGACTCATGAAACTTTTTCAACAGGTTTATGCTGTTCACTTCAAATGCAACAAGAAGCTTCTCCGGGAATACCCCAATCTGTTCAATTACACCAAGGACATCTACCAGATTCCTGGTATTAGCAGCACAGTTAACATGGAACACATAAGAAAGCACTATTATGGAAGCCATCCATCCATAAATCCCTATAGGATTGTCCCTGCCGGCCCTAACATCAATTACAATGCTCCACACGACAGAGAAAAGTTTGGTGCATGAGGAATCCTCTTTTATGGTGGCTTGTTAAAACTCGTGTGCATTGTTGTACTTGAGGATCTTGTGCCTTGGTTGTGTTTGTGCCTGAGGCTGCAAATCTTAGTAATAATGTTTCTGTTATTGGCTTATGTCGGTTGTAATACTGAAACCATCATATAAAGTTTGATTGGTAATAAATCACTAGTTTCTGGTGTCAATAGTTCATTTGACGCAAAGATATGCAGCGGATGTTTTTGTCTTGAAAAAATTTCTCTGTTCCTCGACTGTCATGTCGGCAGATCTTGGTCCATCGATACCTTTTACCAGGTAAAGTGTGTATTCCGTCGTATAATATCATTTAGAAGTAAGCGAGCGGATCAGATACGCATCAGATATTAGTAATCCTGTACTCGATCCGGATACCAGACGGATAGTGTTGGATATTGTTGTATTATGAGAAATTTTCTAGAAATCTCTCTCTTTCTCTATTGCTCTTCTTTTTATATATATAGAGAGATCCACATGGGCCTAGATTATACAAACCATCGACACAAACAGCCCAACACTCCTCTCAAGACAGGTGATAAATATCTATTATCTTCATCTTGTTACTGTTAAAGTAGATATGTACAGGGGCTTATTTGCTTATTTTCTCTCTCTTGTACATGTGTATAACTAGCCTATTTAGGCCCATTAAATAGTATGTTGCAACTTTGACATGGTATCAGAGCACTAGGTGCTAGGGTTATCTTTTGCAACCGCCGGCGTGCTAGCACCGTCGTCGCCGGCGACCCACGTCGGGGGCGCCTCCTCTCCTTGCTCCGCTCCTTGCTCTCTGCCGTCGTGCGCTTCGCCGTCGGGACATCTCCGTGGCATCACCTCTTCGTTGCCACCTCCAGCCCTCGGATCCGGCCGCATCTCCTCTTCGTCACTGTCGCCAGCCCTCGGATCCGGCCGCATCCTCTCTTCGTCGCAGCCGCCAGCGCACGGATTCAGCCATCGCCGCCCTGTCCATCGTGCGTTTCGCCGCCGCCGCCAGCATCACCATCCAGCCACATCTCCTCTTCGTTGCTGCCGCCAGCGCTCGGATCCAGCCACCATCGCCCTGCTTCAAGCCGGATCCACCGCCAGCCTCCTCCTCCTGGCCGTTCTCAAGGCTGGGAGCATCCACCGCCGGGGAGGAGAGAGAGTGACTGTGGTGCTACCGTGGTGGAAGTGAAAAAGAGGGCTGCTCCACCACAGGCCCATCACTGTTCCACTTGATCTCTCTTGTGGCTGTTGATCCTTTGTTGGTGCTCTCGGTGAAGCTTGTCCTTTGTTGGTTCTCCATGGCAAATCATGCAGCGAGTCCAATGCCCATTCCGCCAGTGGTGTTTGATGGCACCAACATCAGGGAGTGGTTGACCACGCTTTAGGTCTGTCTCAACAGTCAGCGTCTCTGGGGTCACCTCACTGGAGCGACTTCGCCACCTATCGTGCCTCTTGCTTCTATGGTCCCAGTTCCTGGTGCTAATGACGCTCCTGTTGCTCCGGTACCCAGGAAACTTACGAGACGGCTGTAGAGAAGCACACTGCTGTTCTTCAGCTCCTCGAGACCTAGCGTGCTGATGAGGCCCATGCTGTTGCTATTCTCACTGGCAGCATGAGGATTGACCTTGCTCTTGACCTGTGCTCCTTGCCCTCCACTCCAGTGATGTGGGAGCGGGTGCAGGTTCAATACTAGCAGAGCAGCCATGCCCTCTGGACCTTTGTCCTCCGTCTGTTCGGCTCACTTCAGCAGGGCAACTCCTCCATCGATGCCTTCTATCTTCAGTTCAGTGATGCCTGCCATCAGCTCAACTCCTTCCAGCCGATTCTGGACACTTCCTGTGCGACTTGTGTTCGTACACGGGAGCTCCTTGTCACACAGCATGTTTTTGAGTTCCTCACTAGGCTTTGCCCGGAGTTTGAGCCTCTTCGTGCTCAGCTCTTGGCTCGCTCCCCGCTGCCTACTCTGGTTGAGGCCCTCACTCAAGTCCGCGCCGAGGAGACACACCTGGGGGGCGTTCTCTTATCTCCCTCGATGGTCCTGAGCGCTACTACGGCCTCTTCCGGGGCTCTGATTGCGTTATTGCTTGGAGCCACTACTCTTCCTCTCCCTGCACCAGCAGGCGGCTTGGCCGCAAGGGGGGTGTTGCTGCGGCTGCAGTGGTTCGTTGCAACTACTGCAAAAAGACGGGTAACACCATCCAGCAGTGCAGGCGTCTTCTCTAAAAGGCTAGTGGTGGCACCTCTGGCACCCCTGGAGCTTCTGGTGCTAGTGGGGCCACCACCTCTCGACCACCTAACTGGGCTCAGGAGCTCACCCGGTGCCTTGAGCGCATGGAGTCACACCTTGACACTTAGGCTCCTCTGGCGTCCTCTACTACTGCCTCTCCAGGTCCCTCAAGCATCCAGTCTCTATGGTACCTTGATTCAGGTGCTTCCTTTCACATGACACCTGATCCCACTCATCTTGTGTCTCGCTGCACCCCGACTACTCCTGTGTACATCAAGACGACTGATGGTACACATCTCTCAGTCGTAGGACGAGGCACTCTTCTCACCTCGTCTTTTCACGTTTCATCAATTTCCTATGTTCCTTATCTACACTTACAACTGATTTCTGCCGGCAAGCTTACCGATCTTGGTTTTTGTGTTACTCTAGAGTTTGACTCTTGTTCTATCTAGGATCGCAGCACCGGGACCCTAGTTGGCACTGGCCGGAGATCCCATGACTCCCCGCGCTTGTGGGAGCTTGACTGGCTTCGCCTTCCTTCCGCTTCTGCTTCCACCGCTACCTCCAGGAGCCAGTTTGTCCACCTCTTCTGATGCCACTGCCTTCGCCACCACCACCACCGTCAGTTTTGCTCAGTGGTATCATCGTCTGGGTCATATGTCAGGGTCTCGTCTTTCTTCCTTGATGAGTTATGGTGTTCTTGGGAAGGTTTCTGGTGTTACGTCCCTCTCTTGTCAGGGCTGTAAGTTTGGAAAACAACTATAGCTGCCGTATCCCACCAGTATTTCAGTTTCGACTCGTTCTTTTGATTTGGTTCACTCTGATATATGGGGTCCTGCCCCCTTCGTTTCGAAAGGGGGTCACCGGTGGTATGTGATTTTTATTGATGATTTCTCTCATTTCACCTGGATCTATTTTCTCAAGTCTCGTGATCAGGTGTTGGCCGCTTATCAGGCCTTTGCTGCGATGGTTCGCACTCAGTTCGACTCGTCCATCCGTGTGTTTCGAGCTGACTCTACTGGCGAATATCTATCAGTTGCTCTTCGCCAGATTCTCCTTGAGCAGGGCACTCTTCCTCAGTACTCTTGTACCGGTGCCCATGCTCAGAATGGTGTTGCTGAGCGCAAGCATCGCCACCTCCTTAAGACTGCCCGAGCTATGATGCTCACTGCCTCTGTTCCACCACAGTTCTAGGTTGAGGGTGTCTCCGCTGCTGTCTACCTCATTAACCTCCATCCTTCTGCTGCGCTTCAAGGTGCCATCCCTGTTGAGCATCTCTTTGGTCGCCTGCTCAGTACAGTCACCTTCGTGCCTTTGGGTGCATTGTCTACATACTTCTTCAGCCTCGTGAGTGCACGAAGCTAACCTCTCAGTCTGTTTCGTGTGCCTTCCTTGGCTATGACTCTGAGCGCAAGGGTTTCCGTTGTTGGGATCCTGTTGGCCGCAGGATTCGGGTCTCTCGTGATGTCACCTTTGACGAATCTCATTTTTTCTTTGATGAGTCCCGATCCCCGGCCTCTCCTTCCAATTCTCCCTTGTCCCTAGGGGATCTCTCTTTTCTTACTCTTCTAGAGTCCTCTATTTCTTCGCTTTCCTCTTTGCCTTCTCCTCCACCTACTACTACATTCACTCTACCAGTCTCATCTTCCTCTACTACACCCACTCCTTTACCAGTTTCACCTTCTCAGTGCCCTCTTGTTGTTTCCTAGCCTTCCTCTTCTTCTTTGTTGCCTCCTTTGTCCCATCCTCCCATTCGCTTTCACTATACACGTCGTGTTCCCCTCTCCTCCTCCGTGTTGGGTCCTACTCCTGAGCCCTATTTCTCCAGTTCTAAGCCTTCTTCCCCCTTACTTGAGCCTGCTCCTGCTCAGGTGACACCTTCCTCCACCCCTCCACCCCGGTATGCTCTTCGTGATCGGAGTACTCTCTCCCACCCTGCTCGCTATGGGTTTGCAGCTCCTGTCTTCACTCCTTCTGAGCCCGTTTCTTATCGTGATGCTGTTGCTCATCCTGAGTGGCAATACGCGATGGCCGAGGAGATTGCTGTTCTTGAGCGCACTAGCACTTGGGATCTTGTCCCCTGCCCTCCTGCTATTACTCCGAACACCTGCAAGTGGGTCTATAAGATCAAGACTCGCTCTGACGGTTCTCTTGAGCGCTATAAGGCTCGTTTTGTGGCGCGTGGCTTTCAGCTGGAGTACGGTCATGATTTTGAGGAGACCTTTGCTCCCGTTGCACACCGTACCACTGTTCTCTCTCTTGTGACTGCTGCTTCTGTTCGTCGGTGGACCATTGTTGGCGATCGTTAAATTCTGAATTTTTACGCCAACATTCCGGTAAATTGGAGAAATTCAAGGTCTAATGCTCTAAAATTATTTAAACTAATAAATTTCCATAAGTTTTGGTGAGTTTTTGTCCTCAAGAACAAATGGGAAAAAACCGGAGCTGAACTGGCCAAAAAGGTGGGTCGGCCGACCCAGCTCCTTCGGCCGATTGAGCTGAGTTTTCTCTAGTGATCCAAGAAGCACAAATAGAGGCCATCTCAGCTGTCCATCCACGTTAGTCTACATCGTCCATAGAGCATCCCATGTGAAGCAGATGGCCTGGATCAACCGGAGGTAGGCCGGCCGACCCCTCTTCGCCCGGCCGACCCTCCAAGTTGCTTCCTTGGACGCTACTTCAACTAAGGAGGCTCCTACACATGTCTCCTAACGTTTCAAGTGCTTATTGACTCCATGATACTATATAAAGGACCCCTCACCCCACTTGTAACACACACACATCACACCATTTTGGAGGAGAATCACCTTGTCACTAGCTAGAGTAGTTCTTAGTCAGTTTGGGAGTAAGAGTTCGGTCGAGCTGAGGCTCGAGGTTCCGGAGCTGTCTTCGGGAATTCGGGTAATAGCTCTTGTATCCTTTACTTTTCCTCTGTGTAAGACTAGATCAAATTAATATAAGTTCTTTACTTTATTCGAACTGAGCATTTACATTCCGCATTAGTTGAGAGTGTAGAGAATACAGTCGTGTTTAAGGTTATCTGGTTTCGAGTCTAGGTTCACTCTCATATACTTCTTAGTATCGAATCTAAATCGTCCCCTAAGGACCCGAGGGGAAGTGATCGGTTCTAGCAGTAGACGTGGTGTCTAAGGCTAATCTGACTTGGAAGGCACCTGATTCAACAGTTATGCGGTAGATAGTAGGTGGTAACAGCCCTACTATCCGGGTGGTATTACCTCTTGCGAAGCCCGCCCTGTTAGCCCTTCACATTTCCCCAAGCTCGTTCCAATGTGTTCAGTTCCATCATTTGACGCTCATGCCTATAAAACTGATTAATCATTCTTTCCCTGCCTCATTCTGAATAAGGAGAAGAAATTCTATTTTTGCTCCTTCCAACTTTAGACGCTTTTTGTTCCTAAAGACCAAAATCAGCTAAACATGGCCCTAAATTGTGATCCGTGCTGTACGCAATGTAACAGGCAGGCCATCGAACTTAACACACATACATCAACATTGAGTTGAGAGCGCTTCTCCGCACACCGGCACACATTAACAAAACGCGAGAGTTTATACAGGACAAGGGAATGGCTACAACATTGCACAGAAAAGAGGCCTTTCCTGCTTTTCTGTTCACAACTACAGTAAACTCTTTGTTGCCTTCCAATCTAACCTTTTCTTTTCATAAACCTAACTTTTCACTGTCATTAGGATTATATACACAAAAACAAAAAAGATTTTGCTCCCCCAATCGTTAGGGAGTTTTCTTATGCATCCATGGTATCACACTTTGCCGCAATCCCGACAAAATGTGGCATCAAGTTTTCTGTCCTCTGTTTTATACACTTGACAATCTATGGAAAGAGTCAGCATCTATTGCAGAACAATTAGCCTCCTTCAGAGAAACTTCCCGGCAGGCCAAGTGCTTCACTCCTTGCTGAAACTATCCTTTGTGGGTTTTCAGGAAGGACAAATCCTTCCAGTGTACAATCTTGCTGGATCATGGAGATGTTTGCACCATTCAACAAGGTCTGCTCAAATAATGGATACATAGACAACCAAGGCATATAGTAGAGCAGCATAATGAATTCAAAGTAAAATCGGAACACCCCATGTTGAACAAAAGAGCAAAGATCGAAGGGACACACAGAAAGACTAATAATAGCTGTGGTCAATGGGCAACATCAGCATTTATCAGTAAGAAAAATTGAAGGATATGGCATTATTTCTCAAATTACATTGAGCTCCTAAATGGGCATTCATTGCCCTGAAAACAATCCTAGTAAGTTAAATGAAATGCAAAACATTTATATATTGACATTAAGAATATGACCTAGTAGCAGCAGCAAATGGTGAATTAGTAATCATGTTATCGTGGATGCTCATTTCTTGTTAAATTTCGTTTGTTATAATTCTTCAAACCAGGAAATAGCTATTTCTTCACTTTGAAACCGCTTATGCACCAAACAGGATTCATTAATCCCAATGATTTGTTTACTAGACTTGTTAGTTCTAATATAAAAATAAAGGGAAAATTGGTTGTAGGCAACTGTAGAAGCGGTGGTTACGCTACATGCCACTAACAAATTGAGAGTTCGTTATATGCCACTGCAAAATTAGAAAATACGGCCCTAGGCCACTTTAGTTTATTTCCACTGCTAAAAGAAATCCAAAACAATCTAGAAAAAATCCGAAATTTTTTTGATGTGCCAAATTACTAGTGTATTTAGCTCCTCAAATTGTGAAATGCATAATTCAACAATTGAAATGCCAAGAACAAATGAGTTTCACAAAATCCAAAACAATTCAAAAGAAACACAAAACTTTGAGGTGCTAAATACAGTTTCAACGGATCAAATTCTGAACCAAATGATTCAACATTTGAAATACCAAATTCAAACAAATTTTAAATTCGTTTGAATTCAGTATTTCAAATGCCGAATCGTTTGGTTCAAAATTTGATGTGTTCAATATAAGTGCATTTGTCCCATCAACATTTATTCAGATGTTTTTCTAATTTGTTTTGAATTGTTTGAAACTCGTTTGTTTTTGACATTTCAGTTGTTGAATTATGGATTTCACAATTTGTTGAGTAGAATACACTTGTAGTTGGCAAATCAATTTTTGTTTGGATTTTTTCTAGATTGTTTTTTTTAATTTTTTAGTGGCAGTAATATATTAAAGTGGCCTAGGGACGTATTTCCAAATTTGCATTGGCATACA
This sequence comes from Olyra latifolia, assembly GCA_036346145.1. Lineage (NCBI taxonomy): Eukaryota > Viridiplantae > Streptophyta > Magnoliopsida > Poales > Poaceae > Olyra > Olyra latifolia. Next base: position 45,272,341 of record CM070524.1, read on the forward strand.
ACAAAGCATTAATTTATTAGTGGCATGTAGCATACCCACCACTTCTATAGTGACCTACAACCAATTTTCCCCAAAAGAAATGTCCATCTTATACATCTTCAGTGATTATATGCACCTGAAAAAAAGACAGCCAGGCAAGTGACTAAACTATGTCAAAGCGTTAGTAATTGAGACACTAACATCTTTAATATTGCAGTGGAACAGTATTTTGTGTTCTGGCCCTTAAAAGATTCAGTGAGAAAGCCTAAAAAATGAACAAAAAAACTATTTTGCAGCAAACATCTAAGGCCTAAATAATTTCAACTCACATTACATAGCAGTGGTACTAAATTGACAGGCATGTTTTACCTGATTGCCACTTTTAATATGCTTGGGATCAAATAACATTGGACGGCAACGCTTGTCTTCATTCATCAAGCTTGAATTCTGGAAGTGATTTACAAGTGCAACTTTTCCCTGTATTCGAGCATATGCCAATGAGACTACTTTCTCACTGTTAAATTTTTCCCATTTCCGGCCAGCAAAAGCCTGCAATAAAGTGAACACTGTATGGTTAGATGCCTTTGTAATTGTTAATTTATAGCATTCCCTAAACGATGTGCTAATTTTAGGAATAAATGACATTAATTACATTTATCATCCATGTCCTGGCAGAATCAACGCATTCCAAGCAATTCTTACCAAGATCCAACATAATTAACTTAGCAAAATCTTTAGTCTATATAGATTGTAGGGTTTGCCTCGGTCATGTTGTCACATCCCATCCCTATGTTGTTTTATACAATCAAAAGCTTCCTCTTGAATATGCTCTTGTATATTCAGATGGAGCCTTTTCAAGTAGTGAATAAGGCCCCGTTTGGCACAGCTCCATCTCCTAGCTCCACCTTAGATATGGAGTTCATAGGTTAAAATAAAGTGACTTAAATAAAGATGACTCACCTAAACATTCTCAATGTACCCACAACTCCAGCTCCATGAATTTCTGGAGCTAAGAATAGGGTGCTCCACCAACTCCACCAATTTTGGTGGAGCTGGAGCTGTGCCAAACGGAACCTAAATAAAGGAAAATTTAGATACACGCCATTACAAAATATGGCATTTTGACATATGCCACTCTATATGTCAATGACATGTGGACCCAGGACCCACATATCATTGACACATTGAGTGGCATATTTCAAAACATGAACTTTGGAGTGGCATGGATCTAAATCACCCATAAATAAGGCATTGTTACCAAACGTAGGTGTAAATGTAAACATCAGTCCGTACCATAAGAAAACTAAAATATTTCAAGGAAACAATTCTCAGATTTAATAGAACATTGTCTTCCTAGTAATAGCACAAAAGCCAGAAAGGCAATATAAAGAGGTTGGACTAAGGAAACAACCTGATAAAAAGATACAATATAAGCAGGAGATGCCATATTGATGAAGGCATAGCCAACATTGCATTTGTTCTGTAGAAATTGAAGGTTAAAATCAGCTGTAGATAAAAATGTTACCCTTCCAGAATAGTGTGCTATTTATCAAGCAAAAATGCTACCTTGAAATCAATAGGCAAGTAGAAGAAATCATAGGTCCCTTCATGAGTTTCATTTATTACTTCTAAAAGCATATCCGTTGTATACCTAAAGATATAGTAAATCGCGAGCAATAAAAGCAGGCCAACATTACATTGTTAAAACTCATGGCAGAAATAACTGCCAGGTAATTCAAGTAAAGCCATACTTGTTTGGTATGTTCTTTATCATCAATGTTGTTCGAGAATCTTTGCCATTAATGATCTTCTCCAAATCTAGTTGATACTGCATCCTGCTATCTTCTTGACCACCAGAGTTTCCAACTGCCAGATTTCGGCCACGCTCAAGTAAACTCTCAAAACCAACTAAACCTAAATCATCAAAGGAGGATTTACAAAGAAGTGAACTCTCTGAAATCAGTGTTATCATTCTAAAACTAAGGACTATTATTTATTACCATTTTGCATGGATGGAACATTACTGCGGGAATGCACACCAAAGTTTGCCATAAGGCCTCCAGCAACATGACTGGGGCCCATGCTGCCAAACTTTCCCTGTCTCATGAAAGATGTGTCTGGGGCCTCAGGGTAATAGCCAAAGTTACCCTCCAAGGGAAAAACAGATGGGGCAGATCCAACATGATGCTGGGAGAAGTGTTCTGATGGCCCAAAGGAACCACGAAGGGTGCGATACAAGCTACCCTGGTGTTGTGTGTGGTTATTGGAAAAAAGTGAAGTGCTAAGAGGTGGAGAATGGAAAGCTGAAGACTGACAATGCTCCCTCATGGTATTCTTATTATTACCCCAAATAAACGGTGTGCCAGTCATTGCTGTGAAACCAGATGCAGTAGAAGCTGATGAAGCTGTGGAAGACACAATTGGGCTTGAACTCACGACTCCACCATGATGTTCTGGAAACGAATGTGAGTTATGAAAAGTGGGGGAACCATGAAACATATTATCAGCATGGTTATTCCTATAGGAGCCCTTCCCAATGGGTGATTTCATGGGAGGATATCCTGAAGACAACCCAGAAAGATGGTTACTGCCCAAAGGACTCATCCCTCCACTAAATGCAGTTTCATTGAGTGTATTCAATTGATTGTGTTCTGTTGGGCTGCCAAGTTGGGACCACAAACCTGTCAATAAATTGGAACACTCGTAACATTTGAATTGCTCTAACATAAACATTAATGTAAGAGAACAAGAATAAGGAATAAATCATGAAGAGTCAGGGCTTTATATTACTTGGCGGAGAGTTGGCAGAAGGTGAACCAAGATGGAATGTATTAGGTCTTGTCTCATCTTGCTCAAAGTCATGGTTAAATTGCTGTATAAAACTGCAGAATAAGAAGCAGAACTTTGAAAAGAGTGTAGGCAGCCAAGTGATGAATGTCTGGATGTAGAAGAAAAAGAATAGCATAGAGGATTTAGGATTCCATATTTGGAATTTTCTTTTCCTTAGATAAATCATACCAACATGTCCACTGGTGAAAAATAGACAGGAGTGCTACATTATAAAACAAACTTCGTCAAAAAACTGATTCAGTTAACAAATGCATTGTTTCTAGATGAATGATATAATATTTAAACATGGGGTCATGTCAAGGCTGATTTCTCATTTAGAGGCAATGAAAGTTCCAAAAGACTGGAAAAATGACAGGTCGAGGGTTCAATTGGTGGTGAAAAGGCCAATCCGTTTAACATCCGATTAAATAATTGTATGGAATAGGACTTTGGGGGTTGGAAGTGACTATGCTGTATTCAATATTCATAATTCTAAATAAACAGTTAAATACAAACTACAACATCGTAGAAAAAAAGGTAATATAGAATTTTTACACTAACTGTGTAAAGAAAATTAGGCAGCTATGGAATGAACATCTCAGCAAAGAACATGAACTTTTAACTACACTAGATATATCTGTTGGTTTTGTTAATTTTTTGTGTTTTGAGATTGGAACAGCTATGGTTAATGGTTATACTGTTCTTTACTCTTTAGGATGGGGCTTATGATGTGCAGACCTTCGACGAGCACCACCAGGACGGCTAGGTTCCAGCTTCACCCGTTTTCCCGCAATATCACTTTTGTTTAGTGACCGAAGGGCAGCTTCTGCAGCCCTTACATCATAGAACTCAATAAATCTATGGTGTCGCTTCTGTGGTGTCTCTCTTATCTGCACAGATGGAAAGCATGAAATTAATTAAAATATCTTGTTCAACATAATTTTAATAAATAATTACTTTTGGTAGAAGGATAATAGGTCAGTCCCCTAATACTTCTACCTGATAAAGGGGGATTTCATCATATTCCACTCCCAAACATTGTCAATTCAGGATTTGCCACTTGTGTCACTGACATGTGGCTCTAGGACTCACGTGTCATTGGCACAGGGAGTGCCAAATCCTAAATTCCCAATCTTTGGAGTGGCAAATCCTGAATTATTCCCAGTACTACTACTTACCTCCCTCACTTCACCAAATGCACCAAAGATTTTAAGGAGTTCGTCATTTGAAACTGCTGGTTCCAAATTAAATATCACAAGGGTTCCTTGGTTCATATCTTTATCTGATGGATTCTCCTGTAAAGACAAATTAAACAAATCAGGAAATGATAATGTTGAGAAGAGGGGAAATGCAAATAGCTGAGAGAAGTATTGACCTTCGGAATTGAGAAGTGAATGTCAAGCTTCCTCCTCCTTAAAGGTTTATTTTGTAATGTCCGCATAGCAGTTCGTGCATGACGAATGTCATAGTAGGATATCATAACAAATCCCCTGTGCTTTGTTGCAGTATACATAGACCGAATGTCCCCAAATGGCTGAAAGGAAGCATGGCTAGCACTTAGCAAGACCGTATAAATGAGTGCATAACTATACATGGTATATTAGCCTGAAGGAAATCATGTCAGACACACATAACAGCAGATATTTAGGAAACTGCAAACTTAATTAAGTCAGATGCACATATTAGCAGCTATTTAGGATGAATGTGCATATGCACTGTGAAGCGACAAGTTTTGTGTGCCAATTGTTTGACACAGGCAGTAAGTTTTCGTGACTGGACATTACAGTACTGGCATGATGTACAGTTGAATGAAAACAAAAGGTGCTCTCATTTGCAGTAGATGTTGTTGTCATGGACACAATAGCAGTTAAGTTTCTTTCAGTAATATCAATTTGAGTAAAAGTTATTTTATGCTACATCTGAACAGACATATTATGATCATCGATAAAATATAGACCAAACAGCATGCCTACTGTATTCTTGTGAAGCTGTCTGCATGAATGTGTGTAGCTCTGTTTGAAGACTATGTAAAAAGTGAAAATAATATTTTAAATAGCACATGATGTTTGATAAAGCCATATTGGCTTCTACATTTTGAATGTTTAACTTTGGAATTGATTAACTTCGAGTTTTTCAAATATGAAACATGATTTAGCATGACCTCCAAATCACAGATTCACTATAAAAATGATTTGGTGCTATGCTTCCGCAACACATTTCTTAAAATATCATTGCTTTCAGAAATGATAAAACAGACCACTTTTGCACCCTTAGTTCTGGCTTCACAGCAAAGACAATAGCTTGCTTAACTAAACTAGGACCATACACCCACAAGTAAGAGGGGCCAAACACAAGAGCTAAGTCCCATTACTTCGCGTTTTAACCATAAACATGGAGTACACAAATTTAATAACCTGCGCCTACGCAAGAGCTGTGCTAGAGTAGCATTATGCCAGTATGTCTACATGTTACATGTCAAACTTACAAATTCCCATGCCAGAGTCTCATGAAGCATTAATAATAAGCTTTAACTAGACAATATGCGCTGAACAAGGATAACCCATAAGGCTTCAACACAACTTGTCCAAATTAAGGTCGAGTTGAATTTAGCGATTTATACCATGGTAAACAGAAATGGACCTATATACCATGAGGCATGATTACATCAGTTAAAAAGTAGCGCTGTAAGATGTGAAAGAGCAAACATTCACAATTCAAAACAATCAAAGGAGATTCGACCATACATCTAGAGAGAGATTGCTGAATCAATAGTTGTAAGGGTTTTTTATCCAATGTATTTGCATGCGCAGCATCATATAGTCCACATGTTTGTGGTACACTCTTTATAGCTAATGCATAGTACTATTGCATGATTATCCTCAAGACCCTGTTAATGCAGCAATGTTTTGTCTTCGAGGTTCAGCTAAAAGTGTGCTGTCTTCAAGGTGTCTCTTGTTTGCTGTGGTGTAATATCTACTAGTAATAACAGAATATCCATGATTTATATTTATAAATTAATTTTGCATCCTATATTTCTTCATTTAAATTTCAGTACATCAGCAACAACCAATAGGAAGTGAGGAACTTACATCTTCCAACCAAAGTTAATTTACTACAAGAAGGAAATACAAGAAAATGCATTCTGGAAAAAGAAAAAGTCAAAAGCATAAAATGGGAAAAATTTAGGCATATGCTAAGTTATTAACTTAACTATCTAGATTTCAAGAAGGCTCTACCAGGCCAGATCTAGTTAACATCATGAAAACACACAAATAACAGCAAAATGAAACCTGTATGAAATTAAGTAAATACCTCAAACAATGAGCGTAATTCTGAGTCTTCAACATTACTATTGATGTTCCGCACAAACAAAGTCCTGGAAGGGTGTTCACCATATGGATGCTCGCCAGTCACCGTCCCAACACCATTTTGGAGGCCATATTGACTACTGCTACTTCCAGTGCCATTGATGAGACTAGCCTTTGCCGTACCGAAGGTGATGCTTTCTAGAGGGTCAAAATCCAGCTCCATACCACCACTATTACGGAAAACATCATATTCTTCTGATTCCTCAGCTTGGGTTTGCAGTTTAACATGATCAAAATCATTTATTACTCCAGCCAGGAGCTCTTCTTCATCATCTGGTAACAGGTCCCCAATCAAATGCTGGGCAACATCATCAATGGGATCTGTCTCTCTCGTGTTAGTGCCTGGCCACTTTGTTATGGGAAACATATCATCCATTGTTCGAGAAGGGTGTTCCTGCTCTTTACTTTGCACTGCATGAGACACAATAAGTGAGTTTTCTTATGGGAATTAATCACATGTTAACAGAGAAGCACATTTTCATACATTTCCCTAATGGGAGAGCCGATGGCAATGAGCTGGAGAATAAGACAGTATCACTGGATCCATTGATTGTAGTTGCAGAAGGAACTCCCCAGGCCCATATGTTTCTCATCTGATGAATCTTTTTGGATGGAATATTTGCAGGTTCTGAGGAACGTCACAAATATGATCGGATTAGAATATAGCAAGGTCTCATCTATATTAGTGGCATCACAGTACCTGATAATTTTGCATTATCCTCGGGTTGATCCATTACATCAGTGCTGAAAATTTTGGAAACCATTATCAACGTTGATGTACAACAGTTAACATGGTGCATAAAAAAACAAACCTAAATACGCCCAATGGCATACCATAAAAACAAATTAACTACTAAAATTTAATAAGAAAAGACAGTGGTCTCGTCCCAGATAAGTAATATAGTCAGCCCTAAAAAAACAGTAAATTAATAAGAAGAAAGCAAAGGAAATATACACTTCTTCAGGCAAAAGCGGAATATGCCAAACATCAAAACTCAGAGACAAAAGAGAAGTACCTTTTCATGCTTTTTTTAGCTTGCGAACCTTGTAGCATACCATTTTTGAACAACAGAGGCACAGAGCCACAACCATCTCAGTCGTACTACTACTAACGAACAAAAAGACATGCCCAACTACGAACTAGAATCACAAAACCACATTTGATACCTACGGGGTCCAAATAATCATAACTTCACTTCTCAAACGTATAGAACAGTTTCAAATTTATTTGGAAACAAAATCCTTTGATATTTCTACATGAAAAAAAATTACGTTACAAGTGAGTGTATATCGGAGACATCATGCTCCCTTCAAATGAATGTTTTGTTACTAACCTATTGATCATCTCATCCAAAAACAAAAAAGAATGTTTTCTTATAACAATGGAATGGACAGACCGTAATCAAATGATAAATCAATTCTTGCAAAAGCGGGTACCCCGGTCGTAGCAAAGAACGAAGGAATTAGGGAAAAGCGATGCCAACCATTATCCAAGTCGAAGCTTACCAAGAAAAGAAATTAATGAAAGCTCGGATGAATCCCCAATCCACTCGAATACGGCCGAGGGCTTCTTGGGCTGCTCCTGCTTCCACTTCTTGATCCGCGCTCAAAAGGACCCGTCCAGAGGCAACCTGGGGCCTGCGCCACCCCCGCAATGGCGTGGTCGCCGCCTCGCCACACCGCTCCGCCGCCCTCCTCAAGACGCCCAAAACTGTAACTCCGCTGGTCCGCCTCGGCACGGTCGTGGCTTGCAAGCCCGGGAGGAGCACAGAGAGAGGAGGAGGAAGAGGAGGGGAGGGAGAGGAAGGGTGAGGAGATGGAAGTGAGGCGTGGGATATTCCACCAACCCTCGGATCTTCTATGGCAGGCTTTTTCTTGCGGCTGTACGGGGAAGGGAAGGCTGTGGAACGCATGTGCTCGGGTACAGTACAAATGTTCGGTTATAAATGGTTTAGCTTTCTAGCTGTATATGCACAGAGCTGCATTGATTTTTTTTCTATAGAAGAACTGCACTGATTTACTAGGCGAGAAGGGAAAAGAGAGCGTTTCTGTCTTTTGCATGGCATAGACTTGTACGTCGTAGTTGTACCACTGACACTTCTTTTTTTCTTCCTGGTTGTTTAAACTGGTTGAATCTGTAGAGAATATACAAAATAAATATGTTTATGGTTATTAGTGCAAAGTTAAATATGTATGGAATGGCACCGGATGAATGGGATGATGTTAGTAGTGACTATTTAGTTGGATGCATCTATTCGCATTGACACATATGGGGTATTTGTTTCAACTTTGGCAAGTTGAGTGGATATTAGTGCTGATGTTTGATTATTTGAATCTGTTAAGTTTATCTTGTTGTGAAATTGTTTGTTTGTTTGAATATGACTTAGTGTATAAAAAATGAGCCAGGGTTACATCGAAGCATGCTAGGTAGGGCCATGAGATGCAACCAAAATCTCTCCACAGCCACATTGAGGAGATGTGTTATTAGGCCCATACATGGATACATGCAATGAAACATCATCTCACTACATCCCACATGTTTAGCCAAATCATATATAAGCAACCAAATAGCCTTGCAGTGTGTTTGGTTGACTATATAGGATGATACTAGATGTTTTTTATGGTTCCATGTATTGTGCGATTCGATCAAATTTATTTAACAAGATAGTGCAATATATCTCCAAAATATTGTCCTAATAAATTATAGGATGAGATATGGCTCTGTTTCCTTAACCAAACATATAGACTGCGCAACATTATTCTTTTTATTCAATACCATTTAGTACATGTCCAACCTAGTACATACAACAAACACACCCTTAGCTTACCTTTTAGGTTGTAGATAGACTTTTTTTTTCTTGAGACGTATTAATAACTACAATTATTAGTAGCTAAATTAAAGAGACGAAACAATATCTGCATATTTGATAAGAGTTGCTACTAAACAAAAAAAGACAAAGATAATGGCCAACGTCCTTGTAGCCTGCCGAATATTGATCTTTTCTTTTCTAAAGGGTACAATTTGAATGTATACAACTCACATCCTAAACACCCATACACATGCATGGGTATTTGATACATGCTAGACCTAGATCAGAGACCTAGTTTATTATGTGGACATAGTATACATGCAAGTATATCCAATTTTATAGGAAAGAAACCGCGGGAAAATGTGTGAGTTCACCACTTGTGGAGCCTACTCGGACACGAGCAGGCCTGCCTCCACACCGTAGGACACGCCGGTGAACTGTAAGCTATGTACAGCTCGGTCCACAGCTGGGATTAATCTTGGGTTGAAGCTAGGTTTACTAATTATTGTAGATCATTATATGTCTGCCATACTGCCATACCTTCAAGTAAAAAAACTGCACAGAAATAGCTAAAACCGTTGGTAAACTGTGATTTCACCCAAAGTTCGATATATCTAAATATTTAGACTCATAATTTGATGTATTAGCCATAGTATATATTTATATTTCCCTCAGATGAAACAAAATTAATATTAGTCCAAGACAGGCCATTACCATGTCACAAGCACATGTGAAAAAACTTTTTCCTCCAATAAAATTAAGTGTATACAACTGTTATATTGCAATAAGTAAAACAAAACTGACATAAGCATATGCAAAGTAACAATGCTAGGTGTTCTCCAGTGCTGTTTAAATTATTTGATCATCTCTTGAAACTAAATACTGACTACTTTGAATAATGGCTTCAAAAAATCGAAATTGATAATTGAGACCGGATTTGACAACATTTCCCTTGTGACTATAAGATTTTTAAGAAATGACATTAAAAAGTGAAAGCATAAAAAAATAAAATAATTTAAGAAATAATATATCAAAAACACCCTTAAGCATACATGTGCTATCCACATGAACCGATTTTCCCCCAAACATCTCTCAAAACAAGTATTGAATAGGGTCGCCTTCCATTCCAATAGCCATAGGGAGATAAGAGCATGTATAATGCTCCACCTCAGTTGTCTGTAAGTCTAGCCAAATAAGATAAAATATGGTGTGGATGAGAAAGAAGCACACAGAGAGTTGAGCCATCCGTGGTTCTCTAGTCGATTATAGCATGAGAATCAAGATAAGTTGTGAGTGTAGCGAGAAGCTATCTATATAGAAGATGGTTGTGTATATCCATTGCATGAATTGTTATAAAACCGTTTACTTATAAATGATATGACAATTTACTATATAATAGTTGTATGTACCAAGAAACACCGTGGGTTAGCCTCCACACTAGATACATAGCATAACTGTCTGATGCAGTGCAAAAAATGATTGGACGTAAAGACCCACAAGCGATTAAGGCTTGGAGCTGCAAGCAGGCTATATTTTTTACTCTAAAAAATGGTTTCAAAAATGTCAAATTTGTCTCTGACTGTTCGAACCTGGTTGAAGCAGTGAATTCTGATGTGGAGGTCATGTCCCTGGAAAATCAATATTCATTGATATCAGGCGACACATGAAGACTAATCCTGGATATTCCCTTGTCTATGCGCCGAGACAAAGAAACTTCAAAGCTCATGTGTGTGTAAAATATGCTGTTAATTCAGATGTTGTATTTCAGTCGTGGGCTGCTAAGCCTCCAGACTTTCTTGTAAACTCTCTTATGATCTAATATATTAAGGGGTTGTCTGTGTCCAAAAAAAAACTGTCAGCGGCTTGCAGTGGCTGAGTTCTGATCACCAAGAGATCAACCGCAGAAAATCCTCGGAGGCAACCCCACTTCCCCGAATTTGCCGTATTTGAGTGAAGAATTTGCGTCCGTTGACATTGCTTGGCCTGTCGTCCGGATTAAGTGCTCACCATTCTTTTGTATCCGCTGCTAACCCGGTTCTCGAGCCATAAATCCAATAGGTTCCTTTGAATGATTCCAAATACTCAAATGATTTGACGACAGTGACGTTTAAGTTTTTCACGCTCACACGCCTAATTAAGCTATTCTAGTCCTGATGCTTCTAACACAAGCTAGCCATGTACTGTACTCCGTAACATGTTTATCCGTCCCTCATAATTTATTGCCCAGTTTGGCGAATGCAACCAGCAGGTCCAGTACTACTAGAACTGTACTAGTCCACACCATGGTACGCACTGTACTGGATGCTGCATTATTAATAAATGCATTTCCAATTTTGGCAAGCTCAGGATCCTATTGGAGCTGGCACCATTCATTTATCGTCGTTAGATATTTTTGGTGCCGTGAGTACGGGATGTGAAGGTTTTTGTGGACGTGTAGAGATTCTCTTGGATAAAAGGCTGAATGGGAATGTTTTCTTCGTTCCCACCAATTGGTTACTGATGCCAATTATTGGCGTGGCGTAATTTTCATGTCATGCAGCATAATACGTGCCAACCTTGTTAATTGTCAAATGTCTGGGGAAAATTAGTCACGTTCTACCTACGATATCAAAAAACAATTGGTCATCTACAACTGATGGCCGTGTAAGAAAATGGTATAATGCATATACCAATGTAATGATATTATTGTGCTTTTGAGGATCGATATGGTATACTTGTCAACTTGTGCTTTGAGGATCGATTACTATTTAATGATGATATTATCATGCTTAAGAATTATGAAAAGGATCAGCGAAGGTGTGAGAACCAGCAAATACCACCTAGTCGAGTTGGATTTCAAAACGAATTTAAGATCGAGACCGGTTCGACCTCTAGTAGTAGTCTCACTTCAAATGACCATACCTTAGTCATACGAAGTCCGTTTGGGACGTTCTAGGACAATACGGACAAGTCGACGACACAATCTTTCCAACGGATCTAGTCCCACGTCCAAACTTCTTCCGAGTCAATGGGAATCATCGAAACAAATTGCGTCCAAAATCTGTTGGGCCATCCGGTGCTACGTCACCCTTCCTAGGCCCATGCCCATGTATCTGGCTAAGGGTTATGAGCCAACCCTAGCCGTCACCTTTAACTACTCCGTAGCCATCATTGTTAGACTCAAGTTTTGCTTAGATTATTCTGCCACTGTAGTTTCGCTGTCACTGGTTTGTGGAACCCCAACTTCGTGTGCTTAATACAATTTGCAATTTTCAAATTGCTTCTTTTTCGTTCTTGCTTGTGTTCTCGATTCGCTCGCAGGAATAAGCCTTCTTGGTGAGGTCAACCGTGTTCGTGCGCGGTTGATAACCAATGGAGCAGTGGTGCTACGATTGCAGGGTTCAAGTTAGTTCTGATCAGAAGTTGGATCGTCTATGTCGAGTTCTCCACCAAATCTACTTACCTCTATCTGACTGAAGATCGAGCATCCCGTGCCTCATCAAGTGGTGTCAGAGCCTTGGTTGCCAGTCAGGTGTCATTATATCCCTTTTGTTCGTTGTTCATCTGTCATGGCCCTTCTTGGCTTATCTTGCGAGAATTTGGTCGGACCTGCACCAGGCCCTGGATCAGTAGACTAGTGCAAGAGTTACACGGCTGGAATCATTTCATACATCGGTTGTCCAAATATTACATAACCGCGATCATCAGATCGCATTAGTAGCAAGCGGCATTAAGCCTTAGTTACAGTCCAGAGTTCATCAGAGTAGCGGAAATCTCCCAAAAGGCAAATTGCAAGTTCAAAAGAACAACAAAATCACACCAGCAGCTGTGTAACCACACACGGCTGGCGGAACGTGCTAAACCCTATCTTAAGCAACTACTCTTGGTCCTGGTACTGAAGGTCTCCTTCCTCATGGCAATCGTAGGCATCTTCTTCAACAGGGTCCTCCATCTCTAAAGATAGATATTTATGCGAGGTCAGTGTCATCCAAACACTGGCGAGCTAACACCCAACCCAATGCATTTAGTGATAGAGGTTTCAAAGGAAAGGCTGTGTTTATTTATTTGTAGATAAGCCAGTTTTGGAAATCAAAGCCTATGACTTAGCAGTTTAACCAAATTTCTATATCAAGTTGATTATTCATCATAATTCCATTTCAATACTCATTTCAATCCCATGGCAGTTTCCATGCACTCTGCCAAACGTTCTCTTCCCACTCCCGCCATCATCTTCCGGGTGTGGCGCACCCTTTGTGGATCACATTCCCCAGCAAAGTACCCGGTCTCGTCCTAGCTGGGCTGCCGACCCACGCTAGACTCACGGCTCTCTGTAAGAATAGACCTAGATCATCCTCGGATGACGACATGAAACTGTCTTCACCTCAAACATGGCAGCAGACAGGGTACGCCCGCAGGTCGTAACTACCCCTGAATCCCCAATACTTGCACTATCGCGTGATGGCCGGCGCGTTGTGGTGTTATGAACTATCCCCCGAAGGCAGATAGTCAGTGACGTCACACTGTGCATCCCTGATGCACCCGTTTTGGGGAATCCTTGATTCAGCCCAGCCAGTCCACTAAGGGCCTCACCCTCATGCACTTCCTTCTTCGGCTAACTTGCACCCTCCGTGTGAATCACACGATGTGGCGGAACCCCTCCTTTTGGAGCAGCGCACGGCATTACGCGGATCTCGCCACGCTCCTCTTCCATGCACTACGTATGTGGGCGATTAGCTCCTTAATTCACGTAGCCCAGCTACTCCATCTCTTACCCAATGCCAGACCCAGTCTGCATTGCAGCACATCACAACCATACACACACTGGCATGCCAGGCCCAATTTCCAGTTAACCATATTCATTGTGTGATCATGTCCGGTGAATATCGGTTCACCGCTCCGAGGCAATTCTAAGCCTAAAATTAATAGTTGGACCTGAGCAATGTCTAAGCAAGATTTTATCCAAGACTTAAGAGTCTAAATCAATTTATTTAACTAACCAGGTTAACAAGGGTGATCATCAAGGCGATCAATAGCAAGCCAAATGACAGATGATTATTTCAAGGCAACATCATCATGGTAAATTGATAGCAAGTAAATAAATGGCATGATATTTCATGATTGAACAAATAGGCATAAGTACTTAAAGGGCATGCAATTTAATACTGTAAAATAAATACTTTAGAAGTCCGGGGTTCAATATGATATTATTGGATGTTAATTCGCACTAGGGAAAGTGCATACTCTCCCTAGTAAAAGCAACTTCCTATAGGATAAGTGTTAACTCGCCTTGGGAATTGAAGTCCGGGTTCTATGTGGAGTCCTTGAACTGTCCCTCTGGTTCCTCTACATCTAATCGGAGAATCAACAATTCATCATAAACACAATGCGGCGAGGAAAAGAATGATGCATGAGATGCAATCGAAATCGCTCGTTTACGATTCCTATGCTTAGCTAACTATATAATAAGAATATATATATAGAGAGAGAGAGTCAAGCTATTGTCACCGGTGGTGACGGATCGTTCCGTCGTACCGCTTGTTCATAAATCCGTGATCGAATTCGACGATCGAATCGACCATCTCATTCGTCTCATCAAATCTCACTACCAACAAAATTTCACATTTTTTGATTGTTTTACTATTTATTTCGTATTTTTGAAATCCGGGATTATTGGATGGTCCACAACTAATTAGATCATGGATTTTCAAAATACCAAATAAATAGTAAAAAATCAAAAAATAAAATTTTGTCAGAGTGAGATTTCAATGAGACAAAGGAGATGGTCGATCTCGATCGTCAATTCGATCACAAATTTCAAAACTCACGGGTCGACGGAATGTCTCATCAAATGCAATGCACAATTATAGCATCACTATATATATATATATATATATATATATATATATATATATATATATATATATATATATATATATATATATATATATATATATATATATATATATATATATATATATCGAGAAAGTTCCATGGTCCTTCTAAGTAATAAATTCTAGGTATGGCAAGCAAAGTGCTAGCGAGATGATGCACATAATATTCGTACATGTATATATGTATATATATATGATAGTATAATTTCTACCCTAATCAGCCCAATAGGAGAAAATAGGGTTTTATTTTGATTAAAGTACTCAACAAACTAGAATATGTTAACCCACATTTTGTTTGAAGTATTTCCTTCATCAACTTATTTTATCACTATTATTCTAGCAGAGTAGGGATTAAGTGATGCGTGTGGAAGTGATAATCATATATGTTGTATATATATATATAGATATGTATATATATATATATACATATAACCATGAGATTGCATGTTATAAGACTAATTAAAATTATCAATTGTACTATTTTAACAGGCTATAAAACAACTTACTTTGGACAGGTACATAGGTTTAGGAAAGCTAAACTAATTAACCACATTTACTACTTAGGCCACTTTTAAGATAACATGTGATTAGGAATTATGCCCTATATTTTTATTATCTTTCTCCTAGGTCCCAAAAGTTATTATTAACCATCCATGATTTTCCTTAGGTTTAATTAAGTGTTAATCTATTTTTGATACACAGTAATCTATTTCTGCTATTTTCTATATAGGTTAATACCCTAAAAACAAGCTAAAGAATTTAATCTGAGGAAAGTGTTCGGTTACTGTTTGTGGTATTATTTTTAGTAAATCCATCACAAGCCCTAGTATTTACAATAATTTTTCTAGAATTTTTAAAGATCTCTACATATTTTAAATAAATCGTTTCTAATTACTGTCATTATTTTATTCACAAATTCGGGGGAAAATGGTGAACAATGTTGGGCGGCTCAAGAACTTCATGGTGAGCCACCACGCCAAGGTCTTGCAAGAAGGCGCGTACGCTGTGGCGGCGCCGGTGAGGAGCCCCCACTTACCCTGACATGCAGGACCGAGGGTCCACATGTTAGCGACAGGCAAAGGTTGCGCGGGATTTTTAAACCAGAGAGCACCCGACAGCTGGGGCCCACCGGTCAGTGACCGAGAGTGGCGAGGCCGCACGAATCTTGGCGCTGATCGGACGGCTCACCGTCATCGTCTTTCTCCGGTCGGCGTTCGCACGGCCGAGGCTTGGCCGACGGCTAGCCGGAGCTATGGTGCTCCGTTTGGGGATTTTTTGTGTGCGTTAGAATCAGTGGGATAACGCGCATCTAGAGATGCCCTCGTCGAGGCCAGAAATGGCCGGACGCGGCGGAGCCATGCACGGCGGCGGAACCGGCTACCGGCGGACATGAGTAAGTGAACTAAAGTCGATCTTATGACGAAATAGCACGCGCATGAGCAACGGAGGACATCGGGGAGGCTTACCTAGGGGTTATTCGTTGTCGAGGGTACCCGGGGTGGACTGTCGACGATGAGGCCGAACAGGGGAGACGGCGCGCTCACGGTGCTGGGGAAATCCGGCGAAGCCCTGGGCCAAAAGCGGGGAGCAATGTGTGAGGTGAAGTCACGCGAAGCTCACAGAGCAAGGAATTGCCGCGAAGCTCACCAGAGAGGAAGAAATCAGAAAGGGGAAGAACTGGGCTGCCGGCGGTGGCGAGAGCGTTCCGACGAGCTCGGGCGCATCGACAAATTCTTCGGCGGGAGCATCACGGGGTTATGGCGAAGCAGGCGCGAGTAAGTGTGGAGGCTAGGGATGTCTGGTTTAGGCTGTCGACGGGAGAGTGAAAAGAGAAAGAAACGGGCCAATGTGGTGCGGCCACATTTAAGCTCGGCCGAAGCTCGTTTATTGTCCGGCGGTCACGGGCTTGGTCAAGCCGGTTACAAGGGAGCTCTATCACCGATTGGCAGGCTTGGGCGGTGGCTCACTTGCGTGCGGCGAGTGTCTGAGCCGGGCGGCGAGGTGGCTTGCGTGGGGCGGCATTGCCAGCCCGAGGGAGCGACGGTGCCAGAGGCATCGATGGGCGACAGGCGACTAATGGGCTGGCGCGACGACATCGCCAAATTTAACAAAGCGCGGCCGCCACGATGACAGAGAACGGCGGCGAATCAGTGGCGGAGTGTCACTTCGATGCAGTTGTGGGCCCGCTTAGGATAAGACGACGCGCATAAACCTCCAAGGAAGGGATCTCTTGGGCTATTCCGGGCAGCCGCGAGCTGGATTGCCAGCGGGGTGGAGGGTGAGCCGAGGCAGCTCAGCTGCTCGAGGAAATGCCCACAAGGGCAGAGAGGAATTAGGACTTCCATGTGGGTCCCACAGTGGTTCCAATTGGTCAACAACTGAGTCAAACTTTCAATTAGGGTCTAAACTAATTTCTAGAATTTTCCTAGGATTTTTAATGCAATTAAGCATATATATGGATGTTTATGTATGTGTAAATATATTCCCAATTTTAGGTTTATTAGAATTTACATTCCAACTTTTCCTAAATATTGCTACAATTTATAAATTCCTAAGCAGGACCTTTTAAATAGCTTGTATTAATTTATTCAAGTAAAATTACCAAATTCAAATGGCTTTTAAAAATCTTGAAACAGTGTTCTCACATAGAAATTTAGCAAAAATCATCATATCCTTACGCAACATCGCAGAAGTGTTTTCAAAATACTAATACAACTTTGGGCTATTACATCATCCATTACCTAGAGTCCAGGAAATTGCTCTACAAAAATATTGTGTTCATCATCACACCTGTTGTGCAACCCATCGCCATTAGACTTTGCATCATTCATGTTAGTTTGAATGGACCACCTTTTTGGGGTGGCCTGCACTACACTAGTCCGGGACCAGTAATCTAGTGCCACACATTACATAGCCAGATCATTTCATACATCAAGATGTCTTTATTACAAAATGCAGCCCCATAGGCTGACTAGTAGTCAAATGACACATAGCCTTAGTAACATACTAAGTTCCAAAACATAACACCAGAGTTGCGGAAGTCTTTAAACAAAATCACACCAGTGGCTATGCAACGGCGCGCAACGGATGGAACGCACTAAGTCCTGCCAACATCCTATTCTTGATCCTGATACTAAGGATCTACATCCTCATGGCACTTGTAGGCGTCATTGCCTCCATCATCTCCATCGACTAAAAGAGGGGATATATGCGAGGTCAGTGTCATCCAAACACTGGCAAGTTAACACCCAACCTAATGCATTTAGTGATAGAAGTTTCTAAAGGAAATGTTGGGGTTTGTTTGCTTGCAGAAGGCCAGTGTTTTAAATCAAAACTTATGACTTAGCAGTTTTAACCAAAGTTCTACTTCAATGTGTCATTTCAAAGTTTTAGTTCCATCTCATGAATCAAATCACATTCCATGACAGTTTCCATGCACTCTGCCAAATATCTCCTTACTCCCGCCATCATCTTCTAGGCTGGTGACCCGTTGTGAACCATAACTCTACTGGATTTGCCGGTCCCGTAAGTATGGTTAAATCACCCTCAAGGTGACGTCCCATGCCGGACCTTCTTAGAGTAAGAGTTCATGGACCCTCCACTCTTACTACCGCGTGATAGCCACGCGTTGTGGTGCTAGGAACTATCTTCCGCAGGCAAATAGTCAGTGACTTCCCACTGTGCATCCCCGATGCACCCGTCTAGGTGAGCTCAACTCCACCCCAGCCCGTCCACTTAGGTCTTAGCCTAAAATTCCCAATTATCTTCCTTCTCCTGCTATTGTTCCTTCGTGTGCCTCGGCACACGATGTGTCAGAACCACCCTCCTCTGGCAAGTGGCAGCGCCCCCCTCCTGCTACGCGTATGACTCCGCACTCCTCAACGCACCGTCTGTAAATGATAGCCCATATTCGTAGCCCATGCTACTCCAACTATACCGAACCCTGTCCGTACATATCCTCAACCACGACCAAACATACATATTAGCATGCCAGGCCCCAATTCCATGTATCAAGGTTTTAAGTATAAGTGTATCATGTCTCGGTAAATGTCGGTTCACCGTTCCGAGGTGACTAAGCCTAAAAGTAAAAATAAAGAACTGAGCATAGCTAAGCAAGTTTTAACCAGACTTAGGAGTCTAACAAGTTTTAAACCATAGACTTAAGAGTCTATTAATTATTTTGTTCCTAAACCAGGTTAATCAAGGATTGATCGTCAAGGCGATCAAAGTGTGATTCAATTATCAATGATCATCAACACAATCATCATGAGTATCGACATTTAGCAAGGCAGACATGATATATCATGAATAACAAGATATGTATTCATAATTGAAAAGCATGTAATTTGATACTTAAAAGAAATAATTTAATAAAAACTAGGATCAATATGATCTAACTAATAAATATTAACTCGCCTTGCTCTTGTTGAGAGTTGTCTTGAGTCGGTTTTGGGTCATCGAACTGACCTTCAAATCCTTCTAGTTCTATTTGATAAATAACTATAATGAACAACCAAAATGCGGAAAATATGATGCATGAATGCATTCGCCTCTAGCGAGATGGTCGATCGACTAATCGTTGTATTACTTAGTTAGGAAGTTCCATGAGCCCTTTTAGTTATCAGAAAACCACACATCGAAGGGTGTAATGATGTGCCCATGAATGCTTAGAATAAAAGAATATATATATATATACCCATAGTTTTAGGAAATTAATAGTTTTAAATTACTTTTGTCAGAAGTAGTTCCTTTATTCACAAGCTAATGAAATCACAATGATTAGGTGGTATTGTTTTGCACTTTAGTATTCTTTCTGGACAGAGGATAATTCTTTAGGCTACCTTAATTTTATTTAATAGTGCATGATTATTTTCATTTAAACAATATCATTAACAAGGCTATTAATTTGATCATGAGTGATTATGTGTCATGTTACCAAAATAACATTTTTCCTAGGTCCAGATAGATTTTATACATTTTATAGAATTTTATCAGATTTTTCCAATTTAGTTTACTATTTTTAATAAACAGGAAATAATATCTGCATATAATCCTATATAGAAAATATTCCTAAATGAGACTTGTATAATTTTCTAGTGAGCATCAATAGATACACATGCAAGATTATATTGTTAATAGATCCAGAGGAGTATTTATCAAAAATTTCGTGGAATTTTTAGAGGTGTCTAACTTTTTTTAACAATCCATTTAAATTTTTGGAATTAGTTTTATTGGAAAACCCGATGAAAACCCAGGAACAGTGCCGGGCCGGCCCATCTAAGCCCACGCTCGGCCAGCCCGCAAATAGTGGCTGACATGTGGGTCCCACGTGTCAGTGACACGCGGCGACGACAGCGCTACGGCTAACGTTAGTTAGTGGCTCATTACCTTAACCGCGGGAGTTTTTAAACGTTAACAATGTTTGCACAGATCTTGGCATAGATCTATGGTCAAGAGTTCGTCTTCCACCTTTGGCCGGGGAGACGGGGTGACATCATGAAACCGTCGAGGCATCGGCGACACACTGGCGGCGCTGCAGGGCACTAGAGAGGAAGTTCCTGGGCGCTACAGGATCCTCCTGAGTAGCTCTAGGATGTGTCGACGAGCTACTCACCGGTGACGGCCTGGAATGGCGGCAAGCCGTGCGGTGGCAAAGAACTCCCTCAAGAGCACCTAGCTATGGCACTACAAGGCCCTACAAACTAACCTGAGAAATGCCTGGGCTAGAGGAGGGTCTGAGGAAGCTCACCGAGCACTTAGCTAGACCGGAGAAGGTGTAGAACATGCTAGCGACGATGAGGCCGAAATGACACGAAAACTAGTCGCTCATCATCGGGGAACTCCGATGACACTCCGGTCCAATCAACCTAGGCAAAAGATGCGCAATGATGAGGAGATGCTCCATGTGCAAGCGATTGCCAAGGGACTCACCGTGGAGAACAAACTTAGGAGAGAAGCTCCTGGTGGTGCTTCGGACCGGCGGTGGGGAAAATGGCGATTGCGGTGGCTCCGGTGGACGGGGGATCGATTGCTCTAGCAGGGAGGTCTGTGAGGACGTGAGGGAGCTCTGTGCGCGAGGAGAGCGAGAGAGAAATGAAGGAGAGGGAGGAAGACGCCAGGGTGTGGCCTTAGGTTAAAGGAAGCAGGCAGGCGGTGGCACTGGCGTGCAAGCAGGGGCAAGAAGGCCACGCGGTGGCCCTGCTAGGAGGAACTTGCCACAGGGTGGAGCGGCCAGAGGCTGGGCGCTAGTGCGACATGGGGAGAGAGAGAGAGGTGCCCAGGTGAGAGAGAGAAAATAAAAGAGATAAGGGAAGAGGCTGACAGGTGGGCCCTAGGGTGAATACTGCAGTTAAGGTCAGGTCAAAGCTGGTGAGACCACTAGCTATTTTTTGATAATTTTAGGGATTTTTATTTGTAGCTAATTATGAAGTTCTAGACAAAATTTGAGTTGAATTCAAATCAAATTTTAGGGATTTTTGAGAGAGAGAAAAGAAAAGAGATAAGGGAAGAGGTTGACAGGTGGGCCCTAGGGTGAATACTGCAGTTAAGGTTAGGTCAAAGCTGGTGAGACCACTAGCTATTTTTTGATAATTTTAGGGATTTTTATTTGTAGCTAATTATGAAGTTCTAGACAAAATTTGATTTGAATTCAAATTCAAATTTGGATATGAATTGAGGTTTTCATATCAAGAGTGAATATAGTTTTTCATGATTTGATTTCTTTAGGTTGTAAGAGGCTAGGTTCAATTTTTAACCATGACATGGATCAAATTCTTTAAGTAAAAGGTTTCGCATATATGTATATATATTAAGTGCAAAAACTTAGAATTTCATTTCTAGGTTTATTTTAAATTTTTGTGTCACATATTGAATTTTGTTAATATGTATACAGATTCAAAGTTTTTGAGGTTCGTAAGTGCCATACAAAGTTTCTACTCTTGCTGTGAAGTGGAGACGTGCTAAAAAAAGGCAAGTGCATAAAAAAAACCCGCATTATATAAAAAAGGTCAAGTGCATAGAGAAGGGCCACACTTAAGAAAAGTAAAAAATTCAAAAAAAAGAGTAGCAACAAGTGATAATTTCCCGTAGTACATCCTGTTACATAATCCATTGTGTTTCTACTTACTCACTTGAACTTAATCTAGGTGTAGGCTAGGCCAGCACATTGAGTTTTACTTTGGACTAATTTTCAACTATGTATACTGATTTTGAATTGTTGCTACACATACACATTGCTTTTCAAGTTCCACCTACTTTTGATCAGTATAGGTTCAGCATTGCAATCGCTTCGTTCACACTCGTGTCGGTATCACGAATCAACCACTAGTTGTAACAACTCCTACTTTGGTAAGAACCTTGTAAGAATGCAGGTATTGCCAAGAGCAATAATGATAATGAGGACCGATTGATGAAAATAGAGCGGAGCATCTCAACAGTTGTCAACAGACTCGGCAATGTGGAGAGACCACCACCTCCCAATGCTCCTAGTGACTGGGAGGAGCACACTTCTGCCAAAAAGTCTGATGGGGAAGATGTAGACGATGGAGAACAACATAATGCCCTGCTATTTGTCGCGCTGCACAAGAGGTACGACTATAACAACGCTTGAACCGCAACCATCAAGATATGAGAGATGGTAATGTTAACCATCACAATGTTTGTACCAATGATGATCTTTTTGTCCAAGTTAAATTTACTATAACATCCTTTTCTGGTGCATATGATGCTGAAACTTACTTAGATTGGGAAATGACGATTGAACAAAAATTTAACTCTCATCTATTTTTTAAAATTCACAGAGTTAGACAAGCTACTAGTGATTTCAAAGATTTTGCTATCATTTGGTGGAACGAATTAGTCAATTCTGGATTAGAACCTGATTTGTGGGATAGATTGAAACGAGCTATATGTGGTAGATTTGTTCCTCCTTCCTTTAAACGTAATTTGTCTAAGAAATTGCGGCGCTTAGATCAAGGTAATAAGTCAATAGAGGAGTACTACCAAGAGCTACAAATAGGCATGTTGCATTGTGAGGTAGTTGAGGATGATGAGGACAAGATGACTCATTTTTATGGGGGTTTAAGGTGTGAGATCCAGGAGAAAGTTGATTACAAAGAGAATAACACTATCAATAAATTGTTCCAACTTGTTATGTTGGCAGAAAAAAGAATTGCAGGGACGACAACAAAGGACGAGGAACAACTTTGAAAGTTTCTTTATACCAAGGTCGCCATTGGGGCAAGCCAAATCAGCCACACATCTTCCTTCTCAGTCTGTTGCCCGCTCGTTAAGTAGGGCACGTTCAACAGCACCATCACCACTGTCACGTGCTTCTGAGGTAAGAAAAACTTCTGACATGCAGGCACCAGCAAAAAGTTCTTCATTGGTTGCTTCCACAAGCTACATGATGGGAATTGTGTGCCATCGCTGCAAGGGCATGGGATATGTCATGAAAGATTGCTCAAGTCAGTGTGCGTACATTACTACATATGATGGTGGGTACATCAGTGCTAGTGATGTAGAAGATGTAATTTTTATTGCAGCTGGCCTTGCAGATAATAATGATCATGAAGCAGACAATGATGAAGAGAAGTTTTTAGCATGGAAGACACTGAGGATTACAGGACTATAATTATGCAACAAGTGTTGAGCACTCAATTGGAGAAAGCAGAAAGGCTACAACGCCATAACTTGTTTCAAATGTTCCTCATTGTCAAAGATCGACGGGCTCATGTCATTATTGATGGTGGAAGCTGCAACAACTTGGTAAGTTCAGATCTGGTCAAGAAGTTTGGTATTAATCTTAACAAGACTCGATGTGCTTCGACACCAGATGAGCAAAAGAAAATGAATGTGACTCCATATGCCTCTGCTATTGAATCTATCATGTATGCCATGTTGTGCACACACCCAAATGTTTCCTACGCTCTAAATGTTATGAGCAGGTTCAATCGAGGCCTGGTGAAAGTCACTGGACGGCTGTAAAGACCATCCTCAAATACTTACGAAGGACTAAGGACATGTTCTTAGTCTTTGGAGGAGAGAAAGAGCTTGTCGTAAAAGGTTACGTCGATGCTAGCTTTCAAACCGATAAAGATGATTCTCGATCACAATCCAGTTTTTTATTATGTCTCAATGGTGGGGCGGTGAGCCGGAAAAATTCTAAGCAAGAGATAATAGTTGATTCCCTGACGGAGGCCAAGTATATTGCGGCTTCTGAAGCTGCAAAGAAGGTGGTTTGAATTAGAAAATTTGTTTCTGAGTTGGTAGTGGTTGCTAGTGCCTCCTGTCCAATGGACATCTACCATGACAACAGTGGTGCCATTGTGCAAGCCAAGGAGCCTAGGTCTCACAAAAATCTAAACATATACTCATCCGCTATCATCTCATTCGAAAGATCATTGACAGAGGTGATGTAAAGATTTGCAAAGTGCAGATAGATCTGAACATTGCCGATCTGCTCAATAAACCTCTTTCGCAGCCAAAGCATGAGGCACACACAAGAGCTATGGGTATTTAATATTTGCATGACTAACTCTAGTGCAAGAGATTGTTGGTGATATGCCCTAGAGGTGAATCATGTCTATGTTTATATACTCTTGGTTAATATGTTATCAGTACCATGAATAAACATCATTCACATTGTTCATCAAGTACGACTTGGTTGTGAGACACATAGTTTATATGATCTTATTTTAAATGATAACTGATCTCATATCATTATATAGGACAGTAATGATTTGATCAACACATATATCGATTGATGGTAATGTCTCATGTACCATAAATGTAGAGACATCAAATCAATAATGTAGACACATGTTAGAGAACATGGTGTTGGATAGACCTACTTCAAAACACTACTTTGATTATAATCGTACATGTGCCATCAGCCTGCAGTCTTGACTGGTATACTTATATGATCGTTAGACCTAAAATCGTCATTGAGTCCCAGTATGCGTAGTTGTATACTTTGGGGTTATCAACCGCTATGCAGGGTAGCTATAAAGATAGCTTTCGGGTATGCTATAAAACATGGCATGGGGTGTAAGCTATGAAGTTGGAATTTGCCCCTGTTTGGTAACGGGAGAGATATCTCTAGGCCCCTCGATGTGATTGGATTGGAAAGTATATGACCATGTCTATATGATTAAAGAGTTAATCACGGTTTAGAATCCATCACAAGATCAAGTGAATGATTGAGCTATCAAAGGGAGGCATGCATCTCCTCTTGAGCTTGATAGGTATCGTGCCGCAAAGGGATCGATATGTGAGTATATTAAGGTTCAGCCGATATGATCATGCTGTGCATTTAGGGGTCAATATGTTCTACTAGGAACCGCTATTGACTTATGGTTTGGAAAAGGGTTTCCGAGGCCACGGTCGCTTGTGCGTGAACCTAACGGGTCACATGCTTAACGGGTTGGAACATGTCTAATAGATTGGATCTGTTAGTAGGTTTTGTGGATACTGATCTATGTAAGATTAGAGTCCTAATGGGCTTCTAGCGTAGAAAGGAATTGAAGTACAAGCAGCAATTTAGGAATCATTTGTTTCAAATAAATATATATGACTTCCAGTCATATGTAATATATGCACCTATTTGCATTAATGTCACATGTCAGCCACTAATATATTGACATAAATATTTATCAATTATCGACCACGTGGATATTGGCAATATATTAAATGAGATTTAAGTTATTTCTGAAAATGACCTAGTAATTTATTAAATATACCTTTTTAATAGAAAATCTTGAAAATTCCTATCATTATAGGCCTCTTTCAAATGCCCAATAGTCTCCCCCTTTTCATGCCAACCAGATATTTTTGAGTGATTATATATGCATTAAGCATATTTTTAAAATCAACTCAAAAACTTTTAGCAATAAATTGCTATCATACCATTAATAAGTATGATGTTATGACATAAAACAAAAATACTCTTGTATTAGAGTGATGGAGGATTATTTTGATTTTTATTTTAGATAAATTGTAGCCGAATTGATCCATTAAGGATCAACATATAATTAGGCTTTATCTCAATGCTAACATAGAAAATATATTTCCATTTGTCTCAAAGACATTGGTGCACTTTAAGGCTTAATAAGTGTTATGTTCACTTATTTTTGTTCATAAGGCAAAGTTTTTTAATTTTAGACATACAATTTCACATTTTATTCCACACAAGATTAATTATCTTATTTCATGTAAGACATGTGTAATAGCCCAACTTGGGCCAAATTTTAAACTTTAAAATTTTGAGTATTTTTCCTGCTAAAAATGCTAAATGCAAAACTACGTCATGCATTTTTCATATTTTCAGAAATATTTGAGCCTATTTAACTGGCTTGTATTTTTATAAGTACATCTATTTTTCAGATCATGAATAGGAACAAACCAATTAATCAAAAAACTTGTTTTCTACCTTACTAGGATGCTGCGAATTTTCAAACCAAGAATAGCGATTTCAGTTGAGGAATTGTACTTTAAAACCCAACATGATCAAATCATATTGCAGGATTTAAAAATCCAACAAACAAAATACTTTGTAACCAAATTTATATAAACACATTTATGTGTGCATTGAAAGTTCCCCAAAAATTCACCCAAATTTCCCATCCACTTATTTCAATCCATTTTTGAAATGTAATTCTGAAGTTGATATTGAGCAGTGGGCCCCACTTTCCTGTCACCCTCTTTTTGTTCTCTCTCTCTCTCACCCGAGCCTCTCTCTCTCTCTCTTTCTCACTTGCTAGCGCCCGTGTTCTGGCTGAGTTGCCCCGTGGCTACCGCCCCCTGGCAACGCCGGACGCGTGGTTGGTTTGTCCCTGTCCACACGCGAGCTCACGCCGTGGAGCGCCGCGCCTAGCTCGGTTTTAACCCGGCAACCTTACTCTCCTCGCCCCCTCCTTTTACTCAACCGCTCACGTCCGGGACACCCGCATTGGCTCCGCTTCTCTCTCACATTGCTTCCGCTCTAACCAATTGAGCCCGGAAGCCTCCAGCTCACCGGAATCGTTATTTCCCGTCGTCGGGTCATGAAGCACCGGAACCACGCCCTTTTCAAATTCCTCCTCTATGGTGAGTCCTAGCTTGATTCCTTCTTCCTTGAGCATCGCCATGACTAGGCGCTTCTTTTCTTCACAGCGCCTTGGCTGGAGCTCTGCCGTAGTAGCCTGTCGACGGTGACTCTACTTCAAGTCCTTTTCAGCCTCACTGTGCTCAAGCTTCTCTAGGCCATCTCTGTCCAAACTAGGAGCTTGGTAAGCATCCACGTAGTCCCTTGATGCTCTAGCATCATTTGCTAGCCCTAGAATGCTCTAGATCACCGCAGCCGCATGAACCAGATGCTCATTTCCGTCACCATGCATGGCGCTAATGTTCCAGAGCCATTGCCGGCCATGCCCTAGCCTTAATCGTGCTAAGCCTTTGGCGAGCTTGTGCGTCCTCGCTAATGTACTGTACCGCCGCCGTGAACATGCCGAAGACCTCGCCGGACCGCACCGAGATTAGTGCCATATCCCACGCCCGCTGTGGCTAAGCTACTGACCCATGGGGTCTACTGGGCAGCTTGGTTAACTTTTAAATCCCCCGTGTTTACCACTAATGTGTCGCTGGGGACACGTAGCCAGTGTAGTACTTGTTTCGACTGCGAAAGCATATTTCAAAGAATACATTTTCTCCACGGGGACGGACCGAGCTGCCCGTCGCTAGGCTGGCCCGTTACTGTGTTGAGGATTATTCCGTTTTCCCTTTTATAGAAAATCTAGAAAATGATTTTGAATTATTATAAGTAGCTAAACATCTCCAAAATTTCTGAAAAATTTCTTATAAATATTGGGAAACATTCTAGATTTTATAAAAAATATGAGATTGAATAGTTTATGACTATTTATCTTTGTTTAAATTGAATAGGCTTGTTTTAGACATTTTCTTATGAAGAATTAAGACCCAAAATGGTAATCTATCAATTATAAATAGTAAACAAAACAAGAAAAATATGAGAAAATTCTAGAAAATATATAAAACCTTTCTGGACCTAGGAAAAATATCAAATTGTTAACTTGTTAGTTAATCAATCATAAGCCCATATTGAGTCTTGATTAATCCATTGTCACATGTTAACAAATGGCAACCCATTTTATTAAAAATTTCTAATAATCATCTATGGTCCAAAATTGGATAAGATAGTATTAAACCAACACCATATACGATTAAAATCTTTTAGCTTGTATTTGAAGGAAATACTTTTGCCAAAAGTAATTTAAAACTATTAACTTTCAAAAAACTATGGGTAGTTGTATATAAATATTTCTATACGTATACATCTAACTCTCTCTCTCTCTGTGTATATATATATACACACACACTTGCATTCTTTGCATTCATGAACATATCGTCATACCTTCACACACTCTAGCAATTGATGGATAGTTTCCTTATACCTTAGAAGGATCACGGAACTACCTAAGCAAGTAGAATAACAATTAGTCGATCAATCGCCTCGCTATAGACAAATGCATCATATTTTCCGTATTTTGGGTGTTCATTATGGTTATTTATTGAATAGAACTAGAAGGAGCGGAAGGTCTGTTTGAGGACCCCGAGCAACCACAGGACAACTTTCAAGAGGACCAAGCTGAGTTAACATTCATTAGATCATATTGAATCCTAGTTTTCTAAAAGTATTTCATTTAAAGTATCAAATTGCATGCTCTTTTTAAGTAATTATGCCTACTTGCTTAATCATGATATATCATGCCCTGTTATTACTTGATTATTACTCTACCATGATGATATTGCCTTGTTGAAATCATCTGTCATTTGACTGTATTAATGATTGCCTTGATGATCATCCTTGATAGCCTGGTTAGGTTAAATAAAATGATTTAGACTCTTAAGTCTTTGTTAAAATCTTGCTTAGACATTGCTCAGGTCCAATTATTAATTTTAGGCTTACTCGCCTCGGAACGGTGAACCGATATTCACCGGACATGATGACAATATGAATATGGTTAACTGAATATTGGGTCTGGCATGCCAGCGTGTGTGTTTGGTTTTGGATAAGGATTTGTATGGACAGGGTCTGGTACAGTGGAGTAGCATGGGCTACGATTATGGGCTATCGTTCACATACGGTGCGTTGAGGAATGCGGAATCATACTAATTACTTATTTTATAAGTAGCATGCAGGTTTCAGAATACTAACAAAACATTTAAATAAGACAATGGTTCATTCAATATGCATCAAGGGACTTGCCTAGGTCGAACTCCTGGTGTGGGTAAGCGTCTTCAGCGAGGTCGCTACGAACTCCTCGGGATCTATCCTCGCACAAGCAACACACCAGATATCAAATTTCTGAAAAAACTTTTTTGAAAAGAATTTTTTATAATTTTTATATATAGAATGCAAAGGTTTCTATTTTGGACAATTCCAAAAAGGGTTATTTGATTTTTAAACACTAACAATCTTACTGAAGTGCTAGGTTTGTTGTTTTTATAAAATCATGAATCATCTCTAGGATTTTACAGAATTTTCTCAAAATTTTTCAGATTGAAAATACAAAGGTTTTGCATTTAGAAATTCATTTTATAGCCCTTAGAGTGCTACTGGATTTTTAAATATATTTATTATTACTGTTTAATAGGTTCATATTTTTTCTTCGTCTTAAATACTTTTGGAAAGCTACACAAAAAGTTTTATAATTTTTGGACTTGATTTGATATGTTTACTAGCTTGGTCTATTCCCTAAACTACCCACACATTACCACTACCTATAGTTTGCCTTCAACCTCTGGCTGGCTGTACCTACAGAGTAGCCATGAACAGCTCAGGCTGAGCTCGGCGCCGAATCGGAAGGTCACAGCTACATAAACAAATCTCCAAAATGGTTCTCCACAACCCCTGCGCACCCAATGGCACAGACGGCACGGCCAACGGTGACCTACAGTGGCGCCACTACCACTAGCTACAGGTTGTCTTCTACCTTTGGCTGTTATGTACAAAGCAGCCATGAATGGCTCAGGCTGAGCTCGGCACCAGATCGGAAGGTCGCGGCTACATAAACAAACTACTAAAATAGGTTCTCCACGACCCAGCACACCTAATGGGACAGACAGCATGGGCAACGGTAACCTACAGCTGCGGCATGACAAGCAACGGGTGGCCATCCAGCTTTGCATGGTAACAGTAAGCTGGGTTCTTAAAGTTCAAGATAGTAGCCTAGCAACATGGGAGGGACGTGTGGAGCTTACTATGGGTGTCACTGCGGGTGGAGAAGGCACATAGAAGCCTGGCGACGAGCAGGCCTGTGGCGCTTTGCAAGCTTTTTAGCATGCGTGGGCGGCAATGGTGTGCAGTGGCGCTCGGTAGTGAAGGTTAAAGGAAGTGACGATGGAAAAGAGCTCGGTTCATGAAGGTAGCAGAGGGCAAGGGAGGAGCCATTAGCACTTTCAATGAGCTTGGCGCTAAGTAGGTTAGCAACCTTGCATGTGAGGTTGACACCGAGCGAGCGAGCCGAGGAGGAAGTAATGGTGCGGTTCGCTGAGCGGCTGGCGCGCGGTTACGTCACATCGCACCACGACTGCACGGGAGATGGGTTGCGTGGAGAAGGCGACAAAGTGGGAGGTCAAGCGAGGAACGAGTAATGGCAGTCTCATCGCCATGGCGCGCGTGAGCGCGCACGGCTTGCCTCGGCGTCGAGCGTGCACAGCACTGGACGAATTAAATTTCTTTTATAATTTAATAAGTGTTTTTAGCAATGGATTTAACTAGGAAACTGAGTTTAATTAATTTAGAAAATTTAGAAAATATTTAGGGATTGAATTATAATTTATTTATTCTTTCCTTGGCATTTGTAATTTTTGAAAGATCGAAACCCTTAGGTTTTAATTCTCACTTGGACTTAAATAATATTTTAATTTTTTTTTAAATTCATAATTAAGACAATCCAAGATTTATTTATTTAATAAAAATTGGGGTGTTGCAATGACCATGCTTTTAATGAGCAATACATACCAACAATGCAACTCGTATAAGACAATGACAACTCAACATAATTGGGTAAGAATTAGAATATAGTTCTTCAAAAACCATGGATTTATAATCACCTTTTAATGTACATTCTTATCAATCAAGAAAAGTTTTTGTAACATTTAGTCACATAGTCTTAGCCAAAAGACTATATTGTGCATAGTGAATATATTCGCATTTAGAATTAACAATCCAAAAGTGTCAATTTAGATCTCGGCTTGCTAGACATGACAGTGGAAAGAATTTATAATAGTCCTTTGGAGAAAATTATATAGCCAAAGATCTCTCTTTGTCAAATATTTGTCATGTATGGCAATTTTTGCGAATTTTTCTCAATCGCGAAGCAATTGCCTTACTGTGGCTCAATTTTACTATGTCATTAGTAACCCTATGTCAATCATGATTTCCACCGATAAATAGGCGGGTGACATCAATGTCGTTATCATGATAAAGGGGATGACAATGATGGGCATAGATCTTGTATGTCATGGTTGCAGGTGGTTTTTTATCACTGCCATAGTTGATGGACTCCGCACTAAGAAGGTAGTTGCCGATCGCCGACCAAGTATTTGGTAATTTTATGACAAAGAGATAAGTTCAATAATATATTTGATGCCACTTTGAACAACCAGATATATATTTAGAGATGTCTCACATTTATCATATAATATTATTAATTTCCTAGAATTTTCAAGGATAAAAGTCATGTAAATGAGTGCAATATGGTAAAAGTCAAAATTATCCTTTCCAAGGATAATATTATTAATTTCCTAGAATTTTCCTAGTAATTTTCAGGATTTTCTAATCTTTTTATATTTTAAACCAATTTTTCACATGGCGAAATTCACCAGATAATCCTAAAAATGCAATTTCAGGAAAATAACCATACTAGCATGGTTCAGAATTTTTTAATATTTTATATTTAAAAATAATTTGAATTAAAAAATAATATTCCTTTTAAAAAATAAAAATATAGGCACCCGTCGCCATCCAAATGGGCGGGAAACAAAACTCGCCCTTTCAAACGGCGAGTATTGCGCAGAAAGTCAAATCTCACCCTTTGAAAGGGCGAGATTTGTTTCCCGCCTATTGGGGGTGGTGATCTTTGGTCAAGAGGAAAAAATCGCCCTTCCAAAGGGCGGGAATGAATCCCACCCTTTGAAAGGGCGAGATTTGACCTAATTTTGGTGAGAAGGCTACCTCCTTTGAAAGTATGAGATTTTGTGATGTTCTCGTAGATCAGTGGGCTCCGTCCACCGCGATGAGTTGTGCAGAACACCGATGGAGGATGCTGGGGCTCCATCGATGGCAAGGAGCGAGGAAGAAGGTCCGTGGAAGGTAAGGAAGCTCCGTCGATCACGATGATTGGTGAGTAAGCTGAGGGTTGTTGAAAATTGAAAATTTGTAATCGGCCATGTAGTTGCCGAAATCATGGCCACTAAGAGTGTTTTGGACCGGCATGCGCCCCACCTAGATGATCTTATAATTTATTCAAAAAATCTGGACTGTTCTATGGCTCACGGTGGTCCACCCTCCCAACTTTTAATGGCCCCATAGTGTTCGGGCCAACATCTGCGAAAATAGGAAAACGTCTAATCGGCCATGTAGTTGTTGAAACCATGGCCAATTAGGTTTTTTTTGTGTGGAGTGGGCCACACCTGGATGATCTTATAATTTATGGGAAAAATCCGAAATGTTTTATGGCAAACGGTGTTCCACCCTACCAATTTTGATCCCCCTAGCGTTATGGAAAATATTTACGACAATAGAAAAAGTCTAATCAGCCATGTAGTTGTCGAAACAATTAGGGAAAAATTTGACCTTCGAAACATATATTTTCAAACTTAGCATAACGCCGAATAATAGATTGATACAAGTGGCAAATGAGTACTAACGTCGGGCATTTAGGGGATGTAGGAAATTTCTTCGGTAGTGTCTTTACATCAGTATGTGGACATGATGGGTGGCAAAATAATGTTGTTACCATTGATCAATGAATGGGTTATGGCACTGGCATGAACACCAAGTTGCAGAACACAGAGTAGTGTCCTCCCAGCATGGTGTTGTAGTACCCGGGGTAGGCCTCTTGCATTGTAGGTCATCAACGAAGAAGTTCGACGTTTGGTGTAGCGACGTAGTGGCAAGCACAAAGGCATGTAGGATCTTGGCAAGATCGATTTGGAAGGTACTGTTGGTCCAGCACATGCTCGTTGTGCCTTGCATGTCCATGCCTGTGAGGCCTAGGTGGCTGCGCATCAATTTTCTTTGGTGCGTCGAATGTCTTGCAGCTTCTAGTCTAGACTGCAAACGGTTGATTATTGCGTGGAGATATGTAATGTATATATACGCTATAGTCGGATATGGTTCATCCATCCAACAAGTCCAACCGCAAGGGACATCCGGGATCTACAGGTTGGGCACTTTATTAGTATGCGAGTATTTTCAACAAAGTAACATACAAGGGCATGGACTTACATCATAATTAGGAAAGCAGTAGAATTTGTGACCAGTGAACCCCTCATATACATGGTCGAACCACTGGACAACGACAGGGTTGCCACATTGGCATCTCGGCCAGTCGTTAATAGAAGCAAAATGACGATCTCTAAGCAGGGGGGCCATGTCTCTAGTCGCTATACTCTATGACTCGCATGCTGTTCGTAGGAGGACGAGCATTCTCTCCTGGCCCATAAGACTCCCACCATGTATCAGGCACGTAAGGCCTTGATGAGGCGCCCCAGCTCGCCATGAACCTTAGGTGTGTGGACTGGATAGTGTGTTAGAGGTCCTTTTATAGCTGAACATAGGAGCGGACCTTTGAGGCTTGGAAGTCCGGATTGCATTGGATGCCCTGAATTTTACAGGGTCGGTATTGACGGCAACAACTATAGATGTCAGGACTAGGCATGGCATGAAGTCATCGAAGCAGATTAGTGAGGAATCTTTGTCCAGAACGCATTGGATGCGGGTGTGACAGGGGCCGTATTGATTTCGACAAGTGAATGACAAGAGACATCGGTGAATGACAAGAGATGTCAGCAACTCCTAAACCGGAAGGTCCCGCATCCAAGTCATAACACCTTGATCCAATCCATGTATTGTAGTTATTGTATGTGTGTCCTGATTCATTGCACCTGATGCATCTCCTATCAACTCTCCTAGCCTCGAACTGATCCATATCATTTCAAATCCTATGATGCTGTCGACGGTCAAGATCACACTTCAATTTTTCCCTATCAGGTACATACCGAGTGTGTGGACCAGGGGGTTCCGTAAATGTCCCGAACCTAGCGTACCCTTATATCTCACCATGCCATGTGTTCAGGATGGATTGTTTCAAGAAATATTCCAATACGTATGGCAAAGTAGGATGATTGGTCATAAATGTTGCAGCAAGTACATGGGAGCATGGCCTTTGTAGTAGCATCGTCTTGTGGCATGAGCAAATACACTTCTCATCATAGAGTACGCACACCTGCTTTCTCCCTGACTATGATCACTGCGGCGGCCCCTATCCCTGCAGATTATCTCATACCTAAGCTCTGCAGTACCTATCGGTGATGCGATGTGTCTCTGTTCCTTTATGATCTTTTCTTCCATGTACTTTGTCATAGCGGTTGAGTATAGCAAATGACTATTTGCCATTGCAATAGAGGCTACCCGATGTCGATCCACGAAGTATTTGTATGTATCATGAAGAATTTCCTCAACAATTGCAACAAGAGACAAAGCCCTCATCCCTCGCATCACCCAGTTGTACACATCTGCTAAGTTTGTTGTCATGATCCCAAATCTAGTCCCGTCTTTATCGTATAACAGGGACCACTTCTTCTTTGGATCATACTTAATCCAATCTGAAAAGCATCTGATACTAGAACTTCCTGTACTCTTGGATTGTCGTGCGGTGGATGTTTCTACAGTCTGCTTCGTGGTAAGCTCGTCAAGGGTCTTCTATAATTTATTAAACTTTCTTTGTTGATTCTATTTACAAATCCTATTGAAAAGATTCATCATGTGTTTGTTCTTGAAGTGCCTAAAAAAACTGGCTCCCATGTGCCTCATGCACCATCTACTCTGTATGTCCCTCCATTGTGCATTCCCATGGCTGTCCGAACCATTCTTGATTTCTTCGATTGCCCATAGAAAACTTGCATGTCTATCATGTATGACACAAATATTCGGTCTGCCCAACATGACTGCATGTTTAAGACGCTCTAGGAACTAGTACCAGCTGTTAGTATTCTCCCCCTCTACAAAAGCAAACGCTACCGGCAATATTTGGTTGTTGCCATCCACGCCAATAGTTGTCAACATTTGGTCCTTATACTTTTCTCTGAGGAATGTACCATCCACACAGAGGACAAGAAGACAATACGAGAAGGCTTGTATCCATGGCCCCAATGCAAAAAAGGCACGCTGCAGAATCCACTTGCCGATGCTTAGGCTAGTCGCAGGATACTCCTTGATATCATAGTATGTACCAGGATTCCTTGTACTGATGGTCTGCAATAGTATAGGGAGGTTGGCGTATGATGCTTTGTATGTACCGAACCTCATCTCTAAAGCCTTTTGCTTTGCCCTCTAAGCTGTCGTATAATTTATCCTGTACTGAAATTGTTCTTCAATGGCACAAATTATCGAGCGTGGCTCATAGGTGATATTGTCAATTATCTGTAAATACATTACTACTTCAACAAAAGTTGAATTTAGGTTCCTATGCCTTTGTTGTGGCTATTCCAACTGACAGTTTTGCTCCATCACAATCGAACATATCCAATAATCGACCCACTTTCCTTTGAATGCATGAACCCGCAAAGGGCATCCGGGGATGACACACTGAACGTCATACAGCCTTTTACTGCACTTCACAACCCGGAATTCCCTCCTAACTGACAATGCCCAATACTTCACGGCATCCACAACAGCCTCCTTACTAGGGTACATGGATCCCTGTGTCACCTCATTCTAAAGGTAATCCCATGAAGTTTGGATACTTTCCTTCACACAGAAATCTTCAGAGTTGTACAAGTTCTACTCAGCTAGCACAGGATGATCTCCAAAACTTACCTCATCATCTGACATGTCCTGCTTGGGGACTTGCTCATGCTCCTCATCCTCGGCCTCCATCAGTTCTACTAATACTTCAATTTCTTTCCCTTCGTCTGCGACACCGGTCGCCTCATCTGTTCTCGGGTGCTCATTACCAACCTCCTCTATCTCCTCGTATCCGTCTATATCTTCCCCTGCCACCTCGGCATTAGCCGCCCCTGCTTCCTCTTTTGCCTCCTCTGCTCCTTCTGCACCGATGGTTTCCAGTGTCTCTTCCACCGTTGCCTCGGTTGAGCCAGCGTCTTGTTTGAACTCTGCCTAAGCAAGCAGCACTAGAGGAGAGCGGCGTTCAATAACAATCTCAACATACCACCTCCAATTCTGTGTAGACAATATCGGCATCAACTCCCAAAAGAAACCATCCCTAACGTGGTTGACCATGGCCCTGACCTTCATCACATGTTCTTTCGAGTTAAGCTGGAACGTCCGCAACAACCAGTTTTGTAAACCACCTAACATTCTCTCAGTGGACCTCGATATCTCTAGTGTCACTGATTCTAGATTACCAAGATCTACCCCATTTTGACCATACATAACCTCTCCGTCCCCATAGTGAATCTGGAAATATAACTTCTCTGCCATTTTTCCTGTAAATAAAACATCGACCACAAATTATTGCATGTGGGCCTTAATTCATCAATATGTACCTTGAACAATAAGTCATCCATATTTTTTTTACACCATCGATAGCTCACCGGATGAGGATCCAACCAAGGTTTTTATGGCCTAAACAAAACATTGAATGACAAATCA
The DNA here is from genome assembly GCA_036346145.1 of Olyra latifolia. Taxonomy (NCBI): domain Eukaryota; kingdom Viridiplantae; phylum Streptophyta; class Magnoliopsida; order Poales; family Poaceae; genus Olyra; species Olyra latifolia. Next base: position 45,309,095 of record CM070524.1, read on the forward strand.
GGATAAAGCTATCATTTTAAGTCAGGGAAATTTCGTATCTACCAATTAAGTTTGGCTGGGAATCCCACTCCTAAAAATACCGTAAATATACCATAACCATACTCTATAAATACCCTACAAAAACCCTAAACCCTAACCCCATAGATATCCTAAATATCCCATTTCACTACCCATACCACCTACTTATTGCTAACCTATAAGGTTAAAATTGCTATCCTATCATGTTTTCAGTAAAACGACAATACAAATTGCAAAACGTTTTACCTCACAGCAGGGGTGCTAGCGACCACTTGTTCCTTTCCTTCCCTCCTACTTTCCTCCCTTTTTTCTCTCTTGCACTTCTTTCTCGGGCTCAGGCTGAAAACAAGAACTGATGCAAGCGTGGGCGCTTGGCCGCGTGGCGGTTCCTAAAAGGGCAAAAATCGCCCTCTCAACAGGCGACTTTTCCTCGTGCACAAAAATCGCCCTTCTATCAGGCGAATTTTTTCAAAAATCACTCTCTGGCGTGGCGACATTTGACTCCCCCGGGCGGGCTTAATCTCGCCATTCCAACGTGCAGTTTTTGAATGAATCGCTGTTTGAAAGGGCGAGTTTTGTTTCCCCGGCCGTTGGGGTGGCGACGGGCAACTATTTTTAAATTTTTTAAAAAGGAATATTATTTTATTTTTAAATATAAAATATTAAAAAATTTGCATGATGGTTCCCATAATTTTCTAGCATTTTACCAAAAATTTCTGCAATTTATTTAAGCCAAAATAACATAAAACCATCAAACAATGACATAGACCTTGTAGCTATAGACGAGATACTCTCACTATGAACCTAGATGGACACTCTAAGGTGTAGACAATGATACAATCATAGCTTATGCCATAGGACCCATTGTCTTGTGCTGATTTAACACTTCAGGTAACCGTCATCTATCGTAATTTTACTACTCGTGTACATCTTATGACTATGGGTGAGGTACTCTCACCATGGACATACACTCCACACCTGAAGGTGTAGGCGACACTATAGTCGCAGCATATATCATAGGACCCATTGTAAAGTGCCCACTGAGCACTAAAAACATAGTCGCCAAATGCAAAGTAAAATGCTAGAAAATTAAAGACACAAAAATTAAGATCCAAAGATAACAAACTACGTATAAGTTGCAATTGTAAATATTTTATATATGGATAAAATTGCAATAGGAAAGCAATAATACAAGTATTATGCAATATCCATGAAGTCCAAAGACTTAAATGTAGTATTATAACACTACATAAAATTTACAATTTGCTAAGACAGTAAGGGCTTACACAAAAAATGTTTTTTAAGAACAAGTCCTTTTCTTTTAATCGGCTAGACAATTCTACAATTTGCCTCTTTTTGAGGACTAGAACGCAGAATGGTATTTTTTTCTTTTGTCTAGCGAAATTAGGCTTTGTGGCCCATTCAATCCTTGCAACCACCAGAGGCTAGGGTTCCCACCCCTAGCCCCCTTGGCTGCTAGCGCCTTGAGTGCACACCGCCGCTGGCTAGAGGCCAGTTAGGCGGATCCACCACTGCCTCGGGGCAGTGCCGTGGAGGCCGGCACCACGCCGGAGTAGAGGACAACCATGATATCACTGTCATGGCCATATCCTTGGGAACCCTTCGCCAAGAAGGTTAGAACCATCCTCTCCTTCGTCTTTACGAATGAAGAAGACCCCTTTGTAATCTTTGCAAATAGGAAAGGCGAAAAGGGACCATGGTCCTCCACCCTTGGTGGTGACATTGATGCCTCAATGTTCCACTAAATATGACAACTTCAAATATGAATGCAGGGATTAACCCTAATTGTGCCATTATATGCTACCACCCTGTGCGATTAATGAGGAAGCGTCGAGACTCGGTTTTACTAAACCGAACCCCTCTGTGTTAACAGTACATGTCCCAAGGATCAAATCACATACACATAGTAAAACAGAATAAAGTATCAAATTCAACGCTGCATAATAATTATAAAATAAATCAGAGTGCGGCGTAGCCACTAATTACAATAGTTTATATTCTTAGGAGAACAAAAGAAGAACAAATGGAAGTAGACCTATCGTCAGCCATAAGCAAACTGACTGGGAAAGCTGTAGTATTCCACATCACCTTCTGGGAAAATCCAACGTTGTCCTGCGCGTGGTCCTGACCTACTCGTGAAATAAATAGTCCCGAATGAAAGTCGGGGTTAGTACGTGAATGCTAGCAAGTCTTTCCTAAAAAGGGATAGGTTAAAGCTCATCCTAGGAAAGGTAATGGCTTATTTGCATATAAGCATTTTACTAACAGTATAAAAGCATTTCAGAAATAATAAATAAATAATAAAAAGTTCTCATGATTAATCTTAATAGTAACATTAAGATGGTATAACTCTCAATCTCAGTGTCTTATGTCTCAAATTCTCATTGTCTCATCTTAAAGTCTCAATATAGTTCTCATCTCGTTCTCATTCATCATAGATCATCTAGCAGCGGCACATAGTCGGATGAACCTTACCTAAGTCAAATTAATTAAGACGTGTAGCTACGATGTGAAAAACCATCAAAATGCTCATAACCGAGAGCATGACCATTCGAATGGGTTTACACTCTGCAGAGGTTGTATGTTTTTCCCACAAAATATGATACTCTCCTATTAGAAAGCATCATAACAATACCTATTAGAAGACTAATCCCAAACTTGTCACGGTCATACCTGATATTCACACAAGAACCCTAGAACTCCTTTCGGGCAATACACTGACGATGGTGCATCCCTCGGGATCCCACCTATGGTGCACGTACAGTGACAATTCCAATGTTATTCTCCCTCTAGATTAAGCCAAGTCCCATACCGGGCTTGCGGTCACACAAAAATCTCAGTTAAATCCGTCATGATCAACGATCTTTAGGGACTAGAGCGTTGACTCGGATCACTTGCTCCAAGTCAAATATTAGTTAGTCAAATTTTAATTAAAAAGTGAGCAAACCCACCATAAACCCCAAGTTCTCCGTTCTCATACTCAGTTAGCTTATAATTGCGTTCTTTAATGATGATCATAGGAGTAGGCACTCCTCAAAACTATGTAAGCAATGCTAAGCCATCTAATTCATGAAAAAAGTAGGAAATTATATAATAATATTATCTTAAGGCGTTTCATGGCAATGGATGCATACCGTATAAATAGAAGACATGCATTAGAAATTTCTATATAATATACGCATAATTTAAATAAATAGCAGTTTTGGTAAAATCTAGAAATTAGGATTCTTGCGAAAGACTTGTCTTCCTAATCTTGTAGAACTTGCTAGACATCGGTGGCGTCGAGGTACTCTCCTTCATCGCCCACATGATGTAGCACACGCAAAACAAGAAAACAATAAACAACAAAGCAAAAATAAATTGAAAAATACATTAAAATTATAGTAAGTAGATATGAATTTTTTGGGTTTTTATAAACTGGAATCATCAGATTTGGAGCTAGGATGAATTCTTAGCAAAATAGGGAAGGAACACTATTAACTAGAAATCCAAAAAATAAAAACTACTGTAGTACTAGGCTGATACTGTAGCTTCAGGCTGCACCGCTGGATGATAAGAGTGGAAGGAAAAGGGATCCATGGGGGAGAGAGAGTGCAGATGGAGAGAAGGAGAGAGGAAAATCTGGCAGAGAGAAAACAGGTGGAAGCGAGCGACTAGGAGAGAAAGAGCGGCCGACGGTGGGCAAAGGCGGCACCCGCGATGACCTCGCCTGAAGGGAAGCGGTGGCCGGATTCCGGAGGATGCAGCAGCGGGTGACACCAATGGTGACAGTAGGACATGGCAGAGGCGACGGCACGAATCGGCTGGGTAGCATGGAGGAGGTGGAGCATGTTGGGAATAGTCCCACAATGGTTGTGGGGAGGGCACAAGCATGGTTTATAAGGGTGAGGGAGCACCCCCTTATTGAGCTAGCTTTTGGGGGGAGGAGATGGCCTAAGAGACCTTGGCCCGCTGCTCTGGTTGGGCCTGCGAGTGTACTGCAGCCTAACGACCTGGGGTCCGGACGCTCTAAGTGTAGCGGTCCGGCTGACAAGTGATATCAGAGCCTAGGTGGCCCAAATGGTTCCACAATTCTCGGCCCAATATGTGAGGGGGAGATTGTTGGAATAGTCCCACATTGGAAGTTGGGAGGGTCTGAGCATGGTTTAAAAGGGTAAGGGTGCAGCCCTCCATTGAGCTAGCTTTTTAGGGAGAGATGGTCCAAAAGACCTTCGACCCACTACTCAACGTTGGGCCTACGACGGTACTACAGCCCAACACCCTGGGGTCCGGGTGTGAGGCCCGGCTGACAGAGCAGCGCCGATGCGAAGCGCAGGTGGTTGACGGTGGCGCTGGTGGCCTTTGAAACTGCAGCAGCAGCAGTAGCAGCAAGGAGTGATGTGGCCCTGTGGCGTAGCTGCGCAGCCCGAAAGCAAGGCGCAGCTCGGCCTAGGTTTGGCCCTGCAATGGGGGCAATGACAGCGCAGCCCGTGAAGGAGGAAGAGGAGGGGAGTATGGCAACGGCACGGTAGTCCGCATGACTATGAGGGACGGAGTGTGGTGGACGGAGCAGGAGATGGAGCTAGAAAGACGGCTCAGCCCGACTGGGCTGCATGGCGTCGAGGCAGGCTAGGTGGCGGTGGTGGGACTATCGGCGGTGAGACGGCGGAAGCGATAGCGTAGTGGGATGCGGCATAGTGGCGTGCGTGTGGCTGGGCTCGGCTGGCGCTAGGGCATAGCGCGTCGTGGCGTTGCAGAAGCGGCGCGGCTAGAGAGAGCGGAGGAGTAGGAGGTGGCAGAGCTCGACTTTGACATGGCCACCTTGGCTGCAAGAGATGACGATGCCCCGGAAGAAAAGAAGGCCAGTACATGGAGCAATAGAAAGCGACGGCGACGATGACGACCTCATCGATGTAGACAGCGGCAATGGAGCCAAGGTGGAGAGTGGCGATGGACGACGTGGGTGACAACACCTGATGACGATGATGGTGAACAGCAATGATGGCAGCGCGTCCTTCCTTCTATGATGTGGATGATTCCGGTGATGGCATCCTCTCCGTGGCCTTTTTAGATAGGTTAGAGGATTATGGGGTTAACAGATCGGTTTGGAGAGGATTTGCGATGGATTTAGGATGGTCTGAGATAGGTTTTGCGGGTATTTATAGGGGAAGTTAGAGAGTGTTTTATATAGGAATTGGGCAACCAAATATGCTTGAGATAAGATTCCAAAACGATTTGATTAGAGATAGAGGAGGTTTCCTGTTGGTGCCCGGCTTGAAAAAGAAGGAAAAAGCAGGGAAGGGCACGACCAAGTATAGGAAAAAGTAAAAGAGAGGAAGAAAAGGGAAAGAAGGAAAGAGAAGAAAAGAAAAAAATTTCTAAAATTTGTATTGTATTTTGAATTTCGAACTGAATGTGAATGAAATTTTGAATTTGAGATCTTTTTTAAATTTGGAGTTTTGAGGATGTCACAGGGACACGATTCTGTTCATCGCTGCACAAGGCGATGAGCTTGCCCTTCTCGCAATAGGCAATGGCAAAAGAGAACCCAATTGGTTTTGTTCATCACTGCCCAAAGCGATGAACGTGCCTCCTCTACTATAATGGAAAGATCTCGTCATTTTTCCATGGTCGATCTGTAGGGAGTAGGCACACTCACATGGTGTAGAGTTGTTCATGATGATGAACATGGCATCCTCCTTCCTGAGCGTAGGCTGGTTCTTGTTCCAAACCAACCGAGCAATCTCAACATTCATTGTATTTGTACCTCGCAGTAAACACCAAATGTTAATGTGTAGCGATTAGAACCATAATGTAACAATCTTCTTGCTTAATCAAATCAAGAACATCTCAACGAGAGGGATTAGTGCTTACCGTTGTAATTAGGACAACGATTGAGGATTAGAACAACCTACTAGAGTAAAGCATGTTAAGAAATAAATTTATGGTTGTATCAATCCATGCATTGAAAGACAAAGTAAGGCAAGAGAGTAATGCTCTTTATTGATTCTTCAACTATATGTTATAATAGGGATCAAGTCCCTTTTATAGAGTACAAGGGGGAAGTTATAAAAGGGATAAGGACTCGTGTTTAGTAACTGCCAATAATTATAATGTGACATCCTAATAAAATTATTATGTCACTTAGTAATAAAAGTAATAACAAAAGAAAATTAAAAATATAAAATAATAATAGGAAAAGGTTCCAACTAGGCTTTAATAGCCCTATTGGGCCCAAACTAGGCCCAAAACCCCCTCTTACCCAACCTAAGCTCATAAGGACTCATAATTCCATCTATAGCCCAATTCTTATCCTAATCAAGTTCTACCCCTAATAGGATTGATCTAGCACGACCTAACCCCTATAAATATCCTCCTGGACCCCCTCCCTCAGACCCCAAGGTCGGAGCCTCGGAATTGGAGCCCTAGCCACCAAAACCTTAACCCTCGAAGCAATAACTGAGGTATCTCTCTAATTCCAGTACCCAAACCCTAGATCTAAAGCCAACACGTTGTAGATCTCGTTGAGACGATCAATTTGGATATATGGAAGCCCCAATTTGGTGGAAAATTGTAGGGGATTCAAGCCGCCGAAGGTTGGCCAGATTTTGGCCATCATCCCGCCGCCGCCGCCGCCGCCGCCGCCCGCTTCCAGCGCTTAGCCTTCGACTCCCACGCCGCCGGACCCCACGCGGCGCGTGTGCCCCACATGCCCCGCCCATCGCGCCGCCGCCGTGTCCCACCCACGTCGCCTCGCGCGTGCGCGCGTGTGATGTCGCGCCGGCCATCCATGGCCCGCCACGTGCTCGCCCTTGGTTGGCCGCCGCTGTCGTGTCCCCGCCTCGCCGATCGCAGGCACTCGCCGCTGCCAGCGCCGCCACGCGTCCCTCGCCTCCCTCAGCGAAGGCAGCAGCTAACTCGCCCGCCATGTGGCCGCCGATTGGCATAGCGTTAAACCGCTGAACCCCACGCCAGCCGGGCCTCCTAGGCCGATTAACCGGGGTTTCCTCGGTTTTCTCTCGGTTAACCGTGGGTTAACTCGGTTTAATCTTTTCCAGCTTTTCTATTTCTCTGAAACTTGCACGAATTGTTTAGGGAGCATCCGAACTCCGATTTAGATGATTCCAAAGCCCAAAAATCACAAATAATCCCAAGAATTTTATATATTTTTATCATACTATTTTCTCTATGTTTGTTATTTATTTCTATTTTACTTCTTTTTCGCATAGATCGGACATGTACCTGGTGTACGGGAGTCGTTCCGGAGCCATTCGAAGGAGGAGATCCAGATCCAAACTTCTTCGAAGGCAAGGTAGATTCATATTGAATTCCTAGTTTGCTAAAATTTATTTATTCCTTTTAATTTGATTTGCATGCTTGAATTATCATGATATGTGCTATTTGATCCTGTTCTCATGTTAGTCCTCTACTAACATGATTTAGCCTACCATTGTTAGCCCGTTGGTACTGTTTTTCCTAACCTATCCTTTGTGTAGTTGCTTAGTATTGCTTCTGGGATTGGTAGTGATAGGTTTCACTCATTATAAAATCTATATTCGTGGAGATTTTGGCTTCGTGGTACTGTTTTGGTAAACCTAATCAACTAAAATCAACATGGAGTGTGTTGATTTCAGGAGACCCAGAAGAGGTGGATTTAGGGCTTGTGGTTGAGATGTGCAGGTCTCCTCTGTCATATAAGGACCATATACTTATGACTACCATACCGAACATGAACCGTACAGCCACTTGTGCCTTCTGGCCCTGACTTATTAGATGTGGAAACCTAGTTTTCGGTGTACTCGTAGTGGACGGACGTGACTAGCTATCACCGGTTCCGAATGGCTTAAATGGGGGCTAACCTCATGCAGTGCGCTATCAGGTCTAGCTGAAGGAGATGCGCATGACTGTCAGCCTGGTCGAAGTGTACCGTATGGGGCGCGAAACCAAAAAAAGGGTACACTATGAGGCAGGTGAAAGCAGTGAACGGTTTTATATTGTTTCTCTCTTTGGGATTGGACAGGGTTTGTGGGAAACATGTACACACTTTGCAGAGTTAAAACTATCATGGTAGCCGTGCTCGCGGTTATGGGTGGGGGAAAGGAGTTTGACACAAGGTAGTCCAATGTGTTTTAATTAATCAACTTGATGGTGTAGTTAGGCAGGGAATGCCTCTCTTTGGAGCTGGTTAGCCGTTTCTATGGCTACTCTCATCGTGTGTTAAGCCGGTTGGCCTTTCTTTGGCTACGCTCACTCATTATAATGTGTTCAATGAATCAAGAATAAATAATCAAGTGGATAGGAGATGTTTTAGCAAAACAATCAAACCTGTCCTTTGACCTTACATTCATTTATTAAGGACTGCTTGCTGGGTAGCCGTGTACTCATTATATGGATCACAGATTATTTGTTCAGGAGAAGATCTCGACGTCGATGCCAGTTGTGACCAGGAGGGGCAAGGTGATTAGCTACGTGTTCCGGGTCAACCTCGGAGTATCGTCGCATTTGAAGTCTTCCGCTGTGTTCTTACGATTTGATTATGTCCTGTGCAAGACTATGTGAACGTCTATATCAACTGGATGCTATTTATGTTAAATGAACTGTTAATTTTCTAGTTAATGCAATGTCTGCAATGATATTCCAAACTGTTCTTGAGTGCAATACTAGCTATAATCTTCTGGGACTAGTATTTGGTCACTCAAGTCGGTAGAATACCGGGGTGCACGACATATAACATCCTAATAACTACCAGTTATATGAGTAATTAGGCCACATGTGATTTTATTGTTAAGTTTCACACTAAGAGTCCCACCACAAACCACCTATTTCGTCCAACCACACAAGGTTTCATCAAAACCCATTGTATTCAAACAAACATATAAAAAGGTCAAATCAATGTTGTCTAAGCTTTTTCAAAAGCAAGTTTCAAAACCACGCACACTTCCTTTTCTTCATTTTGTCCCGTCTAGAATCTCATTAAAAAAATGACAACCATAATATTTTTCTCCTTTATAAAGGCAACTTGAGAACTTGTACTACACCAATTAAAGCATATCATATATACATGTACATCTATACCGGTTCTAACTTCCAGAACTTTCACAACACTAAAACATATCATACACACCACAACTTCCATGCAACAAAAGCTTTTATGTGTCAGTGCTAATTACCAACTAGTACATATTATAAATTATATGCGCCCATTCTGATTACCAACTAGCACAGATATATCTGTGTCGGTTCGTATAACGATCTGGAACATAAAATCTGTATATATGTGCCAGTTGGAAATTAGCACCAACACATATAATGCTTTTGCCACATGTCCACCGAAAACCACGCTGTTTCAAAGTGATATGTGTCCGTTACAACCGGCACACACAACGTTTCGTCTTCTGAAGCATTTCACAGGCAAATTTTCCCCATATACGATGTATATAATCTATTCCAATGGATCGTCTCAGATCCCCCATTCCCATTTCTTCCTCTCCAATCTTTGCCTCTTCCCACAATTCTTCCTCGCGCGACCTCCAACTACCATGGTCTGATCGTCTTCTTCTCCGCTATCGTGGCCTTTTCCATCCGCCTCGTCACCACAATCCTCATTATGGTCACCATAGTCTGCCAGCGATCAAGAGTCCCACGAGGAGGAGCCCCTTGGCAAGGAGGAGCAAGTCAGCTAGGAGTATGGTGCAGAGGAGCCGGCCTGTGAGGAGCCCTGCGATGAGCTAGCACCCAAGCGGTGGTGGGCCACATCGTCGCCTAATCCGACCTTGAATCCTTCAGTGTGTGGCCCAGCCACCGAGGCGCCTGAGGAGGAAGCGGAGGAGGACAGTGACGATGAGGAGGAGCCCACCCCCGAGTAGCCGGAGGAGTCGACAGAGAAGGAGGCAGCCTGCGAACGGGCCTAAGGGTCCGACAACTAGGATACCTCCCTCGAAAACTGGCCAGTTACCGAGGACAATGTGGAGGCGGTGGGTAGGGATGAAAACAAATCCGGATCTTCTTGGTTCGAACTAGTCGGATCCAGTTTCGGAACCCATCGGATCTGATAAATTTGGATCCAAATAGTTTTTCTTCGGATCTGGTTCAGACGATATCTGACGGATCTGCATATTCGGAACTCTACAAATTTGGATCCTTATTCGGATATTAGCCCAATACCAAGGCCCAAGAGGCAAATATAAATTGTAAAAGAAAGATCTTGGTGTTTAGGCCCATAGCTAGTTAGCACATAGCCCACTAGCAAGTGTAAATTGTAATATTATTTTAATCAGTTGATTTGAGGCATACAATTTGTGGGGTTTAAATGTTCCGATCGGTATCCACATCCGTAGTCGATATGATCCATATTGGACACGTATTTGTATCTGATAATATCTGTATCCATATCTAGATTTGAAAAATAAAATGGATACGGACATGATTCAGCCATTATCTGATTCAATCCGTTTTCGCCCCTAGCGGTTTGCCACGATGACGACAATGTCGATGGCTACTCCGACCCTGAGCCGGCGAGTGGTGACGACGGTGATGATGCTTGGCCACATCAATGTCTATTATTTTGTGCCGGTTCAAAAACCGGCACTGATGACCATTTTAAACCGACACCGATGACTTGTTCTGTAGTAGTGTTCTAATGAGTTTGTTCATTACACCATCTAGTATAGAAGTCAAGCACCTTAGTTATTAATTTATGTATAGAATTTAGTAAGCAAATTAATCTAAATTATTTAATAACATCAACGCATTTTGGAAGCAAAGTTATCGCCTTGTAATTGACTCTATTTGCATTCAACTTGGCATTATAGAAGTCATTGAAAATATACAATACTAAATTATGTCCCAACACATTTGGTGAAAGTCAATAGGTAGACCATCAGGTCTTAGAGCCTTTTTTCCATATTAAAAATTATCAGTATGATTCCTTCCAATGAGAGGATGACACTATTCTAAAATCCATACCAAAGTACTTTTTGTTATTAGAACCAAAAAGATTGTTGTATCAGGTATCATCGATTAATGGGAATCATCGAGTACCGAATATTACCGACGTTCAGGTATTATAGTCGAGTACCACGTATCATTGAGGTTCAAATATTATCGAGCTTTCAGTATCGTTGAGTTTAAGGTATCGTTGAGTTTGAGGTACCATTGAGTTTCAATATCGGGTATCGTTGAGAATCGAGTATCAAGTATCGTCGAGCCTCAAGTAGAGTTGAGCTTCAAACATTGTCTATCAAGTCCAGGTTCGAGTATCATCGAGTTTCAGGTATCGTCAAGTTTCAGTATTAGGTATTAGGTATCGTCAGGTATCAAATATCATCGAGCTTCAGTAGTCTACCAGGGTATCATCTGGTATCAGATATTAATGGTATTAGGTATTGTTGAGTGTTGGGTATTATCAAGCATCAGGTATCATTGAGGGTTAGGCATCATCAAGTGAGCTTCAGGTATCATCAAGTGTCAGGTCTTGTCTGATTATTAGGTATCATCATATATCAGATATCATCGAGTAACACTATAACAAGATGGGGTGCAAAATTAATCTGTCACTGAGCAACAACAAAATAGTGGTTGAATTGATCAGAACTCTTGTGAAATTTTGCACAATCTCTACTGTGATATGCAACGATTAATTCTGAGTATGCATTAATAATGTGCATTAAAGTTATTAATTTATTATGTGTATATTCTTTAGCATTTTCGCATTCCATGAGAACATCTCCGGCAGAACCTCTAAAACAGAATCTTCTATATATTTAGAGTCTCTTGTCCTCCAGTAGAGCCTCTATCTTAGCCTCTAAATTTAGAGTCTCTCTCCCAACCTCTAAATTTAGAGGCTTTCTATATCAACCTCTATAGTTTTTCTAAATAGAGAGCGAATAGTGATTTAAAGGGATGTATAGAGACCGGATTTTAGAGTTTCTGCTAGAGATGCAAAAAAAAAAAAAAGGCACGATACCAACAAAAGTATGAGTAGCTCGACTTGGTGCAGACACCATTTCTCTCAAAAGTCAAAAGTAAACAAGAAAATATTATTATCCTTCTTTCTCCGTCTTTTCCCAACCTTTCCCTAGGCTCCTCCCTTCCCATGGCGTAGGCACTAGTACAACCCGTTCTTTCCAAATCAATGTCTATAGTGACCGCAGAGGTGACAATGGTAGAGGAGTTTCGAGACGTCGGCAGATTGAACAATGGTTCCTGTGGGCAGTGACCACCTTGGATCCAGCCGAAGCAGCTTGCGATAGCGGCGGTAGCAAGACATTGACGAGGACATCTCCACCTTGCGGCCCTGCTCCTCCTCTCCCCAGCTGCCTCCATGTTCCCCTCCATGAGAGGCTGTGGCAATGCACAACCACATGCGCGGGGGCACAGGTCGTGAAGACAAGGAGCAGATAGAGCAGAGGGTGAGGTCTGTCAGCCGGGCCACGTCCGAAGCTTAGGTCGTTGGGCTACAGTACCTTCGTAGGTCTAACGCTGAGCAGCGGGTCGAAGGTCTTTTGAGCCATCTCCCCCCAAAAGCTAGCTCGATGAGAAGGTGCTCCCTCATCCTTATAAAACATGCTCAAGCCCTTCCAACTTTCGATGTGGAACTATTCCTAACAATCTCCCACTCACACATCGGGCCAAGATTATGTAGGAACCAACCTGGGCAACTTAGGCTCTAATACCACTTATCAGCCGGACCACGTCCGAAGCCTAGGCCGTTGGGCTGTAGTACCTTCGCAGGCCCAACGCTTAGCAGCGGGTCGAAGGTCTTTTGGGCTATCTCCCCCAAAAAGCTAGCTCGATGAGAAGTGCTCCCTCACCCTTATAAACCATGCTCAAACTCTCTTCATAATCAATGTAGGACTATTCCCAACAAGATCAGCTTAGAGAGAAGGCAGATAGCTCAATTCCCATGGGCTATGCCAACACCGGTAGGCTCATGGAGGAAACAAGGGAAGCAGAGAGAGAGTCGGTGGCAACAGGGAGCTCGATTCTTTCCCGTAGGTGAGGCAACGAACGGGACACCGTCCTCTTGTCCGCTAGTATTTCACTCAGATTTTCCTGTGAGAAACATACTACTGCAGTGCACCAAACCAACATGACCGAACAAGTATGGTGGCGTAAGTAAGAGCAGGAGAAGCAACAAAGAGACCTTCCATTGAAGATCAAGGATACTGATAGGAGTAGGTCACTAGCAGCGAGTGGTTGTAACATCTAAACATTTGTATAAGCTTCTCTACATTGGAGAGGACTTGTATTTAGTTGCTTATTGACGTAGCGACGCTCGCTCTCCTTCGAGCATTTATCCACCTATCCGTAAACATGTGGTTGTCCATGCTCTAACGGAGGACCTTTGAATGGTAGAATCATGTGCTAGAGCGTCCCAAAGGTCAATAAATTTTAACTCTGAAGTTTTAACTCAATCAGCATAATGAAATACTTAGGGTCATCATCTATCCCCATTTCCTACTAAAAAAATAGCAAAAGAATCGATCAGATGGAGCATGAAATGAACAAATGGTCCAGATTATAAAGTAGAAGAAATTTTTTAAAAAAAGGAGCTGTAGTTATCTTTTATCTTGTGGCCCTTTCTTTCCTTTTTGAGTGCAGCATTTTTCTTTTCATCCTAGTAAAAGCAACCGAAACATTCCAAATTCATCACATATAGTAAATATCCAATATTTCAGTTTATACAACAGACACTATCAAGCCATAGCAACGATATTCCTACAAGGACTCTTTTTTTGTGACAGGGCATCGGTTGTCTCTTTAATCATACGAGTGTATGATAAATCATAATACCCTATGACGAGTTTTTCGTAATTGAGAAAAATAGGTGAAATGGAGAAAATCTCAGATCGGAATTCTTTTGCTTTTTTAAAAAAAATTGGTGAGAAGGAAGAAAACCAACCGATGATTTTTCAAATTACAGTTTCCACTGGTCAACAGCCTTTTTTCTTTGGCTGTTGCAGTGCACATTTAGACCAGAATGGTACTGTTCTGGAATCTGAAAGAATATACAAGGATACAAAGATGTGCCGAAGTTTGGATATCTCAACGATGAATAAAATGATATCTACTCGTGTTAAAAGAACATAAACCCTATAAATAGCCTGTATATGTGATTCTACTGCCAGATCAAAGCTGCTGGCATAAAACCTACAACCGACGTTGCATTGATTGAATTGTGGTACTAAGCAGTATACAGAATAGTGTACCATCAAACCAGGCAATCAGGTCTAATAGCACGTGCAAATAGATGGTTTGCAGGATGGATGACCGTATGTTCCAGGCCGTCTACAAAATGCAAAGGGGATAGAATAAGAATGCATACTATTTAATTAAATTTACCTAAATATTATCAATTGCAATACTTACTGAATCAGCAAATAAAGGAAAGGAAATTAGAAAAGATGTGAAGAAGAATATAAACCCCCATTTCTCTTCAAAGCTGTCATCTGAGCCTCTGAGGGCACTTCTGAGTGCAAGTCCACCTGATCCGCAGGGTATACATCAATGGAGCACACAACCCCTTAAAATTTGACAATAGCGTAAGGATGAGTCAAAACAATAAGAGCAACCATAACTAGAAATACTGTAGGAGCTCAGTTACAGTCATATCGAGCTCTGCATTATCACCTTATGTAGCAGCTCATTCTACTGAAGCATTTGTCCATGCTACTGTAACCTTTTTTTTAGAACAAACCAAATAAACTTTGTTACTCAATAATAAAAGTTACAAGTCAAACTAAAACAGAAACCAACGAATCTCAGCGGTAAGAACCACCAACTCCTATAAAAAACAATGCAAAGAGTATGGTCTTGCAATCCACTAGCCTCAAAAAAGCATTTATGGCTAAGGATGGCAATGGGGCCATTCCCTGCCAGGGAGTGCCCCCATGTCCCCACTCCCCACGAAATGAAAAATCCCCGCTCCCCGTCCCCGTCCGCGGTCACGGGGACTGTTTTTCCCCATCTTCGACCCCGTTCGGGTACACAGGGACCCCACGGGGAGAAATCCCCATTTAGTACTCGATTACACATTGCACAATTCTAAGTTACTGTCAGGCTTAAATAACTTGAGCAGTAGAAGAGGAAAGCCTAAATACCATATACACATTGCTGAAAATAACACATACACATTTCTGAAATTAAAACCTACACATTGCTGAAGATAACATCTAGACAGTGTTGAAAATTACAATGGCACACTGCATTGTAAGAATAGAAGAGAAGAGGTGCAGAGCTACACTCATCTTCCAGAAGCTCGATCATATTCATACCTTGTTCGTGGACTCATGGCGCAGCTGAACAACCAGGGAGGGTGCAGGCGCAGGCTGCGCAGCTCACCTCCACATCTGGGCCAGGACTGCAGGAGCACTGGAGCAGGGTGGCGCCGTGGTGGCTTCAGGTCGGCGGAGTCAGCGGCTCGGCGCTGGGCGGCGGCAGTGGCTTTAGGCAACGAAGTCGGCGCTGGGCGGCGAGGACAAGCCTAGGCAATGACGGCTTTAGGATCAGGTGAGAAAAGTGTAGGGACTAGGAAGCCGGGCGAGCGGCAAGCCGACGAGGAGAAGCTTGGGTGGCGGCCGCTTTGGGTGAGAGAAGGGGAGGGACCGAGGGAGCCGAGCGGGCGGCGAGGGTTCCAGGAGGGGCGAGCGAGCATAGGGATGAACCTAGAGGAACTCAAGAAAGGACGGCTGCAGGCTACGGCATACGGGCAAGAAAAGGGTCAGGATTTTCCTGGCTGGGATCCGATCATACACAGATACGCTCATACTCATGCATGGGACCACCTGTGAGTGCACTTTCAGGGCCCCAAACGAGGAACAGGCATGGGGAGGGGTGGAACGGACCCATCCCCACGATCCCCGACGGGGGCAACATTTCCCCCAAATCCATCCCCACGGGGATCGTTTTCCCCCATCCCTGTCCCCTAATAGGGGAATTCCCTATCTGGGATCGAGGAATGGGGCCATATTGCCATCCCTATTTATGGCGTACATAGCGCCTTGTCCCCTCTTGTAAAAGACCGTTAGAAGGAATTTTAATAGAAGGTAAACTTCTCAAAAGGCAGGAAATCATGACCACTCGACGTACGCTTCTTCAACAGCCTGCTGGCTGCTGACGAATCGCAAGATGAAAACTAGAATTTGTGCATCCGGCTCTTGACACATCCAACTCATAGAGCTATCAAACATAAAAAGAGGCTTTGCTTGCCCTCATTGGGATCTGACTCGTGTCTGAGATAATGGTGATCCTCCAATGAGTAGAGCGGATCTGATCTGTGCTGCTACAACGACCTCACTACCAGATCCAACACCGAGGATCCAACCTCGTCGCCTGACCTAGCTCCCCACCGACGAGAGAAATACTCTTATTCCAAACTTTAAACCACTAATATTACGAACTCCACCCGCCGTAGATCCAGCGCCATCTCCCCTACTGACCGCCTAGATGCCGCCGATGAAGAGAACGACAGGCGGATCTACGGCTGCGCCTAGATCACCACCTCTTATCTTTTTCAACAGGATTAACCACCATGAATCTGTCTATAGGAGCTAGGCGGCAGCGCCTAGGAAAACCTAATGCAATTGTGGTGGCTACTATAACCTTGTTGTACATTACTAAAAATAGCCAACAATTTTGCATAGCCTTGACTGAGCTTGCCAAGAGAATCATGTGGTCCATGCCTGCAATTTGAGTGGAATAAGGCTAACTGATGAAAGCATCCACCACGAATAACTGATGAAAGCCTCCAAAAGAAAAAGGACTTCACAGTCACAAGTGTCAGGACACCTAGTATTTATATGTATATTCTGTTTGGATAAATATAGGTAGTGATCAGCGAGATAATGATTAAAAGATGTCATCAAATTTTAACGCACTACACAATAAAAGGTAAATGGTTAGAATCGATAGTGTGTATTTATTATATTATATTATATTATTACATGTTTGGAGATTCACATTATTATGTTTGGATGTAAGATTGAATGGTATAGTTCACTAATTCATTCAGCAGAAGCTAGTGAACTGAGAACCTGATTAATACTAGCATTTCTACCATGCAAGGTCCACAACTAACACACATAGTGAACTAACAATTGTTATTCTCTGATATATACTTCTCCAAAATTCTAGACAAAAATGTTTCCTTGACTACAAAATCATTGGCCATATAAAAAAAACTGTCCAAATGAATTTCAGTAGGTAGTTCGATATTTATACACTTGAAGCAACACAGAAAGAGCTCTAAGACAACAGATAGCCCAAATCATCAAACAAGGAATAAGAGGACATAATGACTTTTAAATAACCTCTGTCCAAATAAAAACACACTAAATGATCACACGTGCAAGGAAAATGAAACATGTAGCAAACAGGTGAGAATGAGCCACTGGCAAGCAGGCACGAGACAGCGACAACACGAATCAATGCCAATGAGCAAGTCTGAGGCAACAACAACAGTGCAAACTGAGAACCTGAACGAGCAGGCACGAGAGAAACAGAGAAAGGAAAATAATGGCAAAAATAAAGCATGTATAAACAGGCAAGAATGAGCCATAGGCAGTCAGGCCTGAGACGACGACACTATGAATCAACGCCAACGAGCAGATCAAGGGCAACAGTCATCGAATTAAGCACCCGAACGAGCAGGCATGAATGGTAGTAATGGAAAGGAGCTAGGGTTAGGTTTTGGTTGTGTGAGAGTCATGCTCTAATAATTGTTAATATAGATGAATGTAATAGATATATTGAAGTATTGAACAACCCCAAGGAACACAAAAGGACCAAACCCTAACACGCCCTCTCTTTCAAATAGCTTTGCATTTGAGAGGTTCACACTAATATAAGGGAAATCCAAAGTCTGAGGGGTCTTGATGACGTCGTCGTAAGCATGCGACTTTGAGGAGAATAGGTTGAGTTCCAAAAGGGACCCCCATTCAAGGTTGCGTGACAGTCAAGAAGGCACATGGTGCATGGGCTGAGATAGCACAGTCAAGCGGGAGCAAAGTCAACAGTGACAACACGACAAAAGGAGACGAGAAAGCCAACAAGATGGTGAGAGCTGTCAAATCAAGTTGAGGTGTTGTGTGCCTGTTCCCAAGCACGCAACGAGGGCAGATACGACCCTTAACACGAGCAAGATGAGTTATTGTCGAAGTTAACGCCTAGGCTGTTAATCAAAGCCACTACCTACCCGATTAAATCTCTCCAAATTAATTCATTGCCTGCCTAGTTAATCAAAGCCACTACCTACCAGATTAAATCTCTCCAAATTAATTCATTGCCTATCTCATAATGGATACATGACGTCCCTTTTATTAGGATGACCGACTTGGAACCTAAGAAAGTAATCCCTAACTAATAAAACTAATCTCTAATAGATAGCGACTAGTCCTACAATACTCAACTTTCTAATCTCTTAGTAGCCCGGGACCATGTGCTACAGCACTGCAGGTACTGTTTATCGCTACAGTCCCGTGGGTACTGTTCACAGGCGCAGTAGATGGGGCGCGGAACATGACCATAACAGGATGGAAGGATAGAAGCATGGTGCTGCAGATCAAAACCTGGAAGGCTGCAAACACGAAAGCGGCCAAGCACAGTGCGCATCCCCAGGAAGGATGAGCACAAAAGGGAATCTTGGTGGCCAAGTACAGGGGGCCACTCCTAAGAAGGCTGCAAGCACGTAAAGGAATTGCGACGCTCAAGCACATGTTGTCATGCTTGAAGAAAAGAGAATGCCAAAACCAGTGGCTGCCACTAAGAAAACTTCCCAGGGGGTAGCAGAAGCAGACGACTGCGGCTGGCCAACTGAGCTAGGGTTTCTATAACCTAAACTTTGATACAATGTTAATATAGCATAAAGTACAGGGGACACAAAATGGCCAAACCCTGCAACAATAGGAATCGACTTCTAATTCCCTTAACTTGGAATGGAACTTAATTCTATTCCATGGGGCCAAAGCCAACATATGTATATACATGTATAAAGGGCCAAATGCCAAAAGGCAAATATGCAGAAAACACTCCCTACAAAAAGAAACTAAGAAACATACTCTCCACAGATATAACCAAATAAATACAGTATTTGGGAATGTTAACATCGTAAGCTTTTCTCATAGCAATGATAGTACACACCTCACTGATATAGGTCCCATAAAGAGAACCATTAGAGAGAGAAAAATGCTTTGGTCATCATTCATGGAATCTCATTAGCTTGGGATGCAGAAATAAGCACTAAGCAGGAACCAAAGCAAGGGTACACTTGCCTTGCTAAACCCCAAAGTAGGATGGCAGCGTCATCCTGATGGAATTTGATAGAAATAAGCAAGGAATGTTTTAGAATACAGCCCCAGGCTACTACGAAAAAACAGCCACCTATGATGAAGTTAGAATTAGTGAAGAACAAATAAAAAACAAGGTTCTGCTCCAAGATAGGTGAACTTTAGAAAAATGCTTTATAACTCATACCAGATAATCATGCGATCAAATCACTAACACAGGAGGACATCCATAATTTTCATCTTCTCATTGCCAAGTTTAGCCATAGAAATACAGCTAAAACTTTCCACTTTTCCAGAAGCGGACCCTGTCCATCATTGTCAATCTTCCATGAGAGCAAGATTTTGCATCTCAAGAAGATATACACTGTCTGCAAAGCGTATACAAACATATGCAAACTGATAAGAGCAATACAAATTAAAATATTAAGCAGTTAGCACATGTATGGATGACATGATAATATCTGATCAAATTCAAGTGGAAGCTGAAAATTCTTATTCCCAGACTTCAAGTGAATTCATGATTGATAAAATGTATTACCTTGCTGTTCACACGATCTCTTCAGTGGAAAGGCTTTTATAAACAGAGAAAAACAGGGCAACCATAAATATGACTGAAATGTCCATGACCTCAAGGTTTTCTTTTCTGATTTAAGACCGAAAAGGTCAGTACATCTGGTTCTATTCCCCTATCTAACATTTCCTGTAATAGATCTTCAGCCTTTGCTATTTCTCCCTGGATACAATATCCATTTATAAGAGCTGTGTATGCACAATTATCAGGAGTAAGTCCTTTCTTCAACATCTCATCAAATAGTCCCTGAGCTTCCTCTAGATAATCTGTTTTGCAGCACCCATCAATCAATACTGTGTAACAGGGTACGTCAGGTTCAATTTCCATGTCTTTCATAGATCTCAGCAACTTATTATGCTTTGCTCTAAGAAGAAAGCTCCTTTTCTCCTTAGCAATGCTTTCCCAGCCTTGTTGCAGGGTCTCCTTTAGGTGACCATCCAGAAGCACTGTATATGCAACTACATCAGGCTTAATCCCTAAACTTGTCATTTGAACAAATAATGCACAAGCTTCTTGCAATCGACCAACTTTGCAGTAACCATTCATCAGTATACTGTACATAATGACATCAACAGAATGTCCTCGTTGAACCATATCATGGAACCATAAGCGAGCATTGTGCATATCTCCTGAGTGACAATAGGATGATATGAGTTTACCATATGAAATTACATCAGGAACAACATCCTTTTCTAACATCATGCTACACACAGTTGATGCTTTCTGGACATTTCCATCTTTACAAAGGTCATTTATCAGCTTTGAACATGAAAAGTGATCCACAAAATTTCCTTGTTGAGCAACCCTACAAAAAAGTATGTAAGCATGACAAGGCCAGCCAGAACGCAAATAACCACAAACCATTGCACTGTACAGCGCTTCAATATGATCAATTCCTTTTTCTTCCACTATATTAAATAAAACTTCTGCTTCACTAAGGTTTCCTCCTCTACAGAACCCATCAATTGCTAAACCATAGGTGAGTGAATTAGGTTTCAACCCCTGATCCATCATATGGTCTAGAAGGTCAAATACCTCCATAACAAGACCACTTTTGGAATATCTACCGATCAATATGTTATATGTAACTACATCTGGCTTTATATTGGCTGTATGCATCTCCTCAAATACCTGTCGCGCATTTTGTATTTCTCCCTTCAAACAGTAACCATTGATCAGACATGTATAGTGGATTCTGTCAGGTGCCAAACCCCCAGCAATCATTTCATTCAGTACCTTAAGTGCCTCATCCATGTTCCCAAGCTTGCAATAAGCATCCATGGCAATGTTATAAAGCACCCCATCAAGATGAAGCCCCGATTCTCCAAACATCTTGAAATACACTATAACTGCAGATGTCAAACCTAACTTCATAAAGCATTGTAGAAGGTAACTCGCAATGTGGCAGTTTATCTCAATACCATGGGATACCATGGCTTCATAATGACCCAATGCCTTGACTAGATTTCCCTTTTTGCAGTAACTCCGAATGAGGCAGCTATAACCACATACATCAGGGGTGGATCCTTGTCCGACCATGTTCTCCAAGAGATTTTCAGCCTCCTCCAACCTCATTTCCTTGCAAAGTCCATCCAATACCATGTTATAAGCCATGGTCTCAACTGGAACCCTCTCCCTAGTGATCTGTTGGAGGATAGCATAAGCTAAACCATATTCTCCACAATCACAAAGACCAATTATGAATAATGAGTATCCATGTGCATCTGGATTCACTCCCATTTCAATCATTTCAACCCACACCTGGAATGCTTTGTCTACCTTCTGTTCTTGAAAAAGAGATCTAGTGACTATGCCTATGGTACGAACATCAAAAGTCAACCCAAAGCGCTTCATCTGACCATAAGCTGAGACAACCATATCTGATTCACCACTCTCAGCTACAAATTTCAGAAGCAGGTTGCAAGCCCATACTGACGGGACAACTCCAAGCCTGCAAAGCTCATTAAAAAACCCTATTATCTCTTGTGCATTGTGGCAAGTGATGTATGCCTTGATTAAGCAATCGGTAACGAATGAGAGTGAACACGAATCAGCACATGTTCTTCTGATGTGATCAATGAGCGGCAAGATTTCAGGACCACAAGCTTTTGACGGTGAGAGAAACTCATGGAACAAGGAAACCAGCATCTTCCGCTGGCATGAATGGGATAAAATTTGTATGATCTCAGAGTAAGTTGAAAAGTCGTGACTAAACCCATTACTCTTGGTATCTTTAAAGTAGGCGAATGCAATTGCAGGTCTACTCCTTAGGCAGTGGAGGGTCTGTACAACACTGGCGGAGCTCAAAGAACGGGGCCTTTTCTCGGCAATCTCATCTAAAGCACAATTCAATTTTTCATCACCACTCGAGTAGTCTGATTGAGCTGGAGCATTAAGCAGCGACAAGCAGCGAGAAGAGACTTCCGGGGGCAAAACTCTCAGGTGTCTGCACCATTCAGCAACACATTTAGGCTGCCGCCACAGGAACATGGGAGATACCAAGCTAGCGGCTAGGCATACGATCCATCAGCGACAAAAGAAGGAATTTGGCTGCAAAACCAAAGAAAAAAAGGTGAGATCCATCCAATTTGGAATAGCTCAGTAACAATCTGAACGTCAATCTGAGCAGCAGCCCGTATACTAAAAATATGAATCAGCAGAAAAAAGCATTTGCGTGCGGAGGGAGGGATGGAGGGAGACGAACAAAAAGGGAAGAGAAGATGTGCAGAGCTGAAGGAGGTACTCGCTACCTGCCTGCGTGGCTGCGTGTTGGAACTAAGAAGAAGCGCAGGGGGAGGCCGCTCGGCACCGGGGAAGGCAGGAGAGCCAAGTTCACCGGCGGGAGGGCTGCGCTGGTGTGATGAGGAGGGTACCCGCGCAGCGCACGTCCTAGGGTGGGGTGGGCGCGGGGTGCTGCGGTTCGGCGGCAACCATGAAGGTGTCGGCGGCGGCGGCGGCGGTGTTGTGGGTAGAGAGCTCTGGTGGGAGAGATGTCAAAGGTTGGGAAAAGGGTTTTAGGGTCTGATCGGAGTTTCGCCAACCGTTGGATCAAGCGCTTGTGCTGTAGATTTGGACAGCGCTGCACACACTAGCAGTCCGGAGCTAATGAGCTATTGCACATCTGACATCTTTCCGTCCGTCGGAGGGGTTGCGTGCTGCACCGGAGGGCGGTTTGTCTTGAACTCGCTCTGAGAGCTACAATGGTTGGGACAACAGCTATTTCTAACTATTATTATGCCACATAGAGACAGGACTAAAGATAACATATATAATGGTAGAAATGGTTACACGCTTTATAGCCAGTTTTTTCACATACAAAGTTTCTTAGTTCTCGCGTAGAGTCGACTCCTGTATTAGAGACGGCTCAAATGTCTATACATGCTCTTTTTCCTCCACATCATCACATGTCCTACATGACAACCCTTAAAGACTGTTTATAGATAGCTGACGTGAACCATTGTACATGCTCTGAGTGAGTCCCAGAGTCGGTTTGGCTTGACCAAACTCCGGCTATGCTCGGACGAATAAACTCAACAATTACATTTTAATGATAAAAATTATAAAATTTCTACAAGTTTGGATATGCTGTGGCTAAATGGTTACCACTGAACTGCCTGAGATGAAATTATTTTTTTAGGAAAACCCATAGGGACATATGGAAATTCCATTTGGTGCAAAGAATATGTTATGACATAAAAGAAAGTAGAAACATTTACCAGGAGAAGTGATATTTAAAGGTGGCTATCTCTCGGGCTACTAAAAGCTGTTTTTGTGGTTTCCTTCATTCTTGGCACGTGAAAAATGAGTTCTTGTTTAAGAGATAGAAACCAAGCCGTGATATTTGTGTATTTCTGACGAAAGATGAAATTGTTAAGCTGTTTCTAAATATGCCTAGCTCCAATGATAAAATGTCAGGAAAACGAGCACTTTCCAAATCCTGCCTCATAGACGCAATTTTGTTGTGTATATCATTGCTGTGAGATCAATGTAATTCAATTTTTCCCCAATATATTGTATTGAAGGTGCAATCGAGAAAAAGATGATCTGAAGATTCAAAAATGTTGCAGAACAGAGAACAAGACCGGTTACTAGTGATGAAATTATTTGTTGTTTTCGTAGCAGTATGGTTGTTGACTCTTTGAGTCGAAATGTTAGAAATGCCCTTCAATAAATTAAGATAGAGAATAAAAAAACATAAATATGGAGAAAAAAATAAGCGAACTCAACAATGGTCCAGTGAACGCTGGCGATAGTCCAACGAGTTATGACAGCTGCAGTCTGCAACTAAATGAGGGCATTTTTATCCCCAAGGCCGATTTAAACTGTCGAAGCTCTGTTTGGACGGTTTCTGGCTTTCAGATTTTTCTTAAGTCGAAATAGAACAGCCTTTTCTTGGTTGTCGACTTGCCGCTGCCATTGCTAGACCTCATCGGAATTCGGTGGATTATTGTGAACCACTCTCGCAGTGCATTCTTTGGGTATGTTTGGTTACCCGCTCAACTCTGCCTGACTTGTACAAGGCATGCAGGCCCCTGGGAGCCAGGCTGAGCTCGTGCAACAGACCAGTGTTTGGTTGCATCCATTCTATAGGATTGGCTCGAGAGAGATTACATTTGGTTGCATGTATTTAGACATGTATGAATGTCTTGCATTCTATCGAACACTTCATGGACAGTTTGGAAAGCCACGCCGCCGTAACCTCGTCGAGCTTGTCGCGGTCAGCCCATCCTCCCCGAGCTCAGCCATGGTGCTCCAGTGATGCACACATGGGCTCGATGCCTATCTTTGCCGCCCAATCGCGGCCGCCTCCGCCATGCATGAGACCTAGAGCCTGCCGCCTGCGCCGCACCGCTTTTAGCACCTCCGCCTCCGCCTCGCCGCCGAGCATGGCCGCCGCATCGCGCTTGAGCGTCGCGCGCCCGCCACCATCCCCGTCGCCGTCCCGAGCACACATCGCCGTCCCGAGCACCATGCACACCGCCGCCCCTTTGCGCCGCTTTCCGCGACACCGTCTGCGTCGCCACCTCTAAGCGACACGGGCCATGCCGGTGGCCACGCCGCTCGACGTCTCAGACGCTGCCCCGCATCGCCACGCGCCGACGCTTATCCGGGAGGACGAAGGCACCAGGGACGTTCGAGCGGGGGATGGCGGCAACGGGTGAGGGAGGACGGCGACGAGCGGAGGAGGACGAGGCACCAGGTTTGGACGACGGCGCCGAGGGCGTCCTGGCGGGGGGATGGCAGCGACGGGCAAGTGAGGATGGTGACGGGCGGGGGAGCACAGCGACGAGCAGGGACAGACCGGCGAGGGGGACGGTGGCGACGGGTGGGGCAGGACGGTGTCGAGAGGATGAACTGGTAGGGGAGGACAGACCGACAACGGGAGGATGGACGAGCGGGGACGGACCTATGGGAAGGACAGCATGGGAGGCGTGGAGGAGCACAGGAGGCGGAGGCGTCGTACGAGCCTAGCCTGGCCCAATGCAAACAACCGATTTCCACGTTTCCAATGGGCCAGGTTGTGGGGAGAATTTGCATCGGCCGAGTCAGGCTGGGAATGTCCTATAGGCAACCAAACAGATCGATTTTACATATCCAGAGCCAAATCCCAGTGTATGCAGGCAACCAAACAGGCCATTTCTGTTTTCAATTTCCCCTCTTATTATATTGCAGGGTACTTCAAATATTTTGGCCTTGTTTTGAAAAGAAGGATTCCCTTCAATCCCCATGGTTTGGTGAGGATTTTAGTTCAAGATTCCATCCATTTCGGTCTTTTGCTTTCCAACCAAACCTTTAAACCATCTCCAACAGCATCTACATATCGTCTCCTACCGCAAATAATTGAGTAATCCATACGCACATTTAGGGAAACACTTGCTCCAAGAGACTCATCATCGCTCCTCCCACTTTGCTAAGACATGTTAATTGCACCATCTCATGCCTTGGAGGAGATGAGGCACTACGTAAACCGCGACAATTGTGCTCCGGCCGAGGTTGCAGCTTCCCAATTGGAGGAGAGGATGAGAGGTAGCCGGGAGGATAGGGCAGGGAGGTGTAGCATTCCTAAATTTTGAGCATAAAATTTTTCGCGAATTGAAATCTTAGTTGCATATATGAAATATAGAAATCTCATTAAAACTCAATAAGATAGTCCCTCTATTTTATAATATTTCCATGAAATCTTTAAGTAATAAAACTAGTTTCTATGAGTTAAAAAGCCTCACCCACAATAAACAACACTGATTATTTACCAAATTAATAAGAAATTAAAGATATAATTAGGTAAATTGAGGATTTGTACTAGAGGAATTCCTTCTAGTTGCAGATCCATTCCTAGTATCTTTTCACTACACATGACATCCATATCCCTTTTGCCAAGTCTTTATACTACCCATAACCATTTCCTCTATACCTCAGTCAAGCTAGGTGAACCCAAGTCCAGAGGTGTTATGACTCTTGTGTATCTTGAACCCTCGCCAGAGCTACGTACACTACAGGAATGCGAATTATTTTCGTCGGCCAAAAACCGACGAAAATAGGCAAAAAACCGACGAAAACTGCTAGTTTCATCGGCAATACGTCGACGAAACTAACTAGACGAAAATAGAAATTGTTTCGTCGGCAGCCGACGAAATTACATTATTTTCGTCGGCCCAGCCTAGCCGACGAAATTAAGATCTCGATGCCCAGCAGGCCGTCAGCTTGAAATGGTGAAAATAACCAATTGCCGTTAGCTTGTTATGATATTTTCGTCGGCTTGGCCGTCGAAAATAATGAACCGGCCGTCAGCATTTGTCTATTTTCGTCGGCTTGGCCGACGAAAATAATTTTTTTTCCCAAAAAAAAAAGGATATCTAAAAAAACCCAGAAAATTCACAGAAAATCACAGAATTCACAATAAAATCTCAGAAATTCACATAAATTATCACATGCACATATCATCACATAACATTCATCGTTTATATCCACATACATATTATCACATTCACATGACCACATATCATCACATAACATTCATCGTTTACATCCACATACATATTATCACATACACATGACCACATATCATCACAATAAACGCAAACACCATTTTACAATCAGAAAAGTGCATAAAAGTAAACATAGTGTTCAAATCATTCCATATGAGTGACATAAAGCGATAAACAGTCACATAGGGCACGATTAACATAGAATTACATTATTCAACTTGCAGGTGTGTGGAAGTTGTGGCCACTATCTGCATCACCCCATGAATTTATATATTGGTCGACAGGCGTCCCCGAACCACTAGCGACATCACCTCCAACATTTGTTCCCGGTCCAGCAAGCGGTGTTGTCGAACCCTATAGGATTATTATTTAATTTTACAGAAAAGACCAACGTTTTGAAAATGACAAGTTACGAGTACGTACCATTTGCGGGGATTGAAAGAAAGGAGGCGCAGGAGGAGGATGAAATGTAGGCAAGTTAGCAGCAGTGGATCCAAGGTGCGAAGCTAAAATATCCTAAAAAATTATAGATACAAGAACTTTAACAAATATAAGTGCCAAGACACCAATTAGTAAACTAAATGATTAAATCTATAAAAATTACATATGATTTGCCCATTAGCCCTACATACAAGTATGGATCATCAAATTTTACTATTTCACATACATACTCAACCATAGCGAAGCATTTACAAAACACACATAGCATGTATGATATAAATTTGATAAATTTATCGAAAATGATAATGACAAGTGTTTTAAGTCTAAATGATAAAGTCTACACAAATAGTCAAAATCTATTCATTGTATGCATAAAATGTTATTTTGAACTATTGGAATCGTAAACAACTTTACTTACTTGAAAGTATTGTTGTTGTTGTGCCTGGCATTGAACAAAATAGGCTTGGGTTTGCATTGCACTCTCGTGTTGCTGCCTCATCATTTCCTGTTGTTGCCTCATCACCTCCCATTGTTGCCTTAATTCCTCCTCTAGTCTTGCCTCACGTGAGCTCCGTGCACTGCTTTGGGATGATTGAGATGACCTCGCCTCTCCTAAGGCCTCACTCGAATCCACGACCCCATTAAACATGGCAAACCTGCCATGTTTCTTACCACCACCACTTGTGTACAAGACCATAAGATCGACATCTTCTCTTCGCCAGTCGTACTCTTCCCCATGAAGTTTGACCATTGTTTCTCCGTAGCGTGCCTGCAATATTAATTAAGTTAAGGCAATATTTTGGAATTTCATTTAAACGGAATGTACCTCGTCGATACTACTAACCATGTTTTGCGTCGCTGATGAACTGCAAAGTTGGTCTGGTTGCGTAGGATCACCTCCTCGGTGGCCCCGGATATATGTTTCAATGTAGCTTGGTGCATTTCCACTTTCAGCCTCCTATAGCTCAATGTTAATTAGTAAGCATAAGTATAACCGAAGTTAAAATTATTAGAATGACACCATGACGAACGTACCATTCGACGCGCGAGACGAAGATGTCCATCGACGCCATACCGCTGAGTCACCCTTGGACCCGCCTGGGTTGCCCTCTTCTTGCGTGGTCGGTCCACGAAAGTCGCCGAGACCGATGAGGGCACAGAGCGCGTGCCATGCATCCGGGCATTTCGTAACCAAGGCAAGTCCACCTCGAGGTACTCATCGTCTCGAAGGTAGATCTGTGAAGCACCTAACTTTTTGTTCATGTCCTCCTTTTTAATCTTCTTGTAGTACAAGTACACTGCTTGTATACGAGCATTCGACATCATGTCCTTGGTCACCCTTGTTGCAGCTTTGTCAAACACACATCTGGCCTTAGCAGCAAGTAAGTCCTCCTGACCCTCTGGCAAACGGTACCTCTCCTAATTGGAAAAAATTTTGAGTTAGACAATTTAGTATAGACATCATAATCTTTTAAATGAAGTGAAACCAATATCATTACCCAAAAGTCCTTCCACACCCTCTGCAAGAACATTTCCTCTTGACCATCTATAGCCAACCTATAGTGGTCCCACTTCATAGCTGGCTGAGAAACACCTTTAATCACAACCATCCCCGGATAGTGGTACCGACAGAGAGATCCCAATGTAGCGTTCACAGGTCTTAACCGATTTCGACCCTCCAAGGCAACATCAATCCATTGCCCGCAGAATACAATTTTCAAGTAAAATAGATCATCAATAGTTTACTACTAACAAATTATAAGTACAAACTTACCAATCACCATGTGGCACGATCACCCTTCTTGACCTAGAGTCTATAATTGCGGGAGGAATCAAATTAGATCCCCTATACCTGAAATATACACATAATATTAAGCACAAATAGCTAATAAAATATAGAATTGTTGGTTGCTTCAAAAATTATTACCTAAAGACGGCTTCAGCATCTTCCCCCTCATCCTCTGCCTCATCACCACAATCACCACCTCCAGAAACATCATCTTCCCTAGCCCCATCTTCACCAGCCTCCTCATTCTCCTCCTCCGCCTCTGCCTCTTCACTATTCCCACCTCTAGCATCAGTCTCATTCTCCTCTTCCCCTACCTACACAAATAAAATGCAAGATTAATAAGTATCATATGAATGTAAAAGAAAATTTATATTAATTAGAACTAGAACCTCTGGTACAGCCTCCTCTGATGGAACAACCCCCCGCGAAGCGTCGTCAAGACATTTCTGGAATGCGCTTCATTGACTCTGCTGAGAACTACTGCCCATAAATAAAGAACCGTCTGCTGAACCTTGGCTTTTTGAAGATGAAGAGCCATCTTTCTTCTTGCCTTTTGAAAGCAACTTGCCACCAATATGAACAAACGACCTCATCCTATTTAAGAAAAAGTCAAAACATTAGTACGTAACAAAAAAATTAGCTAAATTTTTTGCTGGGGCGGGGGCGGTGCGGCACGGGCTGGGCCCGACCAAGTCAAGGCAAGGAGGCCCATTTTTTGCTATTTTCGTCGGCTAAGCCGACGAAAATAACGTATTTTCGTCAGCTAACGGTGCGACCTTTTTTATTTTTTCCGCGTGATATTTTCGTCGGCTTAGCCGACGAAAATAAGTGCCGGCGGTTTTTATAAAATTTTTCACCATTTCGGAGCCGTGATTTTTTTTTTTTCAAATTTTTCTTTATACTATTCCCGTCCGACGAAAATAAGGGCCAGCGATTTTTAAAATTTTTTCCCCGTTTTATTTCCGTCGGCTTAGCCGACGAAATAAAGGCCGCCGCGCATGGTGGTTTTCAAATTTTTTGTATCCTTATTACCGTCGGTCAGGCCAACGAAACTATTATTTTTTATTTAATTTCGTTGGCTAGGCCGACGAAAATTAATGATAAAAATTTCAATTTTCGGTGCGCGGCATTCGTCCAGCTATTTTCGTCGATCTGGCAGACGAAATTAACTCGCGGACCTATAAACGTCGGCCCAGCCGACGAAGATAGCAATGATGTCGGCTAGCCCGACGAAGATTTGGTTCTTTTCGTCGATTTTGACTTGGCCCATGAAATAAAATATTTATTTACGTCGGTCTCTCTGAAGCCGACTAAAATATAGGTGGCCGTCGAAACTAGATCGTTTTCATGTAGTGGTACGTCTATGTTACCTCTCGTCAATAAAGCTCATTTCATGTAATATGTGTGTGTGCTCACATGCTCGCACCCGCATTCACATATGCTCCTCTTAAGTCGTGTCTTTTCCCATTAGCATGCCACCCCGATCAAATTTGAATACCTTCGAGATCGCTCATGTATTCCATTATCAGACCACCTTAGCCAAGAGCCCTTTCGGCACCTTGTTCACGTGTGGATTGTATCCACATGAAAGCTCTAGTAGTATCGGTACTTCAACCAATTAGCCATAAACCCTTCTCTTCTATAATCAGTCATGGTAACTGCATCATATGACATGCGATGATATGGGCATATCTAAACCCTGTGATTTATTGTAAACCTAGGTACTCTCTACATGGCCAAGACATCAAGCCACATGGACCATATCATCACTCATCATATGTAGTGAAACCTAAACTTAAGTGTTCTCTTAAAGACATGTTAGCAATACTATCCTATAGTCTTTGCCCAAGATTAGATAAGACTATTATATGTATACAAGGGTACATACATATAACAACCTAACCTCCTTAGTTTGCAAACACTATATACTCAAGTGGTCATAAACCCTATAGGTAATAGTCATCTAGGAATAAAAAAATAAGGGTTTATAGACAAATTAACTCCTATAGCTCCAAATCTTTTAAACCTACAAAATCAAGCATAGAATTCAAATTGTATTTGAAAAAAATTTAGGAACCCTCTTAAAAGACAGGGCAAAAATCAAATTAAATCACATAACCATAATCTATGCATATTTATAGGTACATAGGGATTTTCTCATATTTTTCCAAAGCCTTAATGGATATTTATATATTAAGAGCATTTAGAAGAATAATTTAAAATCAGAGAAAATAAAATTTTGCCAAAATATTAAGTAAATTACATATATAAAATCCTCATAATTTTCTAAGATCAAGGATATTTTTCTGACGATTTTACCATTTTGAACTAATAAAATGCATTAAAGGAGTGATTAAACATTGCATAAAATAAATAAATGTCAATTCCCAAAACAAAATACGTATTTGGAATCCTCATAATTTTTGGACCCATTGATATTTTTCTTTTATTTTTCTGAGCTATCAATTATTTTTCTAGCCTTTAATTGGATTTACAAACCAAAAAAAAAAATAATTAGAAATTTCCCAATTTGGTAGCTTCCTGAAATGTCAACAATAGCCAATATGGAAAATATGCTTTCTTTTTATGGCTTTACACCTTCAACATCGACACACCCGAGCCTAGCCACTCCAAGCGCACACTCCCGTCGCTTGCGCGCGTCGTGAGTCCTAGGGCGAGCAATTCGTGACCCTTGAGCTGATCCACACGCCTAACATGGCCAAACGTCACTGCCGTTGCCTCCAAGTCCGGAAGCACCACCAACCATGGTGAACGCCGATAAGCCAAACATCTTTACCTCACCTCGCATCTCTCACTGCCTCGTCCTTTGCTGTCGTACACTAATCATCCCCGAGCCACCGTCGTTGCTAGAGCAACGCCAGTAAGCCCTAGCCATTGTTTTCCCCCATTTCAATTGAATCCATCATTTTCCAAAATTCATCGTAATTGATAGCTAAAGCTTCAAATTCATACATCCACAAGCATCCTAGAGCCCATAGTAACAAAATCCGACCATCTTTCCTACTCAATTTGGCTCAAGCCGCTGCTACCATTAGAACCGCCTCAATTTTAGCTCAAGCCGCCGCTACCATTAGAATCGCCATGTCGAGATCTGTAGCCCATGTAGCCAACACGCCTCGGGTTTTCCCTGTGAAAGCGGGTGCCATCATTGCCTTCCCTATTATCTCAGATACTTACAAGGTCATGCAGCTGCACCAGACACGCCCGAGCGCTGCTGGGCCATGGCCGAGCGTTGCCTGAGCCTTGGCCGCACGACCCGAGCAGTAGAACCCCACTCTGGATAAACCTATAGCACTAACGTTCACCTCATGTTTTCAAGATGCCTCTTGACCCGAATTTGGCCACAAAGCCATCGAGACGCATTGCCCTATTTTGCCATGTTCCGCGGCTCCATCAAGCAATTGCCGCTGGTGTGGACCATCTCGAGATGTGCCATGTCCATCTCCAGCCTCCTGGCACCTCCATGACCACCACCCTAGCACGCACTCGCCGAGAGACCTACCACGGCACCAGAACATGTGACACCACCACCTAGCTCCACTCCGAGCTCGCTACCAGCTAAGCCACGCGCGTTTGATCATGAACTCAAGGAACACGTTCTGCACCTTGTAGCTAGGAACCCGTAGGATCAAACCACATCATCAATGGAGCCCTGATACATCCGGAATCTTTCGGGGGAGGATCGCTAGAATGAGAGAATAGAGGAAGAAGGCATAGTAGAAAACCGGTCCAGCTTAGCAGGTTTTTCAAATTTAGGGTTGGTTCACCTATTTTTAGGTCAGTTCTACGAATATGACCAATAGAAAATGCTTAGAATAATAAAATACACTTAAATATGAATTTTGGTTGCATGAAATGACATCACAACATGTAGACCATGAATTCAAGCATATATGACATTAAATATTATTAAAAGATTGAATAAAAATTAAATATTTAGGATATAAAAAATTTGGTAATAAATTTAGGGTATGCATTGTTGAACATTCTAAGATGAATGGTAAATTAATCAAATGCATTACCAAAAGCCCATAAAACCAATTGTTTATTCATGAATATAGATTATCCACATATATATACACATTAAAGGATTAAACATTTTGCTATAAAATTTGACATGAAAACTAATGAAATATGTATATCCTTGAATTTCTTAAGATCCAAAAGCTACTAATTATTTATAAAATTGTATTTTATCAAATAAAAAGGGGATATATGTAACAGCCCAAAGTTGTATTAGTATTTTGCAAACACTTTTGAAATGTCACGTAAGGATATGATGATTTCCGTTAAATTTCTATGTGACAACACAAGTTTCTAGATTTTAAAGGCCATTTGAATTTGATGATTTTACTTGAATAAATCATTAAAAGCTAATTAATAAGTCTTGCATAGAGCCACCGCTCTCTCTCTCTCCCACGTAAGCAAATCCATTTCATGGTCGCCAAAATCGCCTGACAATTCCTTCTTTGGTCGCTTGCATGTGTCTTCTTAGCTTCGGCGGGCCCACAATCGCTGCCGATGTGACCTTCGACCATCTTTCGCCGCCGTTAGTTGGCGCCATGACGACCAAAAGTCGCTTTGTCGGTTGGCGTGTCGTCGCACCAGCACCGCCTGCCACGTTACCAATGGCTGCCCTGGTTGCACCATTGATGTCCTCGCACCACCGCTTCCTCGGCCGGTAATGCCGCCTCACAAGACGCCACCTTCACCGCCTGCTCAATTGCTCGTCGTCGCGTGAGCGAGCCACCGCCTGCTAGCTAATCGGTGCTAGAGCTCCCATGTGACCGCCTCACACCGCCGTGACCATGGGACAAAAGCCGAGCTCGGACCGAGCTTATATCTTGAAGATCAAGATCGGTCGTTTTCTCCCTCTTTTCACTCTCCCGTCGATAGCCCAAACCAGAGCTCCCTAGCCTCCACATTTGCTCGCGTTTGCTTCACCATGACCTCGTGAAGCTCCTGTCCGAAGGAATTGGTCAGAGTCGCCCCGAGCTCGTCGGAACGCTCTCGCCACCGCCGGCAGCCCGGTTCTTCCCCCTTTCTGATTTCTTCCTCTCTGGTGAGCTTCGCGGCAATTCCTTGCTCCGTGAGCTTCGCCTGACTTCACCTCACACTGTGCTCTCCTCTTTTGGCCTAGGGCTTCGCCGGTCTTCCCCAGCACTGTGAGCGAGCCGCCTCCTCGTCGACAGTCCACCCCGGGCGCCCTCGACTCCGAATAATCGCTAGGTAAGTCTCCCCGATGTCCGCCGATGCCCATGCGCTCGCTATTTCTTCATAAGCTCGACTCTAGATTATTTACTCATGTCTGCCGGTAGCCAGTTCCGCCGCTGTGCATGGCTCCCCCGCGTCCGGCCATTTCTAGCCTCGACGAGGCCACCTCTAGATGCGCGTTAGCTCACTGGTTCCAACGCACCCAAGAACTCCCCAAACGGAGCACCCTAGCTCCGGCTAGCCGTTGGCCAAGCCTCGGCCGTGCACACGCCGGCCGGAGGAAGACGATGACGGTGAGCCGTCCGATCTGCGCCAAGATCCGTGCGATCTCACCACGTCCGGTCGCTGACTGGTGGGCCCCAGCTGTCGGGTGCTCACCGGTTTAAAAACTCCCGCGCGGCTTCTATGTGTCGCTGACATGTGGGCCCTCGGTCCCACATGTCAGGGTAAGTGGAGGCGCTCCGCTTCGCCGGCACCTTCGCTCACGGTTGGCGCCTTTTGGAAAGACGCCTTCGACGTGGCTGGCTCGGCCACGAGTTTGCGAGCCGGCCCAATACTGTTCACCGATTTTTCACCTAATTTGTGAATAAAACAAAGACAGTAAATAGAAACGATTTATTTAAAATAGGTAGAGATCTTTAAAAATATTGGAAAAATTATGGTAAATACTAGGGCTTGTGATGGATTTATTAAAAATAATACCTCACACAGTAACTGAACACTTTTCCTAGATTAAATTCGTTAGCTTATTTTTAGGATATTAACCCATATAGAATAATAGCAAAAATAGATTATTACCTAATTAAACATAAGAAAATCATGGGTGTTGAAAAATGAATTTTTGACCTAGGAAAATATAATATAATCTATGGTATGATTCCTAATTACATGTTATCTCAAAAATGGCATAGTTAGTAAATATGAATAATTAGCTTAACTTTCCTAATCTATGAACCTGTTCAAAATAAGTTATTACACAACATGTTAGAATAGTAAACCTGTTGTTTTGATTTAATCTCACAACATGCAATATCATGGTTATATATATAGAGAGAATAGCTAGTGTGCTATGGATAGCACGGAGAGATCCGTGCTATCCACGGGTTTTGGAAATTTTGAGATCGAAATAGACGATCCAAACCGTCCATCTTGTTCATCTCGATGAAATCTCACTACACACCAAATTTCAAATTTTTTTTGAATTTTTTTACTATTTATTTCGTATTTTTGAAAATCGTTGATCTAATTAGCTGTGGACCCTCCAATAAGTCCAGTTTTCAAAAATATGAAACAAATATTAAAAAAATTCAAAAAAATTTGAAATTTGGTGTGTAGTGAGATTTCATTGATATGAACAAGATGGACGGTTCGATCGCCTATTTCGTCTCGAATTTGAAACTTCGATGGATAGCACGGAGAGATCCGTGCTATCCATAGCACACTAGCAAATCTATATATATATATATATAGCAAATATGAACATAATCACTTACACACCACTTAATTCCTACTCTGCTAGAATAATGAAGGTTAAATAAATTGAGGAAGGAAATACTTCAAACAAAATGTGAGTTAACATATTATAGCTATTTAAAGTACTTTAAACACGATAAAACCATATTTTCACCTATTGGGCTAATTAGGGTAGAAATTACACTATTACCTATATATATATATACATGTATTATGTGCATCATCTCGTTAGCACCCTGCTACCAATAAGGTATAAAGTATTACTTAAAAGGATCATGGAACTTTCTCGATATATAGATTCACATAGATAGTTAAACACAGGAATCGTAAACGAACGAACACGAGCGATCTCGATTGCATTTCATGCATCATTCTTTTCCTCGCCGCATTGTGTTTATGATGAATTGTTGATTCTCCGATTAGACGTAGAGGATCCGGAAGCACCGTTCGAGGACTCCGCACAGAACCCGGACTTCAATTCCCAAGGCGAGTTAATACCTACCCTTAATAGTATTGCTTTTACTAGGGAGAGGATGCACTTTCCCTAGTGCAAGTTAACATCCAATAATATCATATTGAATCCCAGATTTCTAAAGTATTTATTTTACAGTATTAAACTGCATGCCCTTTTTAAGTACTTATGCCCATTTGTTCAATCATGATATATCATGCCATTTATTTATTTGCTATCAATGTACCATGACGATGTTGCCTTGAATTAATCATCTGTCATTTGGCTTTGCTATTGATCACTTTGATTGTCGCGCCCCTTTCTCGGCTTATCTGGCGAGAACGGTCGGACCTGCACTAGGCCCTGGATCAGTAGGCTAGTGCAAGAGTTACACAGCTGGAATCATTTCATACATCGATGTCCAAATATTACATAACAAATATGATCGATCGCATTAGTAGCAAACAACATTTAAGCCTTAGTTTCTGAGACCAAGTTCATCGAGTAGCGGAAATCTCCCAAAAGGCAACTTGCAAGTTCAAAAGAATCAACAAAATCACACCAAAGAATGTGTGTAACCACACACGACTGGTGGAACGCACTAAACCCTATCTAAAGCATCTACTCCTGGTCCTGGTACTGAGGATCTCCTTCCTCATGACAATCGTAGGCATCTTCCTCGACGGGCTCCTCCATGTCTAAAGATAGATATTTATGCGAGGTCAGTGTCATCTAAACACTGGCGAGCTAACACCCAACCCAATGCATTTAGTGATAGAGGTTTCAAAGGAAAGGCTGGGTTTATTTATTTGCATGAAAGCCAGTTTTGGAAATGGAAGCCTATGACTTAGCAGTTTAACCAAATTCTCTGTCAAATTGATTATTTATCATATTTTTTTTTAATGCACAACCAAACCCATGGCAGTTTCCAAGCACTCTGCCAAACGTTCTCTTCCCACTCCCACCATCATCTTTCGAGTGTGGCGCACTCGTTGTGGATCACATTCCCCAGCAAAGTACCCGGTCTCGTCCTAGCTGGGTTTGCCGACCCACGCTAGACTCACGGCTCTCTGTAAGAATGGACCTAGATCATCCTCGGATGACGACATGAAACTGTCTTCACCTCAAGCATGGTGGCGGGCAGGTGCGCCCGCAGTCGTAACTACCCTGAATCCCCAATACTTGCACTACCGCGATGGCGGCGCGTTGTGGTGTTAGGAACTATCTCCGCAGCAGATAGTCGATGGCGTCACACTGCTGTGCATCCTCGATGCACCGTCTGGGAATCCTTGATTCAGCCCACCCGATCCACTAAGGGCCTCACCCTTATGCACTTCCTTCTTGACTAACTCGCACCCTCCGTGTGAATCACACGATGTGGCGGAACCCTCCTTTTGGGGCGGCAGACGGCATTACGCGGATCTCACCGCTCCTCTTCCATGCACTACGTATGTGGGCGATTAGCTCCTCAAATCACGTAGCCCAGCTACTTCTTCTCTTACCCAATGCGGACTTCGCTCGCATTGCGATACATCACAACCATACACACACGGCATGCCAGCCCAAAATCCAGATTAACCATATTCATTGTGTGATCATGTCCGGTGAATGTCTGTTCACTGCTCCGAGTCAATTCTAAGCCTAAAATTAATAGTTGGACCTGAGCAATGTCTAAGCAAGAATTTAACCAAGACTTAGGAGTCTAAATCAGTTTATTTAGATTAACCAGGCTACGAAGGGTGATCATCAAAGCGATCAATAGCAAAGCCAAATGACAGATGATTAATTCAAGACAACATCATCATGGTAAATTGATAGCAAGTAAATAAATGGCATGATATATCATGATTGAACAAATAAGCATAAGTACTTAAAAAGGGCATGCAGTTTAATACTGTAAAATAAATACTTTAGAAATCTGGGATTCAATATGATATTATTGGGTGTTAACTCGCACTAGGGAAAGCGCATACTCTCCCTAGTAAAAGCAACACTATTAAGGATAGGTATTAACTCGTCTTGGGAATTGAAGTCCGGGTCCTGTGCGGAGTCCTCGAACGGTGCTTCCGGATCCTCTACGTCTAATCGGAGAATCAACAATTCATCATAAACACAATGCGGCGAAGAAAAGAATGATACATGAAATGCAATCGAGGTCGCTCGTATTCGCTCATTTACGATTCCTATGTTTAACTATCTATATGAATCCATATATATATATTGAGAAAGTTCCATGATCCTCCTAAGTAATGAATCATAGCGGAATGGCCGCGAAGTGCTAGTGAGATGATGCATATGATACATATATATTTATGTGTCATGTAATTTCTACCCTAATTAACCCAATAGGACAAAATATGGTTTTCTTGTTTTTAAAGTACTTTAAATAGTTAGAATATGTTAACTAACATTTTGTTTGAAGTATTTCCTTCATCAACTTATTTAATCCTTATTATCTTAGTAGACTAGAATTTAAGTGGTGTGTGGGTGATTATGGTCATATATGCTATATATATAATCATAATGTTGCATGTTGTGAGATTGAATTGAAGCAACAGATTTACTATTCTAACATGTTGTGTAATAGCTTAATTGAATAGGTTCATAGACTAGGTACGTTAAGCTAGTTATTCATGTTTCCTAATTATACCAATATTGAGTTAACATGTAATTAGGAAACATACCATAGGTTATATTATATTCTCCTAGGTCCAAAAAGTCATTTATCGGCATCCATGATTTTCTTATGTTTAATTTAATTGTTAATCTATTTTTAATACACAACATTCTATTTTTGCTTATTTCTATATGAATTAATACCCTAAAATAAGCTTAATGAATTTAATCTAGGAACCGTGTTCGGTTACTGTGTGAGGTACTATTTTTAATAACTCCATCACAAGCCCTAGTATTTACCCTAATTTTTAAAGATATCTACCTATTTTAAATAAATCGTTTCTAATTACTGTCTTTGTTTTATTTATAAAATCCGGGAAAAATCGGTGAACGAGATCGAGTTTACCACGACCGACTCATGCCAAGCCGACCACGTCAAAACGCTTGGGAGGCGTAACCCGTGAGCTAAGGCGCCAGGATTTGAGAGCGCCTCATTAACCCTCGACATGTGGGACCGAGGGCCCACATGTCAGCGACGTGAAGAAGCCGCGCGGGAGTTTTTAAAACCCGTGAGCGCTGACAGCTGGGGCCCATCTGTCAGCGACCGGGCGTGACGAAGTGGCACAGATCTTGGCGTAGATCGGACGGCTCGCCATCATCGTCTTCCTCCGGCCGGCGCTCACACGGCCGATAGCCGACGGCTAGCCGGAGCTAGGGTGCACCGTTTGGGGCGTTCTTGGGTGCGTTGGAATCAGCGAGCTAACGCGCATCTAGGGGTGCCCTCGTCGAGGCCAGAAACGGCCGGACGCGGCAGAGCCATGCACGGCGGCGGAACCGGCTACTGGCGGACATGAGTAAATGACCTAGGATCGAGCTTATGGAAAAATAGAGCGCGCATGAGCATTGGCGGACATCGGGGAGACTTACCTAGCGATTATTCGGGGTCGAGGGTGCCCAAGGTGGACTGTCGACGAGGAGGCCGAACAGGGGAGGCGGCGCGCTCACGGTGCTGGGGAATACCAGCGAAGCCCTGTACCAAAAGAGGAGAGCACGGTGTGAGGCGACGATAGGCAAAGCTCACGGAGAAAGGAATTGCCGCGAAGCTCACCAGGGAGGAAGAAATCGGAAAGGGGGAAGAACCGGGCGGTCGGCGGTGGCGAGAGCGTTCCGACGAGCTCGGGGCGACTCGCACCAATTCCTTCGGCAGAGCTTCACGAGGTCATGGCGAAAAAAGCGAGACAATGTGGAGACTAGGGAGGTCTGGTTTGGGCTGTCGTCGGAAGAGTGAAAAGAGAAAGAAACGGGCCGGATCGGTGAGGTAGAATTTAAGCTCGGCCGAAGCTCGGCTTTTGTCCGGCGGTCACGGCTTGGTCAAGCCGGTTACAAGAGGGCTCTATCACCGATTGGCGGGCTTGGGCGGTGGCACACTCGCGTGCGGCGAGCTTGAGCGTGCTGCGGTGAACCTGGCGTGCACCGGCGACCAAGTCAGCCCGGGCTGCGGCTAGAGTCAGGACCATCAATGGCGTGTCTGGGGCACCCATTGGGCAAACTGGCGGTGCTCGGGACGCCATGAAAGACGGGCCGACAACAGTGTGGCTTGTTCACCATGGCGGCGATCATGGCGCATGGCGGCGGCGAGGGCGGGCGTCGCGTCGAGTCGGAGCGGGTCCACTGCACCATAGTGACACTCACAACCGCGCGGGGAAATCTTTGGGGAAGATTTGGCCAATGGAGGATCAATGCGCCGGTAGGGAGCAGAGCGAGCCGAGGCAGCCCAGCTGCTCGACGGAATGCTCACAAGGGCAAGACAGAAGAAGAGGCTGCCAAGTGGGTCCCATCGGGTTCCAATTGGTCAACACTGAGTCAAACTCTCAATTAGAGTCTAAACTAATATATAGAATTTTCCAGGATTTTAGAGCAATTTATCATTTTTAGCCTTATGTGAATATGT
Organism: Olyra latifolia; assembly: GCA_036346145.1. Classification (NCBI taxonomy): domain Eukaryota; kingdom Viridiplantae; phylum Streptophyta; class Magnoliopsida; order Poales; family Poaceae; genus Olyra; species Olyra latifolia. Next base: position 45,349,909 of record CM070524.1, read on the forward strand.
GTGTACATATATATATATATACCTATATATATATATATATACGTGTATGGATGATTTATGAATATGAGAATATATTCCCAATTTAAGATCTATTAGAATTTTATATTTCAACAATTTCCTAAATAGTGCTATAAATTATAAATTCCTATGCAAGGTTTATTAATTAGCTATTTGGTGGTTTATTCAATTAAAATCATCAATTTCTAATGGCTTTTGAAATCTAGAAATTTGTGTTTGTCACATAGAAATTTAACGGGAATTGTCATAATAGTACGCATTATTGCGAACGTGTTTAAAGATAACAAAGTACAACTTTGGGCTGTTACATTGATGATCACCCTTGATAGCCTGGGTAGGATAAATAAAATGATTTAGAGTCCTAAGTCTTGGTTAAAATCTTGCTTAGACATTGCTGAGGTCCAACTATTAATTTTAGGCTTAGATTTGCCTCGGAACGGTGAACCGACATTCACCGGACATGATCACACAATGAATATGGTTAACTAGAATTTGTGCCTGGCATGCCAGTGTGTGTATGGTTGGGATGTGTTGCAATGCAGACTGGGTCTGGCATTGGGTAAGAGATGGAGTAGCTGGGCTTCAGGAAAAGACGTCAAAGTAGAAGGAGAAGAAGTTAGAAGAGCTGCCTTGAGAATCAAGAAAGCAGGACGTCCTAGGAAGGATCGATGCCAAGACAATACTTGAAGAAGACCTGACAAGAAAGCAAGTCATATGTCCCCTTGTCATGTTGATCCCATTCATTAGAATGCTAGGCATCAATCTGTATATAATCATTGGTTTGTAGATAGTGCAACCCCACATAAACCATGTCCATTCTATAAGTTAGAGCCATAATCACCTTTACAAGGTAAGTAATAATATTAAAATGTTAACTAAGGTTAGTTCTTGGAGAATTAATTAAATTAACCAAGAATCAATAAAGGGCTATGACTAAGAGTAGGGATGGCAACGGGCCCCATTCCCCGTTCCCCGACGGGGAATTCCCCCATTAGTGGATGGGGATGGGGGAAATTTGTCCCCCACGGGGATGGATTTGGGGAAAAACCATTCCCGTCGGGGATGGCGGGGACAGGGATGGGGAGATAATTTCCCCGTGGGGATGGGTATGGGCCCCGATAATTTATGGTCTAGCACAATTGTTTTTTTACCATAATCCAATAATTTAACCTATCTCAACACTATTTACTTGAATGGGCTAATGGACCACTAAAGTCTAACCGACACTGATCCAGTACCCCTCTTCATCCATCAATTCATCGGCACATTACTCCTAACCTTTGCCAAAAGAGATGGTGAGGCGCGGGGACGGGTCCCCATCGGGTCCCCGCCACCCGAATGAGGACGGGGACGGGGAAAAAATATCCCCGAGTTCGGGGATGGGGAGGGGGAACGGAGAGAAGACGGGTTCGCGAGGACGGGGACGGGGTGGCATTCCCGGCGGGAAATGTCCCCGTTGCCATCCCTAACTAAGAGAGCTTAAGCTTATCCTTGCAAATGCAAGTTAGTTGGTTGTTTACTCTGTTGGATAAGATGTCACGATTGTTTATGTTTACAATCATTCGTAAATAATGTGTGACACTGGCATGTGATCGGATTATGAAGTGCTATCTCTTGCTAAGGGCGAAGGTTCTAGCATGTGACCATGGGTTCCCATGGGTGGAACAATGATAATTAATGAAACTGATGAAGTTCCCATGGGTGGCACAATGATAATTAATCTTGATGAGAGCTCCATGTGAGGAATAATACTGTGAAGTTCTTGCCCGAAGCATATAAGGATATTATGCTTTTGCCACTGAAACGTAACAATTACGCTAATCCATAGGACTGAGAAATCGGACCTGGATGTGCCCTACACCGTTATCACAATGTTTTTGCAGGAGGTGTGGAGTGCAGTCGCTAAGTAGCCCCATCTAGGCTATTAGTCAGCTGGAACGTATAGTAGATTTCCTTCAAGGTACTATGGTCAATAAGCTTGGCTGAATGAGCAAGCTTCGTGGTGATGGAGAGACCTTTTATCTACTGGGCAAAAACTAGTGTAGCGATGTAGTGTCATATCCTTGGTATCTCGACACTGATCATGTCGGGGCATTGTCTAAGTAAAACTAGGTCGGTTTTGTTGAACTAAAACAGAAAAACATCGATGGACCGTGCTTCCAGTATACGAAGCTATGTTAATGGGTGATCCCATATATCGGGGCTTAAGTAGATTTTCTCTCTTACCTTGATTATTTATCTTTCTGTCAAACATTATTTATATTCCTGTCATGTATCACTTTAAAATCATGATATACATTTTTATCACGTATGGGTTAATTGTACACTTACTATGGAACTAAAATATGGAATTAGGACATAATGAAACTAGTAATCTAGTAGGTGGGTGACTGCTAAATTGAACAATTATCTTTTCCTTCAGTGAAATCTAGTGCAAGTTAGTTGATAGTGATTTCCACATATGGCTTGTGAGTATTTGCATACGCACCCGTCTTTCATGTGGGCTGCCCATTCCAAAGGGCAGCCCTAGGTCAAAATTTCTCAGCAGAAGATCCTTTAGATGGTGAATGTGAAAGGAATGATATGGAAGAAGGATGTGACACTAGGTCTTTCGTATGCCTAGGTTGGCTTGTGGTAGTAGGTTGAACCTTTTGGTTGTAATATAAATAATATAAATAAGGGGTCTGTAAGGCATAGTCTATAAAATTCAGCCAATTGACCCTAATTTTTCCTTTAAACATGCCTTTGTTATGTAAATTAACGTTGCAGGATGATATTGTATTTGAGCACAGTTGAATCTTGGAAAGCTGTGCAGTGGTGGAACCCTGACATTTTATGTCGCAAGAACATTCCTCATAGGAGGAGAAGAGGCTGACAAGATGCGGATGAAGGAGGTGAGACCGGTAGGAGGATGGATGATAGAAGTTTGGTAGCAATGTCTAGATTTAGGAGTGAAGGTGCTGGCTGGAAGGGTTTGGAATAGACGGAGAAAGATGGTGAAAAATAGGAGTGAGGGAAAAAAGAAAGGGAAAGAAAATAGAAGTAGAATAGTGAAAAGAAAAATAAAAAGAAAACAAGTGTTCCCAGCATTTCTCCCTTTTGGAATTTGGATTTTGTCGATGATTGGGAAGCGGATTCCTCGACGAGCTTACTTCTTGAATGAGGGATCAATCATAACCCTCTCTGCTAATGTGTTGTTTTCGAGATGCGGCTAACAAATGGGTATGAAACGAGCAAGACACATGGTTTGACTTGGTTCAAACCTCTTAAGGATGAGATGTGTACTGTAGCGATATATGTGTTGATCCGGTCTCTCTCACCCTCTAAGCAAAATAAAAAAAGGTAACTACGGTATTAACTACCCCAAAGTAATTAATTAATTGTGGCCCTAAACTCTCGCCACTGGTTAACACCACGTTCGCATCACAGGTAACGGCTCCTAGGTTGTGGGCATCGTGGCGACATGGCGGCTGATCCGGGCACCAAGCATTCGTCGCCTGCTGCTTTCATCTTATGGGTAGTGCCTGGCTTGTGCCCGAGCAAGGGACTCTGTGATATTATGCTTAGACTCGAGCAAAGGGACTCCAGTCATAAATCATGACTAGCCATACTCAAGGTCGAGCAACTCCTTGGGCACATCTTCCAAGGGCACGCGTTGCAATTAAGATCGGGTCGTCAGAGATATACTCTCTCAAAGATATAGCCAGCCCCTAGGGCTCAAGTGGAAAACTACTTGGCAGGGTCTTTCCCTTGAGCCTTCAAACTCAATAGGGGATTAGAGTCTAGCAGCGAAAAAAATGATGCCGCTTCCGAGCAAGGTAAGCCTAAGGACAAGAAAAGATAACAGCATAATAGGATCATGTCGTTGCATCCGAGCAAGTGCTACTCATGAAGCACTTTACTCCAACGGTTGGATCAGTTCTCTATCTGTTAGAGTAAAGCCTCACACTAGTGCGTTTAGACAAGACTATTTTTGAAAACTGTGGCAATACGTAGCGGCTCTGGGGCGAGTGGGAATGGACACGGGTCGTTTACGTCTCCCCGTGTGCGTGTCTCTCTAGTTGCCTTTATTCGTTCTATAAATCCACGCTGCTATGGTGAGAAATTTCTCTATTTGCTCTTTCGCACCTAAACCCTAGAAAGCACTTAATGCTCAAATCTCCCAAGTTATCCCTTCCCCTTGTTCTTGTTTGCCTTTGCCCTCATCCACCGAACCTCATGGCGAAATTTGGGCTAAGCAAGACCATAGAGGCGAGGCTAAAGGAACTTGAGGTGCAAGGGCACCTCGATGGTGGGTCGTGGTGTGCCGTTGGCAATATAGCATTCCCGGTGGTGAAGGAGAGCAAGATCGTCTCCTGCAAGTTATACTTGATCAAAGGACTCACATTACGAATGTGAGCTCCTCAACTTCATCCTTTTTCTTGCCACCTTCGTGTACCTCTGTAAAGGATTCCTAGGCGACGTGCCCATGTAGAGTCTTTTCTTCACTTCTACGACTTGCACCGGATCGACGGGAGCTCCGCCATTAGGTGCGATTACTTCTACCTCTACTTTGTCTAGTCATACTCGTATCAGAGCTTCTCTTTCAAGGATTCAATCTGCAGATGGACCGGGCATTGGTTCGACCTAAAGAAGGCAAAGAAGGGCAACCTCTACTTCAGTAGGAAGGTCCCCCAAAGAAGGAACTTTCTGTGACACCCAAGTAAATAAATGAATAAATAAATAAATAAAATACTATTTTGTTTGAACATCGCAACAAACAAAATGAATTTCACTTGTATATCGCAACATTCAAATTGAATTTTTCACTCATACTAAAGAACCCACTAACATTTTATGTACAAGTAAACCACAGTTTTATTTACAATCATAACAAATTACATTCTTGCTCTCTACTAAATAATAATAATAATAATAATAATAAATAAATAAATAACAATATATTACAACAAAATTACATTTAAAACTACAATTGCTTAAAATCTCAATTTCTCCTAGAATTAATACTACAAGAAAAATCTCCTCTTTCTTCCTTTTCTTTTCTTCTTTCATTTTCTCATTCAACCCAAAGGTAATCATGCCTAGCTCGTCGCCGTGGCTTGCATGCACCCCGCCCACGCAGCCTGGTAGACACGTACGCGTATACGTACGTGTACTGCAAGAAATCAACTCCTGCAGCCGAAGCAAGCCAACCCCCAAATCCCAAGAGCAACCCAACTTCAATTCTCCCCAAATCCAACCAGCACAGCACCAGGAGCAAGAAACGTCGTTGATTGAACCAGCTACGACTAAGGTAGCCTTCAGCTTCCTTTGCCCGGCTATCAACGCCGCTACACCCATCGCCGGCGTCGTTCCCCCGTACTCTTGCACAGCCGCAGCTCCTTGCGTCTTCGCCGGAGCTGCCTCACGTAGCCGCCGCCCCAGCCCTTCCCCTGCGCCACATCGGAGCCAAGCCGCCCCAGCTCTTGCCGGCCATCGCCGACGTCGCCGTCGCCGCGCCAACCCGCCGCTAGCCGTTGAACGCCTCCCCTCGCCCTGCCGCCCAAGCGCCGGCCTAGCCGCCGCTCGGCTTCTCTGCTTCGCCGCCTTGCTCCGCCTTCCGCCGCCGGCTAGACCCCGCCGTAGCTCCAGCCGCCGCCGCCGCCGGCCAACTTTCTTCCCCCCTCCCCCCCCCGGCGGCCCCTCTCTTCCTTCCTCCTCCCTTCTCTCTCTTTTCCCCTCTCCTTCTCTCTCTCTTCCTATTTGCTTTCTCTCTCTAACTCCTCCATCCCACTCACTTCTTATCTGGTGGAGACCTGGTGATCAGTATGGGCCATATAGTGGGCCGAGCTACAGTGGTTTTCGTTTTATTTTTCTTTTTCTAGAATTTCTATTAGTTTCAAACTTCCATTGCTTGTACCGAACTCATCCGATCTCCGAATTGGGTGATTCAAGTTTCTAAAAATCCATAAAAATCATATCTATCTTCCGTAATTTTGTATAATTTTTAAAATTATATTGCTATATATGTATTTATTGGTTGTTTTTTATTGTTTTGCGTGCGATAGAACGATCGGATGCCGAAGGGGAATTTCTTGACGCCGCCAACGCACCGCAAGAGTACGACTACTCCGAAGGCAAGTCTTTCCTTAGAATCCCAATTTTATAGCTTTGCCAAAACTGCTATGTTGATGAAAACGTATGATCATATACTGTTACCTAGTGCATGTGTTTGTCCGACATATGCATCTACTGATAAAGCCTCTACCCTAGGATAACTTATGGAAATATCGTCCACTGTTTTTAAATAAGAGATGCTTAATATTGCTCAGTTAGATATTCGGGATCATATCCCAAATATATGATTTAGCTAGGAATAAAATCCAGAGATTTGATGAATCGCTTGTGTTGGGATCTGGGATTCGATTTATTCATCTTAATTAAAATTTAACCAACTAATAAATAGGATCGGGAGTGGATGGATTGTAAGGTGGGTGCACTTGAGCACGAGAGTTGGGTTTGTGTTGGTTGCCGCTCCGAGAATAAGGACCGAGCCATATGACTACTTTACTGAGTATTTACATCGCATGAATCGCAAGCCGGTATGGGACGGGCCTAATCTAAAGGAAAAGAAATGTCGGGATTACTCACTGTCCTTGCACGGTGGATGAATTGAGAAGTGCAGAGTTGAGAATTGAGAATTGAGAAACATCACCGGGGTATTGCCAGAGACTTGTGCTGAAGATTTCTCTGGATACCTGTGTGAAGCAGGTACGATAGTGTTTAAACCCGAGGTTAATTTTCTAGAGGATTTTGTTATGGTATCCTTCGACGGGAGGGTATTGTATCTTGTGGGTAAAGCGTACAACCTCTGCAGAGTAAAATCATTTGAATGGCCGTGCCCACGGTTAAGGGCGGACAAGGTGGGTTTCACATTGTCGCATCACCATTCTTAATATGACATGGGTAAGGTTATTCCGGCATGTGTGTGCCGTTGCTAGATGAGAATCAGGAGTTTGAAATATGAGAATTGAGATTTGAGTATTGAGAAATGAGACATGAGAATATGAGATAATGAGTTGAGAACTTGAGACCTGAGAGGATAATTATTTCAATTTTGTTTCTTTTGAGAATTTCTATTTATTAATATATGTTTCTTAAATGCTTTTACAATTCTAAGTGAAATGCTTTTATGCAAATTAACCATCAGCTTTATTAAGGTAAACCTTAACCCGGCCCTTCCTAGGAAGAACTTGCTAGCAGTCAAATGCTAACCCTGCTAGTTATGCGGGGCTGTTTATTCATTGAACAGGTCAAGATTACGAGGACACGCAGGATAACGTTGAGATCTTCCCGGATGATGCTCCGGACTACTAGCCGTTTCCCTACTCAACGTGTGCCTGTGGCCGTGATGGGACACTACTTTTGATTGTAACTATTTGCTCCTTTTTAATATGTGTTATATTCCTCCGCTAATGTAATATATTACTCCGCCGCACTCTGAATTATTTTATTAGCTAATGCAGCTCTGTTTTGGTATCATGATTCTGTTTCACTGTGGATATGAGCATTGATCCTTGGGACTCATACCGGTAACACAGAGGGGTCCAGTTTGGTAAAAACCGGGGTCCCACACTTTCCCAACCAAATGTCCAACCGGATATGGAGAGGCGGCTGAACATGATATGTTTTCACTGTTTTCCGGTGGTTTTGGCGGTTAACCGCCGGTTTCTAATGGTTTTTGACGGTTTTTATTGCCTTTAAACCCAAATGTCTTAAAATACAATTCCACTCCATTTCTTTGCAAAAATGACCATGAAAATGATATCAATTTAATTTTTTGCTTTGTACAAAAAGTTCTAAAAAACTCCTATTTGTTTAAAGATTCTTTGAATTTTCTTAGATTTTTTAATTCAAATTTGAATTTTGAATTTGGGCCGGACAAAAATCAATGGTTTTCGAAACCGGCCCCCACCAGTTTGGTGGTTAACCGGCGATTTTTACCAGTTTTGTAAACCCTGCAGCCCCCGAGCACGGAGGATGCTCAGATCTGTGAGGTCAGCTCAGGAGCTCATCTCCCCGAGCACTTGAAGAAACCTCTAACGTCAATCTGGCAGGCGTGGCACAGGCCGAGGTCGGCAAGACTTCTTCAAGCAAGAGGAAGCGCCCCTCCAGTGGAGCTTTCCTGAAGAGGGTCAACGTGGAGAAGGTCTTGAATGACTTGCAAGATAAACTTGTCCATTGGAGCCAAGAAGTAAGTGCCGGCCTCGTAGAGCAGCAGAAACTGGAGCGCGAGATAGCAGCAGATCCTTGGGCTTGGTGCATAACTCACAACCCTAGCCACTCATTTGTAAGAAGGTCTCGTAAACTTTTGTGGATAATGAAGCTATTTTGTAGTTATTTTGTCTCCACTCTCCTCTTCGCGTGCCCTTGGTCGAGAAAAACTGCAAAACAGGAACAAGAAAAACAAAAACCAAGAAGCAGACACTAGCATGCAAGTATACAAGCAAGTGAAAAAAGAGAGACACAAGCGTGTTTTTAGTAAATCATGGTAGTGTGCCCATATCCAACTCTGCTGTGGGCAAGTGTTATGCACGTAGATTGCGAGCATGGACTTGGTCACAGGAGAAAGCAACACGTGCCTATATGCTACCTTAGTTTTGGTTGTTTAGAATATGTAAACCGAGGAAAGATCTAGAATTAGCCAGAGAGGGTTTGTATGCGATGGATATAGGCTTATGTAGGCAGAGCTCTTTGGTAGTGAGCTTAGCGGTTTTAGTAGCGTTAGACTTAACCAGATATCATACTTGCGTCTACGGGAAAATAACTAACTATGAAAGATATGAAGTGTTTGCTTTGATTTCCTGAAAACTCATTCTGATGTTTAGAGCAAGTGAGGATAGGATATCCCTGTGGGTAATTAACTAGGTCAGCTTATCTAAAAATAGAGCCCATTGACATTCAGAAGCCTTAATCAAGAACGAAGATCATCGAAGCAAAAGAGCCAAGTTTTATTAAAACGTGGGAACAAGAGAGAGAGCTAGGGATTACATATGGAATTTATAGAAGCTGGTCAATGTTACACATGTTATTGAGCTCTTGACCATCCTTCATGGTAGGCAAACAGCCCCGGGACGTGTTGCCAACATGACTGTGTATGGACCCTCCTATCTAGGAGTTAGCTTGTTGGCTTTGGACAAGTCCTGCATTCGACGCAGCATGAGGTCACCAACTTGCAAGGTTTTTGGTTGGACTGATTTCGTCACGTCCTATTTCAATGTGAGGATTGGACTTTTAGCAAAATGGCCAAGGCTAGAGGCAGGGAAAAAAAAAGGTGCATGAGACTATCCTTTCTACCACCTTTTGGAGTTTGGCTTGCACCAGAGAGCATCACTACCACTTGTTATGGTGCGAAGGGTGGTTGATTGTGATGAGAAGCCTGTCATGCTGGAGGTAGCATCATTCATGGCTCATGCAAAAAAGAAGATCATGACATCTTTCTCTACCTAAAACAAGAAAGCTTTGCTCAATCGTATTATCTAGATAATTGATCATCGTTGGAACAATCAAATGGAGACCCATTATATGGAGTTGCGCTCTATTGAACTCATGAAAACTCCATCCTAAATAAGCTATATGAAGAGTCAAAAGCATGTGTTGCAAAGCTAAGGGGTTATTTCAATGACGTTCTTGCAAAATTGGTACAAGATGAAAGGCTTCAAGACAATATTGATAGCCAAGCCGTTCTCTAGAAGCTCAAAATGGTGTATTTGCAAATAGATTGACAATGCAACACGCAGAAGCAAGGAACCCTAGTAAGTACTTGAAAATTTTAGCATCTGTGTTTTTGAATTTCATCATGTCAATTTCAATTTATTTGCCATTCTAGTTGATTAATGGCATACATATGATGCCCAATGCATAGAGCTACATAAGTTTGCAAGGCGCATCATTAGTCTTTGTGCTTCATCCTCCGGTCGTGAATAATTGGAATATAATTGAATTTCTAAGTCATTATAACCAAGCATTCAATTTTAGCTCCTATTTTCTTGACCTATTGTTTGCTTTGGTTGTCATTTGTTGATTCATACTAAGAAAAGGAACCAGTCAGAACACAAGTGTGAATCCATGTGATGAGTATATGGACAAAGTTTGAGGGGTTTGTGGGATTTTTGGTTAAACTTTGAATTTTCTGAGAATTAAACCCCTCAGTGGCTCGGTTTGGATTTGAACAAGTTTTGAAGTGTTTCTGAAGTGATGGATGGCAGGAAAAGGTTCTAGGAAGGTCTTGGAAGCTTTAGGAATTTTTGAAAATTTTCTAGAAATTTTTGAAGTTCAGACCGGTTTTGTCTCAGCCAGGAGCCAAATGGTCCGGCTAACACTAGGCGTGTAAGCCGGACAGTCCAGCTAACACTGTCACCCTTTTGTCTGAGAGGTTCGTGTGAGGGAAGTGTTAATCAGACGGTCCGGGTTGGAGCTGGACGGGCCAGCTAACACTGGACGTGTAAGCCAGACGGTCCGGGCTGGAGCCGAACGGTCTAGCTAATACTGGGCAGTTTCGGGTTGAGACCCGTTTTGGATGAATTTGACTTTTTCCAATCCCGATTTTTGATGTGATCTTTTGGGAATTTGTGTATGGACTAACTTGTAGGTGATCAAGGTAAGTTGTGGATTTTTTGATGGACTAATCCTTGTGGTACAGGTCTTGATGGATTGTGGTCGGTGACGTGTCGGGACGCGATCTGGAGGATTGGGGGTCCAGAACGGCAAGGATGTCACGCGTGACGGTCGGACTCGGACTTGGGGAACGCAAGGATGGCGTGGATGACGGACTTGGACCGGCGTGAGGATCCAAGGCTCGGTAGGCGATCAGGTGTGTCAGAAACTTAGCGGTCAAGTCGAGTTAAGTGACAAAACCCGTGTTTGTGTTGGGTTTCAGGTTAGCCCATGTTAGGCTGTGTGTGAGTGGTTTAGGCTCATATAAGTGGCTGGTTGAGTGGGTGAATCCTAGCCATTGATGAGGCTACTTGAAAGCCAAGAAAGTTATCAAGAGTGGAGGTTCACCTGGTTGCCCTATAAAAGAAAGAGTAGAGGGGGCTAGCTCTACCAAGTTTTGAGCTGAGATTTCGTGGCTTGTATTATGATCTTTTGTGAGCTTTGCCCACCTAGGTGTGGTTGTGAACAAACCCTCTCAAGCAATAGAAACTAGTTATTCATATCGTGGCTTCGTTCTTGTTTAGTTCATGCGTTTCGATCTAGTTTCTTTAATCGTTTTTGTTGCAACTAGTTCTCTTGCCTCACCTTCCTCTACTTGATGCTGATCCATGATGCCTTAAGGTTGCTCATATGGTTTGAGACCTTTCTTGCAACCTAGGAGAGGCTAGAGATCAAGCTCTTTCCACTTTTGTTTTTGTTGACAGATTAGTTCTTCCCACGCAGTAGTCAGTGTAGGCTTTTTAGAAAAATCATCCAAAATTATTTTTGTGTGATTCATGTGAGAGAAGGTGCATGACTTCCATATCTACCTGTACTAAAAATCTGAAGTCCATTTGACGCACGGTTTGGGAGCTATGAGGTGAATACCAAGCCCTAAATTTTCTGATCGAAGTTTTCGGCAGAACCTCCTTTTCTTTCTGTTTGAATTTATCTGTACTTGATCTTGAGATGAAATTTGGAGGACAGATACGTGACTCATATTTCTCCCCTGAGAAAAATCCATAAAATCATTGGAGTCACAGAATGAGAGAAATTACCTCTTGATCTAAGTATTTTAGTTCTGGAATTTTCTTTTAATTTCCTGAAAGTGGCTTTAGTCGTTTGGATTGTTTAGCTTTTGGTAAAGCCTCTTTTGCTTTGATTCCTCTCTATTTAGACTCTCAACAACCAGAAATATAGCTTAAAAATTTCCCACATATTTATATAGATTTCATTCGTGCTATCCGGGGTATATATAGTTATTGAGTTTTGTAAGGGTTGGTGGGTTCGAGGAGCATCGTTTCGAAGAAATTTCTTCAAAGCTCCCATTCACCCTCCCCTCTAGTCGCCTGGTTCGGTATTTCAACAAGAGGTTGAATGACTTGGTTTATGTTGTAGATAATAGAAAGATGACACATATAATAGAAAGATGACAAGTAGGTTTTAAAATAAGCGCGAGGAGACCACGAACCATGACCCATTAGTTTTGGAAGAGTTCGATTGAGACAATGAAATTTGTTACCTCATTTGCCAATTTAGGTCAAGGTCGTCGTGAGGGTGAATGTGACCTTACATGGGATCAAGTTGAGGAAGCCATTAGTGCATCACATAACCTTTAAGATTGCAATTTTCCTAGGAGTGTTGATGGTAGGGGGTGAGAAAGGTTGAAGTAGAAAACGGTCCACATTCGGAGTCAAGCAGTGAAGAGGAAGACGAGGATGTTGTAAATGATCTTGATGTGGATGACTTTGGTGACCCTGTAACCAGTGATGTTGAAGATGATAATGGAGAATACATGAGTCATCCTAACATTGTCAATTATTTGAGAGATGAGATTGTTGGAGACTTAACTATTACCATTTGCTATGTTATGACTTATTGATGTGAACCTATGTTCCTATGTTATTTTGTAGCCTACACGATAAGGGTATGTTGTCATAGTCATATCTTACTATCTACCATAGCTATGTGTCCATGACATTACCTCGTCACGCACCTTATCGCATACAAGTATGAAGATAGTGGCACACCACGTCTCGCCTTACCGTCATGACAACCATGCTCTGAACCCATTAGGATCCAGACGTCGATCCATGTGATCAGGATACGGCTTCTTGTAGCCGAGAGTGCTCCTTTGGTTGGATTTCAGACTGTTCCCTCAGAACAACAGTGATCTGATCGACTATACTAGCCGACTGCTGCAGGAGAGATTGATAATAGTCGACTTGTTGCCCCAAGCATATACTCAGGCATATATGTAGCGCTGCAGAGCCAAGCCGATCTGCGGGCTCACCTGACCTCTTTGTGGAGCATAATTGAAGGCGGGAACCGGAATAGGTGATGCTGTCGGAAGGTTTGGTCCCCATGGCTCAGGGATTGTTGGGTTGATGATAGTATTTGTCGGCTGAGGGACTTCAGAGTCAGAGCTAACGCATAAGGTGTCGTTGGGATTGCAGTCGTATCCATGGATACAACGCCTGCCAATCAGTTCCCAATAGAGTGGACGGAGGTAGGGCCTGGCTTATTGGCAGGATTGGAGCATTTGAAGCCGACACATGCGAAGCCGACGCTTGTGGGGCTGAAGCCTAGCTCCAGCCATAGCATCAAGGACATGGCTTTGGACGATAGTGTACGCTTGATAAGTCCAAAGTGGTGCTGCCAGACTCGACAGATTTCTAACCAGTCAGTACTAATTCATGTGTCGCGTCCGTCACGCTATTGGTGATAATTGGATTAAGAGTAGTAACCAACGCTAGAGATTGGTTTATTAGAGCTTGACACACAGACTTGTGAATCAACTCCGATTTCTCAGCCTAGGTGGCTTGATATCGGCTGCTGGAACTTGGAGCATTATGTGCAATCGTTGGAGGAGCGGCCATTTGGACAGGAACCCTGTGCCTAGTCTTTCTAAAAGACTCGAGATACGCATTTCTGAGCTCTCCTAGCCGATTATTTATCTCCTGTTGGTTCAGGAGTTAAATCATCGGATGTGACAGCTATAATAGTCTCTAGGGTTACCCACCTAGCATGCCAAAAAGTATGTTAATGCCAAATGTTTTAGATTGGCTAGACACACTGTAGAGCTTAATTAGGGCCTTGGATCAAGGGTTCTAGATGTGCTAAAAGATTTTACCTAAAATTGGTAAGGTAGGGAAATTAATCAGTTTTCATTAGCCGATTAAATCTAACAAGATCAGGAAAACCTGCTAAAACTTGAGAAGATTCAAAAGAGTTAACAGAATCAAAGTATGGCAAAACTCTCGGCTAAAACTGTGTTTAAACCAATAGATTTGAGGATAGCCGATATCGTCGGCTTAAACCAAAGTCTAATGCAACAGATCTAAGGGTAAATAGACCACTACTAAGCTGATAAAATCTAACTAGGTGAGAAGAACGAGGGTAAACAGACTATCGGCTAATTAATAAACTAACATGTTGATAGAAGAAGGATGAGAACCTAACCCTTTGCTTAAAATAGCGATGTGCAATAATATTAAGCAAATATAATATTATGATAAAGCCAAAGTTAATACAAGCCCGTAGATTCGCTTAATCAAGACAGTATGTATTTGCAAGAAACTTAAAATGAATTTGTATCATGTAGTCGATAAAGAAGACGATATACAACGAGTCAATTATGAACAAATACAACAAAATAGACTAAATATGACAGAAAAGTAAAGGGGGGAAAATAATAGATTTGATTGATTCGGTGTTGGATCCTTTACATGCCAGTATCAGCTACATATTTATACTAAATTGCTACCTAATCGACTAGGATGTATGTACTACAGACACCGACTCATACTTTACACAGTTTCCTAAGACTTCTAATTTTACCAAATTTATTCGATACGGATTTTCTCCAAACTTTTCTATATTGGCTTGCAAATATTATTTTCAACTTTGTTTATCTAGCCAATTTTCTATAAATTCATTCTAGTTCCTTCTAGAAGCATATCGTCTTTTTCAAATTCTGGTGCCAATACATGCCTCCAAGTTTTTTTTCAAGCTAACAAGAGTTAAGTACACCGTGAGGATTTAGGGAGGTATGAGTACGACTCATTTATCCTGCATTTATACCTGTTAACTCGACAAGAAGATGATGATAAGATAATGCAAATTAAAGTATTATTAAAACTCTCACTATATCTCACCTGCAATTTTAGGATGAACAGAATCACCGAGGATATGAAGTACAAGCTCAAGAACGTTGCTACTCCCACAATGAAATTATGTAGCAATCGCTTGTTGTCCTTGGATGGAACAAATGCAGTCTTCAGTGTATGCGTGAGTTCAAAGATCCGTAGAGAGATCTACAAAGAGAATAATGTAGAGGTTAGCCTTTGAAAAAAATACAAGTAATAAAAAGGGATACAACTGTATAAAAATAACAACAACTTACAAAAATATATATTGTACTGGTCAGAAGAAAATTCAGAAGTGGGTAATTCGGAATTATACTAAGCAGCCACCTTGGCTGGCCATTAGGCACGCCAGACCTGCAAAATTAGCATGAAACATAATTTGAGTAAATTAATTGTTTAAAATTTCCAATTCATCACACAATATCTGCTTGATGTGGGAAGGAAGAAATGCTTGCTGAAATCTAACTATGTTGAAGACAACTTGAAGAGATGGAATTTATCAATGTTTTGGTTGATCTTTAGTAAAAGATTCTCAAGTAGCCTATTGTTTTTGTTTCATAATCCACCATGATTACAGGACTCCCCCTATAGATCATTTTGTGCATGACATCATAATCCAGGTTCGGCTTGAAGCGTATTTATCTTGTGCCTTTCTCTTAGACATTTCAATTTATAAGTCCTACCAAAGTTGTCAATTAGAGGACTCTCACTATAGCTTTCAAGAAATCAAGTCCACATATGGCCACAAAAAAAACAATATTAGTGAAACATAATCATCAGCACATGGAATGTAGGCTGTAATAGTCCTGACCATTAGGTATGCTTTATTCACAGAATCTTATTTAAACAAGAAGCTTAGCATAACATGAAAAGAAAAAAAAACCAAAAGCAAGAATAGCCTTCTATTCTGAAAACAATGCGTGCATGCCTATGACAAAACAGAGTTTGCCCTACCTGGTACAAAGCAGAGTTTACACATGTCAGTATGACAATTACTATACCAAATAGGGTGGCTTTCTCGTCAATTAAATCAGAGGCTTCCATAGTTACTTCGAAGGAATTAACTTTTTTGCTTCTTTTTCCCTATGTATTGCTGTGTTACTTGGACATGGGTGCAGGAGTCGGAGTCCAACTCGAGTGATTCAGCAAAAAAATTTTGGACACCCCAAATAATACCACTTGTAATCCAACATGGGTGTCAGAATCTGACACGGGTGTGCGGGTGTCCGACTCGGCAAAAATTAGGACTCTGGTGTCCGAGTAACATTGATGTATTGTTTGTATTTTGTAGCTCAAACTAGATGGGTACTGATTATTGAGTGGTCATACTCAACTGGATACAACGGGCAGGCTTAATTGCTAAGCTCAATTTGGTTTCATCTATTTTATATTTTGTTGGCTTTCAATAAATAGTGTTGATTTATGCAACATCACATCATTACAATGGCAAGAATAGTTAAGTGAAGACAGAAACTTTCAGTACCTTAGCCATATATGGATCTGTGATATGTATGTCTCCAATGTGATTTTACCAAGCCAGCTACAAAATAAAAGCTAATAAAATAGCAGTCTGTACTTTAACTCAGCTAATAATGTAGTTATATCTTCTCAAAAAAAAATGATGTAGTTATGTAGAGGAGTAAATGTTCCTTAGATAAATGAATGGACTTACGTGAGGAGGGCTAGTGAGTGGCTTCGAAAAAGTTGGGTGAAATTGCGCAGACAAATATACACGCTGTGACATCAAAATAAAACATTACATGACTAGCAGTTTTTTCGTGATGGGAACATGGTAAATATTTATATGAATGGTTTATCAAAATGTGTCAAGTACTCACGTAATGGGGATCCATGAGGTATAAGGATGATATTTGTTGTACGTAAGCTTATCCAACTTGTAGACATATTGAAACCACAGATAACCTACCTGAACGAGAAATCAACCGAAGAAATATAAATAAGTTAAATGTTTATGAAATTTGGAAAAATAGATCATTTAACCCACCAACAAGGAAATCAACACAATAAATGTCTTTATTGTCCTCCGCCGCTTTGTTTCAGATCCTTCTAGCTTCTCCATTAATCTTTCAACCTTCAGTGGATTATAAACACAAGGTTAAAAGAAAAAAATTGTTCAAAATAAACAGTAATTTATTGTCATGTTTCAGCATCCCATATCATAGCCATAAGGGCTACCAGGCACAGCCGGGACGCATGCCCAAAGCAGCAACAAGGTGTGCTGAGCATGCCGCATTAAAGGGCTGCAGCAAGGGGAGATAGTTCAGCCGTTAGTTTGTTGATTGAAGATCAAATTGATTTAGGGTTATTTCCTTGGTTTATACGCTTATTTGAGTAATTAAGTTCAAATTGTTAGGAAGGTTGTCTCATGTATAGCTACCACATGACTAATTAAGGATAGGCCAAAATAATATCTAAACTCCTAGGCCCCTTCCTTCCCAATGAAATCATGATGGGACCCAGTTGCATGCCTCTCCTATTGGCTGGACGAGCCATGCAAATTATGGTGGGGCCCAGCTGCATGCGATGTCTAGAGAAAGTGCGGTTTGTTTTTTCCTGATTTTATTTTCTAATTTTAATATCTATTTTATACGGTGTCCAAATTGCATAGAACAAATTTTGTAATTCATATAAAATCTCAACCTACCCATTTTTAAAAATTTTATAATTTTTATATAATTTTATAATTTTATAATTTTTTTGTACCTTATTTGAATTTATAAATTTTTATTTTACTATAGAAAAAATTGGCACATTCAATTGACAACAAACCAAACATACCACTCATCTTATCAAAATTTGGCAACCTCCAATTGGCTTTAATCCAAACGACAAAAATTTGCCAACGAATTGGTCATGCCCTCAATTGGCCATGACCAATCCATTGGTATGGCAAGTGAGGGCTATGAACCAAACACACCTTTTGTGTCCCTACTCCTGTGTGTATTGCTTCTCTCCTATCCAACACTCCACTAGAACAGCATTCCCTCAACAGTCCACCCCCCAGGTCCAGGGCCAAGGCCACTCACTGCTCACGTCTAGACCAGTTCAAATGCCAGGTGGTCCAGGCCTAAAAGGCCAAGTCTGGAATGGCCAAGCCTGAGACTGGCCTGGCCAAATATACGCTGAGCCTGAAGCTAAAAAGACCCACCAACTGTACTGTACAAGGATACATGAAATGCAATGGCAAAGGTTCAAGGAAAATACATTTGGATGGTAGTATGCATATATCATTCCAGCAATCCAGATATATCTGTCAAGGCCAAATCTAAAATGCCACTCATGCAATAGCGGAAGATTTGCTTTCCTAGGGTCGGGATCTCTATAACCTGCATCCAATGGGTATCGGTCAAACGTTAAGCATATGAGCTAACTTCTGAAGAAAGCAAAATAATAAAAACATTACTCTTTACCTAGAAGAAATGTCAATGGGCTCCACACAGTATCAAAAACACCAGGCACCTCATAAATTATAATCACCATCAGAAAGCAACAAATGATCTTGGTTGCCATCACTCTTCCGATCTCATTATACTGGTTAAAAACAGCAAGTGTTCCATATAACATAAGAGTGAATACTGTGTGCATGGGGCAAATATAGTAGAGTGTATAGTCATTGTTCAGGACAACACAGCAGAAAACCACAAAGAAATTAAGCCGCCACATCATCTGCAGTATAGCAAAAAAATTTTTAATGCAAGACGAAATATATAAAGCACCATCACCTTGGTAAGAGTAAATGCATACCTGTGCAAAACGTGCAATGCTAAAATCCTTCCGTACATAGTAGTAAGAGAAGTTTCCAAATCCAGTCAGAAATACATAACAAGCAATGAACACACGAATCGCATTGTATATCTCTTTTGCGGCGAAGTAGTGATACAGTAAAAACATGACCTGTAATTGAAATTGTTAGAAAAGGTTCTTCCTTTCCATTGGTTAAACAGCCTGATAAAAAAATGTAGTAATTGGCAGCTACATCATAAATATTTAATTATAATAATTTGGTTCACTTTCATACGTTGATTACACTGGCATCACCTTTTGTTAAAATAATGGTAACTAAAATGCTCTATTGTCACCATATGTAATGTTGCAATCAGAATTCTTAAGTTAATCTGAACTAGGGGTTCAGGGCTTAAGGCACCAGTCACTGGGCAACTGGACCAAGACAAGGAGTTGAAAGAAATTGCTCTTGCTACAACAATTTATGAGAGATTCCCTGTGGACCTTAATGATCTAGAGTTATTTTTTCAACTAATAACAATATCACATTGAGAGAGAGGAAAAATGTTTACAAACCCTGTTTAGAGGTGGGTTTTTTTTACTAAATCTGAAAAATTCTAAGAAAAGGTGGACCAAACTGTTACTAGTTTCCAGAACTCTGATCTGTGGTGCAGATAATATTTTGGGATCAAAAGAACATAAAAGAGCCCTACTTGTTCGAATTAATAGAAGAAGGTTTGGTCAACAGAAAGAAGAAAGAAAAAAGGAAAACAAGATATGAAAACACTAATTTTTCTAGTAGAGCAAAGATACAAGCACTGAGAAGTGGAACAGCAATGATACAAGATAATATCTCACCGTTAATCTCTTGATTGTCATGAAATCTACTTAGTAAATGGAGAACACCAATGAGTCCTCTAAACCATAAAACCATAGTTTTCTTCTTTTAATAACCTACCGCAGATAACTGCTACATATATATGCTCCGCAATAGGTGATTTCGGGGGCACCCCTTCTTCGAACCGCACGCCTAACGAAGCAACATGTGGCCGGGGCGAAGGAGTAGCCTCAAAAGGAAACTCAACACTTAGCACTAGGGATACCGGAACTTTGTGAGTGGATGTATATTTCTTGCCTTAGAGGTCTTGAACCACCTTGCATGTACACACGCTTCATAGGGGAAACTTTTACATTGGAAGGACCAAAACACCCATACAGATCTACAAAAAGTCAGGTTAAAATGGTCTTTCTAGCTAAATGACCAAGCTGCCCCGGCACAACAACTAAAGCAGAGCTACAACTGTATTTGGGTTCCTTTTCTAGAGACCTTTGGATCGGAATGTCCTCCCATTGTCATACTAAAGTGATGGCAATGATAGCAATTCCACCATCCAGGCGGTTCAAGCTTGTCTCCTCTAGAAGGATCCCATGATGTTTATCCTGACATAGGTGTGGGCCCCCCATGTACTGTTTGTCTCCTAGTCTACCTTGGCCGCTAAGTTGGTCCTCCCTTTGACAAGCTCCGCTGGCTCGGATGGGGCAGAGCTCGGGACTAGTTCCCTTGAGGACTGTGAGCGAAGGTCGGGCGGTGCTCCTGCTCCCCTTCGCCTTGAGGGTTAAACCGAGGCGATCCCACCTTGCTTCAGTGATGCTGGCAAGTAGGGTGAGAAGGTCAGGAGGAGCCTCCACTTTGTTTCGCATCCCTCGGCCTTGCTCCATCGGCCCAAGCAGGGCAACCTCCAAAGAAGCGGCGAAACCGGCACCCTGCTTCGCCTCACCTTGATTCGTCAAGTAGGGGTGGGTGTACTGCCCCCACAACATATACTATATACATTAGTTTATTTTAACATTCAGACCAAACCACATTACCAATAGAGTACTTTTTACTATACTACCATTGTGATAGTTGAATGTGAACCTCAAAGAAATGATTCTGTCTAAGCATATCACCCCCAATATGAAGGTATTAGTGTTTTGGTGATTCATAATTCCTAAATCACTGAGACTGTCAGATTTTTTGCTTAAATTATTTGGATACCTTTTTAAACGTTTTTGACCTTTTGACTCTATTTCTCGAAAATCTCGAAGTCGCAAGATAAATATTCTCAAATCCAACTTCAATTATTAGTTTTGGCTTTTCAAAGTCACTAGTCAAAGCAGTCAAAGTTTAATTTTTGCAGAAGTTTTAGTAGTAGATAATTTTAGCACCGGAGAACACCCTCATTTAAGTGTTGCTGAGACTACTTAGGTCTTACCGATGGAATTGGGTTGTTCCTGGTCGTTCATGGATCCCCAATCCTCTTGTTGGTAAATGAGGCAAAGCATGAACCCAGATGATTTCAATCGAGAGTCAAGAGTTGGTGCTTTGAAAAACAAGTGCAAATTCGATGTTCTGAGTCAATCGAAACAAGGCTCTTACTTTCCTTCCAGAGAAGGAGCATTTGAAAGGTTACATTTCAGGCAGATGATCCAAACAGGTTGGAGAATGAGTTGGATAAATTAGATAGAGGCTTGTGACTTTGGAAGTTGTGCTGAGCCAGATAATCCAAGCATTCAAGACCTCGGTAAGAAAATTGGATGTCTCTGGTCACCTTTATGTTTCACAACTTGTTTCTCTTTTTTTCAGTTCTTAAATCACTACACTTTTGTAGGTCTAAAGCTTAGGTTGGAATTGGATGAAACTTCACTAGCATTCTGTCGACAATTGGGAAACTAATTCCCCGCCGAGCTTACTTCTGAATTAAGAGATCAAACAACCCTTTTTTGCTGAAGGGCTATCGTTTTAGATGCGTCGAGTCGCCAGGATGGAAAACAGACTAGGAAGAAAGATTTATCTTGCTTCGGGCCTCTCAGAAAGACATATTAACCCTACTCCAGTCGCACGTTGGTGTTTGTATTATTGCGATGAGATTGCAAAGATTGATCTCGATGCCCCTCCCCATCCCCATGTGAGAGGAATTTATAGTAGAGGGTACACACAGTCCTAGTACTATAAGACCTAAAGAACCATCTAGAGAATTCAGAATCCTACCATGTTTACAGATACATCCTAAAAATATGGTAATTTGCACTCCAAGAAATATCCATATTCGGAAGATCTCGGGCTCTAGATATAGAAGGACTCCTAAGGCAGTCGATCCCAGGGATATGGGGCTAAACATCTTAGTGTATTCTTTTTAGGGCCTAGGATAATCTGCGTAACAGCCCACAAGCAAAGAGGCCTACTCCTTAGCATCTAAAACTGAAGACAGCTGCAGGCCACCAAGCCCGAGCTTTCACCCCTGCATTATTCTCCCTAGGCATGTACCCCAAAGGCATATTTTGTATAGAGCCTAACTGCTAGGGCATTTTATCCAATTCCCAACACATGCGTTGTAGTTGATTGACCTCACAAGCAAACCTTCGGCACACAGGTTGGAATTAGGGATAAGATTGCTCTTAAGTTGCTTTAAATTGGCTATGTTAAAAAAGATTTCTAATTCAACCCTCCCCACTTGGGCACCCAATCTACTTCATTCTGTCCATTTGCTATGGAAACATGACTTTTGCTTGAAGTTATTTACCATTTTATTTACAGAGGACCAAGGAATAATTATGCTTGACTTCAAAAAGAAGTAATGAAATTCTATTCTAAGATTTGTGTTATTGTAGACCAACAGTACTTACGAAACATCTAGATATACATATGGATAGGTTACTAACCTGCATCCAGCCTCTCCATTCATCTGTTTGATGACGATTCATATAAAGAATGGATTTCCCCGAGAAAGGAGATTTATCATTGTGCTTCTTCAAAGAACTTATTGCTGATACCATTATAAAAAGGGCATAAAGGAAAAGAAAAAGATCCCTGTTGTACATCTGCAAAAGTTCAACAAATAAATTTATTCAGTAAACCATGGATAGGTCCTAACTCAAACAGTTCTTACTTTTTTACAGGGAATCAGAATCTATTTGTTAGCTTTCTATTGAAGAATCAGGCAAGAAATAAGCAAAGATCAACCCTCAAAACCTCTCTACCATGTTAGGGAAGAGCATTGGCAATGACTAGATAAGGATGAGTGTCCTATCTTTGGTCCTCCAACCATATCCAACCAACCCTCCACACAACACTGTTATTTAATATGCATATTGATGTGACCATATAGTTGATTTGCCAAAAAAATGGTGTTAGTAAATCAGCATCAGCCAGAAACGATATGATATGTTTATGTGCAAAACTTCAAACTGTTAGTCACGAAAGTGGTAAAATCACTAATACTTTGTAACGGATAATATATCTCAATAAAGCTAATCATGTTTACATGATGTATGATGAACAACAAATACTTGCGTTGCAAAGTTGTCTCTTTAGTAAATAAAGCTGAAGGTCCCAAAGAAATATAATGCAAATTGATAGTAAATCAATTAGGGATTATATGCATTAAATTATTATTAAGCTTTGGCCTTATATTTAATGACAGAAGTAATGCATGTTGATTCTGGCACAAGACGGAAAAAAGCAGGTGCTTCAGTGAGAAACAAAAATCCAGGAACAATCACCTTGTTAGATTGTGAAAATAGGTCCATGCGATCACAAACATAAAAGTAAAGAAGGATTGCTGCAAATTCTGCCCTGTGATGAATTCAGAACTAACTATAAGTCAGCATATTTTCAAATCTGATTGATGAACAATATCATATACAAAGAAAGCATGAACAATCATACATGGTCCTCAACAACTTGTGGTTTTCATGAAAGAATCCTTCATCTCTTCTTAGGAACCTATAAAGCAAATAAATATTAGCAATGCAGAGAAGATTAAAAAACCCCTTAATTATCTGTGCTGAGATATGACCTTACTAAATTTGCTCGAACAGATGCATTTTGTAACTTTGGACTTGCAGATTTTGCAGTACCTCCTTCAAGTAAAACAGTGATTTCATCTGCCTTAAATAATTGATTACCCAGTTCTACAAGATCTGTGCCAGAATGTCTGCAGAATAAGTTTGATAACAATTAATAAGAAATATTACACATGATTAACATATACCATACAGAAAAGAAAGTGTGCCAAAAAAAGAAAATGTTATGGCACGTAACTAAGCTTGTGTAATTTAGAACTCACATAAGGACAAAAGAAACTCATTTGTAAAAAAACTAGTAGTGTTCTATAAGCTTTTTGCGACAATTTCAACACGCCACACCGGTAGGGAACACTAGCCAATATAATCATCTGCCTATTACAACGAATGCAGTGGTCCACAATTGTACAAAAACAACAAAATGTATATGTAGATAGTAAGAACTAATAATCTTATCATTGTTAACCCATTTATAGAAAATCAAGTAGAATGGATACTTTATCACAAGTTAAAATAAGAGTTAGATACATTGTAGCCCCCCTAAAGTACCAAAATCTCGTTTTGCACCTAAAAGTTCAAAATAACTTTTCTGACCCCTTTTAACTTGTGTCAGTATGCGCTTGAGTTCCCGCAATGTTAAAAATCTGTCAAGTGCTGATGTGGATGCTGACATGGACCGCGGTCAATTAAAAAATGGATTTCTAGATAGCATAAAAAACAAATAATTACTATAAAAATGTAGAAAATTCAAAACAACACAGATTAAATTTCTCTGGGTTCAGAAAAATACAAGGATCCCAAATATTATATTAAACATGGATTTCATGAAACATTTTTATGCAAAAAATGGAAGGCATTATGTCACCACATCTAACATCATAAAGTTTTATGCATAACAATGTTTCATGAAAACAAATCTGGATTGCACATTTGGGATTCTTTTATTTTCTGAACTCAGAGAAATTTTATTTGCATTTTTATGAATTTTCTATAATTTTTTAGCATTTATCTTGATTTTTTGCTATCTAGGGAATCTAATATTTAATTAACCGATGTCCATGTCATGCATGTCAGCACTCAACGATTTTTTCCAGCACTGGGGTTCGGTGCAAATGAACACAAGAGGCCGAAAAAGTAATTTTCAGCTTCATGGTGCAAAGTTAGATTCTTGACAACTTTAAGGGGCCATGGTGCAATCAACTCAAAATAAAGTTTGATAAACTGATGTTCTGGCTAAGGCTGTGGCATGTGAATCAGGCTTGCTAGAACCTAGACTCCAAATGATAATGTGGTCAACTGAAAGTCTGTATCAGTTTCAAGTCTTATGAGACTATAAATAAAAACTTGACCATCAGAACATTACTAAGCTATTCGATGTCTATGGTTGCAGGTGACACCAACAACAGTAGTTTTTTTGTTAATTCAATATTGGAACTCTTCTCCAAGAACAAATGCAAGAGGATGGTGTATCTTTCTTCAATACGAAAAGAAGTTATACTCACAAATCTGCAAACATTTGTAACTAGTGCTGGAAGATCATTCTTGATAAGGATATAGATGTATTATTTTAGGTTCAGGACCACATTGCTTTTGCTCTAGACTAACAAATTTTCATGTATTCTATACATTGGCCTGTTGGACTACAATTGACATACATCAAGTCATTGCACTCCAAACAACTCACAGTCTCACATATCTACTCTTTAAAGAGAAACAAAAGGTGGAAATTTGTCATGAACGCCGGAAATATATATTAATTTATCAACAATAACAGGGAAGGAAACAAAATGCAGGTTGTGATGGCATTGTAATTACACTTTGGATCGTGAAGATGATCTCCTGTATACCAGAAGTTCTGAATATGCCCATGAAATGAATACCATAATACAACTAAGAAAAACTGAAACCTGCATGAATAAGCATGTAGTAAGTGACATACTGACTTTCCCCAAAACAAATGTGAAACACCATATTGGTGAGGAAGCAAAATGATGAAGTATTAAACCATGTGGTACTAGTTCCTGATCCATGATTCCAGATCGTTATCCTTTAAGAATATGTATATCTAAAAACAACCCAGAGGTATTCGGGGTACCTCATTCACTCTAGAGGTCTAAAAATCCATAATAATCTTGATATCAGAAAAAACAAATCCCAGATATTCTCATTGGTCAAGAGAAGAGAAGATCTATACCACTTATTTTGGTGGGGCTAGATTACAATAGTATAGATTAATTTGTAACTATACAATTGTATCATAAATAAGACTATATTTTTACATGAATTCGAAATATTTGATGAATACAATATGTTGCAATATCTAGCCATGCGATTGCACAGGAAATTCTTCTAGTTGAAAAAAACAACTGTTCCAACAATAACAATGGTTCAGAAAAAATTATACGTCAGGATCAATGACAATTGAGCAACTTAATATCATATCTTCTGCTTGACGACATGTCCTTATAATATTATATCATTTAGGATGACATGAGCTAGTCTTACAATGCTGTGAAAAGTTCCAACAGCCTAATATTTTTATACAAATTTCTACTTCTCCTATAAGAGTTTGTGTTAAATATGTGTACATATTGGGTTACGTTGTCCCTAAGTTATAATAGGCAGGGGAGGATAGAGCTAGAGTCAGGCTCTATACCCTAGGCCCTATATAAAGGGGCACTGCCGTTGTAACCCGTTAAGACGACGTGGTTGTAGCGTAGGGCGCACAGGGGGGCAGCGGCCGACATGTGGCTGTGACCCGGGTGACCTGGTGTGCTCGTGCTTTTGGAGAGCAGCACCTGTAATCGTGCTCCGTAGATGTAGACAGTCATGTTGAACTGCGTTACCAAACATCGTGCCTCTAGTGTCATCTAGATCTTGCATGGCATTAAATTCCTAACAAGTGGTATTAGAGCAAGGCTGGCTATGCGGAAGATCTCAATGGAGGCGCGAGGATCATGTCTCTACACGGCGTCCAATAATGCCCTCGCAAGGTGGAGCATGGCGGTGATCGACGATTCGATCGATGGGGTCAAACACTTTGGGCAGACGATTCGGACCATTCGATGGACTATAGTTGGTGAGGATCAACCAGACGTGGTGATCGGACCAACAAGGTGGCTAGGGAGTCGACACGACGACGGTGGAGACTCCGACTCGGGATTAGTCCGACGAGTGGCCAGACGTGGCTGGTAGCCGGATAGATTGGAACGGTGGAAGCATCGCAAGCGGCAATGCGACCACTTACGTGCAGCATAGGACACCATCATGGCATTGAGGGCAATTTTGTGTCTGTGATGTGGGCGACCAAGGTGCGGCTTGAGATTGTGCACGACGAGATGTGCAGCGTCGTGCAGATGGTACGCAGTAGGGCTCATGGTTAGATCTGAAGGTGGAGTGCATGCGAAACATGACGACGTCATTCGGAGGAGCTGAAGACTAAGTGGGCCCCATGGTGCATGCACGTAGGTAGGTACACTGTGCATGGACCCGTAGGTGCACAGGGTAGCTAAGGCGTTTGTGCGGGCATGCGGCATGTCCTCTATGGTAGTTGCACCTGCATGTTTAGGCTGGGTTAACAGCTGTGTGCGGCTGTTATAAACGACATGTAGGCCAGGCCCACGATGGGACCTAGGAGCGACCAGGTGGCCAGGTAGCTAGGGCGGTTGTGCGCGCGTCCGTGCCTGGCTAGTAGGCAAGGCAGGACCCATATGGTAGGACTAGCAGGCAGCTCGCATGGCTCGGCTCGAGCGCGTCGAACCGAGTGCGGCTGCGCGGCAGGCGGCCCATGTGAAGCCAAACGGGGCCAAGCTAGAGATGCAAGCGTGCTGGCGCGTAGCAGACACGAAGACCGAGACCAAGAAAAAGAAGAGGGCACGGAGTCTGAGACAAAAAGAAAGCCCTATTTTATGGCTTCAAGTTTGAGACGGAGAGAAGTCCCCTCGGCACTGTATAAATCGGATCCACGGGAGCCTAAAATCAAAAAACAGAAGTGTTTTGGGAGATCCAAAGAGAATCGTTCTAGCACAGTTTTCGGAGCAACGCAGTCATGCGGGTTTTGAAGGGAGGTCCTCATGGAGGCTGAAAGGTGGTGTGATAGGAGGTCAGGCTGGCTGACGACGAGGTTAGCGTAGATCTATCCAAGGCAATAGACGGGTCGAGTGGTAAAACCGACGATGAGGTTAGCAATGGTCTGTCCAAGTCAGGAGGATCAAGAAGCAAACTAGTTGTTGAGTCGGTCAAACCGCGGGTCGGCAGGATGTCGTCCAACGCTAGTTTCAATTTGGTGAAGTTTGATTGTACCGGTAATTTCGATTTATGGGAGACGAGGATCAAAGATCTGTTGGCGCAACAAGGAATCTTGAAGGCTCTTTTGGCTAAGAAACCAGATAAGGTGGAGGAATGACGATTGGGAGGAGATGCAGCTACGCGCGGCCGTGACTATTAGGCTGTGTCTATCCGATCAGGTTATGTACCACGTGATGGACCTAAACACACCTAAGGAAATCTAGGATAAATTGTCCAGTCAATTCTTGTCCAAGACTCTGACCAATAAGCTATATCTGTAGCAGAAGATGTATGGACTGAAGATGCAGGAGGAGTCTGATCTCGTGGAGCACGTGAACGTCTTCAATCAGTTGGTTGCGGATCTAGCAAAACTGGATGTGACGATAAAAGATGGTCACAACTTTGACGTATGGGAAGGATAGTATGAGCACTGAGGATATTATTGTGGCATTACTAGCTCAAGAACAAAGGAGAAAGAACAATGCATTGGAGATTCCTCTTGGTAATGCTTTGTCAGTCAAAGGTGAACATAGCGGGAAAGGAACGGAGAAAAAGGGCAAGAAGAAAAGAGTGCGGTGGTTCGAGTGTAAGGAGTGGGGACATATGAGAAAAGACTATTTGAGAAAGGGAACTAGTGCTAATGTGGCATTGACTAAAGCTAACTTGGATAGTGATGGTGAGTTTCTCTTCGTACCAAATATGCTGTCGAGTAAAGCGTGGACGTTGGATTTAGCTAGTTCCTATCATGTGACACACAATAGAGAGTGGTTATCTTCATACAAATCTAGAGATTTTGGTTCAGTCTACTTGAAAGATGACAAAGTTTACCGTGCCATTGGAGTGGTGGCATCAAGATAAAGAGGAATCTGATTTTGCTCAGGACCTTACATGAAGATGGGATGGTCTTCCAAGCTGATGCAGATGGAAGGACCATTAGGATCATGAAAGGTGGTGAGACTATGATGATCGGGGAGATGACAATTTCACGTCTGTACAGGCTACAAGGAAGTTTAATTCTAGGTGCAGAGAGTACTGTTGCAGGTGGAGTCATTGAAGCAAGTGTTGCTGGGTTAACAATGTTTGTTCTAGGAGACGGCGAGTCTGAGAGCAACTCAAACTTGTCGGGCGGCTCTCAGTAAGCTACAAAAGTCTCAACTCAAGTCCGAGTACATGGATGTTCGCACATGACAATTTCGAGCTTTTTGGTGGTGAAGTCATATTTGCCAAGGTGGAGTTTGTAAGAGTTTATGTCGAATATGTGTTCGTATAGGGTTACGTGGTCTCTGAGATGTAATAGACAGGGGAGGATAGAGTTAAAATCAAATCTGTAGCCTAGGCCCTATATAATGGGGATACTGTCGTTGTAACCTGTTAAGACGACGTGGTTGTAGCGTAAGGAGCGCACAGGTCAGCGGCCAACATATGGCCGTGACCCAGGTGGCCGGGTGTGCTTGTGCTCTTGGGGAGGAGCGCCCGTAATCGTGCCCCGCAAATGTAGACAGTCGTGCCGAACTGCGTTACCAAACATCGTGTCTCCAGTATCGTCTAGATCTTCCATGTCATTAAATTCCTAGCATCCACCTTCACCACGAGGCCCACACAAGGCAAGGAAAACCATGGTGCCCTTACGTCCATGCGCGCTCTCATTGGCATTTATACAAACACGTCGTGTGCCTGCATGATTCATTTCCCTAACCCGTTTTGTCTAAATCTAAATATTGCGCCTCTAAGCGACTCATGCTGTGAGAGCAAGAGACTCATTAGTGAGGTGGAATTGTTCTAGGGATTTACTAATTATGGAACGAAAGATTAAATCAAAGCAGCAAGCAGTGCAGCACAGGCCGTTCCAAGAAGAAGAGAGCAAGACAAGCGATTCCATACCTGGCCAGCGGTGAGGGGCCCAGGCCCCACCATCTCGCCCCCTTTCTTGATCACAATCGAGCTAGAAACACCTGAGCCTGATCCGGCTCAGCTCGGGCGCCCGAGTTTCAGTCCACAGCAAGAACGCTCGCAAGAAACTAAGAAAGCACACAGGTAGGACAGGAAAGGCACGGTATATTTGCGGTCTTGCTTGCTCGGCGTGGTCGCGAAGAAGCTTACGATCTGTGCCTATGGTAACTTAGGAGACAACAGGAGGACGAAGAGCCAGAGGAAGCCGCGAGGTGGTCGACTGATCGACTCGAAGGAGAATAGACGGGGGCTTCTGCATTACTACCTGAGCTGCTTCTTCCATTTTCTGACCTGGATCCTCGTTGATCTGGTTAGGTTTGGACCGAGTCCTAGTATGTAATCTTCCATCCAAGTGTGGAGATTTTCCTGTCTTCTTTGGCGACCGGGACTCTGTCATTGTTTGCTGTTGCTGCGTTTCCCTTTGGACTTCTTTTTTTTTTTGAGCGAAAGAGGCAGTTGCCATTCCATTCAAAAAAAAAAAAACTACCATGTCCAAGAAAGAGAGGGAGCTGCATGGTGTTATCGGTGTGGTTTTCTTTGACTTGTCTTTTTATCTTATCTACTTATCTTCAAATAAAAAATCAAGTGATTTGACTTTTGAAGTCACTTCTTTTTTTTTTCCTCGAATATGCATCCCAAACTCTTGGAAATAAGTTATACGAAGTGCATCGGAGTTTGCTACCTCCAGAAGCTTTCGAAGTTTAGTTTATAAAAAAATAAAAAGATAATATAAGCCAAAGAAAACACCCCTGACTACGCATTAATGGGTAAAACATCAAACAAGCCCCAAGCAGAAGGTTCTCCTTGGCTCTAGCTACAGCATGAGGGATAGAAAAGGCCGGTTCATGCCCTTTCAAATATTCCAAACCATATAGATCACGAGCCCATTCAATCACCTAGCCTGGCTCCACCAGTCGCAGTAGAAGGAGGAGATGAGGGTGCCAATCGTTAGCTACGTAGGAAGGTCGCCACACCTTGGCCCAGATTGTTTGTGCGACCGAGCATTGGACGCAGAGGTGATCGATTGTTTTCGAGGCTGCAGAGCAAAGTGGACAAAACACCTGATGAGGCTAACCTTTCATGGCTAGGACATCGGCCATTTTGATCATGCCATGCCAGAAGGAAAAAAGTGGGATTGCTACGCTCGCACAAATCAAATTCTACCGCGAAAACCTAGGAAATCATATAAGTAGATGATCATGGATGCTACCGACTGATGCATAGTGCTGTGGAAGAAGAGTCGATGAAGCCGGTTCAATCGATCTACACGTAGTTGTATGGAAGTAGTCGATCACGTCTCCTCCTCACGATCATCCCAATCAGCGCTACAAATGCAACACCTCTACGTAGTCTACACGTACTAGGGGAGGAATACGTCCGTACGCGGCGTGCTAGCACCGATGTGTGCAACCTGGGAGATGATGGCTAAAGTGCAGTGGAGGAAAAAAACCTAATATTGGTCTATTGCTCCAGCCTCCACCGCCTCCCTTTATGTAGCCCCATAGTGGACCCCTACGCTAGAAGCTCAAAAATGTTCATTAGAACTCTAATCCTACACGGATTAGTATCCGTGAAGCCCACATCATACGTGGCCCATCACCGCCCATCACCACTGAGTCCATATCTCATGTGGCCCATAATTACTATTGGGCATAAAACTCAACAATGCCCCAATGTCTAAGTAAAAAACTTGCACTTGTTCTTGGTGCTGGTCCTCCCTATAGATGAGGAGAGCCTGAAAGGGGTACTCTGCACCAAATTGGAGGAGGCTGGCAGATTTGGAGGAATAGGAGTTGGACACCGAGTGGGACCAGATGACATCATTCTAATGGTAAGGATGAAGCTGCACCTAGTGCCAGAGCTGGCAAAGGTGAATGTATTTCTAGTGCTGCAGGGTTTGGAGAGATGTTATACCGAGTTGATCCAATTATTGTTATGAAGTTGGCGAGTGACCGTGTGATGCTTGTTTATTACTATTCGGTAGAGAAGGGGTGGGAATGTTGCATGGCACATCACCCATGAGCCAACGATCATGTTAGAAGTCTGCCTTGTTGCACTTGCCAATGATTAGGGGTGAAAATGGGTCGGGTAATACCCAACCCATATCCGTACCCGGGGTGAAAATACTCGATTTTAGAAACGGGTATTAGTACCCGGCAGGTACGGGTACGAGAAGTACCCGGTTACTGTGTAGTCGGGTACGGGTCAGATACAGGATCACAAATACCCGGGAAATTTTTCTGGGTACGGGTCGGATTTGAGTACC
The DNA here is from genome assembly GCA_036346145.1 of Olyra latifolia. Lineage (NCBI taxonomy): Eukaryota > Viridiplantae > Streptophyta > Magnoliopsida > Poales > Poaceae > Olyra > Olyra latifolia. The sequence goes on from CM070524.1 coordinate 45,381,841, forward strand.
CGGTTGAATAAATCAACCGGGTACCCGGGGTTGCTGCAGTAGTGTAGCCTACAGGCCTGCAGCCCAGCACTAGTGCTCGGGCGCTCGGCCCACCAAGGACCACTGTCCACTTACCAACGCTGCGTGCATATAGCCGCATAGGCACACGCACAGTTTAGGGTTCCCTGCTAGTTGCCGACCTCTGTGCCGCCGCCTGCCTCGCTTCCGTTGCCGCCCCCCGTGCCTGCCCCACATCGCTGCCCTTTCTGCCGCCCACCTCTCCGCCTTCTCCACCCTCTTCACCGCCTTCTCCACCCTCTGCGGCCGCCTCACCGCCCTCTTTGCCGCCCGCCTCACCGCCATCGCCCTTTGCCACCTCAGGCGCCGACCGCCCTGCCTCACCGCCCTCTGCGCCGCCTGCCCCGCCTCACCACCGCTGCCCCGTCTCCCGATCTTGTAGGACGTCACCTTTCTTCCATTGCTCCAGCCGAGCACCACCCCTATAGTCATCTAGCTACCTCGTTTAGGTGAGTGATCCCCTACACCCTTTCTTCTTCCTCTCAGTGTCATATTGAGAGCTCGCACTTGGTAGCGCTGCCCCCACGTGCACCATGCTGCACCGCCCTTTACCTCTCCGTGCTACTGCTGACCACACCGGTGGGGTCCTCTGGGTCTCCTCGCGCTTGCTACGTACCCGCCTTTACGAGGAAATCGCTGCCAAGTGCGCTGCCACCATCCAGCATGCACTTGTAAAATGTTTAAAGTTCAGTATAAGTTAGTCTGGAAAATGAAATCAAGAATATGAGGAAAGTGTTCTTTGCCATATTTAATTTCTGTAGGCGTTACCTGGCAAAAATTATGCAACCTTTTTTTTGGAGGCTAATTGTACTTTGCACAGGTTTATCCTTATGGGAAAATGAGTCAATATTTTGCAAATATGAAGCCAGGAGATATTGTTGAAGTCAAATGGTATAGTTACATGAAAATTTAATTAGCTTTGTTTACATGTTATTGCTTCTTTGTGATTGAAGTCTTTTCTCTTTTTCTAGGCCCATTGAAAAGCTTAGATATAGCCCAAATATGAAAAGACAAATTGGCATGGTAAGGGAGAACATTAACTTGGGCTCAGAGTACTATTTTCAATTTTATTTCAATTAGGCCAATGCTGCAAGTTGTTAGGGCTATCCTCAAAAACCCTGATGACAACACACAGGTAAGTTGTTATCTCAAATTTATAGCAGTAGTATTGTGTTGGGCAGTATTAGGTTTGGCTGAAATGTAGTCTGAACCACAATTTTAATTCACAAGTGTGCCTACACATTTCCAGAATGCCTAATGTAGCTTGATTTCTAGTTCTTAGCTAGAGAATCCTCCTTTCTATGTGTGTTGGACTATGTGTGTTAATTAAAATATATATGTGTTATATAATGTGTATTAAATATGCTATGTGTGTTAGTTGGATTATTTTCATCAAATGTTTTGATTATAGGTAATTCGCGTATTACCCGACTAAGTACCCGGTATCCGTATTGTATCCGTTCGTATACTATCCGATATCTGTTTTCTACCCGTTTATAAATACCTGGTACCCGTACCCATATCCTACCTAGTTTTTTACTACCCATACCAGTACCCGTATCCGGTAAAAATAATTAGGGTATGATATGGGATGGCCTACTACCCGACCATATCCGACCTGTTTTCACCCTTACCAATGATCACCATTGTGCTAGACCAGAAAACAACCTTGTCCTTTCTATCTCATGGTGCTTCTGAGCCCATCCAAGGTATTCCTTGTGATTTCCATTCATGCCACAACCAACAAAGGCACAATACTCTACCAAACCTTAGCATATCTTGAATCCACAGACTGTCCTAGCTCTTTAGGTTACAAACAGTGTCCCAGTTGACCAAGAAATAGCCACCACACACAGTCTCTTCACCCCGCCAGAGGAAGACGCGCCTGATTTTGTCAAACTTCTTAACAACCCCCTTGGGAAAGCTGGAAAGTGGACATGAAGTAGGTCAGTAGCACGGAGAGGACCAAATTGATGAGTGTGAGTTGACCTATCTTAGAGAGGAGCTTTCCTTTCCAATAGGGCAGCCACACTCTCAGCTTCTCTATGAGAGGCAAGAAGTGGATTATGTGAAGTTGAAAGTGCATCTAGGCCCCAGATACCTTTGGTGATTAATGACAAGCAATTAAGGACTAATGCACTGTAATGAGTAATGAACAGATATTTAGTCCAAATGGAGATTCTCGAGAAGATTATGGACTCCTCAAGAAATTTAATCTAACATCCATCAGCAATGCTCTAAATTGTGTGTTGTTTTCCATTTCTATTGAGTCTAAGAACAACCGTACTATTAAGAGGGATGCGACGGATTATGGCTATCAGAGGTGTCTAGTGCTCTAGATTAAAATCTTGCAATAGTGAGAGACATGTTACACTCTATCTTCTCTCAGGGATGGTCTTTTTACTCGGTGGCAACCGGAGTATCCGGTAGTTACCACTGGAGTATTCGATGCCTTTGAAACTGGAATGTCTGGAAAATCCGAGTTTTGAACTCACTGGCTGGATTGCCATTTTTAACCGGAGTATCCGGTTTATCCACCGGAATGTCCGATACCCTATGGACCAGAGTGTTCGGAAAATCTGAGATTTGAACTTACTGGCTGGATTGCCTTCACTGGAGTGTCCGATACCTCGTGAACCGGAGTGTCCAAAATTTAAAAGTCTAGATCTCTCTATTTTATTTAGGACTTCTGCATCGAACTATCCGGTCCTTGAACCGGACTATCCGATGTAAGTATCAGTTTTAGCCCAAACAGCTAGTTTTTGGGCTCTCCCCCGCAAAACCCTAGATCTACCCCGAGATCGATTGCCACCCTATCATCGATGAAGGATGTGTCATGAGCTCGTACCTAGCTTCATCGGTGTTGACGAAGAGGGATGGCCGGAATCGCAGGGTGCTCAATGATGGATGCCACATATTTCGTGGTGGAGACGGCACCCAAGCAGGTAAAGGCACCGGTCTTTTCTGCCCGACTGCATGTCAGATCCCAGTGCTGGACACCTCCCGCTCCTCCACTAGTGCCTTCGGCTCCATGCGTTCACCTTCGAACGGCTCCGCGCGCCAACATGCCTCCACCTCCACGCCGTTCTGTCCCTAGGTCCAATTCGCCGCAGGAACACCGACCGTTGCGGCCGTACCAAGCAGTGTAAAGAGGAAAGGAGAAGAATTGTGATCCCGCACTCAACTGAGCAGCAGGTTCTCTGAATATATTGCCTGATGAGCTATGCTGTACATATGTCAGATAGTCTACAGTATTTGCGGATCAGCAACAGAAATGGGGAGAGAAAACCGGGTACAGGAGTGGAGTGCGCAACCTCCCTGAAGAACCGGTCCTATACAGCATCCTCTAACGATTACTATGACTCTTTCAACAAGCAGAACAGTGGATAGCCAGATGAGAGAGGCTCGCCAAGAGCAGCAACCCTCTCTCCTCTCACCATCCTGCTCAACGCTGCTAGCGAGGCCGCTGGAGGGTGCTCACCTTGCTATCCCATCCCAGCTCGCCATTTCTTGTGAGCGCGAGCTAGATAGCCAGGTCATCGAACATAGCCTAAGAGCATCTCCACTAGTGGGATCAACCACTGGCTATAAGAAATGTCCATGTTTATCTAATTCCTTATTTGCTACTAAAACTTAGCTAAATCTATGATTTGCCATTATTTTTTTGAAGTTTACGATTTGCCATAGAAATTTGAACTTCTTTCCTTATATGCCACTTCCGTCAGTGTGTTTTCTTTTTGTCATTATGTCGGCAGTGAAATGCCTTTTTTGCCCGTGCCTTTTAAAACATTTAAAAATAAAAAATAATATAAAATTCAAAAAAATATGAGAAAAATTTCTATAGATTCAGAAAATTATGCATACCTAAATTTGAAAGTGAATTTTAAATATTTTGGGATGTAAATTTTATTTTACTAGTTGAGAGCCCGTGCTTTACGCGTGGATTGGTGGAGGAGGAGGAGGCGTGGATCGGTGGGACACAGACGGGCCGGGGTCGACATGCTCACGTGTGGATTGGTGGAGAGAGGACGCGGATCGGGGTGTGGGCAACCGTTAGATTAAATTGAATGGTTTAGATTACTTTGATGAGTCATGACTCATCACCATAACAGCCTTTTTAGGAGTAGAGATAATTAATGTTACCTACCATGCTCATGAAAATGAGGTAAAAAACTAGAAAATAGAGAACATTATGAAACTTGAACAGTAAGTAAAAGATGATATTACATAAATTTAGAAATTTGAATTACTCAATTTGGAGCAAAAATGTAGGAGATGAAATGTTTTAAAGTTTTAAATCTAGAAATTATGAAAGGGGTCTAGACATTAAGAGAGCTTTCTAATGGTTGAATCTAACGGAGTTGACGGAAGTGGCGTATATGGAAAGAACTTCAAATTTCTATGGCAAAACATGAACTTAAAAAAATGATGCTAGATCATGAATTTATCTAAGTTAGTGGCAAATAAGGAGTTCTCTCTTTATCTATAGATAGTATACAACATCTCCAATGCATTAGTTATAACATACTCTAAAATTAATATGAGGCCATGTGTACTAGTCTATATGAATCTTAGAATCCGTTATAAACTGACTCTTAGTTAGTAGTTAGTTTTTATCTCTCTCCTTCCCTTCTCTACTACATATAGGCAAAATGATGAGATGTATTTCTTATAGCTAGCCGAATTTGACATTGTTGAATTTTTTTCCTAGTAGTATTTCTCTACTATTGAATCCGTTATAGTCTTTATCTCTCTCCTTCCCTAGGCGCTGTAGCATTTTTGGCCTGTTGGACCCTTTTTGAGATGGCGCACTGGTGCCTCTTCCTTGATCCAACCACTGCGCATACCCTAAGAGGGATACTACAGTTTAGAGGTGGAGGTGTCAAATCTACGTCGATAAGTCGACAACATCAACAACATCAGGTGAGAGGGATCAAACACAACACACGAGCATTCATATCTTGCAACATGCCTCTCCATCGCCTCTGTCGATGCCCACTTGGCCTACCGCTGCCATAGCCACTGTCATAGGTAGGGGTGAGTCTGAATGGAACTGAATTTTGGTTTTCAAATTTCGGTTCAGTTTTTAATTTGATTATGTTTATCCCATTCTCCCTAATCGCATATGGTGATTGGGCAACACTTCGTCGTCCTTGTACCGTCCCTGCCTCCCGCCGCCCATCCTGGCGCCACTGTTGGCTCCCGTACCCGCCTCTCGCCAATGAACGCGAAAGCGCCGCTCTCCGGCAACCTTGGATAGCCGGAGGGACCCTCATCATCAACCTCAGAAGCATCCATCAATAGTGACTTGGAAATGTCCCTGCCCCTTAAAGGCGACCTCGGGTTACACACTCACTTCTTCTTTGCCTACAGAACACTTCACGTACCTCCTCCAAATTCTCTCAGGAATCTGGCTCTCCAAAAGAATCAAAACAAAATTTGATTCTCATGGAGGAGCAGAGCTGTTGCGGCCTTGCGGGGCATGTGGAAAAACCGCTCAGCTCGCACTTCGTGCTAGCCTGCCTGGCACTACACGGCCCACATCACCCAAGAATTCGGAGCAGAAGCGGTGGGCCGAATGGGGAATCTCTACTGCCAGATGGAGCAAAGAACCATTCTCTATACTATTAAAATGTTTGGTGGTGTTAGCAGCAGTGGCCAGAGTTATGTTTTTCAATTTTAAAAAAATCAGAAGGGAGTGAAAAAAAAACCGATTTCGCCGAAAATCAGAAAATTTTGGTCATTTTCGGTCCAATTTTTAAAATTTTAAATTTGACTTCAAACAAAAAAAATAAATATTTGATAAAATGAAGCAATGGGGAATAAAACTTGTAACCTCTAGCCCCCTAAGCGTAGAGACTAGCTAGTAAGTTATTGTCGACGATTTGTGTCGGCAATGTATTTTATGGGGCACTGCGAAAGATCACAACTACGATGGTAGCACAGGGAGCCGAATTTATACAAGTTCGGGTCCTCGGGGCGAGGTAATACCCTACTCATATGCTTGTGGATTGTATTATGGTGGATGCTGATGATGAAAGAGATCATGAACTAGGGGCCTCGGACCCCTTTATATAGTCCAAAGGGCCGGGTTACAGATAGAATCCCTAATCCGTATATGAAAGATACAGATATAACCAATTTGGTTACGCCTATATCTATGTATTCAGGTAGGAGACGAGTTCGTTTCCTTGTAGAACATGTCAGGCCGCGCCAGCCTCTAAGCCCGCCTTCTGGAAGGTCCAATTGAGTCAGCCCAAAGAGGTGGTACGTCCAATAGTATATCTTCGGATGTCCGGGGCCCATGTTTTTCACAGTAGCCCCCGAGTGCTTCGCGAAAGGGTTGTCTTGATTCGGGGTTCAACTTGCAACCCTTTTACCCGAGTGACGTCACTCTTCGTCTAGCTGATGAAGTCCTGCTTGCCGAGTAACCTGCTGATCAAACAACACAGTTGCAAAGAACTCGAGAAAATCCTCAAGTCTTTAAAAGATGTCTGGTACCCAGCCCGACTAGTCGGTATGCCGGCTTGTGGCCCCGCGGAGGGGCATACCAGAAAGGTGGATGTTGCCGAGTGAGCAGTGCCACCCAGCGTTATCCTTTCAGTTACAAATTATGACATTCAAGCTGCTTTTGCGAGCTCAACATTGATCCCAAGATGGGACATGTCACAACTTATGAGGATGTTCAGCGCCTTAATCCGACTAGTGCGGAGTTAAGCTAGTGATTCCTGAGAATCGCCCGCCTCAAGTTAAGGTCCTCCGAGCGGTGTTTGTCTTGGCGACAAAAGATCCGGAGATGTGCCACTGAGACCCAACTAAAGAGGTAACTCTTTGACGCCTAATCTGATTAGAAAATCAGACTAGCCATTGACCCCAGGGGGTTCGCCAAGAGCTGCGTTTATTACCCGGGAAGCGCCCAGCCCTCAAAGGACTTATGACTGGCATAAGGCCCAACCGGGGGCGCGCCCTTTTCCCAACTAGGCTCGATCCAAACAGCACCTGCATGCAAGCAATGTACAGCTTACGGCCCACATGGAACGTGCCTTCTGGAACCTAAATCTGGGCCCGAATATTACAATAGTGAATCCAGGGCTTCGTTCCTTCCCGCCCAGCGCGAAGCCGAAACGTCGCCTGCGGCTCTTTGATAAGCGTGCGCTATTCCTTGCCGCCACAGGTCATCCTAGCGCCACTTTGCTGGAAGGCCAAACGCCGCTTTGAATGTTGCGCCGTGTTCCCAGAGACCTTCACATCAAATCCTGGGAACAGTTCTCATCGGGGCTGCTTCCCAATGCCATTATTCCCCGAAACCGATTCGACTTCCCCGATCTCGGCTATAAAGAGAGGCCGGTACAGCGGCCGCTCCTCACCCAAGCTCCTTCTTGAATCCCTCCATCTCCTCCTGCTCCAATGGCTGATGAAGAGTTGGCGGAGCTCTGGGCGCAGTACGACCTCGCGCTCGCCGAAGAGGAGGCCCAAGCCCGCGATGTCGCCTCCGTCGCGGTTCTGAACGAGGTCGCCCCGGCCCTTGCTGAGGTGGCCGATGCGATCGTGGAGGCGCTGGTCCGTGCCCGTGCCCGCGACGCCGCCATCGCCGAAGCCCTGATCGACGCCGCCCTAGGCCTCGTCGAGGTGACAGACCTGATCATCAGGGCGCAGGCCCACGCTTGCCCCCATATCCTGTAAACAGCTTGCGAGCCATTCTAAATATTAATAAAATTGTCCATTTTGCCTCCAGCCTCTTCTATGTGTGTTTTTTATCTTAGCACAAGCTAATCGACTTTTCTCAATTCGAATCACGCGTTTTGCCCAAGCGAGTTAGGTCCCTTTTACTAAGCACTATGCCCAGCGCATCAAATTCTTTAGCATTAGGAGTTGGCGCGGAGCTCTATCTCCAGTAACGCAATCGGGAAGTATGAGTGTTGCTAGAAAACAAGAGTTTCGTTACTCAGAACAACTAACACTTAGGCTCATCATAGACTTGAAAAGAAAAAACTCGATTAGGTGTCGAATAAATATAGTGATGGAGACTGCTCCTAATCAGGTATGACCCCCAACTTACAAACCAGTCGGAATTCGACCCGTGAGTAAGTCAAACTCAATAAAAGAGAGAGGGTGCGCGACTGCGCACCTAATTAGATGTGGCCCCCGACTTACTGGCTAGTCGGGATCCGACTAGGGAGCAAGTTAAGTTAATTTCAATAACAGGTTAGGTGCGCGATTGCGCACCTAATTAGGTATAGCCCCCGACTTACTACTTAATTGATATACAAATAAGTAGCAAGTCAGAAACTGAATTGCACAAACATAGAGATAATGTGAGCGAAAACTTATCTTTATTTAACTGTAGACATGTGTTACAATAGTCGTCAGGTATAGAACCGACGCAATTGCTCGATGTTCCACGAATTGTCCAGAAGGGCGCCATCTTCTCGCCTTAGTCGGTAAGCCCCTGGGCGTGTCACTGAGTCGACGATGTACGGACCTTCCCAGCGTGGAGAAAGTTTGTGGCCACTCGACTGATTGACCCGAAGGACTAAATCTCCCACCAAAGAGGTACGATCCCGCACATTGCGCTCGTGGTAGCCTCGCAAACCCTGGAGGTACTTGGCCGACCGAATTGTAGCAACGTCCTGAGCCTCCTCCAATCGGTCAAGATTGTCAAGCCGACTGGCTTCTGACTCGGCCTTATTGAACCTCTGAACTCGGGGTGACCCGAACTGTAGTTCTGTTGGAAGGACCGCCTCAGACCCATACACGAGGAAAAAGGCAGACTGCCCCGTAGCTCGGCTGGGGCTTGTACGAAGCCTCCAGAGTATGGCAGGCAATTCCTTCATCCATTTGGCCGCATATGGTTTGAGCCGATTGAAGATGCGCGCCTTGACACCTTGCAGAAGCATGCCGTTTGCGCGCTCGACCTGCCCGTTACTTCGCGGGTGTGCCACTAAAGCAAAGCAGATCTTTATGCCCACATCTTCGCACCAACTCTGAAACTCATCACTTCTGAACTAAGAGTCGTTGTCCGCAATGATCCGAGATGGTACGCCGAACCGACCGATGATCTCCTAGAAGAACTCGGTGGCCTTGGCCCCCGTAATCTTGGTCACAGGCTTGGCTTCAATCCATTTGGTGAACTTGTCAATGGCCATGAAGATGTGTTCAAAACCACCTGGGGCCTTCTTGAAGGGTCTGACAATGTCGAGCTCCCAGACTGCAAACGGCCAGGTGATGGGGATCGTCTGGAGTTCTTGAGCCGGCACATGCATCTGCCGGGCGAAGAACTGACAACCCTCGCACTTGCGGACGATCTCCTTTGAGTCGGAGACCACGGTTGGCTAGTAAAATCCTTGTCGAAAGGCTTTTCCAACCAATGTAGCTGATGCGGCATGATGGCCGCATATGCCTGAGTGAATTTTGCGCAACAGGGCGCGTCCTTCGGACTCGGGTATGCACTTTTGAAGTATGCCGGAGACACTTCGACGATATAGAATCCCTTCATGCACCACGTATGTTCGACTTCGACGTTGGATTTGTTCGGCAGCCCCCCGGTCGCCGGGAAGCTTCTCCTCCAGTAGATATTCCAAGTATGGTCGCGTCCAATCCGGGTCGAGGGTAAGCACCTCCGACTCGAGTTGTTACTCGTCTGGTTGGGACAGTTGCTCCTGTGGTGTGATGGAGGGGGCATGAAGCTCTTAGACGAAGATTCCAGCCGGGACTGGCGCCCGACTGGAGCCCATGTTCGCGAGCTCGTCTGCCGCCTCATTGTCTCGCCGCAGGATGTGTATAAGCTCTAGACCGTCGAACTTGTCCTCTAACTTTCTGACCTCCTGACAATAGGCGGCCATGTTATCGTTGACATAAGTCCAATCTTTCTGTACTTGGCTCACCACAAGCTGGGAATCTCCGCGAACCACCAATCGTCGGATGCCGAGCGATATAGCAATATGGAGACTGTGGATGAGCTCCTCTTACTCGGCTGCGTTGTTTGAAGCTGGAAAATGAATCTGGAGGACGTATTTGAGCCGTTCGCCTCCAGGTGATATAAGAACGATGCTAGCCCAGCATGTCGTCCGCCGAGAGAGCGTCGCGATACATGTTCGATGACTCGGCTTCTTCGGTGGTAGGGAGCTCACATCTCTGTCCACTCGGCGACAAAGTCGGCGAGTGTTTGTGACTTTATAGCGCTGCATGGCTTGAACGAGAGCTCGAAAGCTCCGAGTTCGACCGACCACTTAGCAATCCTCCCAGTGGCTTTCCGATTATGGAGAATTTCTCCAATGGGGAAGGAGGTGACCACCGAAATTGGATGTTCTTAAAAGTAGTGCTTCAGCTTCCGAGAGGCGATCAAGGCAAAGATCTGAAGCTTCGCGACTTATGGTAGCGTACCTTGGTCTCGCCCAATACTTCGCTGACAAAGTAGACCGGGCGTTGAGCCTTGTAGACGCGTCCTTCTTCTTCCCGTTTCACTACCACCGCAGCACTCACTATATGAGTGGTGGCCACAATGTATAGCAGAAGCGGTTCCTGTGGCATGGGAGATGCCAAGACAGGTGGCGAGGTGAGGAACGACTTGAGATCCTCAAAGGCCTTCTATGCCTCGGGTGTCCAGACGAACTTGTCGTGTTGCTTCTTCAATAGCTTGAAGAAGGCTGATCCACGCTCGCCGAGTCGCGAGATGAATCGACCGAGTGCAACCATGCACCCACTAAGATGCTGGACGTCCCTTTGGCACGTTGGCTGTGCCATCTCCATGATGGCCTTGATCTTTTTCGGGTTAGCCTCAATTCCACGGTGAGACACCACGAATCCAAGAAGCTTTTCCGAAGGGACCCCGAAGACGCACTTCTCCGGGTTCAACTTCATGTGGTACGCCGACAGGCTCTCAAATGTCTCCGATAGGTCAGTGACCAAGTCAGAGGTTACCCGAGACTTGACGACGACGTCATCAACGTACGCCTCCACGTTGCGCCCGAGCTGGTTGTGGAAGAATCGTTGAATGCAACGTTGGTATGTTGCTCCGGCGTTCTTCAATCCGAAGGGCATCGTGACGTAGCAAAAGGCACCGAACGGAGTGATGAACGAAGTCTTGACGCAATCTTCTTCCTTTAAGCTTATCTGGTGATAAGCTGAGTAGACGTCCAGAAAGCTCAAGAGCTCGCAACCGGCAGTGGAATCAACCACTTGGTCGATGCGAGGAAGTCCGAATGGGTCCTTGGGACATGCTTTATTTAAGTCGGTGTAGTCGACACACATGCGCCAAGTTCCATTCTTCTTTTGCACAAGTACCGGATTTGCCAACCAATCGGGGTGGAGCACCTCCCTTATAAAGCCGGCGGCTAAAAGTTTGGTGATCTCTGTCTTGATGGCTTCCTTCCGATCTTGCGCGAATCGGCGTAGCCGCTGCTTAACCGGCTTGGCCTTGTCGTGTACGTTCAAAGAGTGGTCGATCACCTCCCTCGGGACGCCTGGCATATCAGATGGTTTCCAGGCGAAGATGCCCCGATTCTCTTGGAGGAAGGTGACGAGCGTGTCTTCCAATTTCGGGTCAAGCCCTGTCTCGATCAGAGCCGTTTTGGTTGAATCGGACGGGTCGCGCGAAATATGTTTGACGTCTTCGTCAGGCTTGATGCCTGATTTAGATGGTTTCTTGTTTAGTAGATCGCCTTCGTCACGAAGAGTGGTGGCCGCTTGCCGGATCTCCTCCAACTCGGCCGCCGCTTCAACTGACTGGGCGAAGTCGCAGCTCTCTCTATCGAGGAGGTGGGAGAACTTGACATCTCCACGGACCGTGATTACGCCCCGTGGACCTGGCATCTTCATAACCAGATAGGTGTAGTGTGGGACGGCCATGAACTTGGCCAGGCCTGGCCTTCCCAAGATTGCGTAATACGCAGTCTCGAAATCGGCCACCTCGAAATTGAGGTTTTCCGTCCGGTAGTTATCCCGAGTGCCAAAGGTGACAAGAAGAGTGATTTTTTCGATCGGCACTGATGATGTTCCCGGAATTATGCCATGAAACAGCGCGTCTGTCTGCTGGAGCGCCGTCCTTGGGATCTGCATCTCGCCCAAAGTCTTAGCGAAAAGGATATTTAATCCACTTCCGCCGTCAACCAGGACCTTGCGCAGTCGGACACCCCATACCACAAGATCCAGGATGAGTGGATATCTTTCTGCGCAAGGGACGTGGTCCGGGTGATCTGAGCGATCAAATATGATCGGAACTTCAGACCACCGGAGATACTCGGGGGTCACCGGAATAGCTGCATTGATTTTCCGATCGGTAAGCTTTTGCTTACGCTTAGATTCATATGCATCCGATCCCCTGAATATGTAGTTGAGCTCTCGCTCGGTTTCTTGGTAAGCGTCACCCTGAGGAGGGTCACGCTTGTCATCTTGTTTAGCGTCTCTTGGAGCGTCGCTGTTGTGCTCCTCAGCGAACTTTTTCAAGATGTTGCAGTTTTTGGCCGCATGCTTTCCTTTTGGATGGAAAGGACACGGCGCCTCCATGACTTTGTTGTAGTCGGTGGGCCGAGGCGGCCTCTGCCGACCCTGATCCGCGACGGCTACCATCTCTTCACCCTTGCGCTTCTTGTCCTTCTTGAAGGGCGACTCGGGTCTGTCCATCTTGCCTTCATGTTTGCTCGGGTGATCCTCTTGACTTTGAGCGAGAGCGTCCGAGGCGGTAGCATATCGATCCGCCAAGGCGAATATCTCCTTAACGGTAGTCGGAGACTTCCGAGACATCTTCTTGATTAGGTTGGGGTCGCGAACTCCTTTCTGGAAGGCTGCGACGACGACCGCCTCTGAGATCTCCCGGATTGTGTTCTTCTTCTTGATGAAACGCCGAATGAAATCCCTTAACGACTCATCTTTCTTCTGATGAATCTGATAAAGGTCCCACTGGGTTTCGGGTTTCACGTAAGTACCCTGAAAGTTGGCTACGAACTAGTCGCAAAGTTCTTCCCAGGAATCGACCGAGTTCTCTGGAAGGCCCGCGAGCCAGTTCTGAGCCGGAGGGCTTAACATGACGGGCAAGTAATTTGCCATCACGTCGTATCCTCCACCCGCGGCCTTGATTGCTAAAGAGTAGATCTGCAACCAAGCCTCGGGGTCCCGCTCTCCATCAAATTTCACAGTCCCCTTGGGGTTGAACCCCTCGGGCCAGTTTACCTGACGGAGTCGGGGTGTGAACGCCTTGATCCCGTCAATTAATCCTTCCCCGGGGGGAGGAGATTGGTGGGGGAGATTCCGACGTGGTGGAGTACGGCGCCAGTGCTCGTCTCGCTCCCTCCGCCGGGCTTCGATGTCAAGGCAAAGATCGCGACTTGTACTTCGGCGGGCGTCTTGCCCACGATTTCGCGTGCGCCGACTGCGCCGAGTGTTACTCGTGGCAGTCTGGCTTCTGGCCGAGTTGGCCTGTTGATCCCGAGTGCGTTGGACAGCCGCTGCCGTCACCATGACTTTGATTTGTTCCATGATCGGCGTTGCGGGGTTGCCCTCTCTAAGCAGAGGACCAACATTGTCCAGGAGGGTCTTACACGCGAGGATGTTCTGCTGTGGCGTACGGAAGACTGAGTGATCTCCCATACGGACTTGATGCAGTTCCTCCTGGACTTCCCGTGCACGACCGCGCAATTGGTCGCACAAGTCTTCACCACGTCCGCCGTTTTGTTCGGCTCCTGCCTCCCCCAAGGGACGCCGAGCCGATCCAGAGGCTTGACCATCCAGTACATAAACGCCGCGAAAGTCGGGGAACCCATTGACGCTCCCTTTCGACTCGGATTCCGAGAAGGAGAGGCTCAACCGATCTCGATTCGTCGCCTCATCGATGGGAGTGATTATAACTCCCACTTCTCGTGCTGGATCTCTGGTCAGAAGAGGATCCGACTGAGATTCAGCAGAACGAATCTGCTGGAATCTCGCAGCCGAATTGACCAATCCGAATGGTATGTCCACTTGGGAAGTTGACCTGGTCAGAGTTGTCCCCGAGTCCTGACTCGGAAAACTCGTCCCAGTGTGCGTGAGCCGTGTCCCGCTCCTTAGCCCAGTTTGGAAAAGTTGACATGTCATCCGATGAAAAACAACGGCCGAGTTTCCTAACCCGAACGGGGCGGACCACGACTGAGGGATTGTGATTCCCGACTGGATCTGAGAACGATCCAAGTCAGGAATCGGTTCGCCACTTGATTCTTCGTCAGCATAAGGAGCTGGTAAAGAAAGGAGTGGTAGATCCTGACCGAAACCGAAGGGAGCCCAGCAGCAGGCCAGTCAGAATCGTCATCATCAGATTGGATCTCTTCCGGATCGGAATCCAGGGGAGAGATCCCAAAGTGGTGAGGCTCGGTCGGAGTCGCATACCACCTCCCGTGTCGTGGACGAGCGAAGTTTCGCTCACACAACCGAAGTTCCCCGAAGTCACCGGCGATGAAGCCGAGATCTCCGAAGATGAAGCCTTGGCCGGGGGCGTAGGTGAAGACGAATCCGTCAATTGAAGCCATCGGAGTCAATGTAGTTGATCGTGACGCTAGCCCCTACTTAGCGCGCCAACTGTTGACGATTTGTGTCGGCAATGTATTTTATGGGGCACTGCGAAAGATCACAACTACGATGGTAGCACAGGGAGCCGAATTTATACAGGTTCGGGCCCTCGGGGCGAGGTAATACCCTACTCCTGTGCTCGTGGATTGTATTATGGTGGATGCTGATGATGAAAGAGATCATGAATTAGGGGCCCGGACCCCCTTTATATAGTCCAAGGGGCCAGGTTACAGATAGAATCCCTAATCCGTATATGGAAGATACAGATATAACCGATTTGGTTACGCCTATATCTATGTATTCGGGTAGGAGACGAGTTCGTTTCCTTGTAGAACATGTCAAGCCGCGCCAGCCTCTAAGCCCGTCTTCTGGAAGGTCCAATTGAGTCGGCCCAAAGAGGTGGTACGTCCAGTAGTATATCTTCGGATGCCCGGGGCCCATGTTTTTCACAGTTATGCAAGCTTTGTTGTATACTGAAGTTTTTAACACTTTTATATATTTGTGCAAATTTTATCTAAAACCGATTTCTTTGGGCTAAGCTAGTAAAAAAGGTCCACCCCGAAAAACGTGATTTTCGGTGAAAATCGGTTTTCTCGGACCGAAAAACATAACCCTGGTAGTGGCAGATGAGGATTTCAACTTTGGGGTGCCCATTGATCCGCTGGCTGCACTACCGTATCTGTTGGCTGCATTGCCATACTGTTCTAGCTCCTCTAGGGCCACACATCACGTGCCATTCATGAAGGCAATTCTTGGTGTTACAGGAAATTCAATTTTTATTTAATATTATTTCTAAAAGATATGATAGTCACCTAATTTGCTCGTATAACTACTCACCGAAAAAACATTTTTTTCCTGGTGCCATCCCTCGCTAGGAATTAATTGGATGCAAAGATGAATGAAAATACGAGGGATTACTGCTAGCACAGATAGAAACTGGGAAAAAGTGGCAAGGCAAATGCCATACGTCAATAGTCAGTAAGAAAAGATGAATGAAAGTATAAAATGGCAAATTGGAAAAGAAAGAAGAGACAGGGAAATAAGGACCGAGAGCGTGAAGAAATGATAAATTGGAAAAGAAAAAAGAGACAGGGAAATAAGGACCGAGACCGTGAAGAAAAGCCAAAGAGTAAAAAAAAAAACCCAGCCAAATAGCGCTCAGAAGAATTGAACACACAACCTTGGCTATGCAAATGCGGCTCAAGCCAACTGAGCAGGAATCAAATACACAACCATAGTTTAGTCAATTGCATCTTAAAGCAACTGAGCTACTGATAGAGCACTGATCTCTGAGAGTTTCCAAAAATTTTTGGGGGTGCATGAGCATACCCGGCACCCCCTGGTGACGTGCTAAGGTGTGCTTGATCTTCTATTAAGAACAATACGTCGATTTGAGGAGTGATAACTTGTACAAATCAACTACTAACCAATAAGATTAGAAACCGAACAATCGCAAAGTCACCACATCGAAGATAATTAACCGCGCCAAGACACAGTTAACCCTTATCCCTGCGAGCAATCGAGAACAAGATAAAAAGCAAACTGTTAGCAACATCAAAGAGGCAAGCATATCATCCAAAGAAAATAAAGCCTCTTTGCAAGTCAAAGCATAGCATCCAAAATTGTTCAACTCCATGTCATACAAATTAGATTTGGTAGTAAGTATAACAACACTCTTCAGTTTAATATTAGGCTTCTTAGAAATGAGTTCTTTCCTTTTAGATGGTGCTAGTTCTTTATCTGCAACCTGATTTACATTCTTGTTGTTTTCTCTCCGTTCTCTTTCAGAGCTCTCTAGCTCATCTTTTAGAATTGCAGCCAGGGATATAGGATTCAAAACAATTTTTCTTCCTTTAAACATGAG
Source organism: Olyra latifolia (assembly GCA_036346145.1). Lineage (NCBI taxonomy): Eukaryota > Viridiplantae > Streptophyta > Magnoliopsida > Poales > Poaceae > Olyra > Olyra latifolia. The sequence goes on from CM070524.1 coordinate 45,398,297, forward strand.
AGCATATTGATTATTTTTACAATGATGGACAGTAACTCGGTCATATTGACATGGCCTACCTAACAACATGGAACATGCTTGCATAGGCACTACATCGCAATCAGCATAATCAGGATATGGACCAATACAAAAATTAACTCTCACGATTTTCGTTACCTTCAACTTACCAATTAATCAATGATATGGATGCGGACTCCTGGTCTGGCCAAGCTTTTTGACCATCTCCATGCTAGTTAGATTGTTGCAACTCCATCTATCAATGATAACCCGCACGGATCTCTCATTGATAATAAATTTTGTTTCAAACAAGTTGTGGCGTTGATTTTGCTCAGCACGCTCCATTTGTACACTAAGTATACGCTTGGCAACAATGCTCAAGTACTTGTCAAAAAAATTCAGAACCCAAGTGTTGATCTTCTTCCACTATGTGACGAGGACATCACTTTCATGGATGCACTCATGACACTATTTGCGCGACGGCCAATTACAAGCGTGCTTACACGTCAGTTAAATCACCAGGTGAGCTCGTTCTTAAGTTCATATGCAAATGCTGCAAAGGACGAGTTACTACCTAATAATATTGTTCTTGTACTTAGAATCATGGCGTGGATCAACAAAGAGGTCACTCTTCACCAAGATGAGTCATGGTCCAAGACGTTCGCGAGATGGAGTCCAGTTCGGCCACCGCGGAGCAGCTCATATTCAAATAGGCGTAACAGATGCATACGGAGTCTGTTTGGGGCATTCAAGTATATTACGGAGAAGCTCTCCACAAGATCTTTCCAATGGATCCAGTCCTATGTCCAAATTCTTTCTGAGTCGATCACAATCGTCGAAACAGGTTGCGCCCATAATCTGCTGGCCCTGTCGGTGCTGCGTCACCTCTCTTTAGAGCCTCTAGCCCATGTATCTCGAGTTAGGTTGCGACCTAAACCCTAGCTGCCGTCTCTCTCTCGTATAAAACTTAGTAGCCGTCATTGCTAGACGTGGGTTTTTGCTTAGATTATTCTGCCATCGCAGTTTCGCCGATCTTCAGTTTGTGAGAACCCCAACTTCATGTACTTAATTCAATTCGCAATTTTAGATTGCTGTTCTGCGTTCTTGCTCGTGTTCTCGATTCGCTTGCAGGAATTAACCCTCGTGGTGAGGTCAACTGTATCTTGGCACGGTTGATAATGAACGGAGGCAGTGGTGTAGCGATTGCTGGGTTTGATCAGTTCTAATCGGAAGTTGGATCGTCAACGTCGAGTCCACCAATCGACGTATCATCTACCTGTCGATAGATCGGGCGCCGTGCTCCATCATTATGTAAGTTTCTTCACTTGAAAAGTTAGTCACAATCAAAGCATGTTCATGTTCAACATCACTAGCTAAGCTATACTCACCATCTTCCTTGACAATGAGGTCTCGTTGACCTAGACAATCACACATCACATGTCCGAAACCCTTGCAGCGATGACATTGAATGTCACGCGCTCGACCAGTGGAGGTGACAGAAGATGCACCCTTTGTGGGAGTTTGTACCATGGTTGTTTTGCTCGTCTTTGGGGCACACAAAGGAGTCATGGAGGAGCAGTAGAACGCCCATGATTGGAAGATGGTTTCGCATGACCAGAAGCGGAAGAAGGTGGTGTCACTGCTTGTACACTATTCTGTTGTGAGGAAGAAGATCCACTGAAATGACCTCTTTGTATTGTATTTGTTATGGTTGATGGTTCTTATTGCTGAGTCTTATTGTTTTATGTTTAGTCTCCTTTATAATTTTTATTATTAAGTAATGGAAATTATTTGGTTTGTTCTAAAAAGAAAGAAAAACTAGGAACATAGAAATATTGTAGAAGGGACCCTGAAATTACCTTCCCTTTATTACCTTGTACCGCACTCTTCTCCTCCTGCCCGCATATCATCCTTTCCCCATTTTCGAGCTCCTCGCCCTACTTAGTAATGGTGGACTGCCTGCCTGCTTGCCTCGGCGCACCTTGGGGATCCGCCACTCTGGCCTGCCTCCTGCCTCGGATAGTGCCTCCCGATCAGGGGCGGATCCAATGGGGGTGCCCGGTATGCACGGGCACCCCCAGAAATTTAAGAAACAAAAAACATCCCTTTACGTAGTATTAGACTTAATATTCAAACATGACTAGTTTTGTACTGATTCTTAGCCCAAATCTCAATTTTCTAGGTCAACTTCTCTATCCAAATCATTAGTCCGTTGCACTCCACTATATCCAGCTCAACTAATAACTCCCCAAGAAGAGATTGGGACTCGAAATTCTCAAACCCTAGTTCTAAACTGCTTCTGAAAACTGGTATGTTTTTGTTGCGGCTTTGTGCATCAGTGTATGTACTAACAACCTCACTTTGGTTGTCTAATATATGTCAACTTCACTTCTCTATGCAACAATGCAGTTGCTTGTAGAATGGTCATAACTCATAAAAGTATTAACATGCTATTTCTTTTTCTGATTTATGTGCAATTTTTTAAATTTATGTTGTAATTTTAGAAAATGTTACCTTTATGTGCAAATTTTATAATATTTTATGATGTCATACTATTTTTACGTGACATTGAAAAGTTTTTTATGTAAGTGTGCACCCAATGTTTAAATCCTGGATCCGCCCCTGCTCCTGATGCGCCATGATGGAGGTGGGAGGTACAGAGAATTTTGCCAAAAAGGAGCGCAGGATTTTGCTGTATAGTTATCTTGATACCTTCACGCGCTTCTGTTCATGTAGCCTGACATGGCGATTCTTAGAACTATACATGGGGCGTGATGGATTGTGCAAGAATGCTGGTCATCATTCTATCAGTAGACGTCCGCTCTTGTGGGTTCGGTGATTTTCTTTGGTGTGTGCAGTTCATATTAAATTGGCTGTCCAATATGTGTAGGAACAATTGATCATTTGCCACTTCAATGATTGACAATTAATTATCTGCCACTTACGTGTCAAGATGTGTTATTGACTCGTGAATGGCAAATAATCATCAATTTATTGTCTTTGTTCCCCGATTTATTGAGTAGACAGGAAAGAAATGTAAACTTTGGGCCTTAAAATGCTGGTGGATTGTTATCATTTAGATTTTAGAAGCGCACAAGTGCTGCAAATAGTTACATAATTAGGTACCAGCCGTCTTCATGCCTCTTACCATAATGTGACGACATACTCGAGAGAAAGTTAGGGTCTTTTTGGCAACAAAATATTTTCATAATTTCGAGACAAAATCATGGTTTCTAAAAATACCATGGTTTTCAAAACCATAAGATGTTTGAATGACCAAAAAATACTCCATTTCAAAACTATGGTTTAATAGAAAATCATGGTATCTTTGGAATATTTGAAACTCTACTCCTAGCTAAAGTTTTTATGGTTTGGTTCTCACTATCTCTTGTGTTTGGTCAAATTTACCATTATAAAAACTATGAATCCAAATAGGTAATAGTTCTAATGAATACTAGAGTTTAGTGGAGTTTGGTGAAACCACGGTTTTCATATATACACAATTGAAAACTCTATGTATTACAAAATAATGGTTTCTTAAAACCATGTGTCTAAACATGCCTTTATAGTTGCTGAGTTTGCGAAGACACTACAGTGATTCATGATTAGTTTGCCTGCGCCTTAACCCAAGGCAAGAGTAAAGAGTATTCCTATTGTTCGGATGCTTGAAATCCTCATCATCTGTTGGCATCTTGTTGCACACATAAATGGTACTCTTAACAATATGACCTACAACAATGATCACTTCTTGGTACCACCTACTCCGGTGTTATTGTTTAACTTCCACATGGCAGTTTTGGTAACATGGCCATGGTGCTAACCTGCTAGGAACACATGTACAGTTGAAAGTCAAAGAACAAGATTGAGGAAGAACAGGCTAATATTAAGAAGCGTTACGAGAACAGCAAAACTGTATTTCTTTTTTATTAGCCTTCATTGCTCTGAATGTTACAAAGATATATATTATTTTAGTGGGCACAAAAACATTGTGCATATTAGTCCATTTGAATAGGGACATCGGCGGTGCACCATAACCTAACAAGAAAACTGGATTAGAAACCTTGTGGTGAAGGTGAATATACCAACAAGATCAATTTCACTAGGTGCAAGTTGTAATGCAATTTTTTTGTAGTCTTCCTTTTTGCAGTTTCTTGGGGGATTTTATTCAACAGCAAACCAACACATTATATTGTTTTGTGGTCTATGACTTCTCTCCTCTGGTATGGTTAACAGTGATGGTTGAATTGACTTTCATTTTCTTATTGCTGCTAATGTGCCTTTCTATGAAATCTTTGAAATTCACTAGACCTTGACTAATAATGCTCAAATATGATTTTGATATTTCAAGCCAGGATGTTTTGAGGACTAATTGATAGTTTATTTTGTACTTGAGTTTTGATACTCAAAAGTTATGATGTTGCTTTCAGACCAAGCATTTTCTGTTCACAAGTGGTACTACTTAACGGAGGAAGATAGCTTTTCAAAGAACTGTTGCTTAAAACAATTAATCAATGATGGCTAATTTGCGAAATGTTACTCTCAGAATGATGGCATTCTGATAGGCTGATGACAACGCCTTGAATTTGTTGGTACTTGCAGACTTCTATACTCCATTGCACATATCCCTCATATTTGTTTTTTCATTGATGTTAGTGAAGTCCTATTATAATGTCCAAATTTCAGTCAGTAGGAAGTAGGAATGATGGAAGGCAACTTAGAGTTGTTAGCTGGTACTATTAGGGCTTGAAATAAGAATGGGATAAAATAGCCAAGAATCTCGGATTGATCATGTTGTAGTCATCACTTCTTTGAATATGGCTACTCTGTTTATTTATACCCCTGTTATTGCGAGGATGCAACTGGCAAGCAGTGATCAAGAGGAAGAAGCTCCATGGCAACTGGAGGCTTTGTGGACTGGAGGGGAAACCCCATCAATAGAGAGGTGCACGGAGGAGTCAGGGCAGCATGGTTCTTGCATTGTAAGTCACTACATATTGGGTCCTTGTATCCAGACATGTGCCCTGCACACACTCGGACATGCTAAATCTTTTTTGAGCTTCTGTTCTGACTTTAAAACATTGAGGCATTTTACAAATTGTTTCCCCCTTACAGTTCTGACTGTGGTTGCAAACATTGTTTATGTCCCAAACCTGCTGAATTTGGTTACCTATCTCCATGGAACAATGCATATGGGCGTCTCGACCTCTGCAACTACAATCACTAACTGGGTTGGTGCCACATCGGGGTTTGCTCTGATAGGAGCTTTCTTATCAGATTCTTACATCACTCGTTCTACAACTATACTCCTCTTTGGTCCATTGTGGTTTCTGGTAATTTTCCTTTTAGTCTATTCAGTTATCTACATGAATTCTATTACGATACCAGGAAACTGTTCCTTTGTTATGTAGCCTTCTGTTGCTAATTACTAAATGAATGCCTACCAACAGTAGAGAAAGCAGTAGTACTTATTGCTCATTTATCAATGAAAGAAGTGAATAAAAAATCAAACTGTGCTCCGATCACTTCTAAAAAGTGAGGACAAAAATTACTTCAAATTTTTCATAATATTTCCTTTCTTTTAGAATAGTTTTCCTAATTGCCATCTGATCTCACCGATTGGAAAAACTGCTGAAAGATTGCAGTTCCCAAAGCTATAGTTTTCGGCACATGAATATGTATACAGTATAGATGCAAATGGGGGCTCTCCCGACTCGTGACGCTCCCCCCTCCTCCGCCGCCGCCTCTCTGCTCCCCGCTGCTGCCGCCGACTCCCCCCAAGCCTGGCTCAACCCCCGCCGACCCAATGTGCAACAACCTCGCCCCTGCACCCCGTCCAAGAGCCACAGCGCACCAGAACCCCTAGATCCAGCCACGGCCGGTGAACTCCTATCGAATCCCATGGATGGGACACCAAATCGTACTTGCACAGCGCCTCGAAGGTCGGTCTGCTTTGCACCGGCCCCTCTTCTGGGTAGAAATGATTCTCGGTGGCCTCTTCAAACTTTTGACTTTTCAGAGTATCTCTAGCAGCTGCTCTAAAATTAAAACTCTATATAACTCCTCTACATCACTATTTACTCTCTATATTTCCATCCTTTCTAGCAAAATCTCTATTCAGAAAAATTATAGAGGTTAATATAGAGAGTCTCTAAATTTAGAAGCTGGGAGAAAGAAATTTAGGGTGCGTTTGGTTGGAGAGTGAGTAGAGCGGAGTCATTCCATTTCTAATTCTGAGAGTGGAGTGGATCCGTTCAGCCAAAAAATAGGAATGGATTGGTTCTGGATCTATGGGAATATTCCATATAGAGAGTGGCTCCGTTCCACGAGAATCACAACCAAACACTATACGGCCTCCATTCTAACCAAACATCTTGAGACCTAGAACGGAGTGGCTCCATTCCAGTTGGCTCCTCAACCAAACGCACCCTTAAAATTTAGAGACTGAGGTAAAGGCTTTGGTGGAGGATGAGAGACTCTAAATATAGAAAAGATTTTGTTTTAGAGCCTCTTCTGAAGATGCTCTTAAGAGCATCCACACTAGAAGCTCTATCTCTATTTTCTCTCTCTTTTACTCTATTATCTCTTTTCATTACTCTAAAATTCCTCCACACTTTACACTACACCCTAAAAAATTCTTTCCTTCCACCAGAAACTTTATCTCTAAAATTCTATTTCCATACTACTATAGAGTTTCTGCTACGGATGCTTTTGGTATGCTGGTAACCAGAGTGGATAGAGGTGCGCTTGATGTGTACTGTCCAAATTGAACACTCAGGGGTTGTTCTTTTGGGCTTATCTAAAAGTCTAATCTGACTTATCTCGTAACTTCGAGAATTTTCCGAGGAGGCTTCGAGAGTCGGATAGTCTTGATTTTTAGGATTTATGGAGCTTTTAGACACATCTATGAGATTAAAAAATGGATTCAAAAGTAATAAAAAGTCATATAAATCAATATTAGTCAGATGAGTCATAAAATTAGTCAGATAAGACATGGCTAATATTGACTTATCTGATTTTTTATTACTTTTTGAATATTTTATCTCGTAGGCGTGTCTAAAAATTCCCTAAATCCTAAAAATCAGAGCCATTCGACTCTCAAGGCCATCTCGAAAAATTTTTAAAGTTACAAGATAAATCAGATTAGACTTTTAGATAAGCCAAAAGAACACCCTTCAACGACAGCGCCAAAGCAGAGGAAGCGTAGTTACGCTGATGTGCTACTCCCTCCAGCTTCAACGAGTAGTACTCACATTTACGCCTCAACAACTTCTGCCCCAAAGGATTGCCTGCTCGCCTTAACTCGCGTCCAACTACTGCGCAAAGGAGATGCTTGGCTTCAGACCACCTGCTCACTATGTGCCGAGATCCCACGAGATGCAAGAAATGTTGGCACAGTAGGCACACCGCTAAAGCTCGCGGTGAAAGCCTCAGCCAAGCTGCCGACGGAGGTCAAGGCATGCCAAGTCATTGTTCGGAAGCTTCAACCCTGGCTGAAGCGGGAGGTGAAGCCCACCGACGAGGCTCAGGCCCTCAAAGACCTCCTAGACACAGAGCTTAGTGACGATGCGGTCTGCGTCCTGGCCGACATCACCGGCCTCCAGCTGGCCGACCCGGCATTTGGGCCAGCGGCCAAGCAAGTGGCGCCGGAGACAGCTCCGTGTTAGAGCGTCCTAGACGACGCTCGAGGCTGCCGACCTACTCAACAGCCTCTTTTGTTGCCTGGCCGGCCTACAAAGTGCGATGCGCTGGGCTCCTGTCGGTGCCAACATCACGCCGGAAGACGAAGCTCTACACCAATCATCGGGGTGCCCCTTTTGCAGTCTGGTCGTTGCTAGCTACCTACCAAGACCCCACCTCTCGCCATCGCCAAGTTGCAGTCTGCGTGGCTGGCGAGCTAGAGGGGAAGTGCATTCAGCATTTCAGCCGCGATTTGCCGCACGCTTCACCTAGAGCAACGAGCATAGTGACCCCACCCTCACAAGAATCAATAGAGCCTTCTGTTCGCCAAGCTGGGACCTGCCTTTTTCATCTGCCACCCTGCATGCCCTGCCCTTCTTAGTCTTGGACCACGCCTCCTTCTCCTGGTGAATGATTTGGGACACCAAAAGTCCCGTTATTTCCGTTTTGTGAACTCTTAGCTCGCCCAGGAAGCAGAAAACCTGGGAGCAAGAAGTAATCTCTCACAATCCCTGCAGGAAGCTGCATATCAAGCTTTCACGGGTGGCCAAGGCATTAACATCTTGGGTGAAATGCAAGTTAAGCAACGCAAGAATGCAACTAGCAATTATCCACAAACTGATCTCCCTATTCGATAAGGCCCAAGAAACCTGCTCCCTTTCCTCCCTTCAAGGGGTGCTGCGACACGAGCTCAAAATTTGATGTCAAGGACTGGCGGTCATCGAGAAGGCCCGCATTAGCCAAAGAGCTCGTACTCAGTGGATTAGAGAAGGGGATGCAAATACTAAGTTCTTCCATCTTTGAGCCAATGCTGGATGATGAAAAAACTTCATCCACTCCCAAATCACCCCTGCTGGAATTTCCGCCACACACACGGAAAAGGCGGAGCATTGTCGTAGTTTCTTTGAAACCCACCTTGGCACCTCGTACACACATAACATCTCTCTTGCCTAGGACCAGTTGGGGTATACTCCCCGAGACCTCTCCTCTCTCGAGGAGCCCTTTGAGGAAGGTGAGATCAAACAAGTGGTGTTCTCTCTCTCCATAGACAAAGCCCCTGGTCTAGACAGCTTCACTAGATTGTTCTACCGTAAGAGCTGGAAAATCGTTAAAATAGACCTCATTCAGGCCATCCAACACTTCTACAGCCAAGGGCTTACCTCCTTTAGCCTGCTTAATTCAGCCAACATTGTCCTTCTCCAAAATAAAGAGAATTGCCTCAAGCTATCAGACAATAGGCCAATCAGCCTTATCCACAATGTCAACAAAATCATCACCAAGATCCTCGCCAATAGACTGGCCCCCCATCTGACATATCTGTTCTCCACTAGTCAAAGCGCATTCATCAAGAGGTGTTCCATCCAAGACAACTTCCTTTATGTGCAAAACGTGATCCGAGATTTAAGACAACAGAAGACCCCAACCTTATTCCTCAAGTTGGATTTCACCAAAGCCTTCTATTCAGTGCACTCGGGCTATCTACTGGAGATTATGGAAAGGCTGGGTTTTGGTCAGCGATGGCAGAATTGGATCTCCATTGTCCTTGGCTCAGGCTCCTCATCGATCCTCCTCGATGGGAATCCTGGCATGACAATCCGGCACAGAAGAGGAGTCCATTAGGGCGACCCCATCTCTCCCATGCTCTTCATTATCACCATGGACCCTATCCAACGCCTCTTCCAATTGGCGGAAGAGAGGAACATCCTGCCACCGATCCTTTGTCGGCCTTTGAGGATGAGGACCTCACTCTACACTAATGATGTGGCCATCTTCCTTAACTCAGTCAAAGAGGAGGTGTCCTCAGTGATCATGATCCTGGAAGCTTTTGGGAAGGCGTCTAGGCTTTGCACCAACCTCAACAAATGTGCAGCCTACCCCATTAACTGCTCCAATCTAGACTCTTACGACATCCTCGTCTCCTTTCCCGGCAAACGAGCTGAATTCCCGGGCCGCTAACTTGGCCTTCCGCTTTGCACTAGAAAACTGAGAGGGCTCCATTCCTATCGCTAATTGACAAATTGCAAGCTAGACTTCCGCATTGGAAAGGAAAGCTTCTATCCAAAGCCGGACGCCTCACCTTCATTAACTTGGTGTTCTCGGCACTCTCGACCTACTTCATCATTGTATTGCCCTTACCAAAATGGGTAGTGAAGAAGATGGATAAAATAAGATGATCTTTTCTCTGGCATGGTAACAAAACCGCCCATGGGGGCACTCCCTAGTCAACTGGCCCACGGTTTGTCGCCCAAAATGCCTGGGAGGACTAGGTGTTCCTGACCAATTGAGGTTTGGCAGGGCACTCTGACTGCACTGGCTCTGGCACGAGTGGAAGAATCTGGAGAAGGCTTGGGTTGGAACCCTAACTCCTTGTGATGGCACTGATAGGGACCTCTTTTGCACGGCCACGGTGATTACCATGGGCGATGGGAGAAAAACAGTCTTCTGTTGACGACAGATGGTCACAGGGCTCAGCAACACGCCATATCTCCCGCACTCTCTACAACATTGCTAGGGGTAAGCATCAGACGGTGGCAAATCAGTTGCAAAATGGTCAGACACCTCCACACACGCACACAGCTCCAATACTAACTCTGCCTGTGGCCACTCGAACAACTAACATTAGACGGTGCATCTAGTGATGACATCAGGTGGATAGCAACCACCTCCAGCACTTACATGTCTTGTTAGGCATACAACCTTCAATTCCATGGTAGCACCTCTTACGATTTGGCTAGCAACATCCGGAGAACCCAAACAGAGAATAAATGCAAATTCTTTGCCTGGACCTTAGGCCATGGCAAGATCAACATGGCAAATGTGCTCGCAAAAAAAGGGTGGCTGCACCAACCAATCGGCCTCCTATGCCAAACCATGCAAGAGACAATGGAGCCCACGAGCTGCACCTACTCAACGAAATCTGGAAGGAAGTCTTGCATCTTTCCTATGCCAATACCCCCCGCCGCCCACTAGAGAGGAGTATCAAAACATGGTGGTCAAACATAGCCACCTGCCCGCCTCCCCAAGGACTTGCCATGGATTTTCAATGGTTTAGTAATCTACATGCTCTGGAACATTTGGAAGAAGAGGAATAGACGCATCTTTTTTCTGAGCAACCTCCTTCTACCTCCCCGCTTAGTTGTTGATCAGGTTAAGGACGAGATTAGTAGTTGGGGCCGCGTCCACCCCACGCTAGACGAGTAGTACCCCATGTAATCCACCTCGTTTTCTCTCTTTGTAAATATGTACAGTGTTCCTTTTCTACTTAATGAAATCACAGAGCGCCTGCCTCATTCGCTCAGAAAAAAAGCTATAGTTTTCTAAAGCTTGAAATTTAGTTGGCATTCGTGTAGAACGATTTTGGGTTATATAATTTTAGGGGTATGGTTAGGTGATAATGGGCTCTGAACCTACCTAACTGAAACAGCGATATGTTACTAATATATCTGAACAACCAATAAAACTTCAAAATCTGAATTATAAGGCTAGTATTGGCGTTTACTTTGCTTACCCAATGAAGGCTTACGTTAACATCCCTCACAAAGTTGTAGAAAATCCTAACTGGCTTAGGATATAATTTCTGCTAGTGGATTCCTTCTCAGCTTCTGAAAACTCTTTAAAAAGATGTCCCTAATTACACAAGCTTAAGTTGTAAGTTGTCAAGCCAGTGTAGTTCTTCATCAAATGTGCACTGGCTAACGGCTATTTCATACACCCTTTAGAGCATCTCTAGCAATAGCTCCTAAAACAGGGTCCCTACTTTTGATTTAGGGGCTGTCCCTATTTTTGGGGCCTCTGATTTTGTTTTCAACTCTAGCAGTTAGCCCCTAAATGTCAGGCCCTATTTGCTTATGACATGTGGGACTGGCTTGTCAATGACTCTTTATTTTTCTTTTCAATATCATTTTATTTTCTTTCTTCTTTTTTCCCTTTTCTCCTCCCTCATCTCTTCACAAGCGAGACAGAGGGGGAGCGGCGACGAGTGGCGGGCGAGGCGACGAGCAGTGGGCGACGGCGGCATCGAATCTGGGCAAGGCGAGGCGAGGCGACGAGCGGCGAGCGAGGCGACGAGTGACGGCGGCGGTGACGGTGGCGTCGGATCTAGGCGAGGCGACGAGAGATGGGCGACGGCGTCGGCGACGAGCCGGAGAAGACGGCGGCGGGTAGAGGAGAGACGACGGCGGCGACGGCAACGAGCGACAAGGCGGCAGACGGCGGTGGCGAAGCGAGCGAGCGATGAGGAGACGGCCGGGCAACGGCGGGAAGAGGAGGAGGCGGGGCGCGACGGAGGCGGCGGGCGGTGGCCAGCGGCGGCGCGGAGGCAGGGCGCGACGATGGAGGCAGGAGCTGCGTGGAAGGGAAAACACTCCCAACAGAAAAGTAGGGGCCCCCTCAAGACCCCTAAGAATTGGGACTGAAGGGGAAGATTTAGAGGCCTCCTTATTTTAGGGGCTTGAGTAGGGGCTCTACTAGAGTGCATTTTTTTTTACCATAACCCTTATTTTTGGTTTAGAGTCTTGAATAGGGGCTCCGCTGGAGATGCTCTTATAGGCTACTACATATGCAGTTATCGTTATAGTATAATAATGAAACATGCATTTGTGCAGGGCTATGGATTACTCGCACTGCAAGCCTACCTTCCCTCACTCCGTCCGTCACCTTGCGATATTGGATCAGAGCTAAGCAACTGCAAAGAGGTTCATGGCTGGAACGCTACCCTATTGTACGCAGCCTTATATATTGGTGCATTTGGCGATGGATGCGTACGTGCCTGCCTGCCACCCCTGGGAGCAGACCAGTTCGACCATGAAGATCCCTCAGAGTCCCGCCAACAGTCCAGCTTCTTTAACTGGTATACCTTTGGAATCTCCTTTGGAGGTTTCGTAGGACTGATTCTCATAGTGTGGATCGAGAACTACAAGGGGTGGGACATCGGACTTGGGGTGTGTACCATCCTAATTCTGCTCGGATTGCTCGTAGTTGCTCTTGGTCTCCCTTTCTACCGGAACCAAGTCCCAGAAGGAAGCCCTCTGACTCGAATACTGCAGGTTATGCCATTGCTTGGTCATCTCAATTCTTAATAAATGTGATGTTAATATTAGTTGGCTACAATTCTGACTCTCCCAGGTTCTTGTCGTTGCATTCAAGAACCGGAAGCTTGAGCTTCCTGACAAGCTGGAAGAGGCACAGGACAACGATATTGAACCGGTCTCTATTGAAGTGCCATCTGAAACAAGTAGCCTGAGGCTGAGGTAAGACTCAGTAAATTAACATCATTTTCTGTGCGTTGGGATGGAGGGTAGAGATTGGAGAGCATCACCCCTTTACCTTCAGCTGTACTCCTACTGAATATTATAAATTCTTTCATGCATTTTTCCAGGTTCCTTGAGAAAGCTTGCATCAACACTGGGAATGATGGAGCGTGGTCAGTTTGCAGTGCGACGAAGGTGGAGGAGACCAAGATTGTGCTCCGTATGCTTCCTCTCTTCATCAGCTCCATGATCGGATATGTCTCGAACCCTATCCTGTTCACATTCACTGTGCAGCAAGGTGGCATGACAAATACGAGGCTGGGTAATATCCATGTTTCCCCCGCGACGCTCTTTATCATCCCAATCACATTCCAGATGGTGATGCTAGCCATCTATGACAGGTTCCTCGTGCCACTCTTGCGAAAGCGCACAGGCTATGCCAGTGGCATCACTCATCTGCAGCGCATCGGCATAGGCTTCGCCTCTGTGATACTCGCATTGGTCATCGCGGCCGTCGTCGAGAGAAAAAGAAAGCAGTCTGTAGAGCAAATGTCCCTGTTCTGGCTGGCACCTCAGTTCTTCCTGCTTGGCGTCTCAGACGTGACATCATTCCCCGGCCTCCTCGAGTTCTTCAACAGCGAGGCGCCACGAGGCATGAAGTCGATTGCTGCGGCCTTGTTCTGGTGCGACATAGGGCTCGCGTCATTGGTGGCCACATTCCTGGTGGACATTGTGAACTGGGCCACAAGGCATGGCCGCCACGGAGGCTGGCTCCAGGGTGCAAGCTTGGATAGCAGCCGTCTCGACCTGTTCTACTGGGTGGTTGCTGTTGTCGGATTGCTTGGCTTATTGAATTACATGTACTGGGCGAACAAGTATGTCTACCAGCAGGACCCACGGATGGTTGAGGCATCGGTTGACCAGAACTCGCCTTGAAACATATCATTTGCATTGTTAAACCAGTAAAGAGAAGGGCGTCTGGTTCACCGTACCATGGGTTCGTCAAAGTTTGCAAAGGAATGTCGCGACAGTACCGGTGTTCTGCTGTCATATGCTGATTGTATTAAGCTGATGGGTTGGATTTCATCCTTGGTATTTCACATTTGTGAAATCCTCGGAATAAAAGGATTTCGCGGAGGTGTGTACTGTGTAACATGAATAGTCCCTGTGGCGAAGTAGCACCTAGAGACAAGTGTGTTTGGATCCTTTAATAGTCCAGTTGTCAGCTCAATTGTATCTCACCATTTGTCCCTCCAGTAAACTGTGTGTACATAGTTCACTTACCCGTAGATGGGACGTATTGTCAATACATCCCTTATCAGTGTATGGAGAGTTATCTTTCGAATACAGGTTGAGGTTTGTCCTTAATGAGGTTTGTCCTTAATGGAAAAATGGAGCACCTAACAATACATCTTTATAGACCAAGAACTACGAGATCACCCCTTTCATTCTGGAGAGACGGAGGATCTTACCATTTGTGCCTTTTTTCATGCTTTTCTTGGTGGTCTAGAGAGGTCATACTTAAAGTCATTACCCTTGACCAAAAAAGAGGGGATGCCTAAAGCTAAGCTTGCAACTAGGGCAACATATCTAGTACTAATGAGACATTAGATGTTAACATGCTAACTCTAACTATCAGCCCTTGGATCCATCGTGTATGGCTGAGATTAGCAGAGGTGTAAACACACCTTGCCACTTAAACTTTTTTTAGAAAACCCTTAGAGTTTATTTTTCCCCTAGAGTTGGATAGAGGGCTTCCATCTTCCTTAATCTTGACCATCCAAACACAATCCAATTGTTACTATCTTGAGTTATCACGTTAGTACCCAATTAGGTATTAGCACTAAATATGTTGCCTGCAACTAGAGTAAAGTCGTAACAAAGTAGTCGTATTGGAAGGTGCAGCTGAATCACCTCCTTTATAGGGAGAACTAATGGTTTTGCTTATTAGGTATTTTAGTTTGACACTGCTTCATACCCAAAAAGAAGGCAGGTATGTCCGAGCTAAACTTAGATATGAAAGTATTCTTTTGTTTACGGTGAAGTAAAACCAAGCTCATGAACTTATTTTCTTAGATTGGAACAAATTAGTTGGTAGGGATAGAATCCCTCTTTGATGTCCCCATGTCCCATCATGTGGTGTGGTGGCAAAGCAACACTTTATCCATCTTGGACACCTCTTGACAATGTTCAACTAGCGAGGATATCTAATCTTATCAAATCGTAAGCACAACATTTCTAATACAATATTAGAATTGAGAGTACTCTACTTACACTAGAATAATTATGTCTAATTAAAAAAAATTCTAAATTCTCTCTTACATTAAACCCAAGAATCTAAATTTGAAGAACCGATATGGCGTCTAGATGGGGGTTGAATAGACGTCAAATGAATCTTAACGCTTTCTTCAACAGTGAACCCCAAAACTCATAAGTTATTGCTACTATCCTCAAATAGATATGAGAGCTATCAAGAATAGAGGCAAGTCAAGAAACATTCAAAGAAAATTAAGCCTCTAAGAAACTAGATGATGGTAGCCCAACCCATGCACTAGCAATAGAAAAAACGAGTGTCGAAATCAAACCATGAAACCATGAGATTAAATCAGTAGATGTTTTCGGGGTCAACAAACCAACACAAAAGGAATCACTCCAAAAGCATCTTTAGAAAAAGAGAGATAAAAATAACAAGCCAAGCTGCTTTTGAAAAGCAAAAGGAAACTCTCAATACAAAAAGATCTTGGTCAAAAAATCATTTCTACCAAACCGAGACTCTTTTGGACTTGAAATTTGAATCATAGATGCAAAATGGAGTCATGCAACTACCCCACTAAAAATCACATCCTGGTCATGCCTAGACAAAATAGGGTGAAAATAGGAAGCTCTGCTACACAGAGAACTCAACAGAACAGTTGAGGCTCGGTAAAAACTTCAAAGCACCCAAACCGTCATTCATATGGAATTCATATTTTTACATGACGTAGATATGGAAGTCATGGATCTAACACAGAAAGAACCACCTTCATCTAAGAATCGAGTAAAAAAAGCAAAAATCACAAGCTCTTCTACATAAAAATTCAAAACAGCAAACAGGGGCTTGAGAAAACTTCCATAGATCTTAAGCCGTGGCTGTAGGCCCTATAAAAGTTTTACCATAGATAGATATGGAAGTTACGGATCCAACCAAAAATAATTACATCGATATCCTATCGGATCATAAAGATATGAAAATAACAAGCACTGCTCTGGAAATCTGAACCGATCAACTAGAGCAAGAAAAGAAAGAACTTGAAAAACTTCCTCTCAAACTTGTTCCAAACCTTGCTCACAGGTTTCTACAGATCAAATATAATCAATAAGGCCTACCCACTTGTCATGGAAAGGATGAACTACCTAAGAACACGAAGAACATCTTCCTTGAACAAGAATTTGCAAAAACAAAAACAAAAAACAAAAGATCTAAGACATGCTAGATTCTAACAACAACTCAAGAACATGTGAAACTTTAGTTTTCATAGCATTTTTGGATTTGTCTACAGCTATACCTTGGTGAGCAAAGCTCTCAAGAGCAATTGATGACAAGCTAGCCTCGCACCCTTCCTTATGCAGGCCAAGGAGATCAACCTCCACCCTCGGATGAGTTCCTTAGCTCCTAAGGAAGCTTCCAAGGGTTGGGATTGACTCACCCCATGACCAACGATCAGTTCCATACATAGGCTTTACATGTGCCACAAAAAAACTTACATGGGCTTTACACAAAGCTTGGTCAACCCAATGCAACGGACCTTCGTCCCATGACTTGATCGCTTATTTTCCATACCTCTGGGCCTCCAACCTAAACCGAAAACCCTGAGGCACCTCAAGTCCATCTCCATGATTTCCATGTGAGCTCGGTTTGAGCCCAACTGTCTCACCAGCATCCTTGACCGTTCTAAAGCTCAATTCTTCCAACCTAGTCCTAGTATCTACCAATGACCACAACTGCCTACAAACCTGTACTTCAAATGGACCAACACAATCCCCACTAATATTCTCACTTACCTCCCTACAAATTAGCGCATTAACATCCATAATCATGCAATGACCCTAATTAACCCGAAATCAATTAACACTGATCATAACATACCAAAACTGCAGCTCAAATGCATAACATCTTGCTTACATTATATCAATTAATCTATGCATCAAATGACTTTGTGCCTAAAACGAAAACCTCCATCTCAAAATTCTCTACCAGAGCTATGAATACCAAAAAATCATTCGAGTAAAGAAACATCACAAAACAATCCAAACTGCGAAAATTGTGCGTGCTGAAACAAAAATCTGCCTAGCTCAAAAAGTCTTAAACTCAAACTCCTCAACTAAATCAAATCAAGTCGCATATACTCATCATCGTATGAACGCCTCCACATGGTCTCATAAAATTCTCTCTTACATTAAACCAATGAATTTGCGCCACAAGCCATGACAAAATTTTTTGATATTTCTTTCTAAAACCAAAACAATCGAATCTCCAAATACAATTTGAGAACCTATGTATAGAAGAATGATATTGCTTAGGAGAGGATGTCTGATGCATTAGATGCCTCCCCAACCACTTGTCCACTCCCTTCCCGATTCTATCCACTTACATGCCTTGTCTTATCCTCTCTCTCTCCCTTCTTTTATCCTATGTTTCTCTCTCCAAACCTTTTTCCCTTCTATCGGAGACATCAAGTCAGCAAGACATGGGAGGGAGAGAGGCATCCTACGAGCTGCACATCGAGCTCTGATCCGGCAACCTCCAACTTTTAGGCGATGCTGATGGGGAGATACAACAGAACTGAGCCAAGCTCACCTTTTCTTCTCCCCATGGCCATCCTCATCTCCTCCTATCTCCTTCCCCTTTTTCCCATACAGCCCTCCCCTCCTCTCCCTCCCATCCCCTCCAGCGAGAAGACCCACGACGACCACGCTGAGAAGACCACCAGGCTTGGGTTCAGGACAACGACAGTGGCTCTCGGTCTCTGATCTAGGATCCGGCGGTGAGCTCTACGACGAGAGTAGGAGGCTGTGGGGCGTCTGGTGGTGGCTGTGAATATGATGTCCATTGTAAGGAGCTAGATGGAAAAATGTAGTGAAATTTAACTTGAAACATCACCTTGATATCTATAAAACTTTGTGTTTGCTCTGGCTAAACACCCATAGAGTGAAACATTTTTGTTTACTCTTGTCAAACATTGTTTTTGCCTTGTGATTTGCTCTAGTGAATGTAACATCCTCATTTTCAAAAGCTAAAACTCATGTGCATCATGTCATTGCATGTCATTAAAAATCACAAAAATTTAAAACTTTTGAAAATGAGTATGTTACTGTTGAAAGACATTTAAATTTTGAAAACCATTTTGGTTTCAATAGTGTTTTGATTGCAAATAAAACGTCTTTGTAAATGCTTGAGTTTTCAAAAGAGGACAACTGCCGTTGGTTATAAAATGAATTGAGTTCAAATGTTGTTTCCTTTCGAATAAGATAAACATAATTTTATTTTATTAAACTAAATGATTTGAGGGTGGTTTTATAACTTAAAATTATTTGGCTTCATTTTAATATCAAACCCCAAGGATTTCATTTTCATAAAAATGATCATTTTAAATAGTGGTTTTCTAAACCAATGATCCTATTTGACTTTCAATATCAATCTTTATAATTTCCATTCTAAGTAATTTGAATTCCAAATAAAACAGAGCATTTGTTTTCAAACAAAATGCCTTGCCAAAATATTTATTGTTTTGATTGATTTTCAAAGGAGGAAAAATAATTTCACTTCCTAAATGGTTGCTTTAAAAAGATTTGTATTCATAAACTAATAAATGTTTCATTTGAACTTTCAATATCAAAACACTAAGGTTGTTTTAAAATAAAGTAATTTGAATTACAAACAAAAGAATTTTATTTTCAATTATCTTAAAAGAATACGTGGCAAAGCTATTTAATTCTGAAAAGTCCCAAAGACTTTTACTTCTTAAATTCTTGATTTAGGTTTTGGATTTATAAATCTACTCTTGTACTTTGCCAACTTTAAATTCAAATAGAGTGAAACTATATGCTCCTTTTAAAATATATTTTCAAACTTTCACCAATAATACAAAAGTTGATTCTTAACGAAAACAAAGATTTGTTTTCAACTACCTTTCAAGAGATTGGTTTCGACCCTAAAAGAAAAGGGTTTAGGCTTTTGGTTTTGTGAAGCTTCAAATATCCCTTGCCTAAATTTTTGAGCTCAAACAATTAAATTTTAAAAGTTATCTTCCTAACAGAATTTAAAAAGGGGCAAGTTTGTTTTTCAGTATTTCTTAAGAAAAAGACTTCACCCTTTTGAACAATGTTCTAAATGTTGATTCATCCTTGGGTTTGGATTTTAAAAGTTTAAAGGGTTTTGAATATATATTGCACAGATTACTTTATGTGTATATGTATGTTCGAACCCTAACTTCTTCTCAAAGTGATTAAATTTCCAAGGACAAATTAAATTCAAATGTTTTATAAGCAATTGCTTTTACGCTTTAAAAGTTAATCCTTTAAGTTTTGGTTTAATAAACACTTTGGTACTGCAACTCTCAAAACTCATTTAAATCCAAAAACAATTGAAGCGATTTTTGCTACCTAAATAAATGGGGTTTTGGAATGGATTTCAACCTTTAATTTATTGCAAAGCCCAAAACCCCCTTGGTGTGGTATTTGATTTTGTGCTCGATTAAACAAAACTAAAATGTCCTTTTTAAACGCGAATTTGAATTTTAGTTTTATAAAACACTAAACAACTAATTTTAAAAAAGTTGTTTGAATCCAAACCTTGAAAAGAATATTTAATTTAAAAGAACAAAGGCAAACAAAAAGATTTATGGAAAATAACATTATTGTTGGAAAGTATTTTCAAATATATTTGTTTAGAAATATAAAATCATTTGGAATAGATTCTTTATCCGATTTGGTCCTAGAAATCCCTATCTTTCCATTTTCCTTCTCTCTCTTGAGTGGGCCCCACCTCCTCTTCCTTCCTCCTCTCTCTTTTCTTTCTTCTCCTGTTTCCTTCTCTCTCTGGCCTTCCATGGCGTGCACCCTTGGATGGAATTCTCCCTCAATCACTCCCTTTTATGGCGAAGTTATCGCGCCGCTTCCCTCTTCCACCCCTCAATTCCGCAGGAAACGGCTCCCAAACCCCCCAATTCCCCTTAAAACTCCACACCGACGCTCCCTCGGGTTCTTTCCTTGTTCTTCAATTCTCGCCGAGGTGAGCTCCTTTCACAATTCCTTCAAAGACGTTGTTCGTCTCGTCATCGCTCCATCTCCCATGTACAACTTTCTTTGTTTCATGCCCTAGGATCGCCGGATTTGGACGCCAAGAGGAGCCCGAGTTCACGGATTCCACCGCCGCTCCCATTTCGTTGCCGCCGCTCATATGGCTCTCTCTTCCCTCCCTTCACCTTCCTCGGTCTTGTCGAACCTTCGCCGTCCGCCGCCGACGATGCTACGCCGCCGTCCGGGCCGCTTCTTCCCCGCCCGGCCACATGCCGCCTCACCGCCTTGGTCGACCCGACCCAGCCGACCTCACCTCCGCCTCCCCTCGCCTAGCGCACCTCCCCGCGCCCTTCCCCATCTCCTCCGGCCACTGGCCTTCCCCACAGCCGCCATGGCCATCCCATCTCACTCCCGCATCCTCGGCCCTCCCGTGCCAGTGCCGCCTGAAGGCTGCCCCTCACTGCAGCGCATCTCCCGCCTCCTTCCACCACCTCTCCGCCGGCCAGGCCAGGCCATGCCAGCCCACCACATGCCCACTGCTAACCTGCCTGCTGCTCGCCCATGCCACCACCTCCCCAAGGCCCTCTCCTCTCTCCTCACGCCTGCCGCCGCCGCGAGCGCCACCGCCCCTGTCCGAGCCGGGCGCGCCTCCCTGTTTTGTCTCACGCCATGCGGGCCTCGTCCGTCAGTGTGGCAAAAGCCACCCTCAAATTCCTTTTTCAGATTTTTACCAAGCTTCAAAAATTCATATCTCCTTGTAGAAAATTCCAAAAAAACCCCAAACCAATTTTGTTAGACTCACAAAATTACAACCTATTTAATTATGTAATTTTTATTTAATGTCACTGTTGCAAATTTATTTAAATTATTTAAATACCCTTAATCATTGTTTTAATTGTTTTAGGAGATTTATTTAACCAAAAATTGCCAAACCAATTTTAAAATGTTTGTCATCTAATATTCTTGCATATGTAATTTTTACATAATTTTTTTGGTACTGTTTTACTCACTGTTTTAGATATTTTATTTAGTAAACCAATTAACTTAGAGGCATAAACCCCTTTTATTTAAATTCCAGAAAATTGGTACAGTAGCATATTTAGTTTTAAAACATATTTTCATGCTCTGTACCTTGCACTTTGCCACTGCATACATGTGCATTCATATTATTTCTGCATAGCGTTTATTGTTTCCGTTGTCGTCATTTTCGCGATTAGGAACGTGCGACTCCGGGATTGTGACCGACATCGCGTGGAAGACTTAGGGTTTTCTGCTGGTCAAGGCAAGTGCTGATTCTTGCTCCTATGTTTTTAAATGATTTTAATAGTTATTTAAACTGCATGCTATGTTAAATTTAAAAATGCTAATTGGTTAGACGCTAGCTAAAACCCCAATTAATAACATCGATATATAAAACCTTCCTTGCCACCTTAGGTTAAAGTTATATTGTTTAATAATGCCTTCACCCCTTGAACTAGGTTTTAATCATGTTAGCTATGCTTAGTTGCAACCATATTAAACTTGGATACATGATAATCTCAATGCTTATTTCATCAATGATTTTAAAAGACAGTGGGTGCTGTCGTGTTTGCAAATGGGTGTAGTTGATAGTGGGTGCTATCGGGTAAACTGTTTTATAAAACCCGATCGGGTGGTGGTTGCAAGGTTGGTGCAAGAAGCACGAGACTTGGGTCCAAGTCTGAGGGAACCACCCGGTCCCTAAGGACCGATTCCTTGAGGTAGACAAGCTAAGTTTAACAAAGGCGACCATGTGTGCTCAGTATGGGCGGGCCCCGGTCTAGTATCCTTCGACTCCTAGTTAGGGCATTCCAATCGATGGAGTAGGCAATCGGTGTTGTCTGCAGCGCAAGAGGGCATTGCAATGGAAACCTCGGCGGAATATCCTAGCTAGGGGAAGGTTGGAGAAAAGCCTTGTGGTGACTATTTTTCTTTGGGGGCACCCGAGGAAGAACCACCTCGCATGGGTAAAGCGTGCAACCTCTGCAGAGTGTACAACTATCATGATAGCCGTGTCCGCGGTCAAGGACGGACGACGGGGAGCTGCCTCATGGTACTTCTTACCTTTTTGTTTTCAAAAGGTGTTTTAAAGGAAAACCACGATTGGTGTCGTGCGTTTTGTTTTCTCTCCTCACAGTAGGTGCTGTGAGCGATGAGGGTTGTCGCACGGTGGGTGCCGTGAGTAGCCAAGTCTGGGCAAAACCGGTTTAGGCCGGAGTTTCAAAAGGAAATGATTCAAATCTTTGTTTTCTCTTAACTCATTTTAAACCTTTTACAAAATCTAGGTAAAACTTGCAAAACTGGCTTTATGCAAAAGAACCTTAACCTTTCCTTGTAAACCATATGCATTTAGTCAGCCTTGCTTGTTGAGTATGTTGTATACTCACCCTCGCCTTTTTATGCGGGTCGCTCATTCCAACGAAAGGTGTTATGCTCAGCAGAACCCTAAGGTGGAGACGATGAAGATGAAGGCCCCATCGCAAGTTTTCAAGATGAGGATCACCCCGACGCCTAGGAGCTCTACTTGCCGTGCTTGTGGAGTTGTTTTGAGTCTTCTTTGAGTTTTGAGACTTTTAGTCTCACCCCGTAAGGCCATGAGCCCTCTGTTGTTTAAACGCCATGCTTGGCGCACTCTGATGTAATTTGTACTTTTACGTTCAATGGCAATGATCCAAACTGTTCAACTGTGTGTACTAGCTACTGATCCAGGGACTAGTACAGTTAAAGCACAGAAGGGACTTGACTCCGTTTGACGGGTCCCTACAGTGAAACATCACTCTTGTTTATTTTTATGAAACATTTTTTTACTCTGATGAAACATTGAGTTTGTCCTCATGAAACATTCTCTTTTGCTCATGTAAAACACCCGCAAAAAATGTTTGAAACATTTTGTTTGCTTTTATAAAATATTTTATTTGCTCTTATGAAAATATTGTGTTTGTTCTGGTAAAATATGTTGTTTGGTCTTGTAAAAGACCCACAAAAATGCATGAATTTTTTTTTCTTTGGGAAACATTTGCTATATGGATTGAAATATCTTTAAATAAATGTTGAAATACTTGTCGCTAACGTGATGACAAATGTTTAGTTAGCACTCCGGTGATGTTTGACCGTTGCTGTTCCTAGCTAGTATAGCGTCCCATTTTTTTTTTTTTTGGTGTCGCGTAGTTCCTCTCCTAGAAGAAAGACCAAGGGTGAGGTGAACTGTAGCCAGGCACTATTCACCCGATCACGTGTATCTTTTCTTTCCTCTAATTTTAAAGAAATAACCAATCTCCAATTTCTATCCTAACTGACCGTAAACAGAATCTATTTAAAAATAAGGAATAAAACTAATTTAAATTTAAATTACAACTTGAATAGATACAACTAAAAATATATCCCAAACTAAGTCTCGATTTCTTCACTCTCTTCCCCTTAGTATCCTATCCATACATATAAATTGTAGGATCTCATCGTGCATGTAACATCTCAAATTTTCTAAAAATTTTTGGCTGTTTAATAAAATAATTCTCGAGGACATAAAATTATTTTGATAATAATAATTTGATCTTAATTCTCCTTATCTTTGAAACTCTCCTATTATTCTCTTGGGCCGGCCTTCTTCTTCTCAACCGGCCCCTCCTCTCTTTCTCTGCCGGGCCATGCCAGCCAGCCCATTTAGATGCCGTGCCACTCCCTTCTCTCTCCCACTTCCAAGTCGACCCCACCTGTCAGCCGCTCCCTCTCCTTCCTTCCTACCTCCTCCCCTGTTCTCTTCCTGCGCAACATCGCCGCCGTCTTGGTTTCATGCAGGCTGCACCATGCATCCTAAATGAGAGGCGTCCCCAATCTCCGCACCGCGTTGCCCCCCTTCGCCTTCCTTCCCTGCTTCCTCTTTTCCTTCCTTGCCGTCGGACCAAATCCCGTCTTCCCCTTCCTATCCGCTGCCCCCAGTCGACCTCGACTCCCCCTGTAAATTCCTCCCTCTGCCGTGTCTAGCTCCCCATCCCCCTCGCCTTCACCTGCGCCAGCACTGCCCCGTCTTAGCCGCCTCGCCGAAGGAGTCTGCCGTGTGCCGCCGCCGTGCGCCGTTGCTTCGGGTGAGAACCCGTCCTTCCTCCCCCACCCCGCTGCTTCTTCCTCTGTCCTCTGCTGACTCCGCCGTCCACTGAAGCACTGCCGCACCAAGAGCATCGCTGGAGCAATCGCCATCGCCTCGAAGGACACGCAGCCGTTTGCCTCAGACCACGTCGTGCCCCGCGTTGTGTTCCCCGTGGCAAGGCGCAGCCGTCAACATAGTCCGTCACCTCCTCGTGCCGCCAAACTCCGGCGAGCCGTGTCGGTCGAGTGACACACGTCGTTCCCCTGCTCCGTGCCGCTGGCATGTGAGCCCCGCCCATCAGCTGGCGCGGTCGCAAGCTAGCCCGAGCGGACGCAGGCGCGCGTGGGCCGTTCACAGCGTGCGTGCGCTGAGGCATGCGTTGGCCGGGCCACCGTGGAGAATTTCCTCCACTTTCTTTATTTTTACTGCAACAGTATTTGTTAATTTTTATCTTTAACTCTAGTGCTCTAAACATTGTATAGTAAATTTTATAATGTTTAGAAAAATAAAATATACCCACAGTATCATTGTCATAATTTTGTGAGACTATCATTTTCCTGTGTTTTTGTTGTTATTTATTGCCGTTCTTATTTTGATGCGATAGAAACGGGAGACTTAGTGGGGAAAGGAAAATTTCCAGAAGATCTGTAAAATCAAGATTTGGACCAAGCAAGTCTTCTTGATGCATTTTGTTTCCTATGCTTTTATTCCACTTTCCTAGATCTCCACACAACAATTGCATGCTAATTCTTATTAAAAATGAGGAAAACTAGTTTACTAAAAATTAGATAAACTCCCAACTAATTAATTGTTAATATGATCTGTCTTTTTACACCCTGGATTTAATATCTATACCTTGTGTAAGATTTAATTGCTTAGTTAATGCCTAAATCATTTTGCCTTGAATTTGGTTCATGGCTTCAGCTTGTTTGTAAAAGAGGCAAAATGGAATTTTTGGGGGGTAAAATGATGAGGATATGAGGGAGATATCCAGGAGCAATTTTGGGCTCCGATGAGGAACTATGTAGCAATGATAGGTTGGAGCATGTTGTAAATATTGCGATATAAGCAATATGACATATAATAAACTTAAGATAATTTCATATATAAATAACAGCAAATATTCAATATTATCATGAAAGAAATTAATATGCTAATATGAATTATGTAAATGCAAGTGCAGCAGCATAATAATTCATATATGGCAGTAAAATCAATATGATAATAAGCTAAAATTCATAACATTTAAACAGTAACATAGCTCAGTTTATTATGTTATAAATTGCTCCTAGTTTTAATGTATTGGGTTGCTAAAATTAGCTATCCAACAACACATATATCATAAGAAAATAAACATATAAATATATATACTAATTAAATATACGGGCTACAATACCAGGCCAAACCGAGCCAGGCTACCACTATACGAATCAAACCAGGCCAGGTCGGCGGGCCAAGGCCTCAGCTCAGATTGGGTTCAGTTGTACGAACCGGACCAGTCTGATTCGGTAAACAGTGCGGGCCAGCCTGGTTTGTCCCATTTGGGCCAGCCCGTTTGGCCATCTCTATTGAACTCAGAAAAATTAACCTCGAAAGCAGTGACCTTTTCTGCATTAGATAATCGCCTCTTGCAATACAAGCACATATCTCTGCATTGCTAGCCGAAACACCTTAAGCCATCACTAGCCAGATGCTGCCTGCAAAATCAACAAAGCAGATTACAAATGTACAACCGCAAATGAACTACACAAAAAAATGTGCAATGATATGGAAAATGAGCGTAACATTTTCAGAAATAAAAATCCCTACTCATTGTGAATTCAACATTCAAGTCGAGTGTATCCAAAAGATGCCCCAAATATATCTACGCTCCGTTTGGCACAGCTCCAGTTCCACCAAAATTGAAATTGGTAGAGCACCTTATTCCTAACTCTAGAAATTTTTGGAGCTGGAGTTGTGGATATATTGAGAATGTTTAGGTGAGTTATTTTAGTTATATTTTAAACTAAAAATATAAATTTAAATCACTTTATTTTAAGCTACAAACTCTATATCTGTGGTAGAGCCGGGAGCTCGAGTTGTTCCAAACGGAGCCTAGGAGGGCAAACTCTAAAATCTGAAATGGCAAAATCAGGGAGACTAACCAACGTCCGCGACAAGATGTATCGCACGACCAATGGCCTAATTACCTCGCAGGATAGACAGAACAGAGAATTCCAATACAGGTTCCAGCATTGTATGCGCAATCGAATCCCGCACCAACACCAATCAATTCGAGCCACGTATGAGGGCCTGCCGCTGTCATCACAAGGTGTTTCCATTTCTACCAAGGTCTGTGATCTCAAGTCCATTCATGCCGTAACCAACACAGCCGGAGCGATACAGTGAAGCTCCCAAAATTTGGAATTCGTAAGCCTCCAAGGCTTTTTGGTTTGCAGACATGACTCCAAGCAACTTTACATTTTCCCCTAGAGATGGTATTAGCTAGCTCTAGCCTAGAGGAGGTCCGCTTCTTAATTTGTCAATGCTTTTAAGGATGCTTCGAGGAACATGAAGAGCCATGAGGGTGTAGACAGGTTGGGAGGTAAGCACTAATTTTGTTAGATTGGCTCTTCCAGCCATCCTGAGCATTTTCCCTTGCCGAGTGTAGTTGAAAATTTACCTTGCACGACCGAGTGATAGAGAGGAGGCGGCAAACATATTTTATTAGGAAGCTTTCCTGAGCGTTTAGATTGAGACAATTTAGATTGGCACAATTTAGATTTGAGACCATTAGCAATTGCCACGTAGGATCATGTTCTTTATGTACCATTGATCATTGCCTCTTTAATACTTGTTTTTTTTTTTTTTTTGTAGATGTGGGAAGTCTACTACGAAACTGGTATGGGTTTTTGGATTCGCCCAACTTTCTGGTCACTGATATTAGGCCTATCTTGGAAGAAACAGAGCAGAATCTTTTGCTGAGCCCAATCGGCCACCACGAAAAATCAATAGCCTAACATGTTTCATATTTGTCCTTTAAATCAACTTGAAGATAAGTAGGTGCCAGTATATTCATTTTCCCTTTTCATTTATGTGACTAATACTCCCTCCATTCTTTTTATATAGGGTGTATATTGATTTGAGAAAGTCATTAAAAGATACTGTAACCGTTAAAATTTTCTTATTATATATTGTCAATTTATATGAAATAATACTATATCAAAAGCAATTTGAAATACAAATATATTGATACATCTTTTGTACACTAAAGATATGCATATAATTTGACTAACTGTTGGTCCAAGTTTATAAAGTTTAATTTTTGAAATCAAAATACGCCTTATAAAATAAAAGGAGAGAGTACCATTAAACTACTTGCATTTCCACTTCAGTTTCCTAAACCAATTGCTTTAGTTTAATAACGAAGAGCATTCAGACGAGCCATGCTGGCATTCATTAACAGGCCAATCCAAGTTGGGCTCACTATTTTAACCAAAGGTATAGCATGCATGGTAGGAACTAGGAGTCTTACCACCCTGAGAAAAAATATCACAGCACTTATGCGACACACAAAATTATTGTAGGTTGTTTAGTGATATCCACTAGCACCTGCTTATCTCTGTGATTCTGTTGTAGACATGGGAATTCTACTGCAAAATTGGTGTGTATTGTTGGATTATCGCCCAGCTTCCTCGTCACTGTTACTAGGCCTATCTTGGAACAATCAAAACTAGAATGTTTTGTTGAGCCCAATCGGGCGCCATGAAAAGACAATAGCCCAACATTTTTCATATTTGTGATTTAATCATATAAGTAGGTGCTAGTATCTTCATTTTTCCTTTTCATTTATGTGACTTAAGCTGCTAAACTACTTGCATTCCCACTTTAATTGCTTTCAACTGCTTTAGTTCATAAACGAGGTGCATTCAGATGAGTCATGCTAGCATTCATTAACCGACAAATTCATCTTGGTCTCACTATTGTCGAAGTGGGCATGCATCCCAGGAATTAGGAGTCTTACCACAGTGATACAGAAAATATTACAACAATTATGAGAGGTACAAAGTTATTGTAAGTTATTTAATGATCCACTGGCAACTACATATCTGATATATATCTCTTTGATTATGTTTATATTCAATCAGTTCTAGCTCAAACAGATGGCAATCGACATAACATTGTATCATCACTTGCATATGACAAATTACCATAACCAATAGAGATGGCTTGGGTCACTTATATAGGGTCGTTAACTTAGCGGGAGGTGTAAGCACGGGTGAAAACGCGATGATTTTAATGGTGTGAAGATTTATTTCCCCCTCGGGTGATGAAGAAATCAGCCTGAGCGGCAAGGCGAGCAATAGCATACGACCAGGACCTAGGTTGGAGGCGGCCGACTACTGGTTGTGGCGCTTGGAGATAGGTAGATCGAAGAAGAGAGATGTGGGAAGGACATAAACACGAAAACCTAAAATCTTTAGGGCTAAAATATTTAAAAAATAATACATGTACAATCCACTTGTCATGTCACGTCACAAATAGCCATGATGGATTTTGGTTTGGCCATGGAATAAACCACATAAACAACTCTAGGAATAGGAATCTGCATTTTTTTTAAAAAAAACTTGGATGTTATTAAACAAGTGAAAAAGTTCTTATTCGGTCACTCAATTAATTATGTCTATTTTATCAAATTGGCCTCTAAACATAAATACCGGGTTAACCTTTGAAACATCCTCATTTTCAAATTCCCAAAACATGCATCATGCATATGCATTAAAATAAAAAAATTCTTTAAAAATAAAAATATTTGAAAATGAGTATGTTCCTTGCTAAGATTATTTCATTTCTAAAAATGATAATTATTTAAACCTATTTGAATCAAATAAAATAAGTATATAGATGTATTTTGAATTTCCAACTAATTCAAAATCCTATTCGTAAATTTTGGCCCTAATCTTCTCTCTCTTGTCTCCTTGGGCCCACTTGCCATCCTCTTTCCCTTCCTCCCACTTCCCTGTCAACCTCTCTCTACCTCCCTTCTTTTCTTGCGCAGGGAGCAACAAAGTACAAAGTAAAACCCCCAATTACCTCCTCTATTTAGTTGCCATCAAAACCCTTCGATTGTGGACGGTTTTCCTCTATCTTAATTCTGCCATTAAGCCTCAAATTTCCTTCCTAATTCCCTCTACCTCTCCTATTTAACCCCCTGCTGATCCTCCCCTCTCCCTTTGCCATTTCTTCCAATTTGTCGTAGGTGAGCTTCCTCTACACCACCCCTTCGATCACCTTTTGTATTGGCATCCTCATGATCCATTTTTGCATTGCATCTAGGAGGACATTGCTGGAGCGGCCGAAATTGGACGTCGAAGCCATCGCCTCCCTCGCCGATGCCGCCATTGCCTTATTTGCAGATCATCGCCATTACTTGGTAATTCATCCCTCTCTGCTCCTAGAGCATCCCTAGGCATAGTAATAGAGTTCCCTAGGGCCATTAGGGCCTTGCCCTCACTGGAGAGCGCCACCACCTTGTGCGCCTCTTCCCTTCTCACGACCGGTGACGTCGTGCCACTGTTGCCGACTACCTCCCCTCCTGGGTGTGCTCCCTTCGGCATTGCTGTCATCCTGTGATACTCGTAGACCCTGCCGTTGTCCCTCGTCCACTACTGTTGCGCCGGAGCACCGAGCGTCGCTGCTAGCTGCCGCCCTAGCCGCTGCTGCCACCGCTGCCCTTGCTCCAACAAGCTTACCCTACTCGGAGGACCCCCGTGCCGCGCCGCATCTCCCCTACTATTTTTCCATCATCGGTGCGCTACCAATCGCTGTCACCATCCCCTCTTCGAGCCGATCGCGCCGCCACCCCCGCACTAAGCCTATCAGGCCACGCTATGTCACTCCGCACGCCACTCTTGGGCCACGTTGAGCTTGGCCGCGCTAGTGCTCTAGGCGCTACTAGGCCACGTGCCGCTGGGTCATGCCGCGTGCGCCAAGGCTTGCCAAGCCGCATAGTGCGATGCGGGGACGCGCTGTGCTGGCCAAGCTGAATTAATTTTTCTAATTATTAATGAACACTAAAGCTTGTTATTTTTATATCTTTAAATCCATTGCTCTAAAAATTATGAAATAAATTTTTAAATGTTCAAAAAATAATATACACTCATCCGTAAATTTTCACATGCATGTACATTTATCATATTTTCTGCTATTTATCCATGATATAATTATTCTCCTAATTTGTGCACTAGATTTGGGCACAAACGATGTTGTGACTATTCCTATGGAGGAGGGTACAATTTTCACGGATCAAGGCAAGTTATTATTAAGCATATCGTACTTACAATTTGCCATTGTTTTTTAGTGTTACAAATATGTATGCTATGTTAATTATTAACCTTTAATCGTGAATAGGTTGTTAGCTAAAATCCCAATTTAATATGATTCTGATTAAACTTGATCCTTAGATGCCTTAGGATATTAACTTGCTGTAATATTGCCAATATCCATTTGTTTAGCTTAGACTATTAAAAGCTTAGCATTGCTATTAGTTCATAGGTGGTTGTATTAAGTGTGATCATCTTTATATGAAATGCTTGTTGTATTCCCATGTTTTGAAAAGGATAGCCGGTGCTACCATTTTTGTCAAATGGGTTAGCTTGGGGTAGTTGGTACTATCAAAGGACAAATGCTTTGCAAAACTTTGATTGAGGTGGATTGTTGCAAGGCAGATGCAGAGAGCATGAGATTCGAGCCTAATATGGGAACCACCTCAATCCTTAAGGATCGATACCTTATGGTTGTCAAACTTAAGTACAACAATGTGTGCCCATGAGTCCCTATTATGGGTAGGGCCTGGCTAAGAACCCTTCAAACTCTTAGTTCAGGCATCCCATCTAGAGGAGTATGAGCGAGGATCGATCGTTGACCTACAGATGCATAGGGGGCTTCTATCAGTTGAGGCGACCAGCACAGCGGTGGAATCCTTAATGGGGATGCCGGACTAAAAGCCAGTTGGTTAACATCTTTGTGATGATCCTCTTTGGGTCATCTCTCATGTGTAAAGTGTGCTACCTCATCAGAGTGTATAATATTATACAATTAATTATCATGACAGTTGTGCCCACGGTCAAGAACAGACGACATGGGTGCGATCACAATGGTGGTTTTCTCACCTATTTATTTTTCAAATGCATTTTAAAGAGAAAACCACAATTAGATTCATGAGTTTTGTTTTCTGGAGATTCCCAGCAGGAGCTGAGAGTAAAATAGGGATTTTTGTTAGAAAACTAGTGAAGTGAGATAGATTTGGGTTGAAACCAATGGGAAGCTAGAGTATGAAAAAGAAAACTATTTTAAAGTTTTTAATGTTTTAATGTTTTCTCAAACATTTTCGAAGACATAGGTAAACCTTTGCAAAATTGGCATTTTGGCAAATGAACTCTATTTCTTTTTTGTCAAGTCTGCAATTTCATCTATCAATTTGGCTTGCCGATTATGAAGCATACTCATTCCAATGAGCAAACTGTGATCCTCAGAACTTCTACCACGAGGACGAGGAGTTCTAGGAGGATGATTTCACAGATGGAGTCTAAGATAAAAACTACTCCGGTGTCTACGAGCACGTGCCTACAATTGTGCTTGTGGAGTTTATTTGGGTCTTATCTTCTAAGATGTTGCTGATGTGGACATAGACGTGGCAGATGACAAGACATTTTTCTGACATGGACACAGACGTGGATAGACACGTCGACGCCGATGTGGTTCGGTAATCCTCTTCATTTTTTTTTATCTATTTTCAATACAGACCCATTTGTTAGCACTTTTTTCTCTCCCTCTCTTCCCTTTTTCTATCAATCTTCTATCCCTCTGGTGGCCCTCTCCTCTCTCCTCCCCCATCTCCTACTAGCCACACCGCCGGCCCAAGGGGGCTCACAATAGATCCACCGTCGTTGACATTGATCCAATCATTGCTTTGGTCATCAACATCAACCTCATTGTTGTCTTTCCCTGCCAGATTTGTCTTTGTCACGGCTACATCCTTGCTCCTCCCGCTCCTCGCTGGCTTCCTCCTCCCTACTCGCCAGCCAGCCTCCTCATTGCCTTCACGTAGTTTGTCTCGTTGCTTCTCGATGGGGAGAGAGGAGACGAATGGTTGTTCTTTTGCCTCCGCAATGGTCATACAAACGCCGCTACCCCTAGCCATGTGGTTGCGAGCTCCGTCTCCGCTATCCCGTCTCAGCCAATGCTCATTGGCCTCCACCTCCGCTCCCCAGCCTCTGCCTCTGCTCTCCTGTCTTTGTTCCTAGCCACACTACGGCAAGCTTCGCCTCCGCTCCATGGCGGTGCTCTACTACTCTCTCAATCTATCCTACCACATGCTCTCTCTCTCTCTCATTGGCTAGGGAGAGGGAGACGTGGGAGTCGCCGATGAGATTGGCTAATGGGAGGAGGCGGCCTGCAAAGAGAGGATGCGTTGTGCATCCATGGTCGTCTCCTCTGCTCTTGGTTGCATAGCCATTCGTCGCACAACCGCCCCTAGGGCCACCCCCTTTGCTCGCTGTTGCACTGTCCTACCCCGTCTCTTGTTGGAGCTCCTGATTGGCTGAGACAGAGAGTGTTAGAGAGAGGGGAAGGGGTGGAGAGAAAATGAGAAGGATGACTGGTGGACCTGCTGAAAAGTGTGTAGAAAAAAGAAGATGCCACTTTTGCATCCCACGTGTCTGCCACGTCAGAAAAAACTACCAACATGTCCCCTACATCATAGAAAACCACACAAACAATTGTTTTGACTGGTCAAAGGAGTATTTCAGTCTAGTTTTGCTAATTCAAGGACCTAGTTAACTCGGTTTTTAGATTCAGTGACCAATTTGATATAATGGGTATAGTAGCAGTTGCGAATCTAGGATTTTAAGTTAGGGTATGCTGAGCAGCCGAGCTAATATTGTAATATACAATTCGGTAAAATCCAATGAACAATTCGGTAAACAACTACAAATGTTATCAAGAAATTCGGTATACGAGTATAAAATAACTAGAAACATGATAATACAAGTATAACTTACAATATAAATAGTTCGAACATTTTAAGTATGAAATATGCATAAAAGAAGCTTACGCACCTACAATAGTTTGAAGAATACAATATTACTTCTTGTCCTTCTTGTCTGGCCTCCACCTTCTAATAGCCATGAAACTCTTGATTATATTATTTTCATCAACTTGGAAGAAAATATTTCGCTCAATAAACGTGACTAGACAATCATCCAAAAGACTATCACCCATCTTATTTCTCAACTTACTTTTGACTAAACCCATTGCAGAAAATAACCTCTCAACACTTGCTGTCGCCACCGGTAGAAGCAATACCAATTTCAGAAGCAAGTAAAGCAAATCATAAACTATATGTTTCTTTGTTTTAACAAGCTTAACTAAGAGATCAACAAGATGTGCATATATACTATATGCTTCTTCATCGATGTGCATACATACTATATTTAATATTCTACTATTCTTAACAGTTAACAAATATTACAATCCATGCTGAAAAAGAGAAGCGAGAGGGAGCACAACTCACCGAGCCACCGAGCACGGACACAGACCCGCAGTGGCAGCTGCTGCCCTGCCGCCCCTCACGAAGACACGAGCGGGCTGCGCTGGCGCACAGCCCGAAGCTGCAGCCCGCAGGACCCGGAAATTCGGCGATCGACGATGCCGCGATCACGCGATGGGAATCGTCTCGTCGTCTCGTTGTCGTCGGCTGCGTAACGAAACGTCGTGCCGTATGCGCGTGTACCAGATTATCAGTATATGGACCGTATATTGGGCTGTATATGGACCGTATACAGGGTATGCCGTGGCCCACTCGGCATACCCTGTAGATCCGCCCCTGTATAGTAGGGACCAAATAGGTTTCCTTAAACCAGTGAAACTAGTTTTGGGACCTAAAGGCTAGAGTATAGTTTACTCTTATTTTATTTATGATTATCCACGAGCACATAATTGGGCAAGCAAGAGAAAATAGGAAGGGCAAGAATAAAACAATGCATCTCACAAAATTAAAATGGCACAGGGTCCTCAATGCATAAACAGAATGCTGCACCCGTAACCGCCCGTCCCATTTCCCATCTCCGAAAGGAATCTTTCCTCTGTCTTCCTCCTCCCACCGCATCCAAAAGTTTCCCGGAGCACGTTCTCCTCATCGATCCCACTCATGGCCGCCGCCAACCGCTCGTGGGTGAACATCCCCGATCAATGCCTCGCCTACATCCTCCGCCACCTCCCGTGCTTCCTCGACCACCGCAACTTCTCCCGCGTCTGCGCCAAGTGGCGCTCCATCGCGCAGCAGCACCCCGCGCGGATGTTCCCGTGGCTTCTCATGCCGTCCACCGCCGCCGTGACCACCTGCTTCTGCGTCGCCGACAAGCACAACCACCACGTGGCCATCTTCCCCGACTATGCCCGCGGGTCACGCTTCTGCGGATCCTTCCCCGGCAGCTGGCTCGTCGCCAGCCTCCCTGAGTCGCGCGGTCACACATTACTCCAGCTACTCACAGGCGTCAGCATCAGCCTGCCGAATAACCTCTTCACCCCCTGCAGAGGTGGTGGCATCAAGTGTCCCGTGCTCATCATCCACGCCGCCACTCTCTCCGCCATGCCGACCCTCGATGAACCGTACTACGTCGCCGCCGTCATGTCTAGCCAGTCCACCATCGCGTTCTGGCGCCCGGGCATGAACTATTGGACGCCGCCGAGGACGACGACGGAGCCCAGCGATGGGTTCTGGCGCGACCTGTTGCCCAAGGACGGCGACCACATCGAGGACGTGACATACTACGCCGGCACGCACCACAAGGGCTTCCATGTCCTCACCAACAAGGAAGGCCTCCTGGTGTACGAACCGGAGACCAACGCCAACGGCGAGCTCACCGCGTCCATGGAAAAGTACGACTTCCCTGGCCACCAGATGAGCGCGCCATTGCCCGGGCAGTTCATTGCTCGATACCTGGTTCAGTCCCGCGGGAAGCTGCTGATGGTCGTGCGGTTCGTCTCGCGTGAGCATGGCACGGTAGCGTTCAAGGTCTTCGTGCTGCAGCGCCACCAGGATGCTACCGCCCATGCTCCGGCCTCCTGGAAATGGAGGGACACCAGTTGCTTCAGCACTCTGAGCCGCCGGAGGATCTTCCTCGGGCGGGGCTGCTCGGTGGCCGTCGACGTGCCGGAGCCCTGCCCGCTGTACATTCACTTCCTCGACGACGCCGCGAGCTTCTTCGGCACCTACCCCGTGGCCCAGCTCAAGACCCCGTACCTCTGTAGCGACACCGGCACTTTCTGGTTCTTCAACCAGCAGATAGTGCACGACTTACCTCGAGGAGGGCCCTCAGGCTGCTCACGATGGATTTGGCTCTTTGTTGAGCACTAGAGCGAAACATTCCGCTCCTGAATCATGATAGAGATTTTAGTACCTGCTCTGCTTTCTTCTAATTCAGCCTTGGCAATGTTTCAGATTTTGCAATTTTGGGCTTGATTTTCTGGTTGAATATCTGAGAAAATGAGACATGCATCCTTGTTATATCAAGATATGGATGAAGAAGCTAGTTGCAGTCCTGATCACTGGCAGTACATTTGCCTCATCCATTAAAAATGCATGTTTCTTTGATTGGTGCCTCTCATGTGGTGAAAACCAAATTGAAATTATAGGTAGTAGCGAAGCCTGTTTCCTCTGTTTTTGATGGTTGTGACAAAAGTAAGAAAAAACTTTCCTAGATCATTCGATACAGCAGACTGTAAATTGCAGATTTCTACATGCTAATATTGATCATGCATGTTTGTTTTCCCCCCTTCTCTGCCATTATTTCAGACGTGCTTATGAATTTGCAGTGTAAGCTAGTTGAGATTTCAGCAATGCAGACTGTATTAACTCCACCTGCTACAAGCACTGATACATCTGCTTCTATTAATTTGTAGTGTGCTCCGGCACATTGGTCCTTTATCTGAACTGAACACTGACTTTAGTTGATCTGTCTGCACTTTGGGATTGTTTCTGCAACAATCTTTTCTGGGGAGCGTTAATGATGGACATATGTTTTCTTCTTTAAATTAAGAAAATACGGGAGCACCAACTATATATGTCAGCTCAGCGCAAATGAATTGCACATCGATCTGTCAAATTCATATGCACATCCACTGATTTTCTTTAGCTGTCCTGTTTCAAACCATGGCCATGGTTAAATTACTAATGTTCCCAGAGGTTCGCAGGCTGTACAAGCTGGTGAACTATCGGCGTGGTTAGTACTCGGGACTCTTTCTTTCTTTTTTCCTGTTCGTGCTCGCACTTGCTACAAACGGCTTGTTGCAGGGTTTAACCTGACGTTTATTTCCTCCTAATACAAAAGGCATCCATAATCTTCTTACTGTTTCCCAATTCCACCTCTAGCAGTGCAAAATTGATGTATGAAGTTGGACTAATCAAATGCTTGTGATTTGCTAGAAAAAAAATATTTGACTTTATAAAAAATCATACGTAAGACGACTCATGATTTTTTTTAAATTCAAATTTCATACATAACTCATATTAAATTTGGTTCAGAATAACTCTCGGAGAATTCATATAGAATAGGAAAAAGTGCCAATTTGGTACTAAACTATCGCGTTAAAGCCAAATTGGTCTATGTGTACAAAACCTAGTAAGATGGGTCTTGAACTTTCCAAACTGTCTCAAACCACGTCATTTGACTAGTCAAACCATTGTTTTGGGTGGATTTTGCTCGTGTGGTAGCCCACGTAATGATAATGATTTTTAGCAACGTGACGTCACGGGTGGCAAATGACGTGGATGTCACGCCAGTGAAAACCGCCCACAGAACCATCCACGTGGATACCACATCACAGAAAACCATTCACGTGGATGTCACATCAGCGAAAACCACTCACAAAACCAGGTTTAACCAGTGAAAAGACCAAATTGGCATGGTTTTTACAATTTAAGGACCAATCTCATCTAGTTTTATATCATAGAGACCAATTTGGTAGGAACACAGTAGTTCGGGGACCAAATCGGCACTTTCCCTTTAGAATTATTGATAATTATAGAAGTTGCACCTACATAGCTGTTTAATCATACAAATCGACTCAAATAGAACTAAGTCGAGCAACTACACCTAAATAGGTACACATACCTTGGTCAGTCCCTCAACCACCAAGTAGAGATGCCAAACACAAGTGCAATATGTTCATGCTTCCAGCAAAGCCTTGCATATATACACCATAGTCATCCTAATTGGACTTATTCATGTTCAACATTTCTTTTATGTAATTGCCACCATGGTTGTTCTTGTAGTAGCCATTGCCTTTCATAAAACAACTGATGAGATCATACACATTCATCCAAACTACCCTATCAATTTTCCAAAGAGGGTTGTAGCTAGATTCCATCCTGAGTAGGGATGAAAACCTTCTGGATTTGGATCGGATAATGGCTAAACTAGATCTAGATCCATATTTTTTTCAGATCCGAATCGGATTTCGGATAGTATTGGATATGGATACATGTATGGATAATATCGTATACAAAGATGGGCTAGATACAGATTGGAATTTGGAACGGATACGCTTTACGGATATTGTTCAGAATATTGAAACCCCACAAACTATAGGTCTAAAATCAATTAAAGTAGATAGATGAATGAATTAATTAACAAATTTATAAAATTTATACAAGTTGATTAAATTGATAAGAACATAACAACATGTATATGCAGCGACATGGAAGTTTGTTCCGTGCGAAGATGGGGTCAGGGGAGTTTGTTAAAACTAAAATATTTATGTGAGCATGCCATTGTAACAAAGTACATAAATAAAAACAAGAATGGAAAACAATGCGCTTTATTATAAACCAGGGACTAAATCACAATTCACAAAATAATTTATTAAAGGATGCACGATCATGGGGCAAGAGTGCAATTTTCTAGTTCCCTGTAACTTTAAATCAAATTTCAGGGGCTAAATCATAAGTATTCCTTGAATATTTATCCAAAGAACAAGTGGTAAATTGCCTTTGCACACGAAAAATCTCCCATCCTCATCTCATCTTCTCATATCCAGCCGCAATCCCTAATCCAACACTTCCTCACTGAGAGAGAGGTAGAGAGAGGAGGTTGGATTGGACTATAGCTAGGCGTTGACCGGTGGCAGTGCCTCGCCATCAGTCGGGCATAGAAGGCAACACAAGCCCTAGGCGAGGTAGTGTTGGGCTGGACAGCGATAGCCTGGTATCGGCAGCCCAAGCCACGAGCAGCAATGGTGCTGGGCGACGGCATCCAGGCGAATTTTTTTATATTTTATTTTTATTTATTTTTATAATTAAATAAATAATACCCTATTCATCAAAATTAAATAAATAGATGTCTATCGCCCATTGGTTGGGCGAGAAGGAAAATCTCGCCCATCGGTTGGGCGAGAAGGGGTTTTTTGAAAAAAAAACAATCGGAAAACTATTATCTTCTTTGTTCTCGACCTTTAAACCACCATAAAAAAATCACAAAAAATTCTGAAAACATTTAGTAGTGTAGGGTATGCTACTTTCAAGATCTTCACAAAATTTCAACTCCAAATTTTATTTTCATAATGAGAAACAAAAACAACAAATTTCTAGAAACCATAACTTTTCTTTTTTGTTTTTCATTGTATATGTACTTTTTTAGGGCTGAAATTTTGTGTAGAACTTTAAGGTAGCACTCCCTACATTTCCAAATTTTTTTAGATTTTTTTAGTGAATTTATGATAGTGTTTTGAAGGATAAGGATAAGACATATTATTCTATTTTTAAGAAAAAACGTTTTGGCAAGCAGAACACTTGTCGCCTATTGGTTGGACGAGAAAAGGAATCTCACCCAACCATTAGGCTGGATTCCTTTTCTCATGGGCAAGATTTCCCTTCTCGCCCAACCAACGGGCGATAGACGTCTATTTATTTAATTTTAATGAATGGAGTATTATTTATTTAATTATAAAAATAAATAAATATAAAATATAAAAAAATTCTTTTTTTATATGTATAGCTGCACTTGCGTGTGCAGCAGTGCAACCCATGAGGCGGAGGCCCCAACTCTAGTGCATTTTCCCAAGGCGCCAAGGCCCAAGCACGCGACAGAGCGACGACGTGCAACAGATTCAGAATTTTATTTGTCATGCGGCGTGCGCCGCGATTCAGCGTTCGTTTCGTCTTCCTCCAGCCATACCGACGCGACTGGCGATTGCAAATCTGGAATTTCCCCTGGGCGGCGCATCGACACCTCCATCCCCCAATTCTTGGCTCGGTTCTCTGCGTCTTTGGCTGATCTGATATTCTTATTGACCAGCCGCCGACGTATAGATCAATCTCAAATTCTCAATGCAAAATGTCAGGTGAGTTAATTTTTGCCCTATTCTAATAGTGCTATACCGTGTACTTGGACTTGGAGTAGTCGTATTAAAGATTGAAATATTATATACTGTTTAATAATTTCTATTAATATCACAGGTAGTAAAAGTTTTATGGAACGGTATCTAAAAAGAAAGCTTCCACCGGCAGCAGATAGTGAGGATCATGATGGTGGAGCATCAAGTAGAGATGGAGGGGGATCTAACATAAATAGCAACACTCCCTCTTTGCCGCTGTCATCGAGAGAGGTAAATTTAGATGACCTTCCATATGATCCAGCTGATAGGAAGAGAATATCGGAATACATAGGACCAAAACTATAAGATGAGATCAGGCGAAGATATTTGATTAGAGGTCCGTATAGACCACAAGATGGTTTCATGTATCCACAAAGAAGCATATCAAACCATTTACGTCGGTTTAATCCAGAATGGTTCACCAAATATGATTGGCTTGAGTACAGCGAGAAAATCGATAAAGCATTTTGTTTATATTGCTACTTGTTTAGAGATTGCATTAAAGGTCAAGGTGGAAATGATGCATTTGTAACAGAAGGTTTTTGTGGATGGAACAAGTCAGATCGGCTTCAAACTCATGTTGGTTGGTGTAATAGTTTCCACAACATGGCAGTGAAAAGAGCTAACAGTTTGTTGAAACAAGACCAATCAGTTGTTGTTGCTCTCAACAAACAGAGTCAAATCACTAGAGAGGAGCATCGTATTCGATTGAATACTTCCATTAATGCAGCTAGATATTTGTTGCATCAAGGTTTAGCTTTTCGTGGCCACGATGAATCAGAAGGCTCTAATAATAGGGGGAATTTTTTGGAGTTGGTCAAACTTGTGGCAGAACAAAATGATAAGGTGAAGAGAGTTGTGTTGAGAAATGCTCTTTTAAATAAACAAATGGTATCTCCAACAATTCAGAAGGACATCGCTAATTGTTTTGCTGAGGTAATAAAATAAAAACAGTCTTGTTTATTTTTATTTTACTTACAAATTTTTCCAATCTTAGTATCATTATTGAATAATGTTTATTGCGTTTTCTATAGATCATAGTGAAATCTACCATCAACGAAATTGGTGGTGATGTCTTTTGTTTGATGGTCAATGAGTCTGCTGATATTTCTGATAAGGAACAAATGGTTGTTGTTTTGCGATATGTTGACAAGCATGGATTAATTAAAGAAAGACTTATTGGTGTTGTTCATGTAAAAGAGACATCAGCTTCTTGTCTCAAATCTAATATTGATCATCTCTTTTCTAAGTATGGATTGAGCATAAAACAAATTAGAGGCCAAGGTTATGATGGAGCAAGCAACATGAGAGGTGAGTTTAATGGCTTGAGAGCTTTGATAATGGGAGAGAATAGCTCAGCATATTACGTTCATTGCTTTGCCCATCAAATTCAGCTAGTCATTGTGGCAGTAGCTAAAAAGAATGATGATATTAGTGACTTCTTTGACATGGTAAATCTTTTGCTTAATATAGTTGGAGCTTCTTGTAAGCGGAAAGATATGATTAGAGAAAGTCAACAAGAGACAGTGAGAAAAGCCATTGGTATCAGCTTAGTAGTGGAACAGGATTAAATCAAGAGCAATCTCTTCAAAGGGCGGGAGACACTCGATGGTGTTCTCACTATAAAACCCTTAAGAGCATCAACAATCTGTTTCCTTCTATTATTGAAGTGCTCCAATATGTCGAAAAAGATGGCCCAAATGATGGGAAAAACGGCAAGCCCGTGGACTCTTAAATTATCTAAAGGATTTTGACTTTGTGTTTCATTTGCATTTGATGTTGCTTATCTTAAGGACATGCAAATGCTTTATCATTGTGTTTATAGAGGAAAAATCAAGATATCTTAGAGGCTATGTCGGAGGTGGAGAAAACTAACGAAAATTTCAGCAAATTAGAGATGATGGTTGGGAATCCCTATTGGAGACAGTATACTCCTTTTGTGATGAACATGGTACTCTAAAGTTGGATATGGAAGAAGGATTTGTAGATAGACATAAACCAAGGCAAAAGACCAATCGTACTGACTATCAA
This sequence comes from Olyra latifolia, assembly GCA_036346145.1. Taxonomy (NCBI): domain Eukaryota; kingdom Viridiplantae; phylum Streptophyta; class Magnoliopsida; order Poales; family Poaceae; genus Olyra; species Olyra latifolia. The sequence continues at coordinate 45,440,045 of CM070524.1, forward strand.
CATTATAGATACGATTGCTTGAATGTTGTCATGGACTTGCAACTTTTAGAGTTTAATGACCGTTTCAATGAGGTTAATTCTAATTTGCTTACACAAATGGCTGCTTTTAGTCCCAGTGATTCGGTTCTTGCTTTTAGCCTTGAGAGCTTAATGGAGTTGGCTAAGTCCTATCCAGATGATTTCAATTCAATGCAGCTGAAGGATCTTAGGGTGGGTTCTTTTCAGCTTATTTGTCTACTTATTTGCCTACTTATTTGTCACTTCGAGATTTTTTTCGAGGTAGTCTCGAGAGCCGGTTGGCCTTCAATTTTGGGGTTTAGAGAGTTTATAGACACGCCTATGAGATAAAAAAAAACTGACTCAAATAAGACCTAGTAATATTTGACTTATCTCACTTTTTTTTATTACTTTTTGAGTCGGTTTTTTTTTATCTCATAGGCGTGTCTATAACCTCTCTAAACCCCAAAATTGAAGGCCAACCGGCTCTCAAGCCTACCTCCAAAAAAATCTCGAAGTGACGAGATCCAGGCAAATATGTAGATAAGAAAAGCTGAAAAGAACCCACCCTAATTAGTCTTGAGTTTCCTATCTACATTGATAATGTGAGAGCAGATGAAAGATTTGCCAATTTGAGCACTATTTCTGAACTTGCTAAATTGATGGTGGATACAAAGAAACATCTTTCTTTTCCTTTAGTTTATAAGCTCCTCAAGCTAGTGTTAGTTCTACCAATTACAACTGCATCAGTTGAGAGGTGTTTTTCAGCGATGAAAATTGTGAAGACGGTGTTACGCAATCGTATGGACGATCAGTTTATGAATGACTCCATAATTTGCTTTGTGGAGCAAGGTTTTCTAGCCACAATTCCAAATGGCGATGTGATAGATCTTTTTCAGAAGATGAAAGAACGAAGGGAGCAACTATAAAAGAGCCATTGAGGTAACCATTTTTGTAGAAAGTATTTATTTTTGTTATCAACTATATTTTTCTACAATTTTTTCTCTTGTCTGTGCATGCTATTTGTCTATTATATGGCCATGCTATACGTTAGTGACTTAGTGCTGACCCAGCCACATTTTTTGCTGGATTCGCCCCTGAACCTAGCCCATCGCTCACTTGTCCCACTGCTATTTTCTTGGGCCATCATGGCCCCGCCGCTGCTTGCTGCTTGCCTGCCACTCCTCCGCTTGCCCGGTCGCCGCCGCCTCTTGTCTCGCGCCTCCCGTCACTTACCCCGAGCCCGTCTCACCATAACCACCCGTGGCTTGGGCCGCCGCCTAACAGCCACTGCCTGGATGGAATTTTTTATATTTTATATTTATTTATTTTTATAATTAAATAAATAATACTCCATTCATTAAAATTAAATAAATAGACGTCTATCGCCCGTTGGTTGGGCGAGAAGGGAAATCTTGCCCATGAGAAAAGGAATCCAGCCCAATGGTTGGGCGAGATTCCTTTTCTCGTCCAACCAATAGGCGACAAGTGTTCTGCTTGCCAAAGCGTTTTTTCTTAAAAATAGAATAATATGTCTTATCCTTATCCTTCAAAACACTATCATAAATTCACTAAAAAAATCTAAAAAAATTTGGAAATGTAGGGAGTGCTACCTTAAAGTTCTACACAAAATTTCAGCCCTAAAAAAGTACATATACAATGAAAAACAAAAAAGAAAAGTTATGGTTTCTAGAAATTTGTTGTTTTTGTTTCTCATTATGAAAATAAAATTTGGAGTTGAAATTTTGTGAAGATCTTGAAAGTAGCATACCCTACACTACTAAATGTTTTCAGAATTTTTTGTGATTTTTTTATGGTGGTTTAAAGGTCGAGAACAAAGAAGATAATAGTTTTCCGATTGTTTTTTTTTTTCAAAAAACCCCTTCTCGCCCAACCGATGGGCGAGATTTTCCTTCTCGCCCAACCAATGGGCGATAGACATCTATTTATTTAATTTTGATGAATAGGGTATTATTTATTTAATTATAAAAATAAATAAAAATAAAATATAAAAAAATTCATAAAAAAACTAGGAAGTAACTGATTGGACAGCCCGCTACACAACAAGATGTGCTTTAATTTCAGCACAACAATGACCAGCCGAACACCATCAGGCCCATGATTGGGGTCATCAAAAATTATTCGGTGGGGTCATATACTAATATACCCAGTTAATTACATGGTATTAATTAGAAGGCACTAGTGTCAGTTGACACCAGCCAAACTACACTGGATCCGCCCCTGGCTAGGTTGGTGGCCTAGGAATCCGGATGTGCACAGTTTCGGATATCCGGATCTGTATCCGGATAAGTCGGATATCGCATGAACCGGATCTTAACTCAGATCCAAGGAGAAAATATTGGGATACGATTGGATTCGGACCCAGATCCAAAAATATCTGATCCAAAAGGTTCCGGACTCAGATCTGACCAATCTGAATTGGGAGGAACTGTTTTCATCCCTAATCCTGAGCCTGAGATGCACTAGCTTCATGAGGATCACATATTTCCATCATTACAGTTATCCAGAAGTTGAAACCTCACATTTCCTAGGGCTGACATCAACCACACATTTGAAGTGTAATCTTCTCAGGGTCTTGCTAAATTTCTAAAAAACTAGGTTGTTTAGCTCATCGAGCCACTGTTGTGCTATATCAATCTGATAGCATGTGCATCAGCGCGACAGATTGCCTTATCACCAACGAGGTTTGAAGTAATTTCAGAGCCGGAAAATTGCAAAGAGGGGATTGCATATTCTGAAGGAATGTCTGAAATTACAAGATACAGAGCAATACCCACAAGAATTAGCAAACATACATAACGAGAAAATGGGGGCAAAACTCAAACAATACTTATTGGTATGTAAAAAATACTATTTCTCATGTACCTATAAAGCAACAACACGTCGTCGAGAATTGCTGATAAATATTTATAGCACACATGTAGGGAAGAATATGTGAATTCTAAGCCAATTCAAGAACATCAGAAGAACAAAACAGTCTAGAATTTCTAATGAAATGAGAAACAGATAGCTTATTAGGAGATGACTGTGATATACATACAGACATCTTGCTCATTTCGGTGCCAATAGAACTACAAATGAAGTATTATTCAAACATAATCATAAATATTGATACATAGTTGTCCTAATTAATTTAAAATCTTTGGAAGAACTAAAAGATGCATGTTAGAGTTTGGAATTTCTACAAATACAATCCCAGATCTTACGCCTGGCACTTAAGTTCCTTTTTAGCCTGTACCGAGTAAGAAGAGGGTGATGTTTACCCAGAAACAATGACAACCCCAAGAAACATCCATGCACTTCATCAGCTCAAATGGGGAAAAAAACTTCAGCAGCTACAAGGTAGTAGCTTTGCATAGTGAATAGTGAATACCATCCTAAAGGCAATGCCGATGCATGAAAATAACAAAATTATAAATCTTAAGTGCAACTATGGAAGCTTATATTTCTCCAATTTTAAACATCCAGATTCCCATTTAGCACAACACAAAAAAATTGAATTGAAGGGAGAAATGTTACAACCTTTTACGCCACTCTGCCTGGTTGACACCCTAGTCACTTAGGCTCTGGGACATCATTATTCATGTCCTTGCTCTTGTGTGGAATCCACGACCATATCGCGCGATGCATGCCAGACACATCCGAAAACACAAATTGCTTTTGATACCATAAAAAGTACCCAGTCCTCACCTTGCAGCGACATGCATTGTATCAAAGGCACCTCAAAAAAAAAAATAGCATCATTACAGTAAGATAAAAGTTTAAGCACACCCACAATTTATTACTTGAAGAGAAGCATGAACTAAGAAACAAGTAGAACTTGATCTCAGCTAAGTACGTACACCAGCTTCTCACAATCCCTGCCCGAATTGGACGATGCAAATGAGACGTTTATTAGTAAGTGCAAGCAAGCAAGGCTTGAGTGTTAGAGGCAACCGATTAACCATATGTACCAGTGCCCTTTTTGTTCAAAACTAGCACAGGAGAAACATCTATCTGTGCCGGCTTTTTACCGGAACCAACAACACATATCATATGTGTGTCCATACCTGTGCCGGTTTGTAAGAAAAACCGGCACATATTTATCCATGCTAGTTCATAATAAAAACCAGCACATATAATTTGAGCATCTGTGCTGGTTGTTCTAAAAAAAATCGCAGATGACTTTTCCTGCTCGCCCATTTAAGAACAGATATATATATTACTATCTATGCCGATTCTATGTGAACCTATCTGTGCAGCACTGATGTACCGGTGGTGTATGACCTTTTTTTTGGTGTAGTGTGTGTGACTCCTAGCAGTCGGTTATCTGATAGAAGGTCGCATCCATGTACTGTAAGGCCTATGACCTCAGGCTGCATCGGCTCTTCTTCCTGCCGACTTTGCCCATCGCCATCCTAAGATCTGTAGCGCCGTGCGGAAAGGTTGTGCATGTATTGAGCCCTCCAGGTCGAGGAGGACGGCACGATGGGTAAGCGCGAGTGGAGAGGGCAGTGAGGCTATGGTCCTTATAAAGGTGGCGAAGCCGATGAAACACCATGGTCACAGAGGCAATGTGACTATGGAGGTGGCATGGCAGAGAAGGGCGGCACAGGTGTGAGGATGGCGCTAGGGTTAATGAAGCGGGGAGAAATACGTACGGCAGCACCGTGTATAGCCTTCGGAGGTTAGAGGTGGGTTGGCAAGCTGCACCATGTGAAGGAGCTAGGAGGTGGGCGCTGGAGAGCCGAGTACGTGCGGGTTTTAGGAACTAGATTGAACGGGCAGCTGTTGTATTGAACGGTTGAATGTGGCATTGGACATCCATACTACCGTGTTTGTTCTATCCCCAATTACCCGGCGAGCAGAGCCAAGCCGAGTCTGTGGTCCATCCAGCCAAGCCGACGTACCATCATTCACAGCTACAATCTATTTGTTAGTATAAATATAGGTATTGGTACCACCACCACCACAAAATTTTTGGATTTTCTTCGTGGCAAAAGTTCTCATCATACTAGATATAAGACGTCGCTTGTTTGCTTTTCATATTCCACTGTTCGTGCTCCCCAAGGCTGAATTTGACTGTGTCTAGAATTGGAAAATGACTGGTTACTATCCTGAAAGAATGCAATTTGGGCTCCAATAGATGCTATTTTGCGTTTGCATGCGCAGAGGGCACTACCAACGTGAGGTTTCCATAGCTATTTCTATGAGGCGAGAAAGTATATTAGGTTGATGTTTTTCGTGCAAGTATACAACTCAATGCATTGCATCTACAGCCAGCAGGCCGTATCTAAAGGTTATCGATCATGCATTCAAAGTCTATTGCGTCGCTGATCTATGCATGCCCCGTGAAACATTTGGCTGCGCTAATCCATGTAGCTTCCCAATGTTAATTTATTAGTTGGAGCCAAGTGTCCCCGCTAAATTGATGATGGAAAAGAATAAAAAACTATTTTCTAAATTTAAAATGTTTCAGGGTCCTTAATGCATAAACCTGATGGCTCGAGAGTCGTAAACAAAAAGCGCTCCCGTAACCGTCTCTTCCCATTTCCAATCTCCAAAACGAATCTGAAATTCTGAATCCTCCGTGCTCTCCCTCCCACCCCAACCTGAACCTGGAGCTCGTCCTCCTCATCCCATGGCGGACGCCAACCGCTCGTGGGCGAACATCCCCGACCGATGCCTCGCCTGTATCCTCTGCCACCTCCCGTTGATGTCCGACCACGTCGCCTTCTCCAGCGTCTGCACCAATTGGCGCTCCATCGCGCAGCAGCATCCTGCGCCGAAAATCCCGTGCCTTCTCAAGACGCGCACCGCCGCTACCTGCTTCTGCAGCGACGCCCACCATATGTCCCAGCTCCCCGGCGATCCTCGCGGCCCGCGCTTCTGTGGCTCCTTTCCAGACGGCTGGGTCGTCGCCGAGCTCCCCCAACCCCAATCGCGCGATTACACGCTATTCAACCTATTCACCGACGACTATGTCAGCCTGCCAAGCCGCCTCTTCACCCCCTGCAAAGGCGATGGCATCAAGTGCCCCGTGTTCATCCACGCCACCGCCGTCTCCGCCACGCCGTCCGCCAATGAACCGTACTACGTCGCCGCCATAATGTCCAGCCAGTCCCCTCTCGCGTTCTGGCACCCGGGCATGAAGAACTGGACGCCGCCGAGGTGGACGACGGTGCCCAGCGACGAGTCATGGCGCACTTTGTTGCCCAAGGACGGGGACGCCATCGAGGATGTGATATACTACGCCGGCACACACTACAACCAGGGCTTCCATGTCCTCACCAAGCAGGAGAACCTCCTGGTGTACGTCCCGATCATCAACGACGACGGCGAGCTCACCGCGTCGTGCGAAAAGTACCGCTTCTCCGGTCGCCGAGTGAGCACGCCAGGGCCCGGGCAGTTCATCGCTCGCTACCTCGTGCAGTCCCGTGGGAAGCTGCTGATGGTCGTGAGGTTCGTCTCCCCTGAGCATGGCACGGTCTCATTCAACGTCTTCATGCTCGAGCGCGAGAGCGCTGCCACCTGTATCTTGCCTTCCTGGAAATGGAAAGACGCGACGTTTCTCAGGACTCCGAGCGGATGGAAATGGAAAGACGCCACGTTTTCCAGGACTCTGAGCCGCCGGTGGATCTTTGTCGGGCGGGGCTGCTCCGTGGCCATTGACGTGCCGGAGCCGGAGCAGGACACCTCCGAGCTGTACATCTTCTTCCTGGACGACACCGCAAGCTTCTTCGGCACCAAGTCTGCGGCCCAGCTTGAGATCCCGTATCCCTGTAGCGACACCGGCAAGTTCAGGTTCTTCGACCGGGCCATCATGCGCGACGAGCCGCGGGGGACGCCGTCAAAGTCAGAGTGCTCACCATGGATTTGGGTCTTTCCGTCGGACCTGCAGCGATGTTCCCCGACGCAAAGGACGAAAATTGCATTGGTAAGGCGTTGGAGCCGGGATGAGGATAGAGAGTTTAGTACATATTCACTGCTTACTACCTTCATTTTCTTTGCTGTGTTTACTCAATAATGGTAAGGTCTTAGGTTTGGCAATGTGGGGCTTGATTTTGTGGTTGAGTATTTGGAAAAATGAGACTTGCAGTTCTGATCCCTGGCAGTAAATATGTCTCATCCTTTGAATGATGTCTCTTATGTGGTGATAACCAAATTGAAATTATAGGTAGAGGAGCTGTTACCGCTGCATTTGATGGTTGTGAAAAAATTTCAGACTGCTTTATGCTGGTTGATCATGTCTGTCTGTATGCTTCTCTGCCATTATTTCAGATCTGGTCAGGTGGTTATGAATCTGCAATGTAAGCTGATTCAGATTTCAGCATTGTAGAGTGCGGATTGCATTGACTCTAGCAGCTCCATGCACTGATCGGCACAGTGAATCATTGATAGTTTGATCCTTTGTCTGAAGTGATGATTGACTTCAGTTTATGTGTCTATGCACTTTGGTTGTTTCTGCTCCATCTTCTCTGGGGAGTGTTTACATGGACACATTTGATCTGTTTACTGTTCTTTAAATTATGAAAATACAGGAACACCAACTATGCTGTGTTCAGAGCAAATTAATTGCAGATCTGTCAAATTCATCTGCACATCCACTGATTTCTTTGTTTCATGTTTTTTTACTGTTCCCAAAAGTTCTGTCGGCGTGGTCATGTGGTTTGTTGCAGGGTTATAATCTGACTTTTGTTTCTTCTTCAAAGACAAGCATACCTTCTATGCCTTTCTCAAAAAGATAGTTGAGTCACTGTTTCCCATCTCCTGATCACTGTATGGACGACTTTATATCTGAATACACACACCTCATATGACAGACATTCAAGACATTTTTTTTCCCGTCTTCACCACGAACAATTTGCATCCTGTCAGACAATCTACAGTAAATTGGGCATGGGAAACATACTGAACCTATGGCAATATGCTCGGAGGCAAATACGCAATGAACGTTTAGTCCATAACTATGGATTAAATTTCCTCAACTCCTCACACCCTTTTCCTTTCCCCTCAACACAAAACTTTCAAATGGTTAAAGAAAACTTGCAGTTAAAATCCAAACATTAAATGTTTCCAAAAATGTAATGAAAAGCATTTTATTGAAAATTTTCCACTTCCAGAATAAAAACTTCCGATTAAGGAACAATTCGGTTTGAAAATTTTTACTTGAGAAACTTTCAGAATGCTGTGAAGAAGTCCACTTGACCCAAAAATGACGCGGAACGACTGGGAAAACTTTATGTTACTGCATTGAGTTACATGAAAGTACATAGGGTTTGCTATCTATTAAACACGACCTTCATACCCTTCAGAAAATGGGATTTCTCTCACGGTCCTTGTCGACAATTGGGAAAAGTTTCCCTGATGAGCTTACTTTTTGAATCAAGAGATCAAACAGCTTTTCGTCAAGGGCCTTGGTAAGGTGGAATAATAACCCTACTCCAATCTATTCTCACTATTCATGAAAATGTACCAGTGTGCAGGTGCATTGCTACCGGTGTCCGTCTCCTCAAGTGTTACAACAAAATAGGTTTCTTATGGCCCCGACATGTATGATGTTTGTTACTAAATCATGCATTAATGTTCTGCTAAGTAAATCCTACCGTAACCATACACCACGTTCAGGTCGTGTGTAATAGTCCTTGTAACACGCGTTAATCATGTACATTAAGGCATGGACCAAAAGTTAAATCTCTCCTCATGGTCGCTTGATGGTCCATCACCTAGGAGCATGGTCAGCTTGGTCCTGACCGTGGGCTACACTACTAGGGAACGGGCCTTCAGTCCTGGTTCGGAACCCGGCTTTAGTCCCGGTTCCTGAACCGGGATAGCCCATGCGGGACTGATGCCCAAGAGATATGAGTCCCGGTTCCAACTAGGCGAGACTAATGTGCTACAAATATTTAAAAATAACTCGCGGATATATGGAAGTAGTGGGACTCGAACCTAAGACCTCAAGACTACTCACTCACCCTTCTAACCAACCCACCTCTCCACGCGCTCTAATATAAATAGGACATGCATTCCTTTTGAACTTTCCTGAAACGAGGCATCAGTTCCTATTCGTAACATGAACCGGGACTGATGAGGAGGCATCAGTGGGACTGATCAGCACCCATGCCAGTTGTTTTGTACCCGCCTGCCAAAGGACTTATTAGTACCTGTTCGTATCACGAACCGGGACTGATGTCAAAACCCAACCGGGATTGAAGCCTTGGAGCCATAAACCGGGACTAATGTCACTATCAATACGGGTTCACGTCCAACCGGGACTGATGTGCCGGTATTAAAGGCCTATTCTCTAGTAGTGCTAGACTCCTATGTAAGAGGGGTGGTATGGGCTATGGGGCTATGGGGGATGAAGAAGGGGTGGCCGACGACTAGGTGAGGGCTAGCAGGGCAAGGTTTGCACTTTGGTAGGCCATGGACGTCAAGCAACATCTGGGCTTAGCAGGCTCAACTAGCTACTTGGGCTTAGCTTGAACCAGGCTTGTGCTTGGGCTTTTGAGCTCGATTGGATCTTGAGTAGCTCATTGAACCTGATCTTTTGGTTTGTCCATGAGGATGCCGTCGGCTTGTTTCTAACCCCAAGTGTCGCTGCCATCACGAAGCATTGTCGTTGTTCATGTATAGGTGCTGTCATCCCCCAATCTAGAATGGTACCAACCCTTAACCTCTGATCCAGTGGGTGTTGCCCCTCTGACCTCTCCTCCCTCCTAGCGAATAGGCCTGCAAGATAGGTGCCGCTCCTCTCCCCCGCAATGTTTTTTTTTCTTCATATGTCAAGCACAGTCAAGCCAATCTCATGCCTCGATCCCCACTTGAAGCCTGGCATCAAGCTTGAATGCAAGTCGAGCCGAGCCCAAGCCTGATCCCCATCCTAATTGAGCTTGAGCCTAGGTAGGGTAGGCTTGTTCGGGGCTTGAATCCGATCCTAATACCAGCCCCCTTGCATGGTCAGATCACTACTAGAGAACAGAGCATCACAAGCGGTACATCACAAGCGGTTCGATGCGTACCGCTTCTAATAGTTGCAGCACAAGCGGTTCAATAGTTCAAGCTAGGAAGCCCCCTGTGGACAACATGGGTCCCGGGTACTCGGAGACAGACGATTGGACGCACCACCTCCTTGGACCAAGTCACGTGGATCTTCCAGAAGACGGGCTTAGAGGACGGCGCGACCCGACTCGCTCTATTTGGAGTAGGATCTTAATTCTACTCGAACATGAGGAGATAAGCATAACCGACTCGATTATATCCCTTATCTTCCTTATACGGACTAGAAAACTAATCCGTAACCTACCCCTTGCACTATATAAGGAGGGTCAAGGGTCCTTAGTTGGACATCCAAATCTACAACCATCAGACACATCTACATCTTCATCGTTGTCATCGTGATCATCCTTTGATCATTGTGATCGACACCCCATAATACAAATCCACGAGCACAAGAGTAGGGTATTACCTATTTCCGAGGGCCTGAACCTGTATAAATCCTGCCCCCTGTGTTACTATCGAGTTGTGATCTTTCGCATAGCCCTATTAAATATATTGCCGACGCAATTCACCGACAGTTGGCGCGCCAGGTAGGGGCTAGCATCACGATCAACTTCATCAACTTCAACGGCTTCAATCGGCGAATTCGTCTTCACCTACGTCCCCGGCCAAGATTTCATCTTTGGAGATCTCCGCTTCCTCGCCAACGACTTCAGAGATCTTCGGTTATGTGAGCCGGATGACGTTCAGCCCACGTACTACCGGGGAAGGCTGCACGCGACTCCGATCGAACTACACCATGTCATATTGCCTCTTTCGGATTTCGATCCGAAAGAGATCTAATCTGACGATGACGATTCTGACTTTACCACCGCAGGGATTCCCCTCGGCTTCAATCAGGACTATGGGGTTTTGGTTCTGCCAGCTCCTTTCGCTGATGAAGAGCCAGTCGGCGATGCAATTCCTGATCTGGACCCCGTTCAGATCCAATCGGGAATTACAACTTCTCAGTTGTGCAATACCCCGTTCGGATTGAGAAACTCGGCCGCTGTTTTTTATGAGATAACACGCCATCTTTTTCGGTCTGAGCTAAGGATTGAAGCCCAGCAGACACTCTCCGGGACGAGCTTCTTGAGTTCCGGCTCGGGGATAACTCTAACCGGACCTACTTCCTGGGTGGACATCAGGATGCCACTCGGATTGACCAATTCGGTTACTAGATTTCAACAGATCTATTCTGTCGAATCTCAGTCGGATCTCTTGCCAAGCGATTCATCACGGGAAGTGGGAGTTATAATCACTCCCATCGATGAGCCAACAAGTCAGGATCGGTTAAGCCTTTCTTACTCGAGTTCTGAGTCGGAGGAGAGCGTCAACGAGGTCCCGGACTTTCGCGTCATTTACATGGTGGATGGACAACCTTCCGGGTCGGCTCAATGCCAAATAGATGAAGCAGGAGCAGGGCAAGCCCGTGGAGGAGAAGATCTGCGCGATAGATTGCGCGGTTGAGCACGAGAAGATCAGGAGAAATTGCTTCATGTCCGTATGGGAGATCACTTGGTCTTCCGTATGCCTCAACAGAATATCCTTGGCTGTAAGATCCTCTTGGACAATGTTGGTCCGTTGCTCGGGGAAAACAGTCTCGCAATGCCGATCATGGAGCAGATTAAAGCCATGGTGACGGCAGCGGCTGTCCAGGATACTCGGGAACAATAGGCCGACTCGGCCAAAAGCCAGACCGCCACAAGCAAAACTCGCCGTAGTCGGCACACGTCAGCTCGCGAGCAGGACGCTCGCCAGAGCACAAGTCGCGACCTCCGCCTCGACATCGAAGCTCGGCAGAGGGAACGGGATGAAGACCGGCGCCGCACTCCGCCGCGCCGAATACTTCCCCGACAATCTCCTTCCCTCGGGGACGGAATGATTGATGGGATCAAAGCATTCACACCCCGACTTCGTCAGGTCCACTGGCCCGAAGGGTTTAACCCCAAGGAAATAGTGAAATTTGATGGGGAACGGGACCCAAAAGCTTGGTTGCAGATTTACTCTTTGGCAATCAAAGCCGCGGCGGGGTTATGATGTGATGGTGAATTATCTACCCGTCATGTTGACTCCCCCAGCTCAGGGTAGGCTTGCAGGCCTTCCAGAGAACTCAATTGGTTCCTGGGGAGAGCTTTGCGACCAATTCGTCGTCAATTTCCAGGGTACTTACGAGAAGCTTAGGACCCAATGGGACCTTTATTAGATTCATCAGAGAAAAGATGAGTCGTTAAGGGATTTCATTCAGCGTTTCACAAAGAAGAAAAACACAGTCCGAGAGATCTCTGAGGCGGTCGTTGTCATACCTTTCCAAAAGGGAGTTCGCGACCCCGACTTAATCAAAAAGATGTCTCGAAAGCTCCCGACTACTGTCAAAGAGATGTTCGCCCTGGCGGACCGGTACGCCACCGCCTCGGATGCTCTCGCCGAGTGCCAAGAGGATCACCCGAGCAAAAATTAAGGCAAGAAAGACAAGCCCGAGTCGTCTTCCAAGAAGGACAAGAAGCGGAAGGGTGAAGAATTGGTGGCAACCTTGGATCATGGTCGGCAAAGACCGCCTCGGCCCAACGACTACAACAAAGTAATGGAGGCGCCGTGTCCTTTCCATCCGAATGGAAAGCATGCGGCAAAAAACTGCAATGTCCTAAAGAGGTTTGCTGAGGAACACAACAAAGATACTCCGAAGGACGCAAAGCAAGATGGCAAGCGTGATCCTCCTGAGGTTGACGCTTACCAAGAAACCGAGCTTGAGCTCAACTACATATTCGGGGGATCGGATGCATACGAGTCTAAACGTAAGCAAAAGCTTACCACGCGGGAAGTCAATGCAACTGATCCGATGAACACCGAATACCTTCGATGGTCTGAAGTCCTGATCAAGTTCGATCGCTCGGATCACCCTGACCACATCCCATGTCCAGGAAGATATCCACTCATCCTGGATCCCGTGGTACGGAACGTCCGACTGCGTAAAGTCTTGGTCGACGGCGGGAGTGGATTGAATATCCTTTTCGCCAAGACATTTGATGAGATGCAGATTTGAAGATCAGCTCTTCAGAAGACTGGTGCGCCGTTTCATGGCATAATTCCGGGGACTTCCTCTGTGCCGATTGGGAGAATTTCTCTCCCGGTCACTTTCGGCACTCGGGACAACTACCGGACAGAAAACCTCAGCTTTGAGGTGGCCGATTTCGAGACTGCGTATCACGCAATCTTGGGAAGGCCGGGCTTGGCCAAATTCATGGCTGTCCCACATTACGCTTACCTGCCCAAGAAGATGTCGGGCCCGCAGGGCATAATTACAGTCCGCGAAGACGTCGAGTTTTCCCATCTCCTCGATAGGGAAAACTGCAACTTGTCCCAGTCGGCTGAAGCGGCTATCGAGATGGACAAGATCCGACAGGCGGTCATCACTCTACGCGACGAGGGCGATGAGGCGACGTGACAAACAAGAAGCAATCTAAGTCAGGCATCAGGCCTGATGAAGACATCAAGCGTATTTCGCTCGACCCGTCCGATTAACCAAAACGGCTCTGATTGGGACAGAGCTCGATCCAAAATAGGAAGAGGCGCTCGTCACCTTCCTCCAAGCAAGTCGGAGCATCTTTACTTGAAAACCATCCGACATGCCGGGTGTCCCGAGGGAGGTGATCGAGCACTCCATGAACGTACATGACAAAGCCATTAAGACGGAGATCACCAAACTTTTAACCGCTGGTTTCATAAGGGAGGTGCTCCACCCCGACTGGCTAGCAAATCCGGTACTTGTGCAAAAAAAGAATGGTACTTGGCGTATGTGTGTCAACTATACTGACCTAAATAAAGCATTCCCAAGGATCCCTTCGGACTACCTCGCATCGACCAGGTGGTAATTCCACTGCTGGTTGCAAGCTTTTGAGCTTTCTGGATGCCTACTCAGGCTATCACCAGATTAGTTTGAAGAAAGAAGATTGCATCAAGAGGTCGTTCATCACTCCGTTTGGGGCTTTCTGCTACGTCACTATACCCTTCGGATTGAAGAACGCTGGAGCATCATATCAGCGTTGCATACAGCGATGCTTTCACAACCAACTTGGACGTAACGTGGAGGCATACGTCGACGATGTGGTCATCAAATCTCGGGTATTCTCCGACTTGGTCACCGACCTATCGAAGACATTCGAGAGCCTGTCGGCATACAACATGAAGTTGAACCGGAAAAGTGTGTCTTCGGGGTCCCTTCGGGAAAGCTACTCGGTTTCGTGGTATCTCACCGTGGATTGAGGCCAACCCGGAAAAAATTAGACCTATCATGGAGATGGCTCCCCCAACTTGCCAGAGGGATGTCCAGCGTTTAAATAGATGCATGGTGGCACTCGGCCGATTCATCTCGCGGCTCGGCGAGCGTGGGTCGCCCTTCTTTAAACTATTAAAGAAGCAGTAGGACAAGTTCGTCTGGACACCCGAGGCGCAGAAGGCTTTCGAAGATCTCAAATTGTTCCTGACATCGCTGTGACATCCTAATAAAATATTGTCTGTCACTTATAAAAACATAGGCGAAAACATTCTCCTAATATATACAGCCCTATTAGAAACCCTAGTGTGATATAAGTGCCCTAAGAAGCTACCAAATTTAACCAAGCCAATTTAGCATGTTTCTCTAACCAAGTCAACCTTTTTCACATGGTCAACCTTGGTCAAAGCCTGGTCAAACCCTAATTGGGCTTTTGGCCCATATTTAAACCCTCATCCCTTCTCCCTCTATATATATGCACATGCCCTGTGCCCTAGGCCGACCTACAGCACCCCTACACCCCCCACAGCCGCCACCCAAGAGCAAGCCCCCAAATTCCCTCGGTTTCCGCGCGATCGGATCCGATCACCTTTCTCTCTCCAAGGTAACCCCTCTGATCCCTCCTCAATTTGCAAATCCAGCACCAAGACGGCCTAGAGCTTGTCGAGACGAATCCGTAGGATTTTGAATCGTCAAAATCCATTGAGTTTTGCGCCATGAACGGCTTCTTGAAGTCTCGCCGGAGTGCTCGCCGCGACCTTACACCGCCGCCGCCGCCCGGATTCCCACGCCGCCTGAAACCAGCGTCGCCGCCCAATCCCCACGCCACCGTCCGGCGCCCAAGCAAGCGTCTTGCGCCACACGCCGCCGCCACCGCCGATGTGATGCGCGTGTGCCCGCCGCCGCCAGCCTTCAGGCCGCGCCAACGCCGCCACGCATCGCCCGCCACTGCCGCCCGATCACAGCGCAAGACACCGCCACGCGACACCGCCTTTACGCCTAACCCAAAAGCCACGTGTCCTCCCGTGGGCACTGCCGACGCCAAGCCCGCTACCATCGACCAGATGGGCCCCACTAGTCGAGCCAGCCGCCGCCGTCGCCACCACTGATGGGTGGACCCCGCACGGCAGCCTGATCAGCGCCCTTGGCCAACCAGCAGCCGCCACGTGGCTGGTCTCGCCACGTTAGTGACACGTGGATGCCACGTCAGCGCCACGTCACCCGAAACCCACCTCCAGGTGCCACGTCAGCCAACGCGTGGACCAACCAGAGGACGACACGTGTCCACCACTGTTCACACCAAAACCGTGGTTAAACCGGTTAATTCTAGGTTTTTCCTGTTTTCGATACAAACAGTGCGGTTTATTCTTTTATGGGATTTTTTGATTTTCAGAAACTTCCCGGAATTGTTTAGGGAGTTCCCGAACTCCGATTTAGATGATTCCAGAGTCTAAAAATCACAAATAATCCCAAGAATTTTATATATTTTTATCATACTATTTTCTCTGTATTTGTTATTTATTTCTATTTTATTACTTTTTCACATAGAACCGACGTGCACCTGCTGTCCAGGAGACGTTTCGGAGCCGTTCGAAGGAGAAGAACCAGAACCAAACTTCTTTGAAGGCAAGCTAAATTCATATTGAATTCCTAGTTTACTAAAGTTTATTTATTTCATCTTAATTTGATTTGCATGCTTTAATTATCATTGCATGTGTTATTTTGACCCGATCTCATGTTAGTATGATGTAGCCTACCATTGTTAGCCCATTTGGTACTGTTTTCCTAGCCTATCCTTTGCGTAGTTGCTTAGCCTTGCTTCTGGGATTGGTAGTTGATAGATTTCACTCATTATTAAACTTGTATCCGTGAGGTTTTGACTTCGTGGTGCTGTTTTTGGATAAACCTAATCAACTAAAATCAACGTGGTGTGTATTGATTTGAGGAGACCCAGAAGAGACGGATTTTGGGCTTGTGGTTGAGACATGCAAGTCTCCTCTGTCATATAAGGACCGTATACTTGTGACTACCATACCGAATCTGAACCGTCTGACCACTTGTGCTTTCTAGCCCTAACTTATTAGTTTGTGGAAACTGTTTCATTGTACTCAGAGTGAATGACGTGACTACCTATCACCGGTTCGAATGGCTTAAATGGGGCTAACTTCATGCGGTCTTATTGTCAGTCCATTGAAGGAGATCGCATGATTGTCGGCTGGCGAAGTGTACCGTATGGGGCGCGAAACCAAAAGAAAGGGTACAGTATTGGGGCAGGTGAAAGCAGTGAACGGTCTTTGTACTATTTCTCCTTCGGGATGAGACGGAGCTTGTGGGGAAAGTGTACACACTCTGCAGAGTTAAAACTATCATGGTAGCCGTGCCTGCGGTTATGGGGGGGAAAGGAGTTTGACACAAGGTAGTCCAATGTGTTTTAGTTAATTAACTTGATGGTAATGTAGGCAGGGATTGCCTCTCTTTTGAGCTGGTTAGCCATTTCTATGGCTACACTCATCGTGTGCTGAGCTGGTTAGCCGTCCTTTGGCTACGCTCGTGTGTTGTCATGTGTTTAATAAATCAAGAATAAATAAACAAGTAGGTAGGTGTTGTTTTAGCAAAATAACCATACCCATCCTTTGTTCCTGCATTCATTATTAAGGACTGCTTGCTGGGTAGCTGTGTACTCATTATATGGACCACGGATTATTTGTTCAGGTGAATATTTCAACAACGGTGCCAGTTGTGACCAGGAGGGTCAAGGCGATTAGCTACGCGTTCCGGGTCAACCTCGGGATATCATCGCTTTCAGAGTCTTCCTCTGTGTTTCCTTTATGATATTGAACTATGCCCTGTACAAGACTATGTGAATGTCTATGTCAACTAGGATGCTATTTATGCTATGTAAACTGTTAATTTCTAGTTAAATGCAATGTCGATGATGATATTCCAAACGTCCTTGGGTGCAATACTAGCTATGATCTTCTGGGACTAGTATTCAGTCACTCAAACCGGTAGAAATACCAGGGTGCACGACAATCGCCGCCTGTCTTGGCATCTCCGATGGCACAGGAGCCGTTTCTTCTATACATTGCAGCCACCACTCATGTAGTGAGCGCCGCGGTGGCAGTAGAGCGGGAGGAGCAAGGACGCGTCTACAAGGCCCAGCGCCCGGTCTACTTCGTCTGCGAAGTATTGGGCGAATCCAAAGTGCGCTATTCGCAAGTGCAGAAGCTTTTGTACGTGGTCCTCATCGCCTCTCGAAAGCTGAAGCACTACTTTCAAGAACACCCAATTTCGGTGGTCACTTCTTTCCCTATTGAAGACATCCTCCATAATTGGAAAGTCATTGGAAGAATCGTTAAGTGGTCAGTGGAACTTGGGGCTTTCGAGCCCTCGTTCAAGCCACGCAGCGCTATCAAGTCTCAAACACTCGCCGACTTCGTTGCTGAGTGGATGGAGATGCATGCCCCCTAGTCGTCGAAGAATCCGAGCACTGGAACTTGTACTTCGATGGCTCTCTCCGATGACAGGGCACGGGGGCTGGTATCATTCTCATATCGCCTGGAGGTGAACGACTCAAGTATGTCCTCCAAATTCATTTTTCAGCTTCAAACAACGCGGCCGAGTATGAGGCGCTCATCCATGGGCTCCGTATTGCCATATCGCTCGGTGTCCGGCGATTGGTGGTTCGTGGAGATTCTCAACTCGTGGTGAGCCAAGTACAGAAAGATTGGACTTGTGTCAATGATAATATGGCCGCCTATTGTTAGGAGGTCAGAAAGTTGGAAGACAAGTTCGATAGATTGGAGCTTATACATATCCTGCGGCGAGACAACGAGACGGCGGATGAGCTCACGAACATGGGCTCTAGTCGGGCAGCAGTCCCGGCTGGGATTTTGTGCAAGAGCTTCACGCCCCCTCCATCACACCGCAGAAGCAACTACCCTAATCAGATAAACCACCACCCGAGTCAAAAGTGCTTGCCCTCAACTCAGATTGGACGCGACCGTACTTGGAGTATTTGCAAGAAGAGAAGCTTCCTGACGATCGGGGGGCTGCTGAACAAATTCAACGTCGGAGTCGTGCATACGAGGTACATGGAGGAATCCTATACCGCAGAAGCGCCTCTGGCATACTTCAAAAGTGCGTATCCGAGTCTGAAGGACGCGCCCTGTTGCGTGAAATTGACTCAGGCATGTGCGGCCATCATGCTGCTTCAGCTACGTTGGTCGGCAAAGCCTTTCGTCAAGAATTTTACTGGACAACCGCTGTCTCGGACGCAAAGGAGATCATCCAGAAATGCGAATGTTGCCAGTTCTTTGCCCGGCAGATTCACGTGCCAGCTCAGGAACTTCAGACGATCCCTATCACCTGGCCGTTTGCCGTCTGGGGGCTCGACATAGTCGGACCTCTCAAGAAGGCCCCAGGTGGTTTCGAGCATATCTTCGCCGCTATTGACAAGTTCACCAAATGGATTGAAACTAAGCTTGTGACCAAGATTATGGCAGGCAAGGCCACCAAGTTCTTCCAAGAGATCATCGGTCGGTTTGGTGTGCCCTCTCGGATCATTACAGACAACAGCTCTTAATTCAGAAGTGACGAGTTTCAAAGTTGGTGTGAAGATGTGGGCATAAATATTTGCTTTGCTTCGGTAGCACATCCTCGAAGCAACGGGCAGGTCGAGAGCGCAAACGGCATACTTCTTCAAGGCGTCAAGGCACGCATCTTCGATCGGCTCAACCCATATGCAGCAAAGTGGATGAAGGAATTGCCTGCCGTGCTTTGGGGGCTTCGCACAAGTCCTAGCCGGGCAACAGGGCAGTCTCCTTTCTTCCTCGTGTATGGGTCTGAGACGGTCCTCCCAACGGAGCTACAGTTCGGGTTGCCCCGAGTACAAAAGTTCAACGAGGATGAGTCAGACGCCAGTCGGGTCGACGAACTCGATCGACTGGAGGAAGCTCGAGATGCTACAACTATTCGGACGGAAAAGTACCTCCAAGGCTACGCCGTTACCACAGTCGCAATGTGCGGGATCTAGCCTTCTCGCCTGGTGATTTGGTTCTTCGGATTAATCAGACGAGTGGCCATAAGCTCTCTCCACGCTGGGAAGGTCCGTACATTATTGACTCAGTGGCACACCCAGGGCTTACCGACTAAGGCAAGAAGATGGCACAATCCTGAAAAACTCGTGGAACATTGAGCAATTACGTCGGTTCTATATCTGACGATCATTGTACGCATATTTCCTGTTCAATAAAGATAAGTTTTCGTTTGCACCATCTTTGCGTTCATACAATTTGGTTTCTGACTTGCTACCTATTTGTGTTCCAATTAAGTAGTAAGTCGGGGGCTACGCCTAATTAGGTGTGCAATCGTGCACTCCTTCTTTCTTAAAAGATTGATTTGACTTGCTCTCTAGCCGGATTCCGACTAGCCAGTAAGTCGGGGGCTACACCTAATTAGGTGCAGTCTGCACCACATCGATATCTTTTTTCGTTAAGTTCTTGGTGAGCCTAAGTATCGTTCGTTCCGAGTAACGAAACTCTTGTCTCCATGCAACACTCATGCTTCCCGACTGCGTTCTTGGAGACAGAGCTCCGCGCTAACTCCTAACGCTAAGGAACTTGATGCGCATGGCAGAGTGCTTAGTAAAAGGAACCTAAACTACTTGGGCAAAATACAAAAGTTTGACAAAGAAAGATAACTTATATTACATCAAGAGAAGTGTTTACATACATTGAATTGATAATTTACAACAAGTTCCTACATTTACAGGGAGTCTAAATCTAAATTATCTACAAGGGACTCGGCCGCTGCCTTCACTTCCTCAAGCAGGGCCAATGCCTTCTCCTCGGTGCAGGCGAAACCATCCTTGACAGCGTCAAGCTCAACTCGGGGGTAGAGCGACTTGACGATTCCCAGTGCTTGACTGGTGCTCATCAAGCCGACTTCCCTGAGCCGGGCCTTGAGCTGCTCGGGGGGCTTCGGTCCACTTGTGGATCAGCTCGGCCCAACTGCTTGGCTCAGCGTCGCCAGCATAGAGCCGCCGCCGAGTGGGCTCCACGGCCACCAGGAGCTGCTTGTATTACACCTGCACAGTCTTGACGCTTTCCTGCAGAACGTCATATTGCGCCTGCGTCTTATTCTTGTACTCTGTCAGCAGAGACAACAAATACAGTTATACAACTGCATAAACACTGGAGATTCGAAGTCGGGCAGGTTAGGGGACTTACCCTCCAACTCGGCGACGGCTCGAGCCTTCGACTCCTCCAGGGCCAGCCTCTGGTCCTGGGATTTCTTTAGCTCTACTTGGGCGGCGGCCTCAGAGTCCTTGGACTTGGCCAGCTCCTCCCGCAGGCTTGCGATCATGGCGTCACGAGCTGCACAGTGAGCAGAAGGTGATGTCACTCGGTCACACACAAATCATATAATCCTGACTTAGGTTGGGATACTTACATCGAAGGGAGCCTGCGAGGTCGAACTTCTCATCCTGCAGCTCCTTGATCTGGGCCTACAGCTCCCGACGCTGCTTCGATGCCTCGATCCTGGTCTCAACTACTTGCCCCTCCATGGATTTAATTCATTCTATTTAGGGGAGGAAGTAGTTGAGAAATTTGGTTTTCTTTTCGGAAAAGTCACCAAGTTCCTGCAAGAAGAGTAAAAAGTGACTACTCTACTTCGGAGTTGATAGAATTTACTCGGTTGGTTGGGAGACTTACCCTGATCAGTTTGCCGCACTCAGCGGCGTGTTCGTAGAAGGTCACCCTGGCCTTCTGCTCTGCCTCATCGTCGAGGAGAGTCCAGTCCCCGGCCTCGCCCTTCCAGGCCACCGAGAACTTGGGCTCGGGCTCCTCCAGGGGAGATGGAGGCCAGCGTGGAATTTCTTCCACTACCGGCTCGGCTTCTTCGACGCCCCTGTTGGATAGCTTCAGGCTCGGGGGGGGGGGGGGGCAGCAGCGCCATCTTCGTGGACCTTGGCCTCTGACGCGGCCTCGGTCAGCTTGGTCAGTGGAAGGTCGGCGTCGGCAGCCGGGGGAGAAGGAGAAGAAGCATGAGGAGGAGGGGGAGAAGAGGCCGCCTGATTCGGCTTAGTTGGCTTTGGTGCTGGCTCGGTCGGGCGGTCCGTTGGAACTTCCTTCGACAGTTTTCTGCAAGGAAGAGAACACTTCAGCACAACAGAATATATTAAAGGCTACTAAGGAGTGGCAAAGTCGTGCTTACCAGCTGGAAGTCTTTATTTTCATTTCGGCAGCCCTCTGAGCGGAGGACCCGCTTGAGGAGGCGTCGGGCGGGCCACTCGACTCGGCTTGGGGCGCTGCAGGCTTGGGCGCCGAGTCCGCCCGTTTCTTCTTTGGCGATGTCCGGCGACCCACCCTCGGAGGACGAGCCGCTTGGCTACTCGGCCTTCGGGTCGGCGCCTGCTGACTCGTCCCGTCCTTGGGAGCTTCGTGGATCGACGGGCCGGTGCCCTGCCGGCCGCGCTCCTCGGGTGGCAGGACGTCCTCCTCCTCGAAGGAGGCCGGGCCCTTGCCCTTCTTCGCCGCGGGAGCCTCCTCGAATTCCTCGCCCGGGCGCTTCTCGCCCTTGTGGCGGGGGCCTCAGGCGTCGGGGCAAGGGACACGAAGGCCCGGCGGTCCTGCACAGAAAAGCAGCCTTCATGAGTTAGTATGACAACAACAAAACTACTCGGCGAGCATGAAACATATATGAAGATTACTCGGCTGTTACCTCTGGTGGCGGGTTGACGAGGGAGAAGCTTCGGGGACACCCTTGGTTCGAAAGGAATGTCCCCATGCTGAAAAACTCTGCAAGTCGGTCGACGGCGTCCGAATGGGGGATCGGGGTAGCCACCTCCCGAGTCGGATCGGTCGGCCCGGAGTACTCGAACTCGAGCTGAACCCTCTCCTGGAGAGGCTGGACGTGGCGCATCGTGAAGGAAACGGCGATGGCCACGTCGGTTAACCTCTCTTCTTTGAGATTTTGGATCAGGCCGAGTAACTCAGTGACCTAATCCATTTCAGAGGAGGAGGGAGAAGAAGTCCAAGAGGGGGAAGCCCGGGGCTTCCTCCCATCAAAAGAAGGAAGGCTAGGGGGAGGATTGGAACAATAGAACCACTCCTGGTTCCATCCCTTCAGGGAGGTCCGGAGTGGCAAGGAGAAGTACTCCTTCTTGAGACCACTCCGGAGCTGGAATCGGGCCCCGCCGACGGTCTTAGGGGCACTGTCGTTGGGGAAGGCTTTTAGATGGAAGAGATGGCAAAAAAGGGCGAAGTGGGGAGCAATCCCCAGAAAGGCTTCGCAGAGTTGAACAAAAAGAGAAATCTGAAGAATGGAGTTGGGGCTCAAATGAAAGAGCTCGATTTTATAGTGGTTGAGCAGACCACGAAGGAAGGAAGAAGCGGGGAGTCCAAACCCGTGAGAGAAGAAAGACTCAAAAACG
This sequence comes from Olyra latifolia, assembly GCA_036346145.1. Lineage (NCBI taxonomy): Eukaryota > Viridiplantae > Streptophyta > Magnoliopsida > Poales > Poaceae > Olyra > Olyra latifolia. The sequence continues at coordinate 45,462,790 of CM070524.1, forward strand.
ACTGTCTCCTCTTGGCGAGGAGTTAGGAAGGACTCACCCGCGGTGCGCTAGCCGATAAGCTCCTGCTCCGGGAGAACGCCGGCGTCGACCAGGGCCTGCAGCCGCTCTTCGGTGGTGACGGAGGTCGCCCAGTTCCCCTCCATTTGAGAGAATGTGGTGGGGATGGGGGGTGGCGAGATTGGACCTAGAGATCGGTGGCGGCGGCGGCGCTAGGGTTGCTCTACAGCTGCGGAAGCAAGAAACCCTAGCGGGAGCACTACGGGGAGACGAACAGATTGCGGCGCACAATGTAAGCGTAACCGTTCGAATACCCTGGCAGGCTCTTTTTAAAAAGAAGTGGGCGATGTTTCAAATTTCTGCGCTGGAAGGGAAGGAATGAAACCCTAATCATTGCTTCAAGATTCGGGCCCAGACTTAGGTTCCAAAAAGCCAGCCCCACGTGGGCCGCAAGCTGTACACGTCATTACTTGGGTACAGGTGCCACTCGGATCAAGCCTAGTGGGAAAACACGGCGTGCCCCCAGTCGGGCCTCATGTCAGTCGTCAGTCTCTGAGGACTGGGCACTTTCCAAGTTATAATTCAGCTCCTGATGTACCTCTTGGGGTCAATGGTCGGTCTGATTTTTAGTTGGATCGGGCATCAAAAGTTACCTCTTCAGTCGGGTCTCAGTGGCGCATCTCTAGATCGTTCGTCATCATGATGAACACCACTCGGATGATCTTGACTTGGAGGCGGGCGTATTCTCCCGAGAATCACTAGCCTGACACCAAGCTAAGTCGGGTCAGGGCGCCTGAACACCCTACACGAATTGTGACATGTGCCCTGTTGGGCCGAATGTCGAGTTCTGTCAATCAGACCCGAATGTCATGATTTGTAACAGGGAGGATAAGGCAGGGTGACTTTGATCACTCGGCTACATCCGCTTTTCTTGGTATGCCTCTCTGTGGGGCCAATAGGCAGCATACCGATCAGTCGGGCTGGATACCAAATATCTTTTTAGAGGCTTGAGATTTTCTCTTGAGTCCTATGCAACTGTGTTGTTTAATCAGCAGGTCACTCGGCGAGCAGAGCTGCATCAACCGAACGAAGACTGACGTCACTCGGATTACACTTGATGGGCTGCAAGCTGGACCCATAATCACAACAACTCAGTCACGAAGCACTCGGGGGCTACTGTGGACAACATGGGTCCCGGGTACTCGGAGACAGACGATTGGACGCATCACCTCCTTGGGCCAAGTCCCGTGGATCTTCCAGAAGACGAGCTTGGAGGACGGCGTGGCCCGACTCGCTCTATTTAATTCTACTCGAATACGAGGAGATAAGCATAACCGACTCGGTTATATCCCTTATCTTCCTTATACGGACTAGGAAACTAATATGTAACCCTACCCCTTGCACTATATAAGGAGGTCAGGGGTCCTTAGTTGGACATCCAAATCTACAACCATCAGACACATCTACATCTTCATCGTCGTCATCGTGATCATCCTTTGATCATTGTGATCGACACCCCATAATACAAATCCACGAGCACAGGAGTAGGGTATTACCTCTTCCGAGGGCCTGAACCTATATAAATCCTGTCCCCTGTGTTACCATCGAGTTGTGATCTTTCGCATAGCCCTATAAAATATATTGTCGACGCAATTCACCGACACCCCTCTAGAAGCGGTTCGTAGTACGAACCCCTTCTAAAGCCCCCTCTAGAAGCGGTTCATAATACGAACCCCTTCTAAAGCCCAAGCAACAGAAGGGGTTCGTGTCACGAAACCTTTCTAAAGCCCAAGCACCTCTAGCAGCGGTTGGGGATACGAATCCCTGCAGGGGTTCGTATCCCCAACCGCTGCTAGAGGCTCATTTTTTGAATTGTTAAAAGGAAAGCTTGCTTTATCTCATTAGAGAGCACATGTGGGTGGGTTGGCTAGCTGGGTAAGGCGTGGGTCATGAGGAGGGGTGAGGTCCTGGGTTCAAATCCCACATGCCCCAATAATATTCTTTACATTTTTAGACACCACTAGAAACGGTTCGTAGAACCGCTTCTGATGTTCCCGTGGTTGCTTAGAAGCGGTTATATAACCGCTTCTAGAGGGCTTTATAAACCGGTTGTGAAGTTCAAATATGTAGTAGTGGATGCCTCCGTCAACCATGTAGAGAGAGAATCACAAGATGTCTCAATGATGCAGCAACATATATCAAATCTATTTTAGTTGTTTGTATTTATTTTTGTAACATTTTATTGTCTTCACTAAAATGGGCAGCTTGTGTCTACCCACAACATGTAGAGAAAAAAATTGTCTTTTAAATGTTAAATGGAGCGATGACTTCATTCATATACCTGGAACATGAATTTGGCACTAGATCTACCAGCCATTCGTTTCCTTGGCAGCTCCTCCATGACGTGTGGTGTTGGCAGTGCATACTGCGGGACGGCTTATCGGAGGCCTACTTTCCTATTTGTGAACACCGATAAAGTTTTACGAGTCACGGGAGTGGATGTTCTGCTAGGAAAGGGAAGAAGGCTTCCCAACAAGAGTCCTGCAGTTCTTTGCCGTCGGTCCGTGCGGTGGTGGTGGTGGCGTCTTTTGCCTCGTTGACGTCGACCTTGACCTTCTTCATGGCAGTGACTCCTCATTGGTTCCACAGCGGCAAACCTCGACGGTGATTCCCCAACTCCACAGTTCGAGAGAATTAGAGTTGGTCAAAACGGACACATACAGGGAAGCGTCTCGAATCTAACCCACGGAGGGTCATGGTGGTAGGTCAGGTGATGGTGTCGCCACTGTCAGAGTAGTTTAGGAGCTATGTGTTTTGTCGTTTTAGCCCGTGTCATGTAGGACCTCAGTTTGAATGTTCTTTGTTTTAAGAACTACTGTGTGATGGTTGTAAGCCTCTCTGATTAATTAATTGATGTATGACCCGTTGTCAGAAGAAAAGGAGAAAAAGTGAAGGAGAATAACTTTATAAAGGATTTCACAAAAGTAAAATATCACAGGGTCCTCGATGCATAAGGGGCATGGCTTGAGAAGCCGGCTCCCGTAACCGCCTCATCCCATTTCCAGTCTCCAAAACGAATCTTCCTACCACCGTCCACCGCATCCAAAAGTTTCCGACAGCTCGTCCTCCTCATCGATCCCATGGCCGACGCCAACCGCTCGTGGGTGAACATCCCCGACCAATGCCTCGCCTGTATCCTCCACCACCTCCCGTGCTTGCTCGACCACGCCATCTTCTCCAGAGTCTGCACCAAGTGGCGCTCCATCGCGCAGCAGCACCCCCCACTGAAGTCCCCGTGGCTGATCAGGCCGTCCACCGCCGAGACTTCCTTCTACTGCAACGCCGGCGACACCCACTACTTGCCCCTCCTCCCCGACGACGTCCGTGGCTCGCGCTTCTGCGGCTCCTTCCCCGGAGGCTGGGTCGTCGCCAGCCTCCCCGAGTCGCGCGGCAACACGTTACTCAACCTACTCACCCGCGTGCGCGTCAGCCTGCCGCGTCGCCTCTTCGCCCCCGGCAGCGGTGGTGGCAGCGAGTGCCCCGTGCTCATCCACGCCACCACCCTCTCTGCCGCTCCGTCCGCCATTAGACCGTACTACGTCGCTGCCATAATGTCGAGCCAGTCCCCCCTCGCGTTCTGGCGCCCTGGCATGAACTGTTGGATGCCGCCGAGGCCGACGACGGTGCCCAGCGACGAGTCGTGGCGCCAGATGCTGCCCGAGGGCTCTATCGAGGACGTGATATACTATGCTGGCACGCGCCACGAGGGCTTCTATGTCCTCACCGACAAGGAGGACCTCCGGGTGTACTCCCCGGCGACCAACAACGACAACGGCCAGCTCACCATGTCCGTGGAGACGTACAACTTCCCTGTTCACCGAGTGAGCAAGCCAAGGCGCGGGCAGTTGATCGCTCGCTACCTGGTGCAGTCCCGCGGGCGGCTGCTGATGGTCGTGAGGTTCGTCTCCGCCGATCAGCAATGCACGGTCTGGTTCAACGTCTTCACGCTCGAGCGCTTGAGCGGCGCCATCGGATCGTCGCGACTATACTCGGACACCGGTGCTTCGCCTTACTGGAAATGGAAGACGGCCAGGGAAGACAGTCTGAGCGGCCGGCTGCTCTACCTTGGACGCGGTTCCTCCATGGCCGTCGACCTGCAGAACACCTGCCCGCCCTGTATCTACTTCCTGGACGACACCGCGCGCTTCCATGGCCCCAAGACAGCCGCCCAGCTCGAGACTCAGTACCCCTGTGTCGACACCGGTAGGTTCTTTTTCTCCAACACATGCGACGGGTTACCGACAGGGCCGCCGTCGCCGATATGGCCGCCGCCTGCGTCGGACTGCTCACCATGGATTTGGTTCTTTCTGTGAGACGAAACGTTCCGTTCCGACACAGGTCAGCCACCTGCAGCGAATGGTTTCTGATGCAAATGATGAAAATGACACTGACAAGCCAGTTTTTCGATCAGGATAGAAATTCTAGTACATGTTACTGCTCTGTTAATTCAGCGCGCTAGTAAGGTTTTAGATTTCGCAATGTGGGGCTTGATTTTGTGGTGGATGTTTGGGCGAGACATGCATCATTGTTATTTCATGAAAAGGCTAGTTGCAGTCAGTGTGCACCTTACACTTGAAGAACTGGAATTTCAGAAACTGGTATTCTGATGTAAACAATGCTGTTCCCTTGATTGATGCCTCGTGTGGTGATAACCAAATTGAAGTTGCAAGTAGGGAAGGTGTTACCTCTGCATTTAATGGTCATGATAGAAGTAAGAAAAAATTTCAGACTGCTAAATGCTAATTGATCATGTTTGTTTTTTTTGCTTCTCTTCCATTATTTCAAACGTAGTTATGAATTTGCGACGTAAGATGGTTTGAGATTTCAGCATTGCAGACTGCAAATTGTGTTGACTCTGCAGCTAAATTCACTGATATGCGCGCCCGCTTCTATTTGATGGTGCTTTGCCACATTGATCCTTCGTAAGACTGCCTTTATTTTATCCGTCTTCACTTTGGGTTTTTTTCTGCTCTCTCTTTTCTGGGTATCGTTTATGCTGGGCATATGTATTCTTCTTCAAATGAATTGCACGTCTGCTCAGTTATCAAGCCATCCGTTGGTTTCTTTAGCTGTCCTATTTCAAAACTTGGCATGGTTGATTTACTATACAGAAAGATTTGACTATCGTCGTGGTCAGGAGTCAGGGCACAAGACTTCCCTTCGGTCTAATCTGTTTCTTTATTTTATCATGTTTATGCTTTGTTTTATTTATATATGCATAAAGGGTCTGACCTAAGGTCTAGGTGCCTGGAACTTGGACTTTCATCCAGGCGGCTGGTCGAAACAGGCGCCTGAATAAAACAGTGAAATCGAAGCTTCTGGATCTTAGCAAAACCGTACCTTCTTGAAATATGACGATTTATCAGGAGAATGAATGAACATCAGTCTCTAGGAAAGCTCAGTAGTTGGAAAGCTAAACACCTATCTACAGGTAGCATGGTAGCATGCTTATGTTAATAAATTCAGTTCTAATCAATTTACCATTTTTATGATGTAATTTTTTGAAATCCCACTAGCAGTTCTAAAGAGGCTGGACTTTTGTAGATCTAGATTCTATTGACAAAGTAATAAACACAAATGAAAATATAGACTAGCCAAATACAACATATTATCTAGGCCCAAAGATCATGGTGGGCTCGGTATTTAGGACCTAGATACCAAAATAAATGCTTACTCAGCAAGTGGCTTTTTAAGCTTAAGAATAGGACATAGCAACAACTGCTCAAGAACAAATACTCAATGCAGCCTAGAGATTCACATTTTTCAAAGGGACTCATGAATTTTAAAGAATTTTTTGTGATGGGATCCTTCCAAGTACAAAATGGAATCCAAATTATGTTTTGGGAAGATAGTTCACTTGGTCACACCACTCTGAAAGATCAATACCAAAATATTTCCTCGGTTGTTCGAAAGAAGCATGTTCCAATTGTGGAGGTCTTTAATTCATCATCTATGAACATTTCCTTTCATAGAACGCCGATTGGGCAAAAACTTTTAGAATGGCATGTTTCACAAGCTATAGTTCAAAACATTACCTTGTGTCATGATCAATAAGAATGGTCAATTTTCAGTCAATTCTATGTATCAAGCTTGGCTGAATCAAAATGTTCATTACTCGAATAAAAGATCCTTGAGAACTCAAACTTTTCTTGAAGATCAAAATCTTCCTTTGGTATTTAGATAAGGGAGTCATTTTGACCAAGTACAACCTAGCTAAAATGATGATAGAAGGGCAATCAAAAATGTTGTTTTTGTAATAGTAATGAAACTATTCAACATTTATTCTTTGATTGCCATTTAGCTAGATGAGTTTGACGCCTAGTCAGTGTAGCACTTGGGTTGCAAACCTTTAGGAGCTTTACTCATATTAGAGTCTTGGCTAAGTGGGATGAAGCACATGACAAAAATTTTGATCGGTGCACAACAACCTTATGTTAGGCTATTTGGCAACATAAAACTTTTCTATAGGTTATTTTGGTTGAGGTACTAGGCATCACTACAGAAGGAGCATAACAAGAAAGAAATCAGTAAGGTGTGCCAACATTTGGAGGCCTACGCTATGGATGTATCCAATATCCATGGTGGAGTTTTAATAATATGCTTAGACTAACTAAATTTTCTTTCTTGTAAACTGAGGCTTGTAATGTGTACTCAAGTCATATAGATGCAGAAGTCAGAACCCTTTTCCCATTATCTAAAAATCTAGTCTCTAAGAGTCTAGACACTTAGATCTAAAAGGCACAACTGAAAGGTATGCCCTGCCTTACGACAGAATGTCTTTGTGCCCCTGACATATAAGCTCATCACGACAGAGTGCCTTTATACTTCCGACATGTGGAGGCGCTCTGCCTTATGGCTATGGCAGAGGAACCACGTCCATGTAGCAATTGCTCATGGAATCAATCTGTTGAGAAAATTTTAGGCATCTCTAAAATTTAACTGTTTGATGCAGGCATGAAGCGTAACAGGGACAAATAAGCGCTGTCTATGCCCATCACATCATTATTGGAAAGGAGTCGAGCCAGAGGTCACCTAGTCTTAAACATTAATTTTGCTAGTCACAAACACAGGGGGTCAGATGGATTGAGATCCTAGCATTGCGTGGTATTTTCACGGTGCTACATAGCCATAACGTCAGACGAATCTCAATTGTCATACCAAGAGTAAATACCGTAGGTTTATAAAGTTATTCCGTATTTTTGAATAGATTCAAATCTACTAAAACCGTGTATTTATGTACACGAAGTTGTGTAGGTGTGTGGACTGCCATGTCACCTGCCACGTGTACATTTTTTTTAAAAAGGTCCCTCATAAACAAGAAAATTGAACCCATGCTCTCTCACCTTTTCTCTCTCCGGCCCGCCTTTTTCTTCTTCCACTCTCTCCAATCATCTCGCCCCGGTCAAAGTGCTGCCCTGACTCAGCCCAACCTAGTCCCCACTCCTTACCGCCAGAGCTCTGGCCCCGCCTCATGCTTCCCCCTATCTCAGACGAGCTTACCCATCCTCGGTGCCCCCTACTTGTCCTCACTCGGCTACAACCTCTCCTATAGTAACCACTCCCGATTGTCCCACCGTCCACCTCCGCCGTCGCCGCTACCCACCTCCCACTACGGGGATCTGGGGAAGGAGCTTATTGGGGACTGAGGCTAGAGCGGGGTGTGGGCTCACCATAGATCGAGGATGGGCAGTGCATGCCTATGTGAAGGGCCGGAGTGGCGGGCTTGAGCTTGGGAGGCAAGCAATGATAGACTCAGGCATGGGATGGGGACGATAGTGGAGCATGGAGAGCGGTCACCACGAGAGGCCCACTAGGCAGCGCGGATGTGGTGACCGGAGAGGTCGCCGTTTGTGGGGGTAGATCCAAGCTGCCAACTCCTCCTCCTCTAGCAGATAGGCCTATGATCCAATGGCAAGGAGTGGAGGCTTGGGTAGGGCGATCGAGCTGGGGCTAGAGCTCTGGTGACAGGGAGTGGGGGGTAGGGTGGGGCCGGGGCCAAAGCTTCTATGGTGGCGAGCGGGGGCTAGGGCAGGGATCAGCCGGGGCAGCTCTTTGATTGGGGAGAGAGGATTGGAGAGGGTGGAAGAAAAAAGAGCAGGCCAGAGAGAGATTGAAAGAGAGTGAGTGAGGGTTTAATTTTTTGGATCATGAGGAGTTTTTTTGAGGATGACATGATAGTCCATGTCACCTAAGTGGATTGAGAAAACTACATTGGAGCTAGCTTGACACCAACACAGCTTCATGTACACAAATACATGATTTTGCGAGATTTGCGCGTAATCGAAAACGCGGAACAACTTTATGTACCTACAGCGCAATTCACATTCTCGTATCATATTTTCATTTCATCTCATGCTTGCATACGAAGATCATCGGGGCATCTCATATTCCAAACTCTTCTGTCTAGCCAATGTTACCAGCAACAGGAAACTCTGAAATGCCTATTGCCGAAGAGAATACCAAATACGTATATCCTTGTTCTTTTCAGCTTAGATTAAAATTTAAAACTACATCTAGAAATTTGTCATTTTTGTACAAGTAACGTTGTAACATTTTGTAATCGTTTTTAAGTCTTTTAATGTTTCTTCTCAAAACTCCCAAAACTATTTCTTTTTTACAATTTTTCGGGCTCTCCAAGTCCCCGATCTAGAATCCATAATTTTTTTAGATTATAATATAATCTATGGCTGGATTAGACCGGAAAGAACAAGGGCAAAACCAAATCGAGAAAGATTACCATCCCAATTACACGGTCAATTCACTAGCTATTATGTCTACTAGGATTGTTTGCATCTTCTCTATTAGCGAGCTCTTCTGCAATGCTCCAAGTGATAGGAAAACTGTAGACTGTTGAATCAAATATGAATTCAGTTATGTTCTATGTCGAGATCATTAGGTTGTCGCATCCAACCTCTCCCATAGTGACTACCTAATATAGTTTGGATGCGACCTTCAAAATAAAAAATAGCAATTTTACGGTATACATGATACATCGGTTGGTTGTAGTATATGTTAGATCTAACTGTTTATTTAGGACGTCACACACATAAGTATATGAAACCTATAACAAATAGGGAAAATACCTTGCACGACATTGCAGAGCCAATTAATATTAATCGCCCCTGTCTCTTAGGTGCAATGCAATTGTAATTAGCTAAATATTATCCTACATGCCATTGCCATCAATGTTTGTTAGTTCCCATGTTTAGAAACACCCAGAATGCCCAAAATATCCCTACACTCATGTCTATGACAAGTGGGCCCACTGGCATCCCCTTCTCTTCCCCTTCTATCTCTCTCACAATCTCTCCATCAAATTCTAGCTAGCCCCTCCAGCACACTCCTCTCCCCACTAGACCCCTCCTCCGATTCAGCTGCTACTCCTCCTCCTCCCCTCTGTCGCATAGAGAAGATTCTAAAAGCAGGGGCAAAATGGTCTTTTCTCAACCCCGTAATGGTTTGAGTAATAGAAAATGGTCAACAACGGCATGCAAGGCAATATTAAACTAATTGCAATGGCAAGTAAGGAAAAGACGACTAAGCGATAGTACGTAAGAGGCTATCCGACTATGCAATGGCATAAAAAAAATTGACCCTAAAAAATAAAGTAATAATAACAATTAGATGAAAGGAAATAGATGGGCATATCCATCCTAGTGTAGCTCAAACGAGCAAAAAAAAAGGTCATTTCTTAGCTTGTCGATGATTGGGAAGCGGATTTCCTAACGAGTTTACTTCTTGAATGAGAGATTAACAGGGCATCATGCTCGCTCGTAGAGGAATATGGTTGCTCATAGAGGTACCGGACACGTAGGGGGCTCCACACGTAGGGTGACTACTTGTGCACGACTTCCAAGAGTACACGCTGTCATTTAGTTCAAGCTCAGGAATATCATTCCATTCGCCATTATTAAGTTCCATTATGATAGAAATATCGTTACAAAGTCAGAATTCGCCCAAGTGTTATTATAAAGTGCCAACCTTTGCAGCTATGCCATTATGGGCGGTTCAAAGCGAATACCAGCTCGGAATACGCCCTCTATACGAGAATGCGCTTAGGCGAGTAGGCCCCACTAGTCAGATCGCACGCACTATCAGGTAGATAGACTGTTCTTTTCAGCGTTTGTGTTTGCGTTTGCTTATAAACTAGAAATTTGTTATTTTCGTATAAACTAAACACTTTGATGTTTGGTAGCTAATTTTTATAGATTTTACTAATTCTTCTCAAAGCTCTCAAAACCATTTTTTCTATAATTTTTTAATCTCTCGGATGCCCTTATTGAGAAGCTGTAGTATGTTTATACGTAAACGCAAACGCAAACACCGAAAAAAAAAAAAAACATTGCATAGACCCCGGTCATGAGACCAGCCGCACTTCACCAAAAGCATCGATCCACCTCGACCGCACTGAACCCCGACTCCGCCTCGCCCAAATCCCCGTCTCGACCCCCCTCGCTGGCCATTCTAGGGTTCGGCGCCGACGAGCGTAGGGTTCACCATCTGCCGCAGAACTCGTAAATGGCGGCTCGAGCCTTGATTGGAAGGCTGAATGAAGGTAGCAAGTAGTGCACATTTCGCTGATTCTGTAGTGTGGTGGTATAATTGTTGCAATCCGCGTATGTGGGGTTCCAGTCGAATTCATCTTTGCATATTTCGCCTTTTCTAGGGTTTGTAGTGTAGAGTTTCACATGGAGGCTTTCTCTACAAGAGGACCTAAGGGTAGAAGGATGTATACAAAGTCAAGAACAATTAACTGGGAAAGTCACGCTGCTTTGTTCACTGTGAGAGAGGCACTCATCGGATTGTCCCATTTCATGGGGATCTAAGCAACGTGGTACTTTGTGGTTGTACGATAAGAGCTGTGGAGAGGATTTTTGTCTCCATGAGGACAGCCAAGTGTCATATTTCCTTGACATGTAAAGAGAGGAGAGGCAGTGCACAATTCTTGCATGAATATTTGATTGATACGTCTGACACTATTGTGAATAGTCTTAGCTTCCAATCCAAGATGATGATCCTGTTCCCATAAATGCTCCATTCGATCCAACGCCCATATTAAATCCATTTGACAACTTGGAAGGGTACGTGGGGGTGGATGACGAGCATATCTATATGGGCACAACCAAAACTGAACATGAGAACCCATGTGGTGATTATATTGGGACCAAGCAAACACCACATCAGCACGTTTGCAGTGATCAGATGGATGCTGGCCCTAGTGCATTTGACATCGATGATGCAGAGGTTGTAGATGTAGATCCAACAAAACTAACATTTGGTCATGATCTTGAGGATCCATGCATTAAGAAAGGTTCCATATTTCCAGATATGGTGTCTTTCAGAAAGGCAGTTAGGCATTACACAATCCTCAATGACTTTGAGATTAAGATATATAAAACAGAGATAAGACAAGGTTCATTGGTAATTGCAAGCATGAGGATTGCCCTTGGCGCATTCATGCCTCTAAGTTGCAAAAAGGGGATACAATCATGGTATGTAAGCATACCATTGTGTCCTTTTCTTCTAGTTGTACTCATGTCCACTAATATACTCACAACACTTTGCTTATGTTTTACAGATTTTGCCCAACACTTCTTAATGAGCATAATTGCCCAACAACAAAAATGGTAGGGGGAGAATGGCTATACAAGAATGGGTTGTAGACAGACTTAAAGATTGGTTGAGCAAAGATCCATCTAAAGCCCCCAAGGAGGCCAAAGGAAGTTGCAGGAGGACTACAAAATTAAACTCAGTATACTATGGCGTGGAGAGGTCTGAAGCTAACACTAGATAGAATTCATGGTAACTATGACGAATCTTTTCATTTGCTATTTAATTGGAAAAGCAGAGAAAGAATTGAGATCCCTATGTTTAGTTGTAGAAACAGACTTGAAGAAATATGGGAACAAAATGTGTTTCAATAGGATCTTTGTTGCATTGAAGCCATGCATAGATGGCTTCTTAGCTGGATGTAGACCCTACTTAGGTGTGGATTCAACCTTTCTAACTGGCAAATTCAAGGGTCAATTAACCTCAGCGACTATTGTAGATGCTCATAATTGGTTGTTTTATGTTGCTTATAGGGTGCTTAATTCTGAAACTGAGGAAAATTCGAAGTGGTTCTTCACACAACTCCATAATGCAGTAGGATCTCTATAGGGCATGGTAATTTGTTGTGATGCTTGCAAGGGCTTAGAGAAGGCTGTGAGATAGGTGTATTTAGATGCAGAACATAGGGAGTGCATGAGGCACTTATACAACAATTTCATGAACAAGTTTCATGGTTCAGTCTACACAGACCATCTCTATCTCTATCCTGTTTCTAGATGCTACACCAAAGCTAGATTCAACTAGCACATGACTAAAATTTTTGAGCACTCTCCTGATGCTGTAGAGTACCTCTAGAAGCACCATCCTGGTATATGGTATAGGTGTGGTTTCTCTTATGCTAGCAAGGTTTGCTATCTGACAAACAATATATTAGAAAGTTTGAACAATCAGATCAAGGATTTTAAAGGGCTGAATTTGCATGAGTCGGTTGAGAGAATCGGACTGCCAACAATGACTGATAAGTCTGAGTGGCCACAGGTGGAGCCTGGATGTAGTTCATCTTGCTAGACAGAAAAAAGTTGCTGGCAGGCTCAAAAAAGTAAGAACTAGGGGATTTCTAGACACCAACAGAAAACAAGCTAAGTGTAGTAGATGTGGGGGCCCTGGCCACTGGGCTAGAAGTTGCAAATTAACTCCGACTGCAGCGTAATGCTGAAAGTGAGGAAGTACAAGAAAGCTCCCAGAAGAGCTAATTAATACCTGTTTCTTATTTATGCATCTGGTGTGCAAAAATTGCAAATGATATGCATGACTATTCTGATCTGTATCATTGCAGTAAAAAGAGAGCTTCCCAGGCTTCTGAAGCTGCAGCTGTGAAGAAGGCTAGCAGACCAAGGAAGAAACAAGATGCAAGTAAGAAGGCAGCAGAGAGCAAGGTAGTAGCAAGCACAAATGATGCTACAACAAGCACTCCATGTACACCAACCAAAAGGACCAGAGCAAGCATAGATGATGCCACACCAAGCAATCTATTTACACCAACCAGAAGGACCAGAGCAAGCAATACACCCAAGAGGGCTACCTTAAAGAGGAAGTTTTCAGACTAGTTTTCAAAGAGGTGAGCATGACTTTTATTTTGTTGAACTAAGCAATGTAATAGCTTAGCTCAGTAGGATATGTGATCATATGCAAGCCAGTTGGAAATGTGAACTGAGCGATGCATTTAATTCTCATTTTGTTCAGCAATGTAATAGCTCGGTAGGAAATGTGAACCGAGCCATGCACTACCTTAAGACTTCTATGTGTTATGTTATGAAATGGAGGCAGTAAGCACTTCTTATTTCTGTGTTCATTTATGAAGATCAATCAGTCTGGATATTACATGCACTTGTGTTTAATCTGTCAATATAGAACGTGGAGCACTGGCGTACATTGACATGCTGTAGAAATAAAATGTCATACTTCCATAATTTGGCATTCATAGACCAAGCTAACATCCACTAGCATAGATTTACATTCACATTCACATGCACAAATACACATTCATTTCTATAGATGTCACATCGACGGAACAAGAATACAATTTTCAATCACTTAGAACTCATTTCAACAACAACCCAACTAAAATTGCCAACATGCACATCTTATACTTCGGGCATTTGAAGAGTTTAACTCCATTTGGATGATGTGGCGCAATCTACCTCCACGATAGCTGCACGGCTCACCGTTGGCCTCCGCGCAGGGTTTTTAAAATCGATTTGGCATAGAAAATCGCTAGCCCTCGATTTTCGATTTTTCGTGGTAAATCACGAAAAATCGAGGAAAATCGGCCAAATTTTGTGATTTAAATTTTGAATCAACTAGAGGTTTGAGGAAACCCAAAATTGCCCCTTTTTTCGATAAATCAGTTGATATTACTAATAAATTGGTCGATTTTTTCGATAAATCGAGAAAAATCGAAATCACTTCGGAGAATTGAAAAATCAACCGATTTTGCCAAAAATCGAGATTTTTGTTGCAAAAATCGTTTTGGAAGTAAATAGTTGGGAAAAATGGTAAAAGGTTATTTAAAATTATGTAAATGTTGGGCATGACTTTTGGTAATTATTTAATATTTAGGCAACATAATTGAAGGCACAAAATGAGGTATCTCCTTGCATACATATATAACTCCCCCAAAATAAAACGTTGAAGAACTAGTGGGCAGTGTGTAGCTTCTTGGTTAAATATATATACATACACATACTAAGTACATTCTTGTTGCTATTAGCCGGTAAACCGATTTTTGATTCCGAAATAAGACGTTCCGTGGTATATTCATTGGTTGAGTACACATACACATATTAAGTATATTAATTGGTTAAGTACACATACACATATTAAGTACTCAAGTGTAGTACCGTCGTTTTATTTTGGGGTATATTAGTGGGCAGTGCTATTAGCCGGTTGCTATTAGTCACAAACATTGATTCGATTCTGAGCTTCAAATTCAAAAGGCCGACAGCGTGAGAAGCTAAACCGACCTAATTATTGCACAAATCTATGGAAACAACCGAGAAATTGCTATTGGCAGGTCAATTAAAGGAGCTACACATGTCATGGGCCTAGATGGGCCAGTTTAAATAGTGAATTTTTGAATTTTGCTCAACCTAAATTCAAAATATCTCACAAAACTGACGTGATTTTGAAATTTCGTTTCAGCCATTCTGTTTGTACACATTTCTACAATTTTTAGAATTTTTTCTAGAATTTTTCTGAATTTTTTAAATTTAAATCAAATTTTAAATCTGATCAACGATTTACCAAAATCGTTCCCCAACGATTTCGAGATAAATTGTGATTTTTCGTTGATCCCTGCCTCCGCGAGGACGCTTCCGGCATGGAGGACGAACCTTACAATCGCCGGTGTGGAGAACGAACACTAAATCACCAGATAGGGGAGTTGGGGACTGGGGAGGGGGATTGTGTGACACGGAGGAGTTGTCTGGTTCGGTCGAGCTAGGTTGTCACATTGGTTCGATGCAGTCTGACTAGTGGGGCCCACCCACCAAAGCGTATTTTCATATAGAGGGCGTATTCTGAGTGGGTATTCGCTTTGAACCATCCATAATAGCATGACTGCAAAGGTTGGCACTTTACAATGGCACCCGGACAAATTCACACTTTGAAATGGCACCGTGGACATAATGGAACTTAATAATGGCGTCAGTGCAATTTATCCAAAGCAAAACGGCTGTGTTTTTGTTGATGTACGTGACACTACCTACAACTATTGGATCGCCTGTTTTTTTCTAGTCACCCAGGCAACGGTGGTAATCTCAAACGTAATAGACGACTTATTGTGGAGTTGCTCCATATTTGATTGCCGCAACTAAAAAAAGGCAAGTTTGTATTGTACCAGAACAAGTAGACAAATA
Source organism: Olyra latifolia (assembly GCA_036346145.1). Taxonomy (NCBI): domain Eukaryota; kingdom Viridiplantae; phylum Streptophyta; class Magnoliopsida; order Poales; family Poaceae; genus Olyra; species Olyra latifolia. Next base: position 45,478,314 of record CM070524.1, read on the forward strand.
AATGGAGCTGTGCGTGATATTATATTCACATACCTTGAATTAGACTATGTTAATCCCGTTAAATTATCGTCCAGGCATTCAGAAATCAGAACTAGGTTTTTCGTCGCTGATCTATGCACGGCCCATGAACATTTAGCTGCACTAGTACTGACACATGTAACATGCATGATGTGTTAATTTATTCACGATTATCCCATTAGCACAGAATTCCACATGCAAGAGAAAGGGTGAAGGACAATAATTCCATAAAGGATTTCACAAAAATAAATATCACAGGGTCCTCAATGCATAAGGCTCATGGCTTGAGAGCATGTACAACAATACACATCAGCAGTCTCTAAGCTGTCTCTAAGTAATGTCATGTCACACAATTGCTGACCTGGACGAGAGTAAAGGAAGAGAGAGGAGAGAGCCGTCTCTTCTCCACGAGACGACGCTTGCAGCAAAACCAAGAATTGGAGACGGCCTAGCGACGGCTTGGAGACGGCCTAGCAACGACATCGACTCCAACCGCGCGTTCGCCGGATCTGGTGCGAGCATCGCGGGCCAAAATCCACATCTTCCCCTTCCCACTGGCGCGAAATCCTCGTCTTCCCCGTTCCACTCCCGCGAAAAACTTCCCTCTCCCGGCCTCTCCTCGGCGGCCTCTCCGGCCGTCTCCATGGCGACCTCTCCCGTGGCGGCCTCTCCCGATCCTCTCCCGGCCTCTCTCTCCCGGCGCCCTCTCCCGGGCGCCCTCTCTCGGCGGTGGCCCTCTCCCATGGGCCTCTCCCGGCTGCCTCTCCTCGGCGGCCTCTCCCGGCCGTCTCCCGCGGCGACCTCTCCCGGCGGCCTCTCCCGGCGGTGGCCTCTCTGGCGGTGGCCTCTCCCACGGCGGCCTCTCCCATGGCGGCCTCTCCCGGCCCTCTCTGCGGCGCCTCTCCTGGCCTCTCCCGGCCTCTCCTAGCCTCTCCCGAGGCGGCCTCTCCTGGCGGCGACCTCTCCCACGGCGCCCTCTCCCGGCGGCGGCCCTCTCCCGCGGCGGCCTCTCCCGGCGGCGACCTCTCCCGTAGCGCCCTCTCCCATGGCTGAGCACCTATCTCCATCGGATCCCAAAAATTGGTAATTTCTATTCGCATTTCGAGTTGTCTCTGATCTGTGAGCATGATCTGAAAGCTAGACCTCGGGTTAATTAACTAACCAAGACAAGACAGTAGATTAGTTCTAGGACATGTTGGGCACGATTCAAAGTTTTGTATATCTCATTCAGAAAATTGTTCATTTGGCCACATTGCACTGCTTAACAAAATCGGTTTACTTGTGCTATAGGATGGGTTTTAACAAATTTTCACTTTGTTGGTGGTAGTTTGAATTACACTCTATTCTCGAGTAGTCCATCACTCCATAATGTGAGCAGTCCATCACTCCATAATGTGGATAGTCCATCAAATGTGCAATCGAAGCCAATGAATGTTGATAGCTTAGATGACGATGCATAATGTAGGACCGAGAAGCGTTTAAGTTGGATAACAGAGGAGGACCTAAGATTGGTAAGTTCTCTCTTTTTTGCATGCAATATATTAACGGTACATATTATGCATATTATACAAATAACCTTGATTTACAATGCAGATGAGTGTATGGTTGAACAATTCAAATGATTCTATAATGGACAATAACAAAAAGAATGATCAATATTGGAAGGATGTGGTAGCTACCTACAACAAAACTACTCCAAAAGCTCGCCATAGACAGTGGAAGCAAGCTAAGGACCGTTGGCATAGATTAAACAAACTAGTGAATCAATTCCACTCATGTTGGACGAAGATTTGCCATATATGGCCGAGTAGACTGATGATTAACTGAGGGATAAGGCCCAAGAAATCTATGCAAAAGATTATGGAGGGCATTTTGCACAAATAAGTACTTGGAAGGCCGTGAAAAATGAACCCAAGTGGCAGTCCTACAACAATAATCTAAGTACTAGCTATTCTTCCTATGCTGCAAATGTCTCTCATTACTGTGTTAATTTTCTCATTTCCTTTCTGAATGCAGTGCCCCAAGATTCTGACAGTCTCCATGAACCGGACATGCATCACGGAATGGAGTTTCGCCTTAGTTTGTCTAAGAAACCTATCTGCCCTAGTTTCAATTGATTTCAGCTATATTTTCCTGCTATACGTTGTGATCCTAGTCTAATATCTACATGCGTCATGTTACCAATCATGGATGGTGAAGGCTGAAAACTAATGTCTGTTGCTGTTGCATCAGTTTTAATCACGTAATGTTGAATTCAGTATTGTGTTTTGGACCTGATCTCCCATTTTGCTGGTTCCATGTCAAATTGTCGCACTAAAGCTGATATGGATAATTAATGAGTTACTAAATGGTTGGGAGTTCCATGTCAAATGATGTCACTTGAGATATTTATGCCACTGTATTGTACGATGACAATGCTATAGTGTGTAACTGTGTTATTGGTGATACTCCAGAAAATTAACTGTGTTATAAAATGGACAATTGCTCATCTACGCTCTACAATAGAACCAAACGAGCAAGCTCAGATGCGTCATTACTAATGTATTGAAAATATAAATTAATCATATCTTTTTTATTTTGATACGTGCCATTAGGATAGATTCTACGGGGTATTAATGAAACACATGAAAAAAAATAAATTATGAATTAATCATATATTTCTTTTATTTCAAAATATTTTCAAATTATTGTATAAAAAATTCAATCATGTAGGCTACAAACATGACATGCATATTTGATCATCACATTTTTAAAACTCCATACAGACATTAAATGATCCTATAGACAACTCTGCAGACAACCCATTGTATGAGTTGTCTCTAATGCTATTTATAAATAACATAGCAATGGTTAGAGACAGCAGCTGTCTCTACCATTGTACATGCCCTAAGAAGCCGGCTCCCGTAACCGTCTCATCCCATTTCCGTTCTCCAAAACGAATCTTCCTACCACCGTCCACCGCATCCAAAAGTTTCCGACAGCTCGTCCTCCTCATCGATCCCAATCATCCCATGGCCGGCGCAAACCGCTCGTGGGTGAACATCCCCGAGCAATGCTTCGCCTGCATCCTCTACCACCTCCCGTGCTTACTTGACCGCGCCATCTTCTCCAGCGTCTGCACCAAGTGGCGCTCCATCTCGCAGAAGCACCCCCCACTGAAATCCCCGTGGCTGATCAGGCCGTCCACCGTCGACATCTCCTTTTACTGCAACGCCGGCGACACCCACTACTTGCCCCTCCTCCCCGACGACGTCCGTGGCTCGCGCTTCTACGGCTCCTTCCCCGGCGGCTGGGTCGTCGCCAGCCTGCCCGAGTCGCGCGGCGACACGTTACTCAACCTATTCTCCGGCGTGCGCGTCAGCCTGCCGCGCCGCCTCTTCGCCCCCGGCAGCGGGGATGGCAGCCACTGCCCCGTGCTCATCCACGCCACCGCCCTCTCCGCCACGCCGTCCTCGATTAGACCGTACTACGTCGCCGCCATAATGTCCAGCCAGTCCTCCATCGCATTCTGGCGCCCTGGCATGAACTGCTGGATGCCGCCGAGGCGGACGACGGTGCCCAGCGACGAGTCGTGGCGCAAGATGCTGCCCGAGGGCTCTATCGAGGACGTGATGCACTACGCCGGCACGCCCCACCATGTGGGCTTCCATGTCCTCACCAAGCAGGAGAACCTCCTGGTTTACGCCCCGGTCGTCAACGGCGACGGCGAGCTCACAGCGTCGGTCAAAATGTACAATTTACAAATTCTCTGGTCACCGAGTGAGCAAGCCAAGGCCCGGGCAGTTGATCGCTCGCTACCTGGTGCAGTCCCGCGGGAAGCTGCTGATGGTCGTGAGGTTCGTCTCTCGGGATCAGCAATGCACGGTCTGGTTCAACGTCTTCATGCTCGAGCGCGTGACCGGCACCACCAAATCGTCGAGACAATACTCGGACGCCGCTGCTTCGCCTTGCTGGAGATGGAAGAACACCAAGGACAGGCTGCGCGGCCGGCTGCTCTTCCTTGGACGCGGCTGCTCCGTGGCCGTCGACCTGCAGAGCTCCTGCCCGCCCTGCATCTACCACCTGGACGACACCGTGAGCTTCCATGGTCCCAAGTCCACTGCCCATCTCGAGAACCCGTACCCCTGTATCGACAACGGCAAGTTCTTTTTCTCCGACATATGCAACGGGTTACCCACAGGGCCGCCGTCGCCGATATGGCCGCCGGCGTCGGACTGCTCGCCATGGATTTGGTTCTTTTCGGTGGACAAAACATTCCGTTCCGACACAGGTCTGCCTCCTGCAGCGAATGGCTTCTGATGCAAATGATGAGAATGACACTGGCAAGGCAGTGCCTGGATCAGGATAGAAGTTTTGGTACATGTTTACTGCTCTGTTAATTCAACGCGCTCGTAAGGTTTTAGATGTTGCAATGTGGGGATTGATTTTGTGGTGGATGTTTGGGAAAATGAGACATGCACCATTGTTATTTCGTCACGTAGATGAAAAAGCTTGTCGCACTTAATGGGTGGTTTGCACTGTGCAGTTGAAGAACTGGAATTTCAGAAATGTTGTTTGATCTCTGCTGGTAGAAAATATGCCTGCTCCCTTGATTGATGCCTCTTGTGTGGTGATAACCAAATTGTTGCTGCAAGTAGAGAAGCTGTTACCCCTGCATTTTAATGGTCTGTGATAGAAGTAAGAAAAAGGTTCAGACTGCTAAATGCTAATTGATCATGTTTATTTCTGGCGTGGTTATGAATTTGCAATGTAAGCTGGTTGAGGTTTCAGCATTGCAGAGGGCAAATTGTGTTGACTCTAGCAGCTATATGCACTGATATCCCTGCTTCTGTTTGATGTTTGCTTTGGCGCACACATAAATCTTTTGTCTGAAGATTGGCTTGATCTGTCTGCACCTTGGGTCTGTTACTGCTCCATCTTTTCTGGGTATCGTTTATGCTGGGCATATGTGTTCTTCTTTAAATGAGTTGCACATCTGCCCAGTTCATCAGACCATCCGTTGATTTTCATTAGCTGTCCTATACTCCTAAAGTCCTATTTCAAAACATGACATGGTTGATTTACTGTTCCCAAAGTTTTAACTATAGGCCGGCGTGGTCAGGACTCAGGACACAGCCATATGCTATACGTGCAGCTAATAGATGGGGCCTACTGTACAGAGAAGGAGAGGGCGCGCGTGGTTTGAACTAAAGGGGCTGACAGGCAGATCCGTGGTGTCAGTGACAGGGAGAGGGGAGAAAGAGGAAAAAAGGGAGGGCGGCGGAGGGGACGACAGCACCGGAGATGGGTGACCGGCAGCAAGGAATTGGTAGCATATTCATGAAATTGGGAGTATGGGAGTACATTTGGTGGTTGCGGTCAAGCTCGAGGCAGCCGGAGATGGCCTGGCAACGAGGTCGAGGCGGCGGTATGGCAGAGTGACGGCGGCGAGGAGGTTTCAGTGATCCCCGGTGTTGGGAGATGGCAGGGTTAGTCTTGTAGTGGAGAGTGGCAGCTCTTTTGTAGTTGGGGTCAAAGGAGCACTGGAATGGCGATGATGGGGTTCACCGGAGTTGGGGAAGAAGAGGGGCACGGCGGCGATACAGTGGAACGGAGGAGGAATGGAGGGCGGGGAAGGTAGCTTGAGGTGGTGCGGCGTCGGGAGGGGGCTTTTATAGGCCAAGGAGGCAATGCCAGCTACGGAAGTTCAAGCTCATGGTGGCGGTGGTGGTACGAGTCGGCGGCGACGGATTGGTGGGCTGTCGCGGAGAGATGAGGATGGAGAGGTGGCAGATGGGGTTGGCAGCGCGAAGAGCTATCCCGTGCGAGCAAGACCGGAGCAAAAGGCAGCCATGTGTGGCGCCAGTGAAGAGTTGCAGCGGGCGGTGGCGGCGCTGGCGGTTTGAGTAGGGGCGGCGCGGCGAGAGAAGGAAGAAAGAGTGTGCACCGTTGGATTGGAGATGAACGGTGGGCGCTAATAGATTAATGTTAAGGGACTGACACGTGGGGTCCATTTGTCAGTGAGAGAAATGGGCTAACATGTGGGGCCCGGCTGTCAGTGAGAGGAAGGGCGGAGGTGGCTTAAGTGGAGACGTATTTCTCAAAAGGGAAGGCGTACTCCGAGACTTACCTAAAAAGGATAGTACAAAATTTAAAAGGGAAAATAATTTTTAGAATTTATTTAGGATTTGAAAATTCATAGAAAGTTATAGGCAGCTCAGAAAAATATGAAATAAATTTCTAAAAATCCAGAAAAATGTGGAGAATCAAAATATGAAATAATATTTATTAGTTTATGGAATAAATAATTATGGAAAAAAATAGAGATGAGGTATTTTCTTTAAGGATTAAATAGAGAAAATTCCAAGAATTTGAGGGATGATTCTAGAGAAAAAATTTCATGCTAAAAAAGGAGAAAATTTGGGTATGTTACAGTGACGTGGGTGGAGTGTCTAGCTGGGAGTACTGGAAGTCCTGTCGTGCGCTGGTCGACTGGAAGTCCTGTCATACGCTGGTCGACCGCCTCCATATTAAAGATGTCTCCCAACTCGGTGTACATCTCGGGTGGGGCAAGTCCTGCAACACCTGCAATGCAACAAAAAAGAGTCATTACGGGCTTAACATTACGATGTAATAAATGAAAAGATGGGAGCAATGTGAGAAGATTGACCACTTACCGGAAGCCAGACCTACGTCTGAGCTGGAGCCAACCTGCTAAAAGGAAGACGACCACTGAGCGTAGAGGGCGAACCCGGTGGAGGACTGTGTCGTCGAGGGGAACACGAATGCCAGAGAGTGCGAGCTGTAAGAACTAGCCTAGTAGTCCTGACCGATCAGGGGCACCCCGAAGGTAGGGGGTGCCCGCGGAACGTCCTGAGGGGCATCTGGGCCCTTGGTACACCCTCTAGGTCAGGAGCTCTCGGGTCTCTCAATGAAAAGGCCCTCGATATAGGGGTAGGCGACCGGGGTGGAGGCGGCTCCGCATCAGAGCTCCTGCAGGCCGTGTGCGCAATCGCGTGCCAAGACCTCGGCACGATATTGCGCACGAACTCTCAGAGTTGCCCGTACTTGACCTCCAGACCGTTAGTCATCCGGGCAAAGATCCCCGAGCCCTCGTTCAAGGACTTTATGTGCGCGTCTATCTGCACGAACATGAAATAAGTAAGTACTGCACGAGCCCTATGTTGATAGTTGTAAGCAACGTGGTAATGGTGCGTACTGTGACGTGAAGCGAGGACCAATGTCTAGCGGAGTACGTCTCGTTCCCAGTCGGCTGGATGGGAAGCGGAGGGTGCCGGACATCACGAAGTAGTCGTACCCGTGTATGTCGCAAGTATCAACTCAGGTACTCCGTGAAAGCCAGGTCCGTGTCCGGCCTCCCCTCCACCACATAGTCCTGCGCAGCCTCCAGCCACTGGCTAACCCAGTTGTCATCCATGAGTCCTAGGAACGTCGCGAAAGGCCCCCACGATGACTCTGGCTGCAGTGGAGTAGACAGTTTAGTAGGCCTATAGAATAAAGTCGAAAAGTGCAATATTAAACACCTCTTTATAGTTTACGTACCTGTGCACGTCCTAGGGGATCGTGAAACCCCTATGCACTAGGAAGACTTGGAACAGCCCGAACTGCTGCATCACACGGTGTGGAGAGTGGTCCTCAACAAACATGGGAAACATAAGCTTCCAGTGTGTCAGCCAGTAAGCATGGTTACGGAAGCACAACGAGGACAGAACCCGGGGAGCTCGGTCGTATGCCATACCTTGCGAAGGGTATGGCTCCCACCTAACCTCTATTACTGCAGGTGGTCGAAGCTCTACGAGAAGCTCTCATAGCAGTCCCGCATTGCCATCCGAGTCCATTGCAACTACTGTGTGCAAAGAACAAAAATAGGTTAGAAATAAAGATGACATAATTACGGGAAAAATGAAACAAGCAATCAAAAGTATTGTACCTTGCATCGCGTCCAAAGAGAGCTGACCATCAGTCGATCAACATCGTTTGCACCGTAGAAGGCGTCCCTGTATGGTGTGGTATCGACGTACGAACAACCAATGCCGAAGCGCTCAAGGAACCAGAGCATAAGCAGCATTGGGCAACCGGCCAGAACGGACGATATCCGGTTGCGAGTGGAACTGTCACAGAGGGCCCTGTACATCGTGCAAAGAACCCGCGGAGCCCCAACTGTATTGCAGGATGCAATAGAAGTTACCATCAGTGATGGCACGGGCTATGGGCACAAACTGGGCGTCCACTGAATTGGCGTGCGGCTGGTGAACAACACCCAGCCAAACAGCCACAGCAAGTAAGCCTCCAAGTGTCGTGCCTGCTGGTATGGGGTGGGATCGTCTACCATGTGGTTTGCCTGCATAGGAGCGTGATAATTATATGACTACGCACATTGAATGAGATATGCTTTATGATTGCGACGTGCAAAACAGAGTATTATACCTCGAACTGCCGCAACCAGCCAAGCGTAGGCCTATGCCGCTGCTTATCTCATAGCTCCACACGCTCCTCGCCATCCGCTGGAGGCAGAAGTACACCCTCGAAGCGGTGTCGAAGGTCATCGACCCAGTTGGCCTCAAAGCGAGGCAATTGAACCGCCTGCTCGGCCAGTGGCAGTCCCAGCAGCATTGCCCCGTCCTGGAGCGTGGACGCCACCTCACCACATGGGAGGTGGAATGTGTGGGTCTTGGGCCGCCAGCGGTCGACCAGCGCTGTCAGCAGGGAGTGGCCCATTGGGAACCAGTGAGACCGCTCCAATGGTACTGCGCCTAGGTCCTCTCCCTCGTCGTCGTCTAGCTTGTCACCACGCTCCTCTGCATCCGTGGCCTGGAGCATTCGGGCTAGGGGTAGCAACCCAGCCACGCAAAGCCTGTAAAATGGACATGCAGTATTAATAATATGTGACATGAAGAGTTATGTGAAATTGCAAACGCCGTGATCATGCACCTGTCGAGTCAACGGTAGTCAAGCCTCCATGGTTAGCGAGGAGTGCGAGTCACGAAGATCGCCATCTCCGTGGGTAAGTCCTGAAGCCACGTAAGTGAACGGTGATGTCGGTAGGCCACGTTGTCTAGCAACATCTCCATACTAACGTCCTCTATACCTGCATTGTAATGACACAGTGAAAGAATTTGTTAGTCTCCTCGAACAAGAAACAGTAAGAAGTAATACAACATTGCAACTTTTTTTTTGACTTCGTTAAAATGGATAAATAAATTTGTACATATTTCAACAAAGTTGCATTGAATTAAGATAAACAAAAACATTCGTACATAATGCATCAAGGTTGGACTGTGTTGAAAAGAAAAAATAAATTCGTACATACCGCAACACAGTTTCATTGAATTAATAAGAGCAAATATAGTCAAATAAGATCATATTGTGACTGAGTCAAGTACAACAAATACAGTACTGAACCATTCATTTGTTAATCTTGCTGCACTTCACGCTACGGTCATTTATTTCTCCTATGACCTTCGGCCCTGCATTGTCCGCACCGTTGCACTCTTCCGCCTTTCCGTGCCTCGTCCATGTCGTTACGGATGCCACGAGTGTGACGACGGCCCCTCCTACCTTACAGTAGAGTGCTATAAGGAATCCATGTACGGTGGTCTCCCCTATCCTCCGTGAAGTTTCCGAAGTGTCGAAATCCAAAATGTTCCCGGTTCAGGTAGTAATAATCGTCTGCTTGAAGAAGTATGGTGAGACATACCACGATGCATCCCATCTATTGGTTGCACACGCCGCCAAAACATGGGAGCAGGGGCAGCAGAGAAGCAATGGTTTGTTAGAGGAGTATATGGAGGCAAGCTCATGTACCCCCAGATCAACCTCATGTGCGAGCCACATGTTTGCTCCACCATGTCCATCTTTGGATCTAATCCATATCTGAAACAAGTGGCGCCCACTAGCCGTGTTTAAGGTCGTGTGACATTACACTTTGAAGCTTTTTTTCTTCCATGTACGCTATCATCACTGAGTTGAATGTAATGCCAGCTCTGGAGGTATGCAGCACGGCCTTCTCATGCCTAGCACCGAGATACCTCATGATACCATGCATTATGCCCTCGACGATGGCTACTAGAGGCAGGGGCCACAATTGTTTAATCACCTAGTTATACACTTCGACGAGGTTAGTCGTCATTACCTTGAACCTTGCACCACCCTCATCATGCAGCAATGGCCATTTCTCTCTTGGTTTTGACTCAATCCAGTGTGAGAAACACCTTATGTTCCTTCCATATCGACGAACCAAGGCAGGGAATCAACTTCGGGTAGCGGAGGAAGAGGTTGTATCAACTCTGTTGTGCTTCCTATTATCTGCATGTCCATCTCTCTTATGCTGCTATTGGTGAGGTCATCCAGCGTCGTCCATATTGCATCAAACTTCCACTGCTGGTTTTGCTTGCATCGAACTTTCGCTGCTGGTTTTGCTTGCACAGACACTTAAACAAGTCCATCGTCTTCTTACTTTTGAATTGACTGTGGAAATTTACAACTAGGTGGCGAATGCACCACCTACTTTTCATGTCTGGCTAGTGGAAAGGATGCTCGGAGCCTTCCTGCATTGTCTTTACGGCCTTACATAGTCCTGCGTGTCAGTCGTGGATTAGGTACATGTCAGGCCGGTCCTCTAGAACCCCGCACTTCAAGTGTGTCAGGAACCATAGCCAACTGTCGTAGTTCTCATTTTCCATGAATGCAAAGGCCGTAGGCAGCAGCTGACCGTTTCTGTCCATGCCAATTGTCGTCAAAATTGTTCCCTTGTACTTTCCAGTCAATAACGTCCCATCCACACATAACACGGGTCTACAATTTTTTAGACCCTGCACACAAACACCGAATGCAAAAAATGCCCGGTTCAAGGCCCTATAACCTTGCGGGTTCACTGACAGAGAATCTTTCACCGCCACATAGGTACCCAGGTTTATCTCTTGCAGAAGTTATAGGACACGCGGGAGGTTGTCATAGGAGGCTTCGAATGAACCAAATATCATCTCCAGTGCCTTTTGTTTAACTCTCCATGCTTTTCCATAAATTATGATATACTTAAACCTTTACTGCACTGTCAACATTATATACTGAACAACCATGTTCTTCTTCTCAACAATCTCAATGAATAATTTGTTGGCGATAAAAGTCGAAGTTACATCACGATGCTTTGCTAGGGTATTTGTTAACAGACATGTGTGTGGTTCTACGCTCGAAACTGTCCACTTCATGGCAAATCTGGACATGCTACCATGTATTCTAAACATGCAGTATTCTCTCTCGCATCTAACTGTATATCTTGATTTGTCTGACTTTTCCACTCTGAATGGTCGTTGCATTGACATGAACCACACCTTCACTATATTTTGCAAAGTAGACTTTGTTAGGCATAATCTTGATAAGGTTAGGAGAGTTTATTTCGTATTAGGAGAGAATTGAGTTCGTATATGAGTTGGAGTTGTCTTAGAGATAAAGTGTCCTTTATACGTGTAAGAGTCCTAGTTGGTTTCATGTAATCTGCTGGTATAAATAAAGGGCCAGGGGCCAGAGAAAAGGTGCGACGGTTGGGAGCACCACCAAAATATTTCTCACGTGATTTTCTCAGCGTATTGATGGATTGACGTATGCATGTGTACTATTCGCACGTATAGCCTCTCGGCTGCTAGGAGCATGAAGTACGTCTGACGTCTTCGCGTATACGCGTGTACATGGATGCTACATGAGTTTGCGTTGCATGCTGCTGTATTGATCGAAGGGTGATGCTGTTGTGACCTCGGGAGACTATAGATCGATCCTGGAGTTCCAATAGGCTTGTCAGCATACATTTGTTTTGCCCAGACTTCGTTTACACCATAAATACAGGACGAGCCATGTCGGTCATCCACTAGAAGTTGACTAGACTTTTCCTTGCTCCATTCATCTGGGATGATGGCGCCCTCTCCATGTTCATCATCACTGGAATATCACCCGCATGCTCCTTCTCGTCCATTGCCCTTTTATCGTCATGCTCCATAGCTTCGACGATATCCTCGTTAACCTCTCCAGCATCCGCACAAAAATTCCCACCCAACCCTTCATTTTGTTCTACATCTTGCACGACCTTGTTCCTCCCAGTGCCATCTTGCACTTCTTCATCCATCGCACCACTACATTCTCCAACATCTGCAGCACTTCCCTATGCACGAATTGTTTCTCTAACCTGGGCTTACACAAAGATAACTGCATGACAGTTACACCACCTACATCCACATATAAATCTGGACAGACCCATCTGTGTGTTTAAATTTACCAATTGAAATTTAAGAACTTCTATACTTTTGCTCCATAGAGTCTGAATCCACACTTCATGCTCTTCTGCGTTACACCCGAATATATTGCACATCTACAAGTGAAATTCCTCAATTCACAAATTATCTAAGTCGGGATGTCTAGTCATTGTACTCCTAAATTCGCTAAGATCTACCCCCATTAGGATCTTCTCTAACGATGCCATCACCGTAATATACCGTAAACCAAAACTTTACCATAGCTGCAATAAAGAAAGTACCGTTCATTAATCCTATGAAAAACCTTTATGCCATATAGATAATACATCTGTCGGCGGCTGGGAGGCGAGCCTCCGCAGGCCAATGAGCAAGAGGAAGGTGGGTGCGAGGCCCGAGGGCAGCCCTATCCCTGGACCGAGGCCTGGCCGCTGGCCGGGCACCGCCGAGGGAAGAGAGAGTTGTCGACGCGGTGGGACGCGCCGAGGCTAGGGTGACGCGGATGTTTTTATCCTGGTTCGAGCCTCCACAGTCTGATAACAGCCTTACGTCCAGTCTTCGTTTAATGCCAAGCTTAAATGAGTACAAAGGGGTGAGGCCGGGCTTCGGAAAACCCGGGCTCGAGTACAATAAGTGCTCAAGTCACTATGTGTGTGTTCCTACTTTACCTGGAGACGAAGAGCTACCGCCTGGAACTAGAGCTCCTACGCGAGTGCAAGTGTTCCTGTTCTGTGGTGGTTGAGTGCTTTTCTGTCTAAGTCTATCTCTGTTGCCCTTCTCTCGATGCATGCCTTGGTTGTGGCTCAGGCGCCCTTTTATAAGCGGCCCCGACCACTTGTAGCTCGACCTTGGTCATTGTGATACACCGAGTTATCCTTCGGTCACTAGCCATCCAGCTGTCGGTGGCTGGGAGGCAAGCCTCCGCAAGCCGATGAGCAAGAGGAAGGTGGGTGCGAGGCCCGAGGGTGGCCCTGTCCCCTGGACTGAGGCCCGACCGCTGACCGGGCGCCGTCGATGGAAGAGAGAGTTGTCGACGCGGTTGGACGCGCCGAGCCTGGGGTGACGCGGATGTTTTTATCCTGGTTCGGGCCTCCACTATCGGATAACAGCCCTACGTCCAGTCTTCATTTAATGCCAAGCTTAAACGAGTACAAAGGGGTGAGTTCGGGCTTCGGAAAACCCGGGCTCGAGTACAATAAGTGCTCAAGGCAGTATATGTGTGTTCCTACTTTACCTGGAGACGAAGAACTACCGCCTAGAACTAGAGCTTCTACGCGAGTGCAAGTGCTCCTGTTCTGTGGTGGTTGAGTGCTTTTCTGTCTAAGTCTATCTCCTGTTGCCCTTCTACTGATGCATGCCTTGGTTGTGGCCTGTGCGCCCCCTTTTATAGGCGGCTCCCGGCCACTGTAGCCTGACCTTGGTCTGTTGTGATGCACCGAGTTATCCTTCGGTCACTAGCCATCCAGCTGTCGGCGGCTGGGAGGCGAGCCTCCGCAAGCCGATGAGCAAGAGGAAGGTGGGTGTGAGGCCCGAGGGCGGCCCTGTCCCCTGGACCGAGGCCCGGCCGCTGACCGGGCGCCGTCGATGGAAGACAGAGTTGTCAACGCGGTTGGACGCGCCGAGCCTGGGGTGACGTGGATGTTTTTATCCTAGTTCGGGCCTCCACTATCGAATAACAGCCCTACGTCCAGTCTTCGTTTAATGCCAAGTTTAAACGAGTACAAAGGGGTGAGGTCGGGTTTCGAAAAACCCGGGCTCAAGTACAATAAATGCTCAAGGCACTATATGTGTGTTCCTACTTTACCTGGAGACGAAGAACTACCGCCTGGAACTAGAGCTCCTACGCGAGTGCAAGTGCTCCTGTTCTGTGGTGGTTGAGTGCTTTTCTGTCTAAGTCTATCTCCTGTTGCCCTTCTACTGATGCATGCCTTGGTTGTGGCCTGTGCGCCCTCTTTTATAGGCGGCCCCCGGCCACTGTAGTCTGACCTCGGTCTGTTGTGATGCACCGAGTTATCCTTCGGTCACTAGCCATCCAGCTGTCGGCGGCTGGGAAGCGAGCCTCCACAAGCCGATGAGCAAGAGGAAGGTGGGTGCGAGGCCTGAGGGCGGCCCTGTCCCCTGGACCGAGGCCCGGCCGCTGACCGGGCGCCGTCGATGGAAGAGAGAGTTGTCGACGCAGTTGGACGCGCCGAGCCTGGGTGACGCGGATGTTTTTATCCTGGTTCGGGCCTCCACTATAGGATAACAGCCCTACGTCCAGTCTTCGTTTAATGCCAAGCTTAAACGAGTACAAAGGGGTGAGGTCGGGTTTCGGAAAACCCGGGCTCGAGTACAATAAGTGCTCAAGGCACTATATGTGTGTTCCTACTTTACCTGGAGACGAAGAACTACCGCCTGGAACTAGAGCTCCTACGCGAGTGCAAGTGCTCCTGTTCTGTGGTGGTTGAGTGCTTTTCTGTCTAAGTCTATCTCCTGTTGCCCTTCTACTGATGCATGCCTTGGTTGTGGCCTGTACGCTCCCTTCCCTCGGCGGCGCTCGGCCAGCGGCTGGGCCTCAGTCCAGGGGACAGGGCCGCCCTCGGGCCTCGCACCCAGCTTCCTCTTGCTCATCGGCCGGCGGAGGCTCGCCTGCCAGCCGCCGACAACATCTTAACAGCTAATCATCTTTACTCGCTAATTATAATGACATAACCCTAATTTAAATATTCACTAACAAGCATAGCACTAAACCATAACTACAAACCCTGAATGTTTTTCCTAATCAAACTAGGCCTTAAAGGAATCCATCAAACCGAAACCCTAATCCCGATGTATTATTCACTAACCTACCATATTTTTAGGCAAATAATAAATATTCAGATCTACCATGTTTTCAACCATATCATATGTACACAAATTGCTAACCTACCATGTTTTCTAGTCATAACATTACTCCTATAATATAATAAATATTATATTACAAAACTCACCAGATCTGACTGCAGAACCTCGCTACTATAAAATAAAAATCACCCTTCCTCCTCTCACTCTTTTTCTCTTTGCTCTCCTCTCCCTCTCCCTCCACCGCTATCTGCTCTCTCTCTCTCTGCTCCATGTTGCAATTGAGAAGGCAAACCGCATGCCTTGAATATATATCTGACTTGCATTGTATCACACAATGGCGGGGGTGCCATTGCATACCACAATGATGTAAGCTGCTGTCATTGCACCATATAGCGGCAACCGGGTTGTCGTCGTGGCGAATGGGTATTTGTGCAAAAGATAAAAAAATGTGAACATTTCCATATTTATAAATTTTTTGGGCAAAAATTTTTTTTTCTCATGAGAGACCTTCATGCTTTAAAAATAAATTCCAGGCTGGCCTGTTTATCAACCAAACATCGTTGAGGCATTTGACTATACCAACTTTCAGCGTTTGCGTTTGCTTATACCTGGAAATTTGTTATTTTTGTACAAGTCAAACGCTTTGACGTTTGGTAGCCAATTTTTATAGGTCTTACTATTTTTTCTCAAAGCTCTCAAAACCATTTTTTCTATAATTTTTTGATCCCTCGGATGTCCTTATTAAGGAGTTATAAATTTTCAGCTTACAAGCAAACGAAAACGCAATCGCTGAAAAAAACACTATCTAGAGCTCCCAAAGAATGGAGTAGCACGTAAATTCCTGTGTTCATTATTTTATCATCCTTTTAGAATTGTTGACGTACGACACTCAGAGCATCAAGGGCCAGGAAAAAGCCAGAGGCTCGCAAGCTGGCTTGGTTTGGCTCTCGGGCTTGTGGTGGTGCATAGCCAATGCATCTCAAAAATCGAAACTTGCTAGGTTATATAGTTTCTAAATTTAAAGGAAACATCTGCTATATGTGTCTCAAAAATCGAAACAACTTGATAGGTTACACAGTTTCTAAATTTAAGGTAACGACTGTTATGCATCTCAAAAATCGAAACAACTTGGTAGGTTATATAGTTTATAAATTTAAAGGAAACAACACCGAAACGAGAGATTACCGTGAAGAGGTGAATGTAGATAGTTCCATTCACCATCACTCCGCGTTAAACACTTTAAAAGTAGAAATATACCAAAAATAGGTCTAGCATGCAGCATGCTTGTAGAGTTTTGGTGCACCGTCTCAACAACCGGTCGGATCCTGCCTTCAGCGACCCTGCCACACGGTCTTCCCGGCTTCCTCCTCGATCGCCGTTTCTCACCGTTTGCCCCATGCATCCATCGCCGTTACTCTCCATCCACCATATGGAGTGCCAAAGGAGCACGGGAGTCTTGTGTGGACCTAGGGAAGGACAACACTGCTGAGTGCTGACGTTTTAAGGTCAGTACCTTATGCTGGACACTCATGTACTGACCTTATAATTCTCATTAATTGAAATGCTAATTCTCATTATAATATAAAAAGTTTTAGATCCTCGGTAAGGAGCTTCAAAGGGTCAAAAAAAATAGTAAAAGTTAGTTTTGAGAGATTTGAAAAAAGAAACACTAAAATCTTAAAAAAATAACTATAAAACATCAAAACGTTTAACTTTTATAAGAATAATAAATATCATGCTTAAAATCAGAATCTAATTATAAGCCAAAAAAAATTCTTTTACTAAGAGGGTGTTATTGAAATCTCATAAAATTGTGACTTATCTGTCTTATCTTGAGCTTGAGAATTTCGAGGTGGCCTGAGTCGGATGGCCTTAAAATTTAGGATTTAGGCCATCCGACTCTCGAGGCCACCTCGGAAAATTCTCGAAGTTGAAGATAAGACAGATAAGTCACAACTTATGAGCCCAATAGAACACCCCCTAAGTCAAACAGAGCGTGCAAATAGGATGTGTAAACCTCTCTGACAGGACGTATCACAATTGCTATATTTGAAGGATATGTATATGAGGAGAGATGATTGCTATATTTATACGTTATCTCTCCTCTATATATAGTTTTGAGTTTACACGTTCTGGTGAATTAGAGGATGGAGATATAGGCTGAATCTTTTAAGGTGGACGTGTAAAAGGAGAAATGGGCATCCGATTTTGCACTTGCTGCTGTTGGACTTAGTCCAACTGCCGATGACTATGTGCAATGTGATAAAGAGTTTTTGCAACCGGAGGATTTCGCACCCTTTTCTATTAACCAGCGATAGAGTTGAGAACAGGCTAGTAGCGTAGTGGTGGAATGTTTGGTTGTAAAGCCCACCATCTGAGTCGCATTACTTCTTTTATCCATACATTATTTTATATATCAAATCCTCAGGTTCAAAACCATAATTGACATTTTCTTCTTATCTTTATACTTAATTGTCAGCCGTATATACTATGGGATATACGATTGAATAATCATGTTTTATGAACACGTTCGTCGGTCAACCTCGTCAATCCAGATTTCACAAAACAACGCTTCATCTCATAGCAAAGCACAGGCACTCGACTAGTAGCATATAAATAATCGTCAAACACATAATGATATGAAATTATTTGCTAACTGAAAAAATTAGGGCCAAGAAGGGGGTTGACTTGGCCTGAAGCAAATTTAGACTTTGTGAGAATGCAACACAATAATACCGCCAATTAGGAAACGCGGAAACGTAAATACGACAATCTGCCCACCCCCAAGCCGGCGCGGCTCCGCCATTGACCCGCTTGGCCCTCTGTTCGATCTTATCTCTCACCTCTCTATTCTCTTCCTTCTCCCTATCGGCACTCCTATTTCTTCTACTTGAGCAAAGCAGAGAAATGGGAAGGCCCGCTGATCGTAGCGATAGCCGGTGGTGGCGCTCATGCTGACGCCCTCTCCTGCCTTCTCCTCCTCCTGTCTCCTCCTCCTGTCTCCTCTACCCCTCTCTCTCTCGATGCTCTCTCCTCACTCCTCACATCGGCGTTTTCTCTTTCATCCCTCGTTCTCTCTCTTTCTATGTAGCCACTCCAAGCCTTGGTTCTCCTTTGGCCGCATGAGTGTCGACGCATCGCCTCTATGCAATCACGGGGACAACCTATCCTCTACTCACTTGTTAGCCCTTGCACCCTCTTTCTCTGTCGTTTGCTAAGATATCTGGGACATCCATTTGTACTCACTCCAATGTATCTGGACCGTTGAAGTGACACCGTATCACTCACCACAAGATGCTGCCCTTGCACCCTCTTTCTCTTGTCTGCTAAGATATCTAGGGCATCCATTGCTACTTGCTCCAATGTATCTGGACTGTTGGAGTGACACTATATCACTCACCACAAGATGCTTTTTAAGAATAGAGACCACACATTTACGCCACACGACAAAGTCGGCAATTGAAATGACAGTTAAAAAAGTCGTTAATTTGTCAGTTGACATCTTAGGAGATGTGGGCATGTGGCGAATTGAAACGTGACTTCTCCCTCCCATTGATTCTAACCTAACTGCCTGGGCTGACGTTTGTTCTCGGAAAAGGAGGGATGGAGGGAGCCAGAGCGCGCAGTCTGTTTAGTCCTTGAAAAAGGAGAGGAGTCCATGGCTTTCTTTAATTGACAAGGAGGATAGAGGAAGAAAACTTGGATAGAGGAAGAAAACTTTCTCCCTGCGTACATGAAGCCCCATCCACGCCCAAGCGTCTATGCACAATTGTGCGCTTGATCATAAAGATATACGAGAAAGGATGGGCATAATCAAGAACTCAAGTTACTACACGTCTACACCTACACAATGCAAACATTACCGGTGATGCCCGACTATTGATGGATTGCATCATTGTACCAAGCATCTTTGATCAAGCTACCCACTTGGAAAGTAGCACCAAATGGCTAAGAAATCGATTGTGCTCTCCGGCAGTCGTCTGGGTTGTTTCATTGTAACCCAAGTGACTGCCCTCCCTCTCTGGCATCGCCCCATCTCCTTCTCTTTTCCATCACCGGTCATCCCGTCTCCTTCTCTTTTCCATCACCGGTGTGCACCGTCAGATTTGACTTAGGGTTAGGATTGTGATTCGGTTTGGGGTTCACCTGTGCCCCAAGGCTTAGAGGGAGGTTGAGGAGATGGAGGCTCGATGGTCGGAGGTGGTGCAACGGTGCAGTGAGGCTGCAGTGGCACCACCGGAGTTGTAAGTGGTTGGAGGACGGTGGACGGCGGCCGCTGGTAGAACGGCACACGTCGGCTTGGAGTTAGGATGGACAGAGCTAGCGTGGTGGAAGGAGGAAGGAGGCCAGAATGACGAGGCGGCAAGGGTGCCACCGATCGTGGTAGGTGGGTCGACTGGGGTGGCGGCGGCGATGGAGACACGCAGAGGGAGCGACACCTAAGAGGGAGGGGACGACACTAGAGAGGTAAGAAGAGGAGGGTGCACGCAGGAGAGGCGTCACCTAGGTCGTAGTGAAGCAATCTTTGGCAGGGTGTTGAACCCATAACTGTCCCAGGTGACTTCTTTGTTTCGCCAGTCTATATATTGGAAATTTATTATTAATATAAAGTAATGTGTATATGGGCTACGAACATATGTTTCTTTGAATTTTATAAGTGGCTATATTTTATTTTTAAAAAAATTGATTATTCAGGAAAAACACAAGTTAGCGTATTTTAGTACAGGGTTCAATACCTGACTGTGCATTTTTTTTTTTCCTTTTCAGTATTTTGGGTTTAATTGGTTTAGACAGCATCAGGTGCCAGGAGGGGCAGAACCGTAAAGCCATCACATTCTCAACTGGTTCACTTCCCTGCCACGATTCCACGAAGCGGCAGTGGCAGCATAGTCCACGCCTTCACGGTTCCATTCCACCGACCTGCCGCCCGCCGGCCCTCTCCAACCACCAGGAGAGAGGGAGGTCGACCGAGCAACCCAATCCATGGCGATGAAGGCGTGCCCTCTTCCTCGCCGGTGCCCGCTCCTCCTCCTGCAGCTGGGCCTCCTCGCCTTCCTGCTGGCCGCACCCCCGGCGGCCGAGGCGTGGACGGGAGAGATCCGAGGCAGCGTCGTCTGCGACGTCTGCGGTGACGCCGCTATCGGCCCCGAGGACCACGTCCTCGAAGGTTAGCCCCGTACGCTCTTCCCCTTCTTCGGATTTGCTGAGTGGCCATCGTCACCATCTCCGCGCGCTTGCGGTTTCCCCAGCTAGATTTCGCGCGACTGCTCCCGTCGATCTCGGTTTAGGTGCTTTGGATCGCGAAATTCAGGCATTGGTGTACCTTGTCTAGGAGTTGAGACGGTGAGCGGAGCGGCGGATTATGCTTCTGCTTCAGAGGTTTCGTGTACGGAGAGTGTGTGTGTGTCATTCGGTGGATTTTTTTTTTTTGGAATTCTGATAGAATTTTTAGTCTATGATAGGAGTATAGAGAGGTGGTAGAAATGTACTGGTCATCTGATCTCTATGACTCGGTCGAATGGCTTACATGTTCTCAAAACGAGAATGGGTTATTTGTGAATTGCTGCAAATTTTTTATATGCTCAAAATTGGTTTATTTGTTTGTGGTCGACATGAAAGCCCAGGGCTCTTGTGTTATTCTTGGCAGTGGCTTGAGTAGCATAATAGAAGTGTTTCATACAGCTTAGCCATGCTTTGGTGTAGTGAAGCAAAACTAATTCTGCCCTTTTTAGAAAATTCTTGATAAACACAACATGATGTCAAAATCCACTGAAATTTTCCCCACAGTCAATGGATTTTTGAGAATGAAATGGAGAAAAGCTGCACGTACAGTCATAGTTTTGAGAATGAATCTGCATTTGGATTAAACTAACTGCTTTACATGTGATCAGAACAAATCAAATTCCTAGTTGGTGTGATACCCTTGCAAAACACTTGCAGGGACCTGGTCTTAGTCAGATTAAACTCTAAAATTTTGGCAAAACAAACTCTCCAATGCTTAATAAAGTTACTGTAGAGTTTTCTTAAAAATGAAAGTGCTGTGGAAATTTCCTGATTCTTTCACTGTGTGTACTTTACTCTTTTGACATATGAACCTTCTATTATTACTACCAGTTAAAGGACTCTGTCATGGACAGGGCTTAATGGGCCCAACCCAGCTATGAACAATACTGTGGGTACTTAGCACCATGGTACTGTAGCATGCGGGTCCAGGCTAAGAGATTAGAAAGTTAGGACATTATTAGATTAGTTTGTATCTATTAGAGATTGGTTCGAATAAGATTAGATTGTTAGGGATTTGAATTAGATTGGAGTATATCTGTTCGGGCCACCCCTCTCTATATAAGGACGTCTAATGTAATTGTTGAAAGGAAGCAAAGAAATAAGATTATCCCAGTACTATCACGCCACACAGGACACAGCTGCCAGGGCGGCCATTTCATTGATGTTCTCTTTCTAGTACATAACAGCTTCCCTCAGCTAAGCAATCTACTAGGGCCTTGACTAAGTAATTCATGTTGGCATGTCTTTCTTATATTTTTCTGTGTTGTAGTAAAGGATTAAAGCATAAGTTGGCCCATCATATCTACAAACTGTTATTACTGTATGAAGATACATATTAGTATCAATTTGATTTGATTAAAGCATATCAAGTTATCAACTGTTGTAATACATGTAAATCTGTTGAAGCCAGTCATGTCACTCATAGATCCTTGACATGGATGTTAGGTTTGAATTCTAAAACTACAGTCATGCATTCGTAATAATGCTTAACCAATCTTCATGTCCATTGTCGCCGACTAGTCAATATCTATCATGCGGTTATGTTGCTCTGTCAGACATAGCATATTCTTGTATCACTTCTCAGTAGGTAGCACTAATTTCTCTTGCTTACTGTTACCCCTGGCAATTCTATGGCATAATGTTCTGCAGCTTTGCACAATTGCAGTATATTATCTTACATAGTCATACTTGAGATTTATGATGATAAGTTCTGCAATTACACCACAATTATTTTAGTATTAAAAAATTATATGATTTTTGCCTATATTTTGAATTCCTCAAGTAGTGCTAATTAATGTGTCTCATTGTCTAGATCCTACAAAATGTTGCAGAACTAGTTTTTTTCGGATAAGATGTTCATGTTATACATGCTAGGTGTGGCATACAGTTCAATGTACTTTCAGTCAAATCCATGTTTTAAACAAGAAGGATCCATCTAAATGGACTCTATGTGCAATATGTTCACTACACACTAAAGGCGACCTCATTTCTTGACCCATCAAACAGAAAATTAATAAAACAGTAACAGATATAAAACATCTGCTGATTGTGGTCCTGTTGAGTGATGAACCAGAGAATGCATGGGCACTGATAAAAAGAGAACTATATAAACCAAAAAAGGTTCATGCACATCTTGGAAAAACCTTGCTCTGCTGATTCTGTAGTAGGTTGTTCACATCTCAATTCCATAGCTTCTGTAGACTGTAGTGTTATGTCAATGGTTGAAAACACCCACATTAGAACTGATTGGCACTATTTACTGCATTTCACTGAGATCCTTTTTGCATCAGAGATCCTTGAATTTAAATTCTGAATATTATTTTTTCTACTAAAAATTTGTTAACATACTGGTTTCTGGTGATCTTTTGTCTATTTGATTGTTTCCCTTGGTAAGATATCAAGAACTAGCATGAAAAATGGACTAGTGAAGTTGCAATTACTAATGTGAATCCTTTACATAGCGTAATATTAGTACAATATGAAAAATAGTCAGGATCTCAAGTGATAGTATTGGAAAATACCTGCTGCCAGTATGGGCAGATAGGTGCCACCACTTACATGTTTGTACATTACGCTATGCCTTTTGCAACAGAGATGCATGGCAAGCATGATTTCCTATGTTGAGTATCCACTATCCAGAATAGCTCTTAGGGGCCTGTGCATTTCTTTTTTCAATGAAATGTGGGTTTCAAGTTCCTTGGTCTGTAATAGCAGTTCAATTTTTCAGTAAAACCTCTTTTTCAAAAAAAAAAAGAGAATTCTTATGAAGTGACATTACACAGGACTATTGGCGGGTATTCTTTGCATTTGAATGAAATCCTGGTGGTGTCTAACCCAACTTAGTGGGTTGATTTAAAATATTTCACTATACTTGAACTAGTTAATAGGTTAAAAATCTCTAGTATCACCATTAACGAGCCAAAACCAGTACTGTAGAAGCCACTGGCCAGTTTCCACAACCAGGATGGTTTTGACATTTTCGACTCTTACAATGCAACTGCATTGCAGAAGCACACATTTATTATATTTTAATTAATTTTGGTTTATTACTTTTGGATTGTTCAATGTGTTGCTTGCAACTGTAGTTGGTAGATTCTTTTGTATGCCTTCCTCTGATGTATGTGTCCCATATAGGTGCCGAGGTTGCTGTCCTCTGCATCACAAAATCTGGTGAGGTTATCAACTACCAGGCCTTCACAAACTCCAAGGGCATCTACACCGTTGCAGAGACCATGCCGGAGAGTGACCGGTGGGAGTCATGCTTAGCAAGGCCCATCAGCAGCTTCCACCAGCACTGCACTAGGAGGGGTGATGCACACACTGGGGTCAAGTTCACATACAACAAACCGTCAGGGAACTCCCACACCGTCAAGACATTCCTCTACAAGCGTGCCAATGCTCCTCTGTACTGTAGCTAAACAACTTGCGTTGTTTTGGAGGGGAAGAAAGAAATATATATATATATAGAATGGATAGGACTTCATGCCTGGTGCAAGTTGTGAATAGGAATTTGATGTGCGACCTGTAAGCTTGTAATACTCATCTAGAGCTGTTACCGATCATCAGTCATAGGAAGGGACGGGAACACGGGATGCTACATGCTTAAAATCGTTAATAAATATATGTCTCCGAACTTGAGTCCATCTATGCGCAGAGCTGGGTTTACTTACAAAGGATGTTCTTGCTTGTACGAGTGTAGGTTGACATCCTATGGATGCTACATCGACATTATTTTGTCCTGACCGAAAATTTCACATATGTTTGATAGTTGTCTGCATCCGCCTTGCTAATAGATTTTGTGCCGTTTTAGCCCCATCTCGTCGCTTCAAATGACCAAATCACTATTTTGTAAGCGCAAGCCTCAAACAAATTGTCAATAGTTTTTTTGCTGGCACAATTGACTGTCAAATTTTATAATGATTTGTTGGCTACTGATTGATAGATTTTGCCAACAGCAGACGTGAACATAAGACCAACCGAAGCATTTTAACTCGTTTAACAGCATTCATTGATCAAGGAGATGGATGTGTTCGTGGTGAAGGCAATGTACCAAAAAATATTGCAGGACATGTTTTACCACGTGGATTGAGATCGTGCACCGTTTGCTGCCATTGCATAAGAATGTTATGGTCGAATCCCTGTGGTCAAATCAAGATTAGATCGCTCAAATCATTTGGCTACCATGATAAAATAGCTCAGCTCACATATATGCCATTAAAAAATATTCGGACCAAAGTGCCCATGCTTCCTTCTTCAGCCACCGGTCTAGCTCCTCCTCTTTATTCTCTATCTCCGGCGCTCCCTCATCCTCACCAGCCAGAGAGGCCTGCCTACTGCTATCCGAGCTCCGACCACCACGAGCGCTCCTTCTCCCCCCTCTCCACAACAGTCGTGGCCCACAACCTCCGTCTCGCCATGGTTGCTGCCCAAGGCCTCCTCCTAACCGGATCTGGCATGGGATGGCAGAGCATGGTGAGGCGACTGAGTAGCACTAGATAGAGAAGTTCTTATTCTTCCTCCTGCTCTCCACCTCTCATCCTCCCTCTTCAAATCCGGCCACCACTAGCCAGCCACACCGTCGTTCCGTTCCTACGTCGGCAACCCCCATGGCACCCCTCCTGAGCGACCACTCAACTCCGGCGAGCGTCACCTTCGTCCTCCCCAAGCTCGCCATGGAGGATTGAACAGACATGGTGGAGCTCAGGTCGGGAGCTCTCCGCCTCCATTGCCCATCCAGTGACGTTCTTGTCACTGCCTTAGGGGCATAGCACATCGAGCGTGGCGTGCTAGGCCTGGAGAAGGAGAAGCTCATCGAGGGAGCTCACTGGAGAATGGGGAGGGGGAGAGAGAATGGAAGTTGGAGGAACAGGAGAGGAGGATAGATTAAAGTAAATTTAACGATGGGAGAGGAGAAAAATGTCTATAATGGTATATACATGAGATTTGTCATTTTATAATGGTAAGCGACTGATTTCGATTTTTATAATAGCATATATGTGAAACATCAATTTTGCAGTGATATGTATCTAATTAACCCGTACAGTAAATAACCATATGGTCTAATTGTATGCAACAGCTCGTGTTTAATTGTCCAACTCTCCTAAGGGCTGTTTGGTTGCCTGCATACACAGAGATTTGTATCTACAAATACAGAATTTTGATTTTTTCTTATGTTTGGTTGCCTGCATCTAGTTTTGAGCCTGACTCTCTGGATACAAGATTCTCCATGCAGATTGGCTCTGGAGATACGGAGAAAATGGGCGTATCTCTGGATGCAGCGCATGGCAACCTCGTGTTCTACGTAAAGGGCCACTATCAGCCACAATAGCAAACCATGCATGCGGTGCCACTTGGGTATGTAAGTTTTTTTATTCTTTTTTGTTTATATCTTTTAATTAGCATCTCCGATTACCGAACCGATTTCAAAAATCGATTCCTGACATTTTTTCGAACAAAACTAGACCATACTTGCTATATAAATTTCAAAATACCTGCCTACTAAACACTCAACCAAACACCGTCTCTGCATCTGTACATCCTGTATCCCATCAGCCTGACTGAGTCGAACGGGTCAGACTCGTGAGAGAAGACAACTAAACAGGCCCTGAGTGGCCCGTATGTACATGTGCTTGTTTGATTGTCTGCATTACAGGTCGCATCTAGGCTGAAAACATTTCATCGAGCACCTTGAGCGTCATGGCCATGCATCTTCTGCACTGTCCCAAGCTGCCAAGTGTGCTCCCGCACCTGAGCGTGCTCCTATTTTGCTCCCGCACCGCCGGCCGAGCTCCCGCGCTGCCCGCTATGCTCCCACAAAGCCTTCTCTGCTCCGTGTCGCCTGCTGGATCTTCACCAAGGCCTGGATGAGTGCCGCCTTGCCCTTGCCCGCATTGTTGCCGCCATGGAGTACCTCCACTATGCCGCACCCTGATCGTGGCCTCCCCAACCTCTTTTGTTCCTCCACCAGACTCGCTTGAGCTCCGTCGTGCGCTACTACAGCTCGCAGAGCTCCCTTGTGCCTGTGTCAACCTCACCCGAGCTCTCCCTTATGCTGTCGCATCTCTCCAGATCTCTTTGTGCCTCCTCTGACCTCATGCAAGCTTCGCCCATGCACCGCCGTCGGCGCCGTGTCTCCTATAATTTGGTTTGCACCACTGCTGATCTCTCCCTATGCTGTCGCGTCTCTCCAGATCTCTTTGTGCCTCCTCTGATCTCATGCAAGCTTCGCCCATGCACCGCCGTGGCTCCTATAATTTGGCTCGCACCACTGCTGATCTCTCCCTTGCGTCGTTGTGGCCTTCCCCAACCTTTTCTGAGTGTCGCGGATCTCACTGGCCGACATGCACCTCATGGACTCGCCGCGGCTCGTTCGATCACGCTGTTTTCTTCGCGCTCGATCTCTCCTATCCCGTGCGCCGATTGAGTTTTCCTCGCGATTTCACATGTGAAGGCGACCATCTCCGGATTGCCGTGCCTGTAGCCAGGCTCACCATGGACTTCTTCTGCATGACGCTCCTCGACGTGTTGCGCGAGCTCGCCGTACCGGCCTACGTGTACTTTACCGATGGTGCTTGTGCACAAGAAGATACTACTAGAAAAACAGTCTTTAGTCTCGATTGGAAACGGCCTTTAGTCTCGGTTCTCGAACTGGGACAGGTCATCCAGGACTAAAGGTCCCATATCTTTAGTCCCGGTTCCCCTAACCAGAAGGTGAACCCAAGACTCGAACCTATGACCTCATGCCACCACGTGACTCCCCACTCACTCTTCTAACCAACCCACCCACCCACGCGTATTTAATAGACTATGCATTCATTTTGAAGTATGCTGGAATAAGCCTTTAATACCGGTTCGTAACACGAACCGGGACTAAAGGCCTACATTTAATCTTAGGTTAGTGTTCTTAACCGACTAATTTGTGCCTGTGTCAGCTAGCATGTACCCGCTTGCCAAAGCCACCTATCGTGCTTTTAGCCACAGCAGCCCTGAATCGGACTATTGCTACATCGGTCGGTTTGTGTGCTCAGGCGATGTGTACGGTATGGAAGGTCATTTCTCTAGTAGTGAGAGCTCGAACTACACATGGTTTGTGTACCGCGCACTACTAGAGAAATGGCCTTCCATATCGGCACATTAGTCCCGATTGGCCTCAAACCAGGACTGATGTAGCAATAGTCCCGGTTTGTGGCTACAGGGCTAAAAGCACGATTAGTACCGGTTTGTGGCTCACATTAGTACCGGTTCGTAACACGAACCGGTCCCGGTGGTAGGCCTTTAGTCCCAGTTAGTAACACGAACCGGGACTAAAGACTCATTCCAGCATACTTCAAAAGGAATGCATATTCTAGTCTATTAAATACGCGTGGGTGGGTGGGTTGGTTAGAAGAGTGAGTGGGAGTCACGTGGTGGCATGAGGTCCCAGGTTTGAGTCTTGGGTTCGTCTTAATTTTTATATATTTTCTACGTTTTAGTACCGGTTAGAAAAACCGGTACTAAAGATATGTGGCCTTTAGTTCTGGATGACCTGTCCTGGTTCGGGAACCGGGACTAAAGCCCGTTCCCAACCGGGACTAAAGGTCGTTTTTCTAGTAGTGGCGACAGGCGATTCAATCTCGGCGATCCAAGGCTGCCTTCTGACGTCTTGTCACTCGTAGCCTAGCTAGCAGATCCAATTTACTATTTCCGAGAAGAAAATTTAGAAGGACCCGGGTCCTTCCTAGGTTGGAAGGACCCTGTCCACCCTGTGAGCAGTGCGATGAATTTTTCCTTTTCTTTTCTTTTTTCTACACCGTTTAAAAATTCTAAAAATAGAAGGTTTACAAAAATGGAACCATGCCTGCATAAAGAAGGTCCATAAAAAGTTTGGATGCTTTTAAAAATAATTTGAAATTAGAACTTTTCCTTTTTTCTTTTCTGTTTTCTTTCTTTTACGCCGTTTAAAAATTCCAAAAAAAGATGGTTTGCAAAAATAGAACAATGCCTGCACAAAGAAGGTCCATAAAAAGTTTGGATTTTTAAAAATTTTTGAAATTAGAATAATTTGCAGTTTGAACAAAAATCCTCGCTCTTTTTCAAAACTGCAAAATTTTCTAATTTCAAAAAATTTTCAAATACATCCAAACTTTTATGAACCATCTTTGTACAGGCATTGTTCCATTTTTGCAAACCATCTTTTTTTTGGAATTTTTAAATGGCATAAAAGAAAGAAAACAGAAAAGGAAAAGTTCTAATTTCAAAAAATTTTGAAAAGCATCCAAACTTTTTATGGACCTTCTTTATGCAAGCATGGTTCCATTTTTGCAAACCTTCTATTTTGGAATTTTTAAACGGCGTAGAAAAAGAAAACAAAAAAGAAAAAAAGAATTTCATCGCGCGGCTCACAGGGTGGACAGGGTCCTTCCAACCTGGGAAGGACCCAGGTCCTTCTAAATTTTCTTCCCTATTTCCGAAGCCGATTGATCTCATCAACCAATAGTAGATCCAATCTATAAAACATCTGGCTAGTAGTAGATCCAATCTACTATTACCGCATATCAACTATATGCAACATCCAGATCAAAAAGGTACGGATGGCTCTGATACCACTGAAGAGAAATGCGGGATTGCTACGCTAGCACGAATCAAAAATCTACCGTCCAAACCAAAGAAATCCTGCAAGTAGATAATCGTGGATGTTACTGACTAACGCGCAGTACAGCGGAAGCAAAGTCAATGAAGCCGGCTCAATTGATCTGCGCGTAGTCGTACGAAAGTAGTTGATCATGTCTCCTCCTCACGGTCATTCCGATCAGCGCCACAAACGCAACGCCTCTACGTAGTCCACACGTACGAGGAGAGGAATATGTCCGCACGTGACGTGCTAGTGCCGGCGTGCGCGACCTAGGTAATGATGGCTAGATTTCGGTGGAGGATGAAACCTGATGCTGGTTTATCTCTCCAGCCTCCACCGCCGCCCTTGATATAGCCCCATACTGGGCCCCTACGCTAAAGGCCCAAAAAGGTCTATTAGAACTCTAATCCTACATGGATCAATATCCGTGAAGCCTACGTCATATGTGACCCATTACCACTGAGCCCACATCTCATGTGGCCCATAGTTGCTATTGGGCATAAACCCAACAAGGATCCCTGGCTCATTGCAGCCTTCTAGATCAATGATCCTAGCCACCTTGCCATCAATGTAGTACATGTCGTCGTCCTCAATGTCGTCGAAGATGAAAATATCTTAAGTGTCTTAGGAATTTGGCATCTCCAAAGACTTCCTTGAAATGGATCTGATCCCCATGGTCGGCGGCTAAGGCTAGAACTTTAGCTCGTGGCTCAGGGGCTTGCTCGTAGCTCGCTCGATTTTTAGCTCGGCTCAGCTCGGGCTCGTTCCCGAACGAGCCCAACTCGAGCCTGATTTGTAGCTCGTGTGTGTTTGCGAGCCCAAGCCGAGCCGAGGCCAGCTCGCAGGGGTGGCCCAGTTCAATCTTCAGCAGTGACGAGTTAAAGGATGAAAGCCCAACACAACAGCCCAAGTTGGAAGTCTGCTGCTATTGCCCTTAAATTAAGACTTGAACAGTGAGAAAAACATGGACTGATGCTAGTATTTATTTCAAAATGTCATTGACTGATTGTATATTTGTATGGCATTGTGAAGTTGTAATGAAAGTCCATTGATTGATTGTATATTTGATTGGTTGTATGGAACTATGGAAGTCCATTGTCTTGTCTGTGGCCGTATATGATTAAATTAGGACTTTGGTTATTTGTGTACAACCTTTTGTAGCGGCGCAACGCAATGATCTGGTCTGACCGAACCTACACTCACGAGCTCGCGAGCCTCACGAGCCTTCACAAACCCGAGCCGAGCTTTGCTTCTAGCTCGCACGTTTTTACAAACCGAGCCGAGCTGGCTTGTGAGGCCAAACAAACCCGAGTCGAGCCAGGCCTGGCTCACTCGAACTCAACTCGTTTCCACCCCTATCGGCGGCAGTGGGGAACATATTCCCCAATGAGCTTATGTCTTGATTGAGAGATTAACAAGACCCCTTTTTGCCAAGATGAGACTTTCAAGAAGCAACGAACTAATAGGGCACTCAAACGAGCAAGAGACGACATTTATCCTGGTTTAAGTTTCTCATGGTAGAGATAATAGCCCTATCTACTATTTCGTTATGAAATATCTAAACCAATGTTTTTTACAACGGGTTGCGATCTCCCCCAACGAAAAAGAAAAGGGGCTATTTATAGTTATAGAGGGACTAACGGCTCTAGCGCACTAATTCCTTCATTTATTCATGTCGGTTACAAATAGTAAATGTGGCTCTAAAAGTGTGCCAATGACGTCTCCCACATCCCCATCGTGGGTAATGGGGTCCAAGATCATGGGGGCATGGCTCTGTGGTAGTGGCTCTGTGGTAGTGTGGTTCTTTCGAGCGATGAGCTTCCAGGCCTCCCTTGGCACTATGTAGGGTCGTTTGGACGTTGCTACATTGGTAACTGAGCATGGGCCGAGCGAGCCTACCAAGGCCCCGGTTGCCTAACCGTCCTATGTAGCCGAACTGAGAATTTTTTTATTTTTTATTTTTTAGAAATAAATAAATGATTTTAAGTTTTTAGAAATTAAATAAATAGCCTCCCGTTGCCAGTCCATTGGGCGAGAAGAATAAACCGTCCTCCGGTTGGGCGAGATTTTAAAAATCCGCCCAACAGATAGGCGGGCTTTGCTTGCACCGGCCCACACGCGGGGTGGGCCAAATGCCATCCGACAGGAGGGCGATATTTGCTAATCCGCCCGTTTGTCGGGCAGGCTTTGCTCGCAGTGGCCGAGCGCCGGGGTGGGCCAAAAGTCGCCCAACCACCGGGCGAGATTTGATAATCCGCCCACCTATTGGGCGGGATTATCCATTTAAGTCGTTTTAACCAACCATATTTGTCCTTTTTTTACAAAATCAGAAATTTTTTATTTCATAATAAAATCAGTAATGTCGCATAAAATAAAATTAAAAAAATAGGATCCCGACATCATTTGAAAGTGTAGGACATAAAAAATCTGCCGTATCAAAGGGCTCCACCCCACCACTGCCCCGAGTCCCGACCCTCCCTATGGTGACGACGGCCGACCCTAGGGAAAAATCAATGAAAAATATAATATATAAATCAAAATGCCAAATTTGTTTGATTTTCAAAAAGGGATTGACCGATTTATTGATTCTATATTTTTAATATGTTTTTCGGAAATAAGGTGTACCGAATTTGCGTGGTCTGAAATTAGGGTTTACGAAGGGAAAAATTTTGTTGTTTTGTATAAAAGGAGTCGACAGTTTTAATTTTCATCTTTTGTATTATTAGATTGAAAAGGAAAAAATGTTCGTCTTCTCACAAAGCATTCCTTGCAAACCAGCAGTTATAGCATTGAAGGTACAGTGCTCTCAGTAAATTTTTATTGTCAGGATTACAAGGAAGCTCCTACTGAGTACAACAGGGATATTTTCCCTTACTGGTAGCATCAGGTCCAGCCTCCTTTGCGCGACGTGCCCTCTCGCTTTCTCTCCTTCGGCCTCTCGTGCCTCAAAGCTGACCTAACGCTCAGGCGTCCTCTTGTCGCTATGGTACTCCTCCCTTAACGCTTGCACTTCTCCGCCTCCTCCTCATACTGGAGTTGCCTAAACCACTGCCTCTTCCAATGGACCTCACGCTTGATGTGTTTCTTGTCTTCCTCCGATTGCTCCGTGTCTAGCCACTGCCAAAAATCACAGAGGTAGGGTAGACTATTTGTTCGACATAAGTTAGTACAGATCGCATGTGCCATGTAGATAGATATAATCATGCAGCATATGGTGAGCAAGTACCTTTGCATGCTCGCCAAAGACAACCTTGGGTGGATCGTACTCGTAGTTAGCATACATGAAGAACCTCCTTCCGTAAGTATATGAGAAACCTTCATCGGATTGCACAAACTTGCAAAGGTCACCACAGAAGCACATTGGAACATTGACCCCTTCTGGCACGGTGGTGTTAAACTTGCTCCTCGGAGGGGTCTCAGAGCCGGAGGATGCCATTGCTCGTTACAAGGAGACTTGTGGAGTGTATGGGTCGGAGTAATATGCGAGTTTCAAAAGGAAGTTGCAGCGCAGAGGACCCGAAGGTAGTAGGGTTTTTATAACGAAGTTGTTTCGGTGCATAGACGGAGTTCATGGAAGCGTACGCATCCCTCCCGAGGGAATCATTGTAGTTGGTGTGACTGGCCGGTGAATAGCGAAATTGTTGGTCCACAGTGCGACGAAATAATGGAGATAGGACATGGCGTGAACAACGATACGTTTGTGCAAAACTATTGGACGAGGGGCAAGTTGGTTCCAAAAGTTAGTTTAAAAAAAACCCAGTGTGCACGAACTGATGGACTACGATATTTGCGAAGCAACCTAGGGCTTCTGGGAATCGCACAATAGATGGCATAAATAAGGAAAACTTTAAAGCAGAAAATGACAAATGGCGAAAATAATCATGCAAGTACTGAATATATACAACAGGAGGTACAAAGTTCCATGTAAAGAATAGAAACTACTGTCGTCCCCGCTTGGGCTTCACCCCGCAGACTGATCCCTCTGGCTGTGCCTTGCGGCCACGCCCTAGCTGTGTGCTAGGGAAGGTGTAGCGGTCCGGCGGGTGAACGTCTCGGTGAGGACGAGCCTGTGTTGTAGGCATCGCCAACTCAGCCTGTGACGGCTGTGTCGGTGGAGAAGGCGCTCCTGACAACTGTGAGCCTCCGACCTCGTCGTGGGGGCCGGCATCGTCCATGTCGAAGTCGTTTCGCCCTAGTCGCCCACTACAAGACGACCGATGTGCGGTCCGAGGAGATAGGACCTAATCCATTCAATGTCTACATTACTAAACGACATATCATAAATAAATGAAATAGAAGTGCTCGAGCACAAAAGTGACTCGCACCTGTAACAGGAGGGCGCGGTCCCTGTGGTGCGGGCTGCGACCCTGGTGGTGGTGCCCTCGAAGCACCGTAGGATGTGGACGGTGCGGCGGCCTGCGGAGTCGGCGCGGTGGCAGAGGAAGACGTCCCGGTCTCGGTGAACTACTGCCTCCACGCTCCCTGGGGTGGCCACTGCGAGGACGTACGAAGGCCTCCTGACGGTACCCTCCAGGAGGGCTGTGGTCGCCCCTAGGACGACGTGCCAGTCTCGTCAAACTGCGTCCTCGCTCCGTGTAATCCTACATGTCAAGATAGTGTCACATTTTGAATTGTAATGAAGGTAGGGTGGAGGACGGCAATAAAGTTCAAACCCCTCTGTGTAGGATGTCGGGCGTCCAGAAGGCTGCAGCACGTGAGGCGTAAAGGTCGCGCTGTCTTCTTGTAGAGTCTCTGGAAGGTCGCCAGTATCTCTCCTCCGATCATCTGAATGTCGTGCTGCAGGCGCTCGACAGCCATGCGTGTATCGACGTTGCACTCACGTAGAATATCGATCTATATATAGGACCATAGCCATCATGCGATATATGCAAATAAAAATAAAAATTGAAAAGCAGGGCTAAAGATCTGTACCGCCTGGTATGCGGCCTGCGCACAGTGTAGCGGGTATGTGTCGGTGGCTCGTGCCACGTGGACGATCTCGGTGCTAGGGCTGTGACCCACCCGAGTCCTCGTAGACGCACTGTACCACCATAGGTACGCCGGATACGACCTCGCGTCATACGGTCGATGGAGGGAATGTGCCCTAGAGGCAATCACATGATGATTGTGTAACGTCTTTGTTCATGTACTTATGATGACATTGCTTATCGGTTCCATGAATTAATATCACGACTTTATTCATCAAATATGATTTGGTTGTGAGACACATTGTGATTGTGATATTATTCTAAACGATTCCTAGTCCATATCATTACGAGGAGCGGTAATGATTTGATCAGCACATGTATTGATTGATGGTACTGTTTCACATACCATAGATATAGAGATATCAAATCAATAATGTGAACACATGTCAGAAAACATGGGTGGTTGGATAGACCTACTCCGAGACGCTGCTGAGATTGTTATCTATAAAGTGCCATCAACATGTAGTCTCGAGTGGTACACCTATATGGTCTTTAGACCTGAGATCATTATGGAGACTCAGCTTGTGGAGTAGTATGCTTTGGTGTTATCAAAGCTACCCCGTAACTGGGTAGTTATAAAGATAACTACTGGGTATGCCATGAAGCATGGTGTAGGGATGTGATTGATCAAGATGGAATTTGCCCCCCCTCGATAATGGGAGAGGTATCTCTAGGCCCCTCGGTGTGGATGGATAAGGAAAGCGCATGGCCGTGCTGATATGATTAAAGAGTTAATCATGATATTTATATCCATCACATTGATGAGTGAATGGTCGAGCTATCACAAGACTGGCACATATCTCGCCTTGAGCTTGATTGGTATCGTATGGCAAAACGATCGGTATGTTGAGTGTATCAGGGTTCAGCCGATGAGATCATTCTGTGCATTCGGGGGTCAATATGTACTGTTAGGTACCGCTATTGATCTGTGGATTGGAAAGGAACTTTTCGAATTCATGACCGACTTGCACATGAACCTAATGGGTCACACACTTAACGGATTAGAACATATCTAGTTGATTTGATCTATTAGAAGAAGGGTTTGCACGCGGATATGATCCGCGTAGGAATTGAAGTCCTAGGGGGCCTCGATTTGAGCCCATTAGCACGTCCATGAAAAGGGAGGCCTGGGACTGCGCGGCTGGGCGAGATGAGTTCTCACCAAGCCCTAGCCGCCGTGCCTCTCCCGCTCGCCCGAAACCCTAGCTGCGTGGTGAGGTGCTAGCACACCCCGCACGGCGTTCCTGCTCGGTACGTGTGGATACCGGTAGAGGTGCTGCCGTACATGGACGCGCCGTTCGGTTGGATCTACGCCGAGCACTCAGCGACCACTTCGACCACTCGCCGACCACTCGGACCAGTCGGCGAGCTGCCCTGAGCACTTGGCGACCAGTCGGCGAGCACGACGTGTGCTGCTAAGATCTGATCGAGACGTGTACGACTACTTCCATGACGCGTGCGCATCTGCTTCCGCTGCATCGGCGTGTCAAGGGTAACGATCTGTGATCAACTACTTGCATGTGATCTTGGGTGAATCGCGGTAGAAAATATTGAAAATGTGCTCGCGTAGCTTACCCGTTACCCAACAGTCGATCCTCCTCGACACGCCCATCTAGAGCGTCCTCCCACTGTGCTACCCAAGGCTCCATCACAGGAGCCCACAGATAGCTAGCTGTGTGGCCACGTCTAATGGACCTGCAACAAACATTGTGTATGACACTTATAATTGTAATGATAGAAATTGAAATTACAGCCGAATGAAAAAGATCGTACTGGTGAGCCTGACGCGGGACAATGTGGGCAACTGCTAGAGGGAACTCCTGGAGGAGGCCGAACTGCCGCATCACCCGCTGCGGTGAGTACTCCTCAATGAAGATGTCGAAGAGCAACGGCCTGGTCGTAAGCCAGTACAACTCGTCCCGCTCGCAAAGTGACGACAACCCGTGAGGTGCGCAAGCAAGCACTCGGTCCTGAGTGTAGGGTGTCCAAACGACGTCCCCCTCCTGTACCTTGTCCAACTGCCTCACGTACTTTGGGTAGTCCTTGTGCGCCTGAACGTGCGCCCACGTAGGCTGCAAAAGGAGAAAGCAACTATAGTTAGTCCTGTGTAATGTAAATAATGCACAAATCATGATTTAACAATACGTACCCTCCGGCAAAACCAAAGGAAGCCCATGGTGGACGTATCCTCTGGTGTGTCGTGGTAGTACGCCGCCTCATAAGGACTGTGATCCATGAGTGGACACCCAATAGCGATCCGTTCATACGACCACAGCTGCAGCAGAAGGAGGCAGCCACCGAGGATCGGCTGCGCATCCATCTTCAGGACGGTGTCGCACAGAGCTATGTGCGTCCCCGCAAGGACATCTGAAGCCCAACTGTACTGGGGGACCTCGTAGGGGGCGGAGTCAGCGATCTCCCTGGCGTACCCGAGGAGGTACTTGTCGACACAATGGCCGTCCATACTGGTGAACATCACCCAGCCAAACAGCCAAAGCAGGTAGGCGTTAAGGTGTCGGGACACAGTAGCCTCATCGGCTTAAGGGTGGATGTGCTCTGCCTGTCAATGTTTGCAAGTACCATTGTTAGCAGGTAGTACCATTGTTAGCAGGTAATTTAAGAAGGACAAGTCTGCTTGTTAGTTCTTACCGTGAACTGCAGAAGCCACCTCTTTGGTGGACCACGTGTCTCCGCCTAAGGGAAAGGCCGGTACACTCCTGCGCCTGGTGCACGCACTACCCCGGCGAACCGGCCAAACAGGTCGACACGCCAGGCGGGTGAGACGTCCACCGCCACGACCGATGCACCGGCGCATGGAAGCCCTAGAAGGAACGAGATGTCCTGGAGAGTTGGAGCCATCTCCCTGCACGGGAGGTGAAAAGTGTGTGTCTCGGGCCTCCATCGGTCAACAAGTACTGCAAGGAAGGACCTGTCAAAACCGAAACGCCTCTGACGATCGGCCGGAGGCGGGTCTCCAATGAACGCCTGGGCCGTAGCCTCGAGCACCCGGCACAGCGGGAGGAGGCCAGAGAGGCGCAACTTGCAGAAAATGAAGCATTCAGTATGTAAGTAAAGCTAAATTATAAAAATAAAAGCAAGGAAGGTACGTCTGGTACGATGTACCTGTCAACCCAACGTGCGTCCAGAGTGAGCAACTCAGCAGGTGTCCTAGTCTGAAAGACACCTAGCAGTCTGCCCTCCACTGCACTGAGGTACGATCGGTGCCTACGGTCAAGGGAGGGGTCGAGCAATGCCCTCTGCTGCTGCTGCTGCTGTGGCGGTGGCTTCGGTTGGCCCATCTCATCTACCATCGTCACGTGACCCTGCGAGATATGCAAGTACGGGTTAATTATTTCGATTGAAGCAGTAATAATTCATAAAGAAAAATACGTATGTATAAGAAGATCATGTGATCAACAATACATATCATCATAACATAACATATTACATGGACATAAATAAGTCAACAAATTACATTGCCACTAGTAAGTCAGCATATTACATTGCCACGAATATTACAAATGTAAATTACACATGTCAAATAGTTCGATTAAGGTATCATAGATACATTTTTTCAACCGAACGGCCATCGTCCATCAGGCCCCCGAACCGGACGGCCCAGCATCCAAATCGTAGGACCTACATGCACTAGCTTGTCATAGTTCACATAAGTGTGACCGTACTTATTGCACCTGCTACATCTCTTCTCAACGCCCCCAGCCTCCGACTGATCCATGTCGTTCCGAATGAGACGGTGTCGGCGACGACCAACATCACACCTGAGCAATTCCCTAACCGGTAAGTGACGGCTGTTCGGACTAGGTGGATCAGTAAATGTACCGAAAATTGCATACCCATATATCTCTGCATGTCATGTATTTCGGATTGTTTCCTTCCTAAAATATTTGGACACAAATTGGAAAGTAGGGTGATTTGTCATTGAAGCTGCCGTAAGTACATGAGAGCATGGCTTGTGAAGAAGCTTCGGCTTGCAGCATAAGCATGTGTATGTATGATCACGCAGTATACACTCCTGTGTAACCTGCTCACGTTTACAGCCACGATGCCCCCTATCTCTACAGATTATGTGGTAGCTGAGGTGATCTATCCCTGTCGCCGTCGCGACATGTCTTTCGGCCTTACCTATCTTCTCGGTCATATACTTTGTAATAGCAGCAGAGTATATCAGGCGACTGTTAGCCATAGCAGTAGACACGACACGAGAACAATCCATGAAGTACTTGCATGTACCGTGAAGAATTCCCTCCACAATTGCAACCAGAGGCAATGCCCTCATCCCCGCATGACCCAATTGTATGCCTCTGCCAAATTTGTCGTCATTATCCCGTATCTAGCCCCTTTAGTATCATACAGGAGAGCCCACTTCTCTTTTGGATCTTCTTTAATCCAATCTGAGAAGCATCTCATGGCCGAAGATCATGTGGCCCTGCCCTACCGTGTCTGTAATTCACAGCTCTACTTTGCGGTCATCTCATCGAGTGTCTTTCATAATTTGTTGAATTTTCTTTGTTGATTCTGCTTGCACAACCTCTTGAATAGGTTTATGCAGTGTTTACTCTTGAAGCGCCTAAAAAAAAATTTGCTCCCATGTGCCTCATGCACCACTTGCTTGTTGGAGCCATTTGTAATCTCATCAATCGCACGCAGTAATCCTGCATGTCTATCATGAATGACACAGACATTTGGTCTTCCTGAGACAACAACATGTTTCACACGCTCTAGGAACCAGTACCAGCTATCTATATTCTCTGCCTCGACAAATGCAAATGCCACTGGTAAAATCTGATTGTTGCCATTCACGTCAATTGCTGTCAATATTTGCCCCCTTATACTTACCAGTGAGGAGGTTCGATCTACACATAGCATAGGTGGACAATATGTGAAGGCTTTTATGCACGGACCCAATGCAAAGAATACCCATTGCAAAACCCACTTGCCAGTGTCAACGCCGGAGGCAGGATACTCCTTAATGTCATAGTACGTTCGAGGATTTCTTCTACTAATCGTCTGCAGAAGTTGGGACATATTAGCATAGGATGCTTCATATGTCCCGAACCTCATTTCCAAAGCCGTTTGTTTGGCTCTCCAGGCTGTGGGATACTTTATGATGTATTAGAATTGTTCCTCAATGGCCCGTATAATGGACTGAGGCTCATATCTTAAGTTCTGAACAATTTGTGAGCACATTACAACCGCAACCAATGTTGATGTCAGATTTCTGTGCCTTTGTTCTGCATTTTCTAACTGACAGTCGTGCTCCTTCACAATTGAACACACCCAGTAATCCACCCACTTTCTTTTAAATGCATGTACATGCCACGAGCAACCAGGAACAACACACATCACATCGTAGACGATTTTACAAGAC
This sequence comes from Olyra latifolia, assembly GCA_036346145.1. Lineage (NCBI taxonomy): Eukaryota > Viridiplantae > Streptophyta > Magnoliopsida > Poales > Poaceae > Olyra > Olyra latifolia. The sequence goes on from CM070524.1 coordinate 45,517,665, forward strand.
TTCACTACCCTGAACTCCCTCCTCAGAGATAATGACCTATTTCACGGCATCCAATACAGCTTCCTTAGTCGGGTACATGGCTTCCTGAGTCACCTCATTCTCATGATAATCCCATGGTGTGTGCGTGTCTTCATGTACAGATAAATCTTAGAAGTTGTAAGTATTCCACTCTACAGGCACTGGTCAATCACAAAAACTTCTCTCATCGTCTGACATATCCTCATCAGGGACTTCCTCATGCTCTGCATCCTCGGCTTCCATTTCAGCAACTATTGATTCGATTCGTTCCCCTTCATCGGCCGCCCCGGTCGTCTCTTCAATTGTTTCATTGCCTTCTTCCCCTATATTTGTCTCTGCAGGCACTTCTCCCACGTCCTCTATCACCTCCGTGTTCCCTACACCTTCCACCTCCTCTTCCACTCTAGCAGCACTAGTCTCCCCTGGCTCTTCACCGCCTTCGTCACCTCTGCCGAAATGTTGCTTGTACTCGACCTGGACTAAGAGAACTAGAGGAAGGCAGCGTTCGGTTGCAATCTCAACGTAGCGTCTCCAATTCCGAGTACTCGATATAGGTATCAATTCCCAAAAAAACCTTCAGCAGCACAGCTCACCAGTGCATGAATTATCAGGAAATGTTCTTCTTCGTTGAGTTGAAACGTCCGTGATAACCAATGTTGTAGCCCACTAAATGACCTTTCGGTGGGCCTTGATATCCCTAATGTACATGATTAGAACATTGATAAATCTACCCCGTAAGGATCTTGCACAATCTCTCCTTTCCCATAATGGATCTGAAAATTGACCTTGTCTATCATTAACCCTGCCCAACAAATTTCGAACACCGATTATTATACGTCAATCTCCTTTTTCTACAGGCATTTTTTAACAATATTACTACAGCCAAAATGTCGGCCAACATCTTTGTGGCGCCGCTTCTAAATTCACATTCGGCTCAAAGAAGTCATTGCCCATTCGCTGTCCATGTGGTTGGAAAATAACATACTAGCTGCCCAAGAGCAAGCTGAGCATGTTAGCTCCCAACTCGAGCATGCAGCGGTACACACGGGCGACCTTCGTTGAAACGAATGTAAACCGGGTGTCCGGATATGTGCCCGGTGATGGCTCCCAAGATCAGCTACCATCACACACATATCCTCACAATGATCGATAGCACAACACATACAGCTTCGGGCATAATTTACATCTAACCGAGCAACATGGACTCCTGCCCGAACAATAAGTTCAACATAATCAGAGTTTGTTGCAGCGAAAAACATAAGTCTGTTCAACAAAACAGTAGCGAAAGAACATCATAAATAAACAAAAGACCAGCGTGGTAAGCCTCCATTAACCCCGTGGGCAACCGATTGGAAATTAGAACTCCGCTTGCCCGCTAGCTTCACCATGCTCAGCTTGGTAGTAGTTCTCAAGCACGGAGTCATAATCACCTGAAGTAATAGCAACTTGTATGAGTATAGATGGTACTTAGCACTAGGAGGTAATGTATATCCTCATTCATGAATAATGTATCCAATGGAAGGTTAGCATGACAATTTCAGCATAAAGTGCATTTGCAAGACGTAAATATAAGTAGATTATAAATGGCATTTGAATAAAACATCTTTAATCAATGTGACTAGTAATAATATCATCATCTCATCAATATATCATCACCATCATCAATCCATTGGACTCCATCCGTCCCTAGCCTCCATCCGGCCATATCAAAACATACCTGGGACTCTATCCGTCCCTTGGTCTCTATCCGACTAGTGACACCACGAGCAACCCAGTGCTCGGAAATGAACACATAACCAAACCATATAACCAGAACCAATAACTAAGTGCTAACAAATGGCAGCTTAACCAACTCAAGATTCGTCCTTAACCTGGGACGCGGCTGTTTAAACAGTTCAACACTCTGCAGAGGTGTACGACTTTACCCATACGACACAGCAAGCCATGCCGAAGCCTCCTAGATGTACATGCTAATTCATTGGGTCACCCGAGTTGACTTTATTCACTCCCCACTCCTCGAGTGCAGGAGGGAGTCAACCGTTGCAGTGGATTTGTCCAAGGTCCATCACCCCCAAGCACAAGGACGCACCATGGATGGTCCACCCTGCCACCCCACCCACAAACATATTGCCCCGCTGGTACCCAAGGGCTCAAGCATGCACAGGAAGTTAGCCAAGTGTCCCATAAAACACGTGTGGTCGTACGTATAGTACTTGAGAGGAAGGTACCCGATGTTCGGTCCTTAATTACCGAAATGGGGCTACATGTCCGGGATCCGTCCTCCCATCATTCTTTATCACCCGTTCGAGTCCAACTTAGATCTCACACGTAATCCAAACACTCATCAATCCAAACCGAACATTGAGTACATCAATAATTGAATCACACGGCCAATGGACTAATTCCACTGATCGCTTTACCTCATTGACTCTAAGCATTGCTAAGCATTCGTGACACAACATAAATAATAGTACCTGCTTAGCCTACAAAGGAATAAGGGTATCAAGCCCAATAAGGTACTAACCACTAAGTAGGACATAACTACTTTCTACCCAATAAGCAACATACTCGAAATTAGCATGCAACAAGTGATAGGATATAGTTAAATCAATGCATGTAAATAGAGGATCAATATGGTGAGTCAAATGAGGGGAGTATAAGTGCCTTGTTGCTGGTCGTAGTCAGGGAAAGCTTCTGGGTCAAGTCCAGGCTCTTCCGGAACGTCAGCTCCTAATGTTCGGTAGTAAGAACATCAAATAAAATACCAAACAAATAGGAAAATCAAACATTTTTAGAGATTCAGAAAGTTCATGATCTAATGCAAATTTTGCAAAAAGAATCACCCAAATCCGAGTTCGGATGAGTGAGATCGAGCTATTTGAAGTTTGGGTGCAAAACTAGCTCGGGGTTGTAAGGACTAAGCTCGAGATTGACCAAGGTAGCTCGGGAATGAGCCTCCTAGCTCAGGAAGGTTGTTGCCTTGGTCAAGAGTGGGTTTCTAAGGTCGGATATGGCATAGCTTGGTCGGCTAGGGTATGACCAAGGTCGGGCTCAACTAGCCCTAGCTCGGGAAAGTCACTTAGCTTGTATATTGCTCGGTACGAGCTACTTTTGGGGGTTCTAACAAGCTCGGTTAAGCTTGGGCTTAACATGAAAGTTGTAGAAAATTTCCTGGCTCATAATTTTCATGTAGAACCCTTTTTCATCCGAGCTATGGTTGATTTTATAGAATTTATTTACTAGGCTGATGTTCAAAGAAAGGCTGAAAAAGGCTGTTTTCAGATCTGGGATCCTAATGCTTTGGTTTTCACCAAATAACAGCTTAGCCATGAACGCTAAATGGTGAAGAAAAGAAATGAGGGATACCTGGGTTCTCACCTAGTAAGGAAGGCCTTGCTTAAAAATAGAGAGCCCAAAGATGAGGAGATCGAAGTGATGGACGGTAATCTGTCCAGAACTTGGTTTAGCAACTTTTCAGCTTGTTCCTTGAGGTCCATTCAACTCCAGTAGCGTGGATCTGCTTCTAGACATTCCTTAGCTCGTGCACGAACTCTTCTTGGTCATCACTGAGCTTGCATGTGAGGAAAAATGGCATGCAAGATGAGAAAACTGTAAAGAACCTCACTGCTATCCAAAATAGTGAAGTAGATGAAGATAGGCAATAAGATTCACCCAAATCCTTGTGAACGTGCAAGGGAGTTGGATGTACTTTAAGCTTAGGAAGTTTAGATGTTACTCTTGCTCATTCCATGGCCTGATTTTCAAGAAAGAGGACATAGATGGGCAGAAAACGAAATCAGCCTTTGCTGTCCCAAAACTGAACAGCAAAGAGAAAAGGAAGAGAAATCCATAGTAAACCTTCGTGCATGTGCTTATCATGGAGTGGAATGGATAGTCAACGATTTCAGCTTTCCAACGATATATAACACCCTATATGGATTCTTGATGGTTTGGGCGGAGATTTGAAAATGGTGGAGGTGGAGATGAAGAACAGCTTGCTGTTTTTATTGCTGTCCAGAACTTGGACGTGGGAAGAATGAGGGTGAGGGTTAGTTGAAAAGGGTGGAGAGGGGTTTAAATAGAGGTATACTCTCCCATTGACAAGTGGGTCCTGGTCCCACCTGTAATAGAGAGGCTACGGGTAAGATTCTGGGTAATTAAAAATGAGGGTCTGGGCTGCCTGCAGCATCGCCCAAGTCAGCCAGAGGATGGAAGATTCGGCTGATACTACCGAAGGGCGAAAAGGAATAAAGAATAGATGTGGTGGCTGGGTGGTTTGAATAGGTACGAGCTTACTTGAGCTTCTCCTTGCCCGGTTTGGTCTTCTGTGGCTCGGTTCAACTGTCTATAGCTCGGGTAGCTTCCTTCGGACATCTTCTAGCTCGGACAAGTGATAATCAGCTCGGATGGGTAGCAACCAAGCTCGGGTAGAGCTCGGTGAAGTCTTGCACAGTCACTACCTTGCTTCGATAGAGCTCGGGTGAACTCTACCTTGCTCGGGCAAGCTACATCTAGCTCCGACATTTAAGGAACATGCCCGTCGGGCTCGGTCTCACTAATCTAGTGGCTTGGCCAAAGGGTTTAAAGTTAAAAGCCTTCTGTTCCCACCATGGAGCATGGTGGTTGAATGCAAAATTTTTGCAAACCAACATAAAAACGAATGAACATGGTAATGATATGCATAACTATACGAAATTTAACAGCTGGGCTGTTACAATCTTGTTCAATATCTCTACAAATAAAGTACTCTACAATATCTAATTAATTAATAAAGTACTATACTATTTTCAATGTAAACACTACATATTACCCTGCTATTTCTAGCCTAAACCATAACCCTACTATGGTTGACACATACCATATAATCGTACAATTTATTGACTATACTATTTCAATCTAAACTCTAAATATTACCGTGCTATTTCTAGCCCAAACCCTAATCCTAGCCTAAATATTACACTGCTATTTATCACCTAAACCCTAACCCTAGCCTAAATATTACCTTGCTATTTGAAACCTAAAGTCTAACCCCTAGCATCAATTTACACTGTTATTTCTAGCCTAAACCCTAATCCTAATCTAAATATTACACTGCTATTTATACCATAAACCCTAACTCTGGCCTAAATATTACCATGTTAGTTGAAACCTAAAGCCTAACCCCTAGCACCAATTTACCCTGCTATTTCTAGCCTAAACTCTACACATAATGTTACATACACTAAATTCATATGACTATCCTACCAAGTTTTATCAAATGAATTTATTATTACATAACGAAATTACCTGTGAAATCGAAGATTTACTCGGCGTTTCTCTCCTCTCCCCACTTCCTCTCTCGCTCTCGCTCTCCTCTCCTCCTTCACTTGGCTTCAAATGGAAACTGTACGGCTGGCCCGCGGGCGCCGCTCTTAAAAAGCCTAAAATCTCGCCCGTTGGACGGCAGGCTTTCCCCGCCATTCAAATTTCGCTCGTTGGGCTAGCGATTTATTTAACTTGCCCTCCCGTTGGGCGGGTTTTGGTCTGTCCCGCGCATGGGCCGGTGCGAGCAAAGCCCGCCCATCCGTTGGGCGGATTTTTAAAATCTAGCACGACCGAAGGACGGGTTATCCTTCTAGCTCAATGAACTGGCGACAGGAGGCTATTTATTTAATTTTTAAAATAAAAATCATTTATTTATTTCTAAAAAATAAAAATAAAAATAAAAATTCGCCGAACTAAGCCACCTGCATTGGTGTGACCAGAAGGTTGTAGTATTTCACGCCAAGAATAATGGTCGGGCTCTGCTCAAGATCCATGATCATTGTGGCAGTCGGAGCAGCTTGCGTCGGAGCAACAAAATCATGTAGCGGAGGCTGCGCGTCCATGACAGCGGCAATCTAGGTGGTGTTTCTTTCAGTGTTTACATTTGCATTTGCTTATAAGCTAAAAATTTGTAACTCCCTAATAAGAATATCCGAAGGATCAAACAATTATAGAAAAAATGGTTTTGAGAGTTTTGAGAAGAAATAGTAAGATCTATAAAAATTGGCTACCAAATATCAAAGCGTTTGACTTGTACAAAAATAACAAATTTTCAGCTAATAAGCAAATGTAAATACAAACGCTGAAAGAAACACTACCCTAGGCGCTTGTGGCCAACGATGGAACATGTTGGCTTCACAAACAATGTTTTTGCAAAAAAAAAAAGTCTTCCTTCCTTTATGTCTTAATCGAGCGCTATTTTCGAGTGTGCACATGGATGTCCTGCACACTTAGGGATGGTAATGGGCTCCGTTCTCTGATCTTGGCAGGGAATTCCCCTATTAGGAGATGGGTATGTTAGTGTGATCTGGGCTAACAACCCGATCCTAAATTTTAGGGGGTTTCTAATCACCTTCCCTGATTTTCAGGGAGTGATTTGATTCACCAATTTAATGACGCGCCCTGATTAGGGTGTAATCAACTCCATTGGTCGCGGCCCCTATCACACAGTGCTATAAGAATGAGGAAGCCTGGCACCGAGAGAACATTATTTCTCTCGGCAGCTCTGCCGTCCCAACATCAAAACCCTAACCAATCGAGGGCGCACTGCAGTGATCTGGGAAGGCCGTCGCTGTCCAAGGACGTTGCCGTTCGCGCTGCTAACCGACTCCCTGCGTCCTCTACGGCTCATCTGCATCGGCTCATCACCAGGCAGGCTTAACTGCCTAAACCTATGGCTTCCTCTAACGGTAAACTTCCTCTAATCCAATGTCCATGGGTGTTCATGTTTTAGGCTATGTCGATCTCGGTTAAAGTCATGCCTTTAAGCCCTATATTGTGGTATCAGAGCCATACATAGCCTAAATATGAACCCTAATTAGCTACGGTCATGTCTAATTCGGCTCGGATTAATGGGTTTTAGAACTAATTTATGTCGGTTTAGAATTTAGATGGAGATGAATTAGACAAATAAGAAATTTAAAATCAAAAGCCCCAATTTTCCTCATATCCGAAACCCTAATTTTTCCCTTTTCGATTTTGTTTCAGATTGACCCAAAATTTCGTGACATTTTGAGAGAAATTAGGGAAGAGAAGAAAGGATGAGGACCAATTTTTGGTCAAATTAAGGCGAATCGGAACCATAAAGCCTAGAGCCCCAAATTTCCCCTAATCCCCGAAACCCTAAAAGCCCCAAATCGGGTTTTTGTTATTGGGCGCACCTGATGTTAGTAGCCGCCAGAGCCTCCTTGGCGCCATCAGTGAGCTCCTCGGCGGCGATCACTGGCCTACTGCGCACCTCCTCAGATCAGACTCACCCGAGGTGCTCCTTCGCCCAATCGTCGCCGCCGGGCACGACGCTGCGGAGCCACTCGATGGTGGTGCGAGCAGTGACGGAGCGCCACTCGCACGTGCCGGCGAACAGCCCTTCAACGCCGCCACCGTACTTTCCCCACCGCAAGTCGCCCTTCTGTCGCCTCTCGTGTAGCCGCCGGCGTGATAGAAACGGGGAAGGGGAAATGAAATCCCTAGAAACGTCGCTGCTGCTTTTTGGATTTGGCGGGTCGATTACGAGCCGTCGGATTGCATCCAACGGTTGTCATGTGGCGGAATTTCTTAGCTGGGCCGCGACCACGTTTTGGGCCAACCACTGCGTGGGTGCACATGGAAGCTGGGCCGCACGACCCGGTTTTGGGCCAAGCTGGGCACGACAGCTGGGCTGCGCTTGTTTTAGTAGTCAAGGGCGCATTTGAGCACGGCAAAATGGTTTATGCGCTGGTGGTTTTGGTAGTGGGTCGTATTGTTGAGCACGATAAATGGTTCTGTCTGTACTGGTTTTGGTAGCTAGGCCGTGCGCTGGTTTTGGGGCCTGACCGATTTTTTTGTTTGCTCCTTTTATTAATTTCCGGTGCATTTCCAATTATGTATTGAAATATTACTTTAGAATAATGATTATGTATTAAGTCTCATGCACCGTGAAATTTTTTAATGACCCATTTTAAATTCATATTCCGCTGTGCTAATATTTTAATTTCATGAATATAATAATGACTTCTTATGTTATTTATTGCTGTTAAATGGCATTTTCTTGTGATTAAATTATTATATCTCTAATTAAAAAATGGATCCAATGTGAAATTTTAAATTAGAGATTTTGGTGGCTCATAATTATAAATCTGACCAAAGTTGTTTTATAATGATGCGTCTTTTGATGTGAACATTGTTTTAATTCATTTTCTGCCTAACGGTGATACGAATTAGAACAATATTTTATGCATGTTTTTAGTCGTACTAACCTAGATTAAAACCATGCTTATGTTGATTATTATGTCATTTTTCCAGCTACGAACACTTCCTCTGTTGCTACCATCATTGATGGCATTGAGCATATGATGGGAAGCAATTTCCCTGCCTGGAAAGAAAGAATCCAGGTTGTCCTTGGAGTGCTTGATTTAGATTATCCTTTCAGGGTTGATGCTGCTCCCACTCCTCCCACCGGTGGCTTGGAGAATTATGATGAGCTTAAGAAAATTTATGAGGCTAATGCCGAAAAGTGGGAGCAGTCAAACCACATGTCCCTCATGATTATGAAAAGCTCCATTTCTGTTGGGATAAGGGGAGCAATCCCTGAATCCAAAAATGCTAAAGAATATTTGGCTTATATAGAGGAGCAGTTTAAGGGCTCAAGAAAGACTTACGCTACCACCTTGATGCAGCTGTTAAACACCAAATATAATGGGACTACTGGCATTAGGGAGCATATTATGATGATGACGGACATGTCTAACAAGCTTAAGGGCTTAGACATGTCAATTTCAGATGGATTTTTAGTTCACTTCATTATGTCCTCTTTGCTTGCTGAGTATAATACTTTTAAGGTTAACTATACTGCTTAAAAGGATAAGTGGACCTTGGCTGAACTTACTGCCATGTGTGCACAAGAGGAAGAGAGACTGGGAACTGAAGGGAAAGATAGTGTCAATCTTGTTGGCACTGGAAAGAGAAAGGCTCAATGAGGCAAGAAGCCCAATAAGAAACAAAACACAGCTCCCCTAATCCCAACAAGTCCACTACAAAGCCTCCTTCAAGCAATCCTAAGGCATCAAATGATAAGGGATGCCATTTCTGTGGTCAGGAGGGGCACTTTCAGAAGGACTTTGTTGGCTTTCTGAAATGGCTCGCTAAGAAGGGTAATGATATAATTACGTTTGTTGATGAATCCTTTAATGTTGATTATTCCCTTAATATATGGTGGATTGATTCTGGTGCCACCGTGCACGTTTCAAATTCATTACAGGGATTCCTTACCGTGAGAACCCTAAGAAGAGGGGAGAGAAGCATTAGGGTAGATGTGGATAACATGGTCTCTGGGTATCCTCATGGAGACAAAATTAGACGGACCATCTCACGGAGCAGGGTCACGCCTACCATCTAGAAGATGGGCCTGTCCCGCATGAAGATCCGACTTGTATCACAAGAAAGGCATAGTTGTAATCTGGTACTTACGTACTCGGCAAGAAAGGATAGAGATAGACTTTCTATCTCTATCCCCAGTTTCCATAACCAACTAGGATACTTATCTATAACCCTACCTCCCTCCATTATATAAAGGGAGGCAGGGGCCCCTAGTTCGGTAGGAAAGATCACATCGATCCATAGCCATCCTCAACATTGATCCATTGAGATCAACCCCAATACAATCCACGAGCACAGGAGTAGGGTATTACCTCCACCGCAGAGGGCCCGAACCTGTATAAATCTGTCTCCTATGTTACCATCAGGTTTCGGTCTTACGCATAGCCCCATAAAGTATATTGCTGACATAATTCGTCGATAGTTGGTGTGCCAGGTAAAGGCAGCACTAAGATCATCTTCATCAAACTTGATGGCATCTCTCGGTGGCAGCGCCGTCGAATTCACCTTCGGCCAAGTTTTCCGTATTAAAGGCTTGGATTTCATCATCAACAACCTCGGCAAACTTGCCCTCGAATAATTGGATCAGATCCGATCGGAAGACAACGTCAATCGCGAAGCGAACACAAGAAGAAGATGCGATCTATTCACGTCCAGAATCTGGATGGAAATTGTGTCGTGATTTCCCATTGACTCGAAAGGAATTTCAGGGTGGTTTTGGATGTGTTGGAAAGCTTATCTTGTTATCTTTCCAACGAGTCTAAGATCATCAAAAACCGAGTTAGTATGTGACTGTGGCGACCGTTTGAAGACAGACTGCGCGGAGGTGACGTGAATCCCGCGCGAAGATGGAGCTCGACGTAAATTTCGCTCGTCACCTCGGCGATCCTTGGTGCACCTCAGCAAGGACATGGTGGACCTCGACGACAAAGCAGATCTCATCCCGGAGATCACGACGAGGCTCCTACGCCATCCCGACTTACGGCTCCTGCGACGCCTCGACTGGCGTCTCCTGTGACGCCGACTTGCTGCTCCTACGCCGTCCCGACTTACGACTCCTGCGACGCCCCGACTGGCGTCTCCTGTGACGCTGACTTGCAGCTCCTACGCCGTCCCGACTTACGGCTCCTACGACGTCCCGACTGGCGTCTCCTGTGACGCCGACTTGCGGCTCCTACGCCGTCTCGACTTATGGCCCTTGCGACACCGGTGTCTCCAGTGACGCCGACTTGCGGCTCCTACGCCCTCCCGACTTATGGCTCTTGCGACTCCCCGACTGGCGTCTCCTGTGACGCCAATTTGCAGCTCCTACGTCCCCCGACTTGCGGCGATGACGACAACGACGACCACCGCACCGACTCGTTGCTCCGGCAATAACGACAAACTACGACCTTCGCCAAGACATTGAAGCTCGGCGACGGGAGCGAGAAAAAGATGAGAGACGTCACCATGATGATGATAGAAGAGGTTTCGGTCAAAACCGTGACAGCCGACTTTCTAGGCCGGCTACTCGTGCACGACGCCGAGGACAGCCGCGCAGACTTCCTAGGCTGGCTACTCGTGCACGACGCCGAGGACAGCCGCGCCGACTTCCTAGGCCGGCCTCTCGCGCACGACGCCGAGGACAGCCGCGCCGACTTCCTAGGCCGGCCTCTCGCGCACGCCGACTTCCTAGGCTGGCTTCTCGCACACTGCGCTGAGGACAACCGCGCCGACTTACTACACCGGCTTCTCGTGCTCGACGCCGAGGACAGCATTAAGTCGGGGGCTACACCTAATTAGGTGTATTATCTGTACCCATCTCTTTTCGAGTTTTTTTTGTTCTTTTATATGTTTACTTTTACCGATTCTGAGTGTCACACATTCTGAGTAGTGAAACTCTGATTCCTATGCAAAATTTGGGTTTCCTGACACGTGTCCGGAGACAGAGCTCCGCGCTAACTCCTAACGCTAAGGGACTTGATGAGCTAGGTGGAATGCATAACTCGGAGAAGCGTAAATCAATACGGAAAAGATAAAAGGATGACAATTTGACATAATAAAAATACATAATTGGACATCATGCATATTGCTTTACAATCCAGTTTTTTCTCTACTACTCGTGTTTTTCATTGTCTCCACAGGATACAATGCAGGATAATGTCAGATGGTTTTTATAGCACGGCTCACGTCTACGTCAGCACCCCGAGTGCATTATACGGCTCGGCTACATGCCTATGTCAACTTGGCATGGCTTCACGCCAACGCCAGCGTCCCGAGCGTAACCTTTGGCATTGCTGCACATCTATGTCAGAACCCCGAGTGCATTATACGGCTCGGCTGCATGCCTACGTCAGCTCGGCACGGCTTCAAGCCTACGCCAGCACCCCGAGTGCATTATACGGCTCGACTGCATGCCTGCGTCAACTTCTGCTGGCTATATGCCAACGCCTTCCGTCGAGAGCGGTCAGAGGTCGGCGCGAGCCCATGAGCTCTCACGTCGGCGCACCCATTGTGCGCTCTCATGCGCCACTCGGCTAAGCCCTAGGTACGCTCCCTATGAGTCACAAGCCGAATCCGACATACTGGGCCGGGTACCGCCATATACTGGTATACCCTCCGGGGTCAATTGCTAGATTTAATACACTTAGTCTGGGTAACGCAAGAAAACTCAAAAGCGATTCGAATGGGACTCCCAACTTGGCACGGTTGCACGCCTACGCCAGCACCCCGAGTACATTATACGGCTCGGCTGCATGCCTACGCCAACTCAGCACGGCTTCATGCCAACGCCAACTCAGCACAGCTTCATGCCAACGCCAGCGCCCCGAGAGCAACCTTTGGCTCGGCTGCACGTCTACGCCAGCACCCCGAGTGCATCATACGGCTCGGCTGCATGCCTACGTCAAACTCGGCACTGCTACACGCCAACGCCAGCGTCCCGAGCGCAACCTTTGGCACGGCTGGACGTCTACGCCAGCACCCTGAGTGCATCATACGGCTCGGTTGCATGCCTACGTCAACTCGGCACGGCTACACACCAACGCCAGCGCCCCGAGCGCAACCTTTAGCACGGCTGGACGTCTACGCCAGCACCCCGAGTGCATCATACGGCTCGGCTGCATGCCTACGTCAACTCGGCACGGCTACACGCCAACGCCAGCGCCCCGAGAGCAATCTTTGGCTTGGCTGCACGTCTACGCCAACACCCCGAGTGCATCATACGGCTCGGCTGCATACCTCGCTCAACTCGCAAGACGGCCACACCAACGCCAACAAGACCGAGACTAACCCTTGGCATTGCACGCTTCACGCCAAAGAACTCGAGTGCATCATACGGCTCGGTGCATGCGTACATCAACTCTAAGACGGCTACATCGCCAACGCCAAATACTTCGAAGCGCAACCTTTGGTACGGCCGACGTCACGCCAAAGACTAATGCATCATACGGCTCGGCTGCATGCCTACATCAACTCGGCATGGCTACACGCCAACGCCAGCTCCCCGAGCGCAACCTTTGGCACGGTTGCACATCTACGCCAGCACCCCGAGTGTATCATACGACTCGGCTGCATGCCTACATCAACTCGATACGGCTTCACGCCAACGCCAACGCCCCGAGAGCAAACTTCGGCACGGCTACAAGCCCACGTCTGCGCTTCAAACTTACAAGGTGATACGCCCAGGGGCTAAAAGCCCAAAGCAAGGACGACATCATCGTCAGCGAAGCAGCTAAGTTTTTCATCATCATAATCTTTTCACATATAAACTCATGTTATTTCTTGACTTGCTACTTAGTTAAATTCCGACTAAGCAGTAAGTCGGGGCTACACATAATTGTGTGTACTCATGCGCACCCATCTTTTTCATAGCTATTTTTTGCTTTTGTTACTTAGTGATTTAAGTGAAATCCGAGTGTGCTATAATTCTGAGTAGTGAAGCTCTGAACCCATAACACGGCGAACTCTACGTCACCCAAACGCGTGGCTGGGATAAAAAGCCATGTGCCAACTCCTTACACTCGGGGGTTAGACTAGTCAGATAGAGTGCATAACAAAAGGAAGAAAAACCACTCGGACTAACAAAAATCATCAAGTAACAAAAATAAAAAATGGCTATTTCGCACAGAAAGATAGTCGGATTTTATATCCGACCAAATGTTTCCATATTCAGATACTGTCTAAATCCTACATGTACATGTTACAGGGTTCAAGGAAGTGTTTACGCTACAAGCACCGACCATGGCACAGTAACATGTCAACACCCGCGCCCCGAGCGCAATCTACGACATGGCTCCACGCCTATGCCAACTTCGGTACGGGTGCACGCCTACATCAACACCCTGAGTGCATTATATGGCTCATTGCATGCCTACGCCAATACCGATCAGCAAACTACGGCTCGGCTTCTCAGATCGCGCCGAGGACAGCCACGCCGACTCCCTACGCCGACTCGCTGCTTCGGCAACGACGAGGACGGCCACCCCAACTTGCGGCTTCTCGCGCACTGCGCTGAGGACAATCGCGCCGACTTACTACGCCAGCTTCTCGCGTATTGCGCCGAGGTCGGCCACGCTGATTTACTACGCCAGCTTCTCACACTGCGCTGAGGACAGTTGCGTCGACATTCTACTCATGCCGCAACGTCAACCATCGCGCCGACTTCCAGGACTCCAGAAAATTGGGCCAGCAGTCACTCGGAGATTTCAACCTGCAAAACTCTTTTGAGCTCTTCACAGTCTCCTTGCATGCCAATGGAGCACTTGGCATAGAGAAGGTTCCAGTCGGAGTACTCGACAAGAAAGGATAGAGATAGACTTCCTATCTCTATCCCCAGTTTCCATAACCAACTAGGATACTTATCTATAACCCTACCTCCCTCCACTATATAAAGGGAGGCAGGGGCCCCTAGTTCGGTAGGAGAGATCACATCGATCCATAGCCATCCTCAACATTGATCCATCGAGATTTATCCCAATACAATCCACGAGCACAGGAGTAGGGTATTACCTCCACCGCAGAGGGCCCGAACCTGTATAAATCTGTCTCCTGTGTTACCATCGGGTTTCGGTCTTACGCATAGCCCCATAAAGTATATTGCCGACATAATTCGTCAACAGTGGCCAACGGGAAGGAAGCTGAAGTCGAAGCCGTTGGATAACTTCCATTAGTATTAGACAATGGATTTACTCTTTAGCTGAATAATGTCGTTTTTGTCCCTAGTATGAGGAGAAACTTGATTTTTGTTTCTATGTTGGATGATGATGGTTTCAAATGTTTGTTTGGAGACAATAAAAGCATTATTAAGTTTAATTCTAATAATGTGGGTCTTGTCATCCGACAAGACAAGCTTTACCTGCTTCCTCTCTATGAATCTTCTATAAATGCATGTGTTGATGTTGTTAGTAAACGAAAGAGAAGTATGAATGAGACTTCGTCGAATATGTGGCACTGTCGTTTGGGCCATATTTCGAAGGGGAGAATTGAGCATCTCATTAAAGAAGAAATATTTCATCCCTTAGACTTATCTGACTTAGATCATTGCATCGATTGTATTAAGGGAAAATACGTTAAACAAATTAAGAAAGGGGCAACCCGTAGTTCAGGGCTCCTGGAATTGATCCACACTGACATATGTGGGCCTTTTCCTACAAAATCAGTAGATGGATATAATTCCTTTATTACGTTCACTGATGATTACTTTCGTTATGGCTATATTTATCCTATTCGTGAAAGATCTGAATCATTAGACAAATTCAAGATATTTAAGGCTGAAGTTGAAAATTAGCACAACTTAAAGATTAAAGTAGTAAGATCTGATCGAGGAGGAGAATTTTATGGGAAACATGCCACTTATGGCCAAATTCCTGGACCTTTTGCTAGGTTTCTCCAGGAAAATGGTATAGTAGCCCAGTATTCAACACCGGGCGAACCTTAGCAAAACGGAGTGGCTGAGAGAAGGAATCGCACGCTTATGGACATGGTCCGTAGTATGCTCAGTCGTTCTAGTTTGCCAATTAGTTTGTGAATAGAAGCTCTAAACACAGCTGCACATATTCTTAACCGAGTTCCCAGTAAATCAGGGTACAAGACCCCGTATGAATTATGGACTGGGAGAAAACCTAGCCTTAGATACTTACGTGTGTGGGGCTGTCCTGCTAAAGCAAAAATCTTTAATCCACATATTAGAAAATTAGACCCTAAGACAGTATGCTGCCATTTCATAGGATACCCTCAGAGATCTAAGGGGTATCGCTTCTATTGTCCAAATCATGTCACTAAGTTTGTCGAGACGAGACGTACTGTGTTTTTTAAAAAATGATGGGAGCTCAAAGCCCAGGGAAATAAATCTTGAAGAAAAACGGGTTTATGTTCATTCACCATATATTCCGGAAATTATTTTCCCTGTGCTTCAGGAAGCTGTTTCTCCGGTCAAAAACACCGTAGTTGCTCCTCCTATTGAGGACTTGAAAATTGTTAATGATACACCTAACAATGAGCCTCAAGAGCCCCCGATGGTAACTGATGAACCAATTAATGTACCACTGAGGAGATCACAACGAGAAAGAAGATCTGTCATTCCAAATGATTATGTTGTTTATATGTATGAGGATGTAAATGACATAGCAAAGGTAGAAGATCCCATCTCATATAAGGAAGCCATGAGGAGTGAACATTCATCTAAGTGGCTTGAGGCCATGGAGGATGAATTAAAGTCTATGAGTATTAATGACGTTTGGGACTTAGTAGAAATTCCTGACGGAGTCAAAACAGTAGGCTGTAAATGGGTCTACAAAACCAAGCATGACTCTAAAGGAAATATTGAAAGGTTCAAAGCAAGACTCGTAGCAAAAGGATTTTCATAAAGAGAAGAGATTGATTATAATGATACATTCTCACCTGTCTCAACTAAAGATTCATTAAGAATTATCATGGCGCTTGTTGCACATCATGACTTAGAGTTACACAAAATGGATGTCAAGATAGCATTCCTTAATGGTGACTTGCATGAAAATGTTTACATGGCTCAACTGGAAGGTTTTGTTGTGGAAGACAAGGAGCATATAGGATGCAAACTTAAGAAATCAATTTATAGATTAAAACAAGTGTCTAGGCAATGGTATCTTAAGTTTGATGATGTCATAAGAAAATTTGGATTTAAAGAAAATGATGTGGACAATTGCATTTATGTTAAGTTCAAGGGGAGTAAATTCATCATCTTAGTACTCTATATGGATGACATCTTGTTGGCCAGCAGCAATAAGGATTTGCTGTTTGAGACCAAAAGCTTTCTTTCCTTCAAATTTGGTATGAAGGATCTCGGTGAAGCCTCTTATGTCCTTGGCATTGAGATTCACCGAGATTGGTCCAAAGAGCTATTAGCTTTGTCACAAAAGGCATACATAGACAGAATACTGAACAGATACAATATGCATAAGTGCTCTGCTTCGACTGCACCTATTGTAAAGGGCAATAAGTTTGGGACATTTCAATGTCCGAAGAACCAATATGAATCTGATCAGATGAAGGCGGTTCCTTATGCTTCAGCTGTCGGGAGCATCATGTATGCTCAAGTTTGTACGCGCACTGACTTAGCCTTTGTAATCGGGATGCTTGGCAGATATCAATCAAATCCAGGACCGGACCACTGGAAGGTTGTTAAGAAAGTCCTTCGCTATATGCAAGGTACTAAGAATTACATGCTCACTTATAAAAGGTCTAAATATCTTGAAGTTGTGGGTTATTCAGACGCAGATTTTGTGGGGTGTGTCGATACTAAGAAATCCACGTCGGGCTATATCTTCACCCACACAGGAGGAGCTATATCGTGGAAAAGCTCCAAACAATCACTTATGGCATCATCTACGATGCAAGCTGAGTTTGTAGCATGTTATGAGGCTACTGGGCAGGCAGTATTGCTAAAGAATTTTATCCCGGGACTTAGAGTGGTAGACAACATTTCGAGACCACTTACGTTATACTGCGATAATCAATCTGCAGTGTTTTATGCGAGTAACAACAAGTCAAGTGGTGCTGCCAAACACATTGACATTAAGTACCATGTTATGAAAGATAGAATACAGGATCAAACCATAAGTCTTAAGCATATAAGTACTAAGTTGATGCTTGCGGATCCGCTCACAAAAGGCTTACCACTCAATATATTTTGTGATCATGTTGCCAGCATGGGATTATTGGAAAGCCTCTGATTCTGGAAATAAGGGCCATGAAGCGAACCAACTCCCATAAGGTATAACTTATTTTACCAATCGAAGATAGAATAGTATACTATAGGTATTGATGTCTCACTAGCTGTTCATAGCTTTTGTGGCGCTTATCTTAGAGTACTGTTTTATTGAGAAAGGACTTATGATGTTAGCCTCACGATCAAAGGGGAGAATGTTAGTGTGATCTGGGCTAACAACCCGATCCTAACTTTTAGGGGGTTTCTAATCACCTTTCCTGATTTTCAGGGAGTGATTTGATTCATCAATTTAATGACGCGCCCTGATTAGGGGTGTAATCAACTCCATTAGTCGCGGCCCCCCATCACGCAGCGCTATAAGAATGAGGAGGCCTGGCACCGAGAGAACTAACGTTCTCTCGACAGCTTTGTCGTCCCAACATCAAAACCCTAACCAATCGAGGGCGCGCTGCAGTGATTTGGGAAGGCCGTCGCCGTTCGTGCTGCTAACCGACTCCCTGCGTCCTCTACGGCTCATCTGCACCGGCTCATCACTAGGCAGGCCGAACCTATGGCTTCCTCTAATGGTAAACTTCCTCTAATCCAATGTTCATGGGTGTTCATGTTTTAGGCTATGTCGATCTCAGTTAAAGTCATGCCTTTAAGCCCTACAGGGTATGGGTAGTGCTGGGAGTTTGGGCCGGGCCGTCTGGGCCAGCACGGGCACGGCCCGATTTTTCAGGCCCAAAGCACGGCACGGGCACGAAGTAGAATGGGCCGGGCCGGCACGGCCCGAATGGCGTGCCTGGTCAGGCCTGGAAATCAGGCACGTCGGCGACTGTTTGGGCCGTGCTCGGGCCGGCCCGGCCCGAACTGAGGCACGGTCAGTAAATAATTTTTTTCAAGGTGTTCCTTTGCTCGTATGAATTTTAGTTCAACACGAAAGTTGTAAAGAATTTCGAGACGCATCTTTTTCATGTTGACAACTTTTTTATTTGAGCAAAGTATGAATTTATAAAAAATATTGTGTGTGCTACCTGCTTTAGGGCCGGCGGTACCATACCTGGTAATTCCTATTTTTCGAGATCTTCCATTGCTCGGATGAATTTTTGTTGAACATGAAAGTTGTAGAGAATTTCGAGGCGAATTGTTTTCGTGTTGACACCTTTTCATTTGAGCAACATATGAATTTATAAAAATAGTTTTCGCTTCTTTGTTTTTTTTTTGGGCGTGCTCGGGCCCGCCCGAGGAGGCTGGCGTGCCTTTGGGCGTCTTGGCCTTGATTTTGGCTGTCCGGCTGGCCCTCAAGACGGCCGAAGAGTTAATCGGGCGTCTTGCTGCCGTTCGTTCGACCCGAGGCACGAGACTCGGGCTCGGGTCTTGCACAAGACGCCCAATTCCCAAAGACTAGGTATGGGGCAAATTGTCCCACAGGGGACGATACATTTTCCCTACAGAGACCTGGTTTAGGACCTAAAGTAGCCTATTTCTCCAATCCAGCTCATGAGCACTTCTCGAGCCCTAACTAGCACACCCCATCCATCCCTTTAGCAACTATCAACCCACTTCTCTAGTTCTCCACCAGCGTAGCCCACCCGGCCAAATAACCTAACTCCTCCTCTGCCTCACCTTACTCCTCCAAGGTCATCACCCTCTCCAAGCTCGCTCTGGCCGGTGTAGACTCCCTCTAGCCTCTGGCTTTCTCCCTGTACACTAGATATGTTGCTTTGGGTGGATCCTAAAGTGGAGGTTCGAGTCTAGATGTGAGCTCCATCTTGGCTCGACTAAAGTTCAATTAAGCTTGAGTTTGACTTAAGAAAAGCTTGGTAACTGCATTTAATAATAAAAAAGGTTAATACTACTACTAAGTTTGGAATAAGAGAAACGCCACCGTAGAGTCGCTCTTCCTAGAATTGCCATTATAAAACCAGTGTAAATTATAAAAATGTCACTATTTTCGACACGTGCCATCTTTTGGCCTGTATTTTTGTACTAAGACGGTTACCCTGAAAGGACCGAGATGTTGCCTAGAGGGGGTGAATAGGCGACTACAAATTTAAAACAATTAGCAGCGGAATATAAATATCGGACTATCTGATATGGATATCGGATACTCCGATGTGGATCGGACTATCCGATGTCTATATCGGATACTCCAATATGCTCAGAGTAGAAACGCTCAAATTTGCCCACAATCAAGTATACTACCCACAACCAAATATTCTCAAGCATGTAAATATGAAGTAGGAGCTAGCAAAGCTACTCAATCAAAATGATAGCTTAATCACAAAGAGAATCAAGTAAAGAGAGTAAAGGAAGTAAAACAAAAGTAAAGAGAAGACGCGTCGATTTGTTTCCCGAAGTTCAGATCCTTGAGGGGATCCTACGTCTCCATTGAGTAGGCTCGGTCACATTTGAGCCCAGGTCTCTTTCAACCCTTTTCCTCACCAAGGTCCGCACCAAGTTTCCTTGGTATCACTCGCTTGGCTCCTTTCCTTGCGGAGACAGAGACCGAGCCTTCACAACCTTCCCACGGCTAACCACACAAAGCACCGGTGGCTCATAGGCGACCTCCTAACCGTTTAGGAGTCCTCAACCTCCAAGAGTAACCAATGCTCACGAAAAATAAGCTTAGAGATGAACTCAAGTGCTCGCTAGATCAAATCTCTCACAACCCTACCACTTTCTTCCTCCAACTCTTCCCAACCCTTCTCTCAAAGGGGATCACTAAGATCTAAGAGTGGAGAGGTGTTTGAGGCTCAAGAACACAAGGGTTTAGCTCTCGTTCCACCCAGGAATACCCTCCTGAAAAGATCTCCACGAAATGGGGAAGGAGAGGCTTTAAATAGAGAACCTAAAAATCTAGCCATTAAGACTATTCTGCGACATATCGGAGTATCCGATGTCCATATCTGAGTATCCGATATTTTATGGCAGAGAGGGGTCAATCGGATAGAGGATGCTTCAGAACATCGGATAGTCCGATATGACATCGGATAGTCCGATAATAATTCAGCCCACAGCGCAGCCCAACGAAAACGGGCGTAACTTTTGACTCCGGACTCCGTTTTGGGTGATCTTGCACTCTACGAAAAGCTAAGAACAAGGGCTACACAACCAACAATGTCTCACTGCCCAAATCCCAAAGGATAAGTGCAGAAACCACAAGGAAGCCAAGAGAGGCCCAAAATCCTCACTTCGTGACACCACAAACACTTCTCCCCCTCACACCAAACCACCTACACCTAGGTGTACAAGATGTGATTTGTGTCTCTTAATCTTTCACAAAGATAGATCACTCGAGCACTTGAGACATATCTAAGTCATTCGACGTTACATCCCTCTTAATAGTACGGCAATCCTTAGACTCAAATTCAAACGAGAAAATTAAGTCTTACATTCAATCCACATGTCGTCTTCTCCTTGGATGCATTGTGCGTGATGACCTTCAACAAATGATTGATGACACCTTCGCCTTGTCAACCTTCACTCGGTTCACCTCATGAGACTCTCGTCCCATCGACCTTGACTTGATCATCCTCCCCGACGATCTCCACGCCAAGTCGATCTTGACTTAGTCCTCAACTCTCGGTGACACCGTCGTCTTGTTGACCTAGGCTTAACCGTCATCCTTTAACATACCTTGGTCATCACACATACTCACGGGACCTAAATCTTTCCAAACCACTCATAAAAGGTATTAGTCCTAAAAGCTCAATTGATATGAATAACTTGATGTTTGTGAGCAATTAAGGTGTGTCAAGTGTTTCATATAAATAAACACAATATTAAATGAAAACACTTGACATAGAAAAGATCTCTATTAAGTGCACCACGATGAATATACAATTAATTTATATGCACTAAAGAGATGATTGCCAGAAAGATGAATCAACTAAATCATGGCAAGTACCACATCACTTAATGATGCACATGATAGAATATACAAGAATTACATATGTGCAAATCATATTTAAGCAAGAGTGAAGTTGTAAAATAATCTAGATTAAACTTCACTAAGTGATATGCATGAGAAGATATATAAATAAGGTACACATGCACAAACCAATTCATAGCAATGTGAAGTTTAACTATAACTAAGACATACCTCAATTAGCAATCCAACCTACTTGTACTTATGAGACTAAACAAGATCAACAAACAAGTGTGTTAGTCTCAATAACATGATTAGTATAACACATACCTTGTTAGGATGGATAGTTTGTCCACTTAACCTATATAGGGTTTTCCTCTAAATAGGGTGAGACTAAACAAATCTTCACAATAAACACATTAGTCTCAAAGCAATAAGCATATTCGATGATATCATAAAATCAAGCACTAAATAATGTAATGTTATTAAATGTGTTTGTCATTAATCACCAAAACCACATAAGCACTATTTGAACTTACATACCCCTTCCCGTTTTCTTCCTCCTTCCTCATCTCTCTCCTCTGTCTTCTTGAGCTCTGAGCTCTTCTCCCCCCCAAGTTGACGAGCCCTTGCCTCTTCTTCCCTCTAGCCAGCGAGGCCCCCTTCCTCCCCTCTCTCTCTCTCCTGGCTCCCACCTTCCTCCTGTCGTCTTCTTCAGCTCCAACCCAAGCCTAGCGAGGAGCATGCCACCATTGTCCTACTCTATCCAATGAGCTCGGATTTGGAGGAGAAGGGAGCTTGGGGCCGCTATCCTCCATTTGGCGTCGTCATCGTCTTGAGCTCGCCGGAGAGGAGCCCTGGCTTGGAGCTTGTTCGTGGCTAGGAGAGACAAAGGGTGACATCGATGTTAGGGAGAGGCAGGGGCAGCACTGGCGTTGGGGAGACACAGTGGGGTGGCGCGGCGTGGTGAAGGCCAGCAGAGAGAGAGGGGGAGGCGTCAACATTGGAGAGATGAAGTGGGGCAGCGCCGACATGGTAGAGGCCAAGAGGGAGAGAGAGGGGCATAAAGAAGAAGAAGATGGTGATGGCAATTTGACTTAAATAGAGAATAGATACAAGGGGAAAATGGCCTGGTTTCAAAAATACAGTGCCAAAATGCGCCATGTGTCAAAAATAGTGACATTTTTATAATTTCACTAGTTTTATAATGACAATCCTAAGAGTGACTTTAGAGTGGCATCTATCTATTATATAATTAAAACAGAAGCCAACGGAGCTAGCACGTGAATAAATGAAATTCTCATATAAATCAGATAAAAAGAAAAGATCTACACCATCGATTACAAATTTACGATTAGTCCAAATTATAACGGCTTAGATTAAAAGAAAGAATCCAATAAATATTAAAAAAATCTGGAATAAAAATAGTAGAAAAGAGTCCATGTCAATTATGAAACTAAAAAAAAAGAATCTATATCAACTACAACAAAAAAACAAAAAATAAAAAAGAATTCTATCTACTATCTATATAAGAAAGGGTCCAATGAGCCACCCGTTTCGCTTTGGGCTAACGGAGACACCACGCTCGCTCTAAAATACTAAAAAATATCACGTCAATCGAAAAAAAAATATTTGCTCCATCGATTACCGTAGATTAGATTATAATGGTGTAGATCTATTAACCATAAAACTATTAGAATTTGATGAGATTAGAATTTTGTTTTAGATAGAGCACTATATGTGTCCTTCGAATGGAACTGAACTAAATCCACGTTAGCCTCTCATGCATGTTCAATGGATCGGAACGCCTACGCACTATTGTTGTGACGGCCTGATGAATGCCATGCGTCGCCACTGAATCCATGAATAGGTTATTAGCGGTATGAACAGGTTATCAGCGGCTTGATGCATGTTGTCCGTCTTTAGCGTCGCCACGGACAGCCTAAATATTAGGAAGTACACAATGCAACAAGGTTTTCAAGATGAAAAAGATATTCCAATGGTTAGATGGAAGTTGCCTATAAGAATTCCATGGAGATGCACATGGCCATGCACAGATACACACACCTAATCTCTGGCGAAGTTAGTGACAGCCGCTAGCTGCCTTCCTCGCCTTGATGAGCTCCTGACATGCACCATGGCGCACAAGAAGGAGATGATCCATATGCACGCCCAAACTGAAACAATGGATGGCAAAAAGCGAGGAGCGAGCTGTGACAGGGAGGGACGAGCCAAAGAAGCCACGCCAACGGAGGACACGTCCGTTCGCACAAGCCCATCGAAACAGTATGCAAGATGCATGGAGAGGCTGAACCCGAGGGATGACTTCTTCGGTGAGAGCTTACCAACGCCACTACAGTACATCGGAGGTAATTATAATATATCCGATCATGATCAATATAATAGACTTACTATAGCCAATATGACACAACTACATTTGTCGTTTCGATCTACACAAGCGGTCATGCCTTGGATTTGATATATTATTAAGGAAAAATTGATTTCTGACACTGAAAGAATGCGCGTTTTGCTTTCTACCATCGCAATGAAATGGTACATTTTAATACCACCCAAAGAATGCACCATTCTATTTTTTGTCATTCCGTCCACTTTTGTTAGGCTTTTTTATTTTCTTCAATTTTTTTGCCAAAATACACATGTGAAAGTACGAATTTACCCCTTCTTCCCATCTTCCATTCTTCCTCCTTCGCCGCCGTCCACCCCCTTCCTTCCTCCTCCGTCCTCTATTGCCTGAGAAGGAGCCAACGCTAGGGACGAGTTCGTCGGGGAAGAAGCTCGGTGGCTCAGGGGGAGCTTGCACGGTGGTGTAGCTAGGGAGGAAGAGAGAGCAGAGAGGAGAGAAGATAGAGGGGTAAGCGCCACCATGCTAAAGGCCATGTCGCCATAGCCGCCTCTGCCATTAACTCCAATTGCACCGTCGCTAAAGCCAAACTACTCAAGGCTGGCTTAGCCATGCTCTCCTTTGCCTCCCTCTGCTCCCTCTCTTTGGCTCTATGGCACATGGGTCCCACAAGTTAGGAGAGCAAAAATAGTATAGTTGATAGCATGTTGGATGGAATGGCAAAAAATGGAATGACACATTCTTTTGGTAGTATTAAAGTGTATAATTTCGGTTCGATGGTAGAAAGCAAAATGTATGTTCCTTTAGCGTCACCAAATCAATTTTCCTTATCATTAAAGCTAAGATTAAAGGAGACACCCGCATTTGCTCTGAAAGGCTAAAAATCGCCATGTTAACCAGACAAAAAAATAAAATATACACCATCAATTATAGTTTACAATAGTGTAGACCTAATTAGACTAAAGCTATATTATTGTATGTTTCATATTATATATTAGAGCTTACCATCGCCAATAAAATTATGTATCTTAAACATCTTTCAATATAAAAGAGCCATCTTCAAAATTAGATAATGACTATATTAGAGCTTACCATGATCAATGTGATGCTATGAATCAGTATATTTGTAAAAGGACATAAATGTTGACAAAAATCTAACCGCGCAAATGCATGTGACACCTTGCTCGTTCTCTTATTTTGAAACACAACAGTGACACTGTGGGACCCCGGTTTTTACCAAACCGGACCCCTCTGTGTTACCGGTATGAGTCCCAAGGATCAATGCTCATACCCACAGTGAAACAAAATCATGATACCAAAACAGAGCTGCATTAGCTAATAAAATAATTCAGAGTGCGGCCGAGCAATATATTACATTAGCGGATAAACATAACACATATTTAAAAGGAGCAAATAGTTGCAACCAAAAGTAGTGTCCCATCACGGCCACAGGCACACGCTGAGTAGGGAAACGGTTAGTAGTCCGGAGCATCATCCGGGAAGATCTCAATGTTATCCTGCGTGTCTTCGTAATCTTGACCTGTTCAATAGATGAACAGCCTCGCATAACATGCAGGGTTAGCATTTGACTGCTAGCAAATCCTTTTTAGGAAGGGCCAGGCTAGGGTTTACCTTAATAAAGCTGATGGTTAATTTGCATAAAAGCATTTTACTTAGAATGGTAAAAGCATTTGAGAAACACATATTAATAAATAGAAACTCTCAAAAGAAACAGAATTGAAACAATTATCCTCTCAAGTCTCAAGTTCTCAACTCATAATTCTCAGCTCATTATCTCATCTCTCATTTCTCAAATCTCAAATCTCAATTCTCATATAGCAAAATCATAATTCTCATCTAGCAACAGCACACACGCCGGAATAACCTTACCCATGTCATATTAAGAATGGTGATACTACGTTGCGAAAGACCGCTGAGACGCTCTTTAACCGAGAGCTCGGCCATTTAAATGGGTTTACTCTGCAGAGGTTGCACGCTTTACCCGCAAGATACGATATCCTCCCGTCGAAGGATATTATAACAAAATCCTTCAGAAAATTAATCTCGGGCTTAAACGCGGTCGTACCTGATACTCACAGGTACCCAGAGAAATGCTTCCGCACAAGTCTCTGGCAATACCCCGGTGATGTTTCTCAATTCTCTCTCTCTACTTCTCAATTCATCCACCGTGCAAGGACAGTGAGTAATCCCAACATTTCTTTTCCTTTAGATTAGGCCCGTCCCATACCGTGCTTGCGGTCGCACGGGTTTATCTCAGTTAAGTGTGTCACAATCATCGGTCCTTAGTCTCGGAGCGGCAACCAATCACAAACCCGATACTCATGCTCACATGCACCCACCTTAGAATCCATCCGCTCCCGATCCCATTTATTAGTTGGTCAAATTTTAATTAATGGTGAACAACCAAATCCCACCATAAATCAAAATATCAACTCTATTATCGTATGTGTATTGTGTGGGGTCAGATCCTCGATAACCTATCTGAGCATCTCTAAGCATCTAGTATATCAAAACAGTGGGGATTATTATCATAAGTTACCCTAGGGTGAAGGGTTTATCGGTAGACGCGTATGCTGGATGAACATATGCACGGGGTAGAACTATTCATTCATACGACATTTTAATTCACATAGCAATTTTGGTAAAGCTATAAAATTAGGATTCTAGGGAAAGACTTGCCTTCGGGGTAGTTGTACTCTTGTGGTGCGTCGGTGGCATCAAGAAATTCTTCTTCGGCGTCCGATCGTTCTATCGCACGCAAAACAATAAAAAGCAACCAATAAATACATATATAGCAATATAATTTTAAAAATTATACAAAAATTACAGAAGATAGATATGATTTTTATGAATTTTTAGAAACTTGAATCGCCGGATTCGGAGATCGGATGAATTCGGTGTGAAAAGATGAAGGAGGTTATGTGCTGAAATCCCTGGAAAAATGAAAAACGATCGTAGCTCATGGGTCCATCTGTCAGCACTTGGCTGAGCTTTAGATAAGGGAGGTGCGGCTGGGTTTGTTCTTCACCGTGTGAGCATCAGTGAGAGAGAGCCAAAGAGAGAGAGAAAGAGAGAAGGAGAGAGAGGAAAGGGGAGATCAGAAGAGGGAGGAAGGAGGAAGGAGGAGGGTGCAGGTTGGGGCTTGCTCATAAGCAAGCGGCGGTGAGGGGTGAGGCTCACCGGCGGCGAGGGCGGGCGCTCCATGGCTGGCTTGGCGGGGAGGCAGCAGCAGGCGGCGGAGGAACCGCGACGCGGAGGAAGAAGGCGTTAAGGCGGCATGGAGCTCAGGCGCGAGGATCGAGGCGGAGGAGGAGGAGTTAGGCGGGTGGCCGTTGCCAGCGATGGCGCGCCGACGGAAGGATCTTGGGTGGCGGCTGGCGGCTACAAGGCCGGGAGCTCGGGTGGTGAAGCTCGGCTGGCTAGGGGATGAGGCAGCTCCAGGCTGCAGCGGCTACCTCGAAGGAACTCCGGTGGCGAGGAAGCTCCGGCTACGACGACGTCGTATTCCAGGCGTTGGCTTTGCTACGGAGGACGATATCTGAGGCTTGGGCTGTGAAACCGGGTTGGGTTTTTGTGATGGATTGTGCAGGTGTACGCGTATGTATGGGTACGTGGCTACAGGTTGCGTGGACGAGGTGCATGTAAGCCACGGCGACGAGCTGGGCAGCCACGAAGGGCAACCGTTGCTTCTGGGCTAAGCAAGGCACGGGTCAGCCACCGGTTAGGCTTGGATTAAACCAGGGCCACGGCCAGGGAAGGCTAGCCGATTGCTAGGGTTTAGGGGGAAAATAGAAAAGAAGAAACAGTGGGAAAGGAAAAGGAAAGTGAAGGGAGAAAAATTTTTGGGATGTGTATTTGTTTTGTACTTGGAATTTATAAACCTTTGTAATTTAATTATTTCATTAATAAGATTATAAAATCAAATTTATTTGTGGTGATATATAGCAAAAATAGCATTTTATTTATTTATTTATTCCTTTATTAATTCACTTGGGTGTCACAGACATCTATCAAAAAAATGTTTGCTAAGTCAAGCTTGGCCCGGTGAAAGTTCGATTAAGCTTCAACCTGACTTAACCTCGGTGATAAAAACTTATGTCTTGCTAGGGATCAAGTGTCCAATCCTAGAAAAAAAATCAGTTGCTTTTTTCCAAAACATGGGCGAAGAACTACTAAAATATGAACGATGTACTGATGGAACATGATCGAAACACTAACAAAACATTATGGAACATGGGCAAAATACTGATAAAACATGGTAAAAGAACCAATGAAATATCATTAAACAATGTTTCGCAATTATTCAAATATATTTTACTCTATAAAAGCAAAATATTTCACGAGAACAAACACTATGTTTTAGAAGAACAAAAGCAATGTTTCGTTAGGTAAAACCAAATGTTTTACGGGAACAAAACAGGGTAATATTTTATAAAGAAGCAACTGTGAAGTCCCTGAGTAGTTCCCAATTCTCCCAGCGCTAACCACAACCTCTTCACCGTCCAGCAAACCCTAACCCCATGTCATCGCCCCCGCCCATGGCGGAGGCGGAGGCCGAGGGCGAGAGCCCCGACTGGGCGGAGATGCCGTCGGACG
This sequence comes from Olyra latifolia, assembly GCA_036346145.1. Classification (NCBI taxonomy): domain Eukaryota; kingdom Viridiplantae; phylum Streptophyta; class Magnoliopsida; order Poales; family Poaceae; genus Olyra; species Olyra latifolia. The sequence continues at coordinate 45,546,075 of CM070524.1, forward strand.
CGCTCGCTGCGGTGTTCGCGAAGCTGGACGTGGCCGACCTCCTCACGGGGGCCGGGCTAGTGTGCCGCGCGTGGCGCCGGCTAGCGGCGACCGACCCCACGCTTTGGCGCCGCGTGGACATGAGCCACCAAGGCGACCTCCTGGAGACCGAGGAGGCCGAGTCCATGGCGCGCGCCGCCGTCGACCGCGCCGCCGGCACCATGGAAGCATTCTGGGCAGACACCTTCGTCACCGACGGCCTCCTCCGCTACATCTCCGAGAGGTTGCTGCAAATTTCCCCCTTTCTTTTACGTTTCCGGCCATTTCATGATGTGTGATGAAACATGCTTTTGAGTTAATTTATGGCTCATGCTGTGTGCCGACTACAACCAATCTGCCATATTAGTGAACTATTTCCCTTAATTTGGATCGTGAGGACAAACGTGATATTCTATGGATTTATGCTGATAAATAAGGGTGTATTTGTGTTTTCAATTTTATATAGGTAAAGGGTTACCCTTTTTTAATTATGTTATCAAGTCAATTTTGCACTGGAGGACTAGATGAATTCACTGATAGGAATGAGCTTGCTGTACTAAATCTTTCTCAAATTGTATAGATGGTAATTAGTTATTAATTTGTATTTAAAATGTGGGTCATGCTTAGAATGGGTGAATTGGTCTAAGATCAATATGAGATAATCCTTTCATTTCCAAAAACACTGCAAATTAGAGCTTATTGTTCATATCCTGATAATCTTGTTTTACACTAACAAAACAAATCTATCTTAGTGATCAAATGACTGCTTGTCATGAAAATTTCAATTCATTCTATAATTGAAATCACAGGAGTACACATTCTTCCTTGGTAACATATCTAGTGCTAATGCCCATTGAGTGCTAACATGTTAACATTAAATCTGGGCTATCAGATACATGATAAGTGGCTCAAATATGGAGAGATGAAAACCCATTAGTTACTCTATTTCTCACTTAAATGCTTTCACACAACCCTCCTTGACTTTGTAAGTAGGAAAGAGACCTCAACCTCTCCATATCTAAACCACTCCTCCTGGATCTGATGGTTCAGATTTGATGTTAGCATATTAACACCTAATGGGTGTTAGCACTAGATATGTTGCCTTCTTCCTTTTGCATTAGCTGGAGTGTAAAAGGTAAGATGTACAATTGAATTGGCTGTTCTGTAATTGTATGACTCCTGTCTACTGTTTCCTGTAAACCTGTTGATGCTGTCTGAAAGGCAGGCAGTTTGAACATACCATTGATTATTAGCACTTTTATGGTACACTAGGGGGTAAGAGTTCTCTACACCATTAGATCAAACATACACAGTTCACATGTATTTACTGTGTCTTACAGTTCTCTACACCATTGGAACAAGCAAAATGAATGGCCCACAATAGTTTGGGTGTGTTAAAAAAGTCCTTGATTTATACAGTTCTTTGATTGATGCATGGAATTGGCACTTCAGTCATCCTGACTTTAGTAGCTGCTGAACTTCTCTTTAGCTTCTTGTGCTTGTAGACTTTTTTTGGTTGATCATCTGTTAATTATTTTGGTTTCATGCGTCATCACCTGCCTCTGCCAAGTCGACTTGGCAACCTCGGCATCCTCCACAACTTTTATATTGCTATCTGGTTTCTTCAGGATCCATGAAATATGTTCCAAACTAACTGTATTTATATCGTTACTCATAAAAAGAGTTGGTGGTGTTGGTGTGTATGCCATCATTACCAATTCACACTGACAGGTGGGCCCTAAAATAGGCACTTCCATCTTCCCCACTCCATCACCACCAACTCACACTGATACGTGGGCCATAGAATGGGCTGTTTGGCACTTCCTTCCCCAGTCCATGACCGCTGCATTGCACCCCCTCCCACTATTTAGGAGATCGCGCGTCGCTTGCTTGCTGATGTGGCCCACACATGGTGACACCTCCTTCCACAGGCTCGCCAGTGCCCACATGTGCAACTGATGCCTTCGTCACTCATTGACTCATGCGCGCTCCATCGCCGCCTCCCATGTGCTCACCGATGCTGCCAAGACTGCCGTCAGAGATCCCATTGGCTGCATCTGCCTCCTACGCCTGCTGACACCCACACATGTTGCTGCCGCCTCCCATGTGCTTCTGCCCCCGCCACCGGTGAAGATACCACGTGTGTTGGGGAGGGGGAAGGGGTGGGGGAGGAGGTGGGGGTGGTGGCGCTGGGGAGCGGGAGGGGATGAGGGTGGTATTGGGGAGGGGCAGGAGGTAGCACAAGGGGAGGAAGGAGGGGGCGGTGAGGGAGAGGGTGGTGGCAGTGTGGCCTGTGGTGTGTAGGTGTGAGAGAGAGGGAGGAAAAATTAAGGTTAGGTTCGTTGGGCCGGCTAGAGTGGGCTAAATAGGTTGTTTAAAACAGATGGATGTGCTGAACTAGATTGGCCTTTTACAAACAATAAACACTGATAAATTTATAATCCTATTATAATTGCACATACACCCCTGGATTAACTTCATATAATATTAACTGCTTAAAAATGTTTGCATTTGAAATTTCATCAATTAGGAGTCACACATCATGCATAATGAAGGTGAGGCATAACTATAACATATTATGTTTAGTTAAAATCTGTTGCAACACTCGGACACTCGGCTAGTAAGAATAACATTCAAGTGTGCCTGCCCATTTGAGATAGTTATCTACATTGTACATAATGTTTAGATACTGTTTATAGCAAGTGCCTGATTTCAAATTCATGGCTTTACTAAATGCATTATGCTATGGTTTTAGATTGTATCATCATTACTAAAATCAGTCGATAACTATGCATTGAAAAGATAATATGTAATTTCCCACTAAATAATTTGTATTATGGTATTAGCTAGTGTTAACATCTCGTTAAAGTAAAATCTGTATGCTGTTTCATTTTATTGTAATCATCTTTTATGTTCTGTTAATGAAGTTCCAAGTTAGAATTGATACCTTTGGTTGTACTTGTATGTTGATCTTGCAGTGTGTAACTGTGTATTAATGTTTTGCTTTTAGGTTAAATGATCTGTACCTACTCTTTTTATTTTAGCATATTCAGAGTGACTGAGCTTAATGAATAAGCTAAATGAGCTAAATTTTAAGCTCAACTTTGAGAGGTTCTTCAATCTGCTTCTCAAAGCTGATCCGCTTTGTTTATGTTATTTTATGAGCTTTTAGAGGTGGCTTCATTATTTAAAAAAAAAATTAGACAAAAAAAAAACCAAAGTGTTCAGCTTTTCAATTCAGCTATGCTAAGCCAAGCCACTCCGAATTTGCTAGCTTTGGCTGCATGGATTATTTTTTGCTGGACCCGGTATCAACTTTGATTTAAACTGGTTACTACCTTCAGCAATATTGAACATGGGTGATGATTATTTCTATTAGAGGCATGGTTCATTTCCTTCTGTTGTTCATGATGTTTTGGCAAGATGTGATGTGTAGAATGCAGATGAATTGTCACCACATATATTTATTTTTTGAACTCTACTGCATGTAACTAGATTTTTATTTGTTTTTGTGATTGCAATCCCTGCATCATCAAATATTTTACTTTCACATGGTTTTTTTGGACCATTTCTATTCATATAGTGATGTATGTTATTTTGAGTGTAGAAGGCATGTTTGGATTTTGGCATAGCCTAAATGTTTGGATTGGCTAGAAGCGAGACACTTATGCAGATTTACTATTGCTCCATGCAGAGCCTTCTCATTGAAGAGCCTTCAACTCAGCTTGTGTGATAATGTCTCTAAGGAAGGATTGGCTGAGGCAACTAAGGGCTTTCCTCAGCTTGAGGAGCTGGATGTTACATTCTGCTTATTGTATGGCAACATCTGTGAGTCTATTGGCAAAGCTTGCCCACAACTTAAATCCTTGAGGCTGAACGAGCGTTGGACTATTCTTCGATTTGAGTTTGAAGGCTACGAGAACACGGATGATGACACAGAAGCATTAGGGATTGCTAGCACTATGCCTCAGCTCCAAGAACTTCAGTTGATTGGCAACAACTTAACTAATGATGGACTGGTGGCAATTCTTGACAGCTGCCCCCAACTTGAATCTCTTGACATACGCCAGTGCTACAACATTCAAATGGATGATGCTCTGAAATTGAAGTGTTCTAGACTCAAAAAACTTAAGCTTCCTCATGACTCCATCTCGGATTTCAAATACCGCGCTTACATCGCCAGCAGTGTAGCCTACTCTGGTTCTGACTTTGAGGCCGATATGTATGATGATCTGCTGGATGTGGTCACTGATGACGATGATGCAGATTTTGATGATATGTATGATTTTGATGATGCAGGATCAGATGCTGCGATGTATTATGATGATTTTTGACACCTGAAGAAAATGTGGTCCTTGATTATGAGATGTGAAAGGCTGTGAAGCGAAGTGGTTTGGTGTTTCATATGTTGAAAGTCTGGAAGCCAGGTTGGCATAAGCAGTGCAATGTCTAATATTTTGTTGCAGGAGATCTCCATATGCTTATATATCGTTGTCGTTGCAGGCCTTTATTTCAATAAGCTGTTGTAACTATTATGTGTTCTATATGTTGTGATATGTTTCTAGATGCTGGATTATGCATTTTATCTGCACCCTTGTTATTTGTGCTGCATTGTTGTGACGGAGTACAATTCTTGCAAATGAAGTATGCTATTCCTGCTATGTTTGTTAATGTTTCTTTAGCCCGCATTAATTAACTTATGTCATGTTGAGTGAATTGCATATACCTCAAAGGTCATATGCCTGACACATGCTGCCTGCGGTGGTGAATGAAATGCATGCTTCTACTACTGCTCGCCCCTGTTTCGGTTGCTGATATACCATCATCCTCTGCACTTTGTCCCGCCAACTACAATGCTTTCTTGACTTGGTATAATGTATTGCAATGATTGCTTCCTCAAGAGCTAATCAAAGAGAATTTTATTCCTGTTACTGTTAATGTGTATTGCTTTGGTACTGCAACCTAGCCTTTTGCCGCTCCAAGTTTCAAGCATATTCTCCCTGTTTACCCCTTTGATAAGCTGTAATGCTGTATGATTCTGGTTTACTTGCGTACCTCTTCGACAGGCCAACCGCCGAACTATCCGCATGGGTCGGCTTGTTCAAATAACCCACCGCCGAACTGTCCGCATGGGAATTGGGAAGTGTCACCCAGGCCAACCGGAAGCACGGCATTATTGGCCTGGTTGAGGCATGGCCTGGCCGTGTCAGGGTCGTGCCCGTCACAACAGCACATCTAGACATGCCCTACTAGATATAACATGCATGAGTGCACATAAGCATAACACATGTTATCCAAGGTATGTGACAGGGAGGGGGTAAAATGTCAAATTTAGATGTGATGTACTGGTGTGTCAATTAGGTCATATGCAACGCGTTCTATTTTCTAACACTATTTCACTACTTATCTCTTATTTATAACTCTATTTTACTATTCATCTCTGCAATGCTGGTCCTATTTTTCCAATTCCAACATATATTTCTCTTATATTTTGCTCTTAACCCTATTTTACTATTCACAACATTATTTCTACAGTAATAGAGATAGCTACACTAAAGATACATGATGAGAACATCGTCAACATGGACATGAACACGACGCCCCTTTCTCTTTCCACTACAACTCCGCCGACATCGCCGATGTCCACGCCGCGTCTACGTGCTGAACAACATTCACATATTGAAGAGAAACATCAAGTGGGCTTGAATCCATTGGCTAAGCCTTTTAAGCCATCAAGGAGGGAGGTCCAGCAGGCCACGACCAAGATCCAAAAGCCTCCCCCACGGCCAAGGAATCTTGAGTCCAAGCTCAACTCTCCTAGGGACCCCATTTGGACATCAACGTGCAGCCCGCACTCAAACGAATGCCCTGGACATATACGATGTCTGATTGAGACAAATAAGTTCTCTATGGAAAGCTTAGGAGATAAGCTTTCCAACGAATCTGCCCTCACCTCCAAGTTCATCCCGATTCGCTTGGAATCGACGAAACAATTAAGCAGGCCAAATCTGCTAGGTGCTGCGCCACCTCAATTTTGGGCCCATGGCCCATATACCCCTAAGATTGCGTGGGGATGCATGCCTCTCTGGCCAGCATGCCCTCTCTGGCCATGATATGTCTATATACTGTTAAATATCTTGAGATATTATCTTGTAACAAATATAGAAAGAGATAAAACCGGCATGGCTATAGATAGAATAGTTAAGTTTGTTTCCTATGTATTAGGATAGCCATCGGTGGACTCTTATCTATATATATGGCTTTGTAATCCTGCCTGTTTTGTGGCTGCTAATCAACACGAAATCCCGTCGCACCATCGACGTTTCCTAGCGCCTCTGAGATTTTCACATGGTATCAGAGCTCTAATAGCTAACAATGGCTAGCTCATCTTCCACCACCTCCAATCCACTGTTTGGCTTCCCAATCTCGGAGAAGCTGAACAAGCAGAATCATGTGCTCTGGTCGGCGCAAGTTCTCGCGGCGATTCGTGGCGCACGACTCGAAAAACATATCAATGGCAAGACCAAAGTTCCTGCTGCAGAGATCGATCAGAAGCAAGGAGACCAAGTGGTGAAGATTCCAAATCCAGCCTATGAAGAATGGTTTGCCGCAGATCAACAAGTTCTCCGCTTCCTCTTCGCATCTCTTTCAAAGGAGGTGCTAACCCAGGTGGCTGCTGCAAGGACAGCAGCGCAGGCATGGAAGGAGATTGAAGACACCTTCACGACGAAGACCCGTGCGCGTGTGATTAACGTGCGTCTTTCTTTGACAACAACACGGAAGGGCAACTCGTCTGTTTCCGAGTATGTTGCAAAGATGAGGGCTCTTGGAGATGAAATCGCGGCTTCAGGGAAGCCAATAGACGAAGATGATCTGGTTGCTTATATTATCAATGGTCTTGATGATGATTTTGATCCTGTCGTGTCTGCGATCATGGCTAAAACTGAACCTGTCACGGTTGCAGATCTCCACTCACAGCTTTTAAGTTTTGAAAACAGGGTTCATCTTCGGCAGGCGTGTCTTGTGGCTACAAACCGTGGCGGTCGAAGTGGCAACCCGTCGCGTGGAGGGACGCGCGGCCGGGGAGGCAATCGTGGTCGCGGTGCTCCTGCTGGACGAGGACGGGGACGTACTTCTGCCAATGACAATCGCCCGATCTGTCAAGTGTGCCATAAGAGAGGCCACGTTGCCTCCGACAGTTGGTATAGATATGATGAAACCTACGTCCCTGAAGATAAGACAGCCGCTGCCGCCTTCCATGCTTATGGTGTTGATACCAATTGGTATATAGACACCGGGGCAACAGATCACATCACTGGTGAACTCAATAAGCTGACGACTCATGAGAAGTACAAGGGCAATGATCAAATTCATACCGCGAGCGGTGTAGGTATGGAAATTAAGCATATTGGTCAGTCTGTTATTTCTACTCCCACACGTCCTTTATTTTTGAAAAATGTTCTCCATGTCCCACAAGCTTCAAAGAACCTTGTTTCTGCATATCGCCTTGCTGTTGATAATTATGCTTTTCTTGAGATTCATCCTAAATATTTTTTGATCAAGGATCGAGTCACGAGGAGCACACTTCTTAAAGGATGGCGTCATCAGGGTCTCTATCCCCTTCCTCCTGAAAGAAAGCAAGCCTTTAGTGTCACGCCATCCTTTGCAAGGTGGCATGGTCGTCTCGGTCATCCCTCCACTCCAATTGTTGCTAGAATCATTAGTCATAATAAGCTACCGTGCTTAGATGAGTCAAATAAAGAGTCAGTTTGTAATGCCTGTCAACAGGCTAAGAGTCATCAATTGTCCTATAGTAGATCGTCAAGTATATCTCATTATCCTTTGGAACTTATTCATTCTGATGTGTGGGGTCCTGCTCCTGGTTCTGTTGGAGGGAAGAAATATTATGTCAGTTTTATTGATGACTATAGTAAGTTTGTTTGGATCTTCCTTCTTAAACATAAATCTGAAGTTTTTCAGAAATTTCAAGAGTTCCAAAGTCTTGTTGAGAGACAGTTTAACCGCAAAATTCTTGCAATGCAAACTGACTGGGGAGGAGAGTATCAAAAGCTTCACTCTTTCTTTGCAAAAATGGGCATCTCACATCATGTCTCTTGTCCACACACTCATCAGCAAAATGGTGTTGTTGAGAGAAAACATCGCCATATAGTAGAAGTTGGTCTTGCCCTTTTGGCTCATGCTTCCATGCCGCTCAAGTTTTGGGATGAAGCTTTTCTTGCTGCCACTTATCTCATTAATCGTTTGCCTAGTAAGGTTATTTAGTTTGAGACTCCTCTTGAACGCCTGTTTCATCAAAAACCGGACTACACCTCTCTTCGTATGTTTGGTTGTGCTTGTTGGTCCAATCTTCGTCCATATAATACACGTAAGTTACAATTCCGGTCCAAACAACGTGTTTTCCTTGGTTTTAGCTACTTGCATAAAGGCTTCAAATGCCTTGATCCTCAAACTGGACGAGTGTATGTCTCTCGGGATGTTATCTTTGATGAAACTATTTTTCCCTTCTCTCAACTACACCCAAATGCTGGTGCTCGTCTTCGTGCAGAAATATCTTTACTTCCCTGTGATCTTGTTCCAACTGCCTGTAATCAAGGGGGAGTAGTACAGACTAATCATTTGCCTAATTTTCTGCCTAATCATGATAATTGTTCCAGTGATAGTTGTGCAGAAGTGGATATCTCTGATGCAAATTACAGGGTGGATGGAGCAACACCTGTTTTGGTGAGAGAATCCGGCTCGGGGTTCCAACCTGATCTCGGATCCGAGCCGTCATCAGCACAGGAGTTTGAGGTGAATCATCCAGAACCTGCCACGTCGCCAACAGAAATTGATGTGTCGCCTCCTGATGCCCTGCACCACCAACCAGCTTCTCCCACATCTTCAACTCATGATGGTGATCAATCCACACTGGTTGAAGCGGGGGAATCAGCTGTGCCCATGTTGCCAGCTATAACATCAGAGTTGTCAGCTACAAATGATACAAGGCCCAGAACACGGTTGCAGAGTGGCATTCGGAAAGAAAAGGTATATACAGATGGAACAATTAGGTATGGCTGTTTTACTTCTTCTGGAGAACCTCAAAATTTGTGTGAAGCACAAAATGATAAAAATTGGAAAGAGGCTATGGATGCAGAGTATATGACATTAATGAGAAATAACACCTGGCACTTAGTTCCTCCAAAAAAAGGGTACTAATATTATAGATTGTAAATGGGTATATAAGATCAAAAGGAAATCTGATGGGAGTTTGGATAGATACAAGGCCAGGTTAGTTGTAAAAGGTTTTAAACAGCGATATGGCATAGATTATGAAGATACTTTTAGTCCGATAGTTAAGGCTGCTACTATCAGAATTATCTTGTCTGTTGCTGTGTCCAGAGGATGGAGTCTACGTCAACTTGATGTTCAAAATGCTTTCCTTCATGGTGTGCTTGAAGAAGAGGTATATATGAAACAACCACCTGGGTATGAAAATGTATCCTCACCTCATTATGTGTGCAAGTTAGACAAGGCGTTGTATGGGCTCAAGCAAGCGCCAAGAGCGTGGTATTCAAGATTGAGTACAAAATTGCATGAGTTAGGTTTTAAACCTTGCAAGGCTGATACATCTTTGTTCTTCTACAGTAAAGGAGAGGTTACTATGTTTGTTCTCATCTATGTAGATGATATAATTATAGCTAGCTCAATGCAGAGCGCAACATCAGCTTTGTTACAGGATCTTAACAAGGAGCTTGCCTTGAAGGATCTTGGGGACCTCCATTACTTTCTTGGCATTGAAGTTAATAAGGTATCAGATGGCATAGTCCTAACACAAGAAAAATATGCGACTGATGTAATTAGAAGAGTTGGGATGCACACTTGTAAACCTGTTAACACACCCTTGTCTACTACTGAGAAACTTTCAGTTCATAAAGGAACACTGCTCGGTCCTAGTGATGCTACGCAGTACAGGAGTATTGTGGGGGCACTACAGTATGTGACACTAACTAGACCGGATATTTCTTTTGCTGTTAACAAGGTTTGTCAATATCTTCATGCTCCAACTACAGATCATTGGTCAGCTGTGAAAAGGATTGTGAGATATTTGAAAGGGACAGTTAAGCTTGGACTTAAGATCAGTAAGTCTTCTTCTCTTCTTGTCGGTGCTTTTTCTGATACTGATTGGGCAGGATGCTTAGATGATCGTCGGTCAACTGGAGGTTTTGCTGTCTTCTTGGGCTCTAATCTTGTTTCCTGGAGTGCGCGTAAACAAGCGACTGTTTCTAGATCGAGCACAGAAGCACAATATAAGTCACTGGCTAATGCTACTGCAGAAATTATGTGGATACAGACTTTGCTGCAAGAACTTGGTATTCAAACTCCAAGAGCAGCGAAGATTTGGTGTGACAATATTGGAGCTAAGTATTTATCTGCAAATCCTGTTTTTCATGCCCATACTAAACACATTGAAGTAGACTACCATTTTGTCCGAGAGCGTGTTGCTTGCAAGCTGCTGGATGTTGAGTTTGTTTCTTCTAAAGATCAAGTAGCGGATGGACTAACGAAGCCTCTTCCTGTTCGGCAGTTTGAGATGTTTAAAATCAATCTTAATCTCTCGAGTTCAGATTGAGAGGGAGTGTTAAATATCTTGAGATATTATCTTGTAACAAATATAGAAAGAGATAAAACCGGCATGGCTATAGATAGAATAGTTAAGTTTGTTTCCTATGTATTAGGATAGCCATCGGTGGACTCTTATCTATATATATGGCTTTGTAATCCTGCCCGTTTTGTGGCTGCTAATCAACACGAAATCCCGTCGCACCGTCGACGTTTCCTAGCGCCTCTGAGATTTTCACATATACGACCGCCACCCCCTTCTTTTTCTTTAGGTTTCGATTAGATTGAGTTTTCCCCCATGTGCGTCAAACCACCTTGAGTTACTTGTATTGACTAGGCCAACTAAATCGAGTTTCAGAACCTCAAATATATCGTGAGCTTCATTCATATTTGCGACTCAGATTGCTTTCACCTTGTTCTTGCTTTGTTCTTCGGTTGCATCGCATGAACAGATTTTCATGATCAGGTCGATTGTACTTTGGCGTGGTTAATAATGCTCGTCGTGGTGGTTTAGCAATCACCGGGTTCCAATCCCTCGTGGTTTGTAGCCGGACTGTCAAGGTCGTCGTGACACAAAACTGTAGTTATCCTTCTCACCAGAAGATCAAGCACCCCCGTGTGCACATCAATATAGAGCGACCATTAAACATGCCCTTAAGATCTTTTCAAATAGCTAACCGAGCGCCCATGGCGAAGATGAGATTGACTAGGATAAAATAATGGCCTTATGAAAGAAGTCGGCCCACTGCCAGCCTTTATGTTCATGTGAGCTGTAGAAGCAACTTATTGAAAAAAGAAAAGGAGAAACTCTACGATGTGCAAGGCTGTTCAAAGGATTATGTAAAAGAATATGGTGTTCTACACGAAACAGCCAAATTATTTGCCGAAGCCCTGCAGCTGAATGGTGGTCGAATTCTCGTATGCAATGCCTTCCGGCATTCCGCACCAATGGTGCCTTAAAAAAAACTAAGGTAATCAACCACCTAGCTAGCATACGAAGTACCATCAATGGCACGGTGGTGCTTAGCATGTTTGACATGAATGAGCCAACATCAATCTCATCCTCAATTCCAGGGATCACCCTCTTCTTAGCTGTCCCGAATATGTTCCAAACAATGGTAAGAACGTGTTGAACAGAAAAACCTGTGCTCACTTATTTCGAGCACATGAGCTTACCATCTTGTTGTGCATCCAATGTAGTGATCCACCAAGAGGCTATATAAAAGGAAGCAGTGGAGCTTATGCCGGATTGGTACCAGGTGCGGACAGCTCTACTAGCTCTTTTGGAGAAAGGAGTGTGCTTGGAGCCATCTGCAAGCTTGGTTCTAAGGTCTAGGTTGCCAATGATGGCAGTGGTGGAGTTGTGGTCTGCGCCAGCACCCTTCAGGTTCTTGCGGGTGCTAGCACTGGTGTTGTCACTCCCCCGCGAAGTATGAAGAAGAGATCACCGATGTTCTTTCACTGTCTCTCAAGCGTCTCGATCCGATTGAGGCACAGAGACTTGCAGCACTCCAAACAATGGAATCCTCTTTTTGATTGGCAAAAGGATTGTGGTTCGACTTTGATGGATCTTCATTCTACCACGGCTCACTTGCGTGTACTACTATGGAGGAACATGATGTTGATATTGTTTGCATTTGGGCGATGTGCGTGTGACGTCTATATAGGGCTGGAAACGAGCCGAGCCCGAGCGAGCTAGCACTGGCTCAGCTCGGGCTCGTATGGGTGACCGAGCCAGCTCAGCTCGACTCGGTTAGTGCCATGAGCTTAGAGCTAGGCTCTGCTCAGGCTCGCCTGAAGCTCGAGCTGGCTCGGCCCAGCTCGTGAGCTTGGCCTAGCTCGTATTGTCCTCTCTTAAGGCACCACCGAGCAACCACTCATGTCCTCTCTTCATACATCCCTCTCCCTTCTCCTCTTTCCGCTTGCGCGTGCCTACGTCGATCACCATGGTTGCGTCCTCGACAGGGAGTTTGGACCACGCGGGCTTCTCTTTCAAGCCACCGTCCTTCATCACGTCCTTCACCGAGCTGCTCTTCGGTCGGGGCGGCGACGTGTTGGTCGGGGCTGGCGGCAAGAAGCGCCGAGAGGGTTCCCCCCAGGGGGGAGGGGCGTCAGGGCCGGGGTGCCCAAGTTCAAATCAGGGTCATATCTACAAGATGGGGATTTAATGTTTACAAGTGTTACTGGAATTGTTCTTTTAAAAAAAAGCTAAGGCAATTCTAAAATCGAAAGTCGTTATCCAAGCAACACTCGATCCAAGCAACACTCAATGTCCATAATTCCTATTACATCTATCACAGTGCCCCAGATTAGCCATGTCAAAACTGATTTTCCTCACGTATATTCAGTTCCATTACGTTCGCACATGCTTTTTTGCAAGATTCGTGTTTAGCTCCATTTGTTCCTCACATGCTTTTTTGCAAAAAAAAAACTAAAATTTTTGAAAAACAAGCAATCGGGTCCTTCTTCCTCTTCCTCTTCTTCTTCTCTTCCTCTCTTTCCTCCACCTGAACGAGCGGGCTCTCCTCTATGCCGCCCGCCACCGGCGACCACCATGCCCTCCTACCAGTGACCACGCCGACCTCGCTTGATCTGCCAACCGTCGTGGTGACCGATAGGAGGGGTGGTGGTCACCCGCAGCGGGTGGCATGGAGGAGAGCCGACTCGGCCAAGTGGAGAAGAGAGTGAGAGAGGAAGAGGGAAGGAAAAAGAAAGATCTGATTTTTAAAAAAATTTTAGGGGTGTTTTTGCAAAAGAATATGTAAGGAGTGAAAGATGCTAAGCATGAATCTTTAACCACTACATCGTGTGGTCGCAAATACCTATGGAGCCGCGGATACGTGGGAAATGAATATCCCAAGCCGTATTAAAAAAAAAACCAGACTATGGAGCTGTCGTGCATGTTTGCAAGGGTCAAACCAACCAAAACACACAAACCGTCCTACGCTGTGACTGTGGTGGCGGCGCAGTGTGTGAGGATGTGACGTGCGTCTCGTGGTGGGCACGTAGTGGGAGGTGGGGAATGGCCGGCCCGTGCCGTGCATGCGCAAGCACGCACTACCTAGCGCCCGGCTCGACGGGCGCGCTCGCGACCGCTCCACCACCACGGCACCACGCGGCACGCGCGCGCGCCTGCCTCCGCCCGCCCAAGTGGATGGGCCTCTCACCTCTCGTCCGCGCGCGTGGTGTCGCACTACGTAACGCCGATAGCTCCATGACGGCACGACGTCTCGTCTCGTCCGATCTGCACTGCACCCCGCTGCGCACACGGTGGAGTCAGCGCGCACCGCCCGGCTGCAATATCGCGCGTGCCGGTCGCCACGTGCTGCGCGCGTACTGATCGTCAAGTACGAGTGGGGCGAGCGATCCAGCAAAAGGTACTCACGTATAGTAGTATGTGTTATGCGGATGATTGCACGAACTGCAAGCTATAGCTAGCTGGATCCATTCCTAGTGTTGGGGGTTTAGGCTGCAAGATGGCGTAAATTCAATTTCTACCAAATTGGTGGAGTTGGTGGAAGACCCTATTCCTAACTCTAAAATTCATGGAATTTGAGTTGTGGATAAATTAAGAATCTTGGGTGAGTCATCTTATTTATATTTTAAACTAAAAATATAAACTTAAGTCACTTTATTTTAACCTACAAACTCCAGCTCTGAGGTGGAGTTGGGAGCTGGAGCTGTGCCAAACAGGTCCTAATTTTCGTTTTTTGTCTTGTGCGTGCATGGTGAGATCTCAACCTGGACCACCCTCTATAGCTGCTAGCTCCATGCTGATCCGATCCACCAAACTGTTTGATGCCTGTGCGTGCGTGTACGTGGTAATGCAGATGAGAGGGATCCTCCACAGTTACAGGATAAGCTGGGACAGAGATGCAGCAACCTTCCGGAAGGTCTGATGTAGATGTCATTTCAGCAATTTGGTTCTTAGAATATTTAATTATAATTACTCGTGTATATTTTGGGTTTTCGAGGGAATTTTTGCTCCAAACAATGTTGAATTAGTATTTCGTAAATTCATGAGCTAATAGTGTTACATCGACGAACGTACGATTACTAGATCAGCTTACTAAATCAGGCAGCATTGTAGAACAATGTTAAGTCCATCGATCTGGTTATTTATACATAAAGCTAAATTAAATGGCATGTAATCCGATTGCAGGGAGTGGCGCCCATGAAGCAGTACCGTACAGGAAAAGACAGATTTCTCAACGGCCAAAAACCATTAATAGAAGGCCATATACCATAGATATAGCTTATTCTCGACAGCCAAAAACTGTCAATAGAATGCCATACACATCGATATAGGTTGGGTTCTTTTCAGCTTATCTTATCTCACTTATTTGCCTTATCTCGTCACTTCGAGAAATTTTTGAGATAGTCTCGAGAGCCAGTTGACCTTCAATTTTGGGGTTTAGGGAGCTTATAGACACGCCTACTAGATAAAAAAAACCGACTCAAAAAGTAATAAAAAAGTAAGATAAGTCAAATAAGACACGAGATAAGTAGGACAAGTCAGCTTATCCTACTTATTTCGTGTCTTATTTGACTTATCTCACTTTTTTTTATTACTGTTTGAGTTGGTTTTTTTTTTTATCTAGTAGGCGTGTTTATAAGCTCCCTAAACCCCAAAATTGAAAGCCAACTGGCTCTCGAGGCTATCTCAAAAAATTCTCGAAGTGACGAGATAAGACAAATAAGTAGGATAAGAAAAGCCGAAAAGAACCCACCCATAGCCTATTCTCTACGACCAACCGTCGAAAAAGAACCTTCAACATAGTCTGGTCGAGAGAAAACACCGTTTTGATGGCAAACCGTCAAGGATAACCTTTTTTCCACGGCTATGCGGCAGCCGTCAACATATTGGTGTGTTACTACAGTGACAACTCGAGAAAAGGCTTTTACATTCTCAACGGCCCTCATACAGTTACCCGTCGTGAACGGGTGCTGGCCGTCGAGCTTTCAGTCTTGTGGGACAATAGCTTGGGGAGGGGGTTTCACACTTTACTGTTATATTGATCATTTCCTAAGTGCAACAATAAATCCCAAATAGAGAACCAAAATAAATGGCGATGAAACAATCATGACGAGAGAGACTAGACGTGTCCAACCACAGATTTTCTAAGCATAAATTTAAAAGACTAACTATTAAAAAATCTCTAGTGGCAAATGATGATAAGTGACGTCACATTTCACTAAAATTGTTCGATAGTATGTCTACTCACAAAATCCTGCTCCACCATTGCTGAAATTACCCACCATATACTATTCCGCATAGGCCCTTGTTTTAATTGTGTTTCGGTCCACCAAGTTTTTTTAATTCATGCTTAGATCCCCGATTTTCTTTCATTTTCATCTCGAGTTTCTTGATTTTGCGAAGAGATATATAGTTTTTTTTAGTTCTTTCTCGTCGCGAAGCATAGACACCGGACTAGTAACTCCCCAATAACCCTAGATATTTAGGATCATCGCTCAATGAAAGAGATCTAGTGCAGTCATGCTTAAGAATTTCGTAGAGCCTCTAATCATCTCGTGTCTTTCTCCCTAGCGCTTTATATGACCAACACATGTTGTTTATATATAACACTAGAAGGGACAACGGGCAGCTGCCCGTCTGCCTCTTGACGTGCATTGGCCGTTCGGCTATTTGCCCGCCTTTTGATATGCATTGACCGTTAATGTGTCGACCTCATTGGGCTATTTTGGCGAGCCCTATGTTTGCTATGCTCAATGAGTGTATATGAATCTTGGTGGGCTATTTCTGGTGGGCGGTAGTTCGTACGTGTGTTATATTGGTTGCAGTCCCACTTTAGCAGCTAAATAATATAATAAAAGAAGTGGTTTAAATAAGAAATCTGGAAAAAAAAACTTTGAAAATTCGTTAGATCACATGAAAACTCTTGAAAAATTCATGAAATGGTTGATGTAGACCTTAAATTTCTTATGGATCCTTTTTAAATTCAAAGGTTTATAAAATTTCTTGAATTTTACTTTCTTACCGACTCTCTGCGAACTCAAAGTTTCGTGAAAATCTTATAATTTTTCTGTGCAATTTTTAAAAATCGTAGACATTAAAATACAACGGGAATCGCCACAATCCAATAAATTTAAGATTTTATGGATTTTTAAAAAATCCAAAAAAACACAACTTTAAACTCAATGTTTTGTGAAACTTTCAAAATTCTTTCACGGTTTTTAAAATTTGGAATCTTCTTAAATATACAAAGTTATCATGACAATTCCATAAATTCCAAATCTTGTGGATTTCTTAATTTGTTTTAAAAAATCATGATTTTAAGTTGCACTCAATTTTTAAAATATTTGAAAACAACTCATTATTTTGTACACTCAAAATCTTGGGAAATTTCAAAAGCTTTTGGAAAATTTTTTTTATGGACACCTTCTAGATCCAAGATTTTGCAAATTTTTTGTAATTGTCAAAAAAGATTTGGCGTTTCTTAAAATTTACAAGAATAACGTTAACAAAAATAGAAAAAAAACTTTCATTGGATCCTTGTCATTCAACTGTGGTTCCATTTTTGCAAGTTTTGATTTTTTTTTTGGACTTTCGAATCGGCCAGGAAAAAAGGAAATATAAAACACAAAAAACAGTAATGAAATGAAAAACGGGGTGGTGGTGGTATGATTCGATCCAAAAAAGAGAACGAAAACATTTTATTGAAATTTAAAATTTTAATAATATCAAAAATCTTCCAAAAAATTCAAACTTTTGTGGACCTTCTTGGTGTAGCTATGGTTACATGTTCTGCAGTTTTTTTTGGGGGGAATTTATAAACGTGCTAGGAAAAAGAATATAGAAGAGGAAAAAAGAAATCAAAAGTGTTTTTAAAATTCAAATTTTTTCTAATTTCGAAAGTTTTAAAAAAATCTAAACTTTTTGAGGACCTCCTTTGTGCAGCCATGATTCCATTTTGGCAAGATTTCTATTTTTTGTATTTTTATGCTGCCTAAAAAAAGGAAATACAAAACAGTTAAAAATGGTGAAAAAAATAGGATGTGAAGAGCAAAATGGGGATCGAACTTGCGCCCACCCGCGCCCACGGGCCTTAAAGTGGCGGGCATAACAAACTGCGCGATTCGCCCGCCTCAACGCAAGGGTAGGGAAAGAAACCATTTTACACAGATTGTTATGATGGACGGCAGGATCTTACTTCATCCCCTGATCGAACGGACCACATTTTCGGGGTGACGTGGCCATACGGACCGTGTGGAGAAATACGGCGCGCTACGCGCTTCATATAGCTTGTATTTACGTTGTTCTCCAAAGAAAAATAGAAACCATGCGCAATCATAAAACAAATAGTAATACTTGCAGCACATAGGCTAGCTAGGTAGGGCTGGAAGTTTAGCTCGCGGCTCGCGAGCTGCTCAGGCTCGGCTCAGTTCTAGCTCGGCTCGAGCTCGGCTCATTTGCAAACGAGCACGAGTCGAGCCAATTTTCTAGCTCGTTGGTCGAACCGAGCCGAGTCGAGCCAGTGTCAAGCTCGCTCGGGCTTGGCTCGTACTGGCTCGTCATATGGTCACATATACGGTTCGGAATGTATTATGTATGAACTATGTCCTATGCCCTATGGTCACATATATGGACACTGGAAGCCATTGTATGGACTATGGTCAGTTGGTCACATATATGGACATGGTCACTGGAAACCATTGTGTATACTGTGAACTATGGTGGTATAATGGTTCTTTACTATGGCTCTATACCTACGATGATATAATACTGTGAAATTATAGTGTTCTTACTCTGAAAATGGTGTTATGCACTTATGCTGCTGTTATGATTTCCTTCTCTGCACTGGCTCATGAGCGCTCACGACCTCCTCGAGAGCTACGAATGAGTCGAGCCGAGCCACCGCTCCAGCTTAATCACTCCACCGAGCCGAGCCAGGTTGCTGAACGAGCCGAGCCGAGCCGAGCCAGGCCTGGCTCGCTCGAACTCGGCTCGTTTCCAGCCCTATAGCTAGGTTACGTATCAGCATATAGATTTTAATGCATAGTAACACTACACCAAAACAGTTATATTTACATGTATATCTATGTTGGTTCAGTTAGAGCTAGCATAGATAAGGTTATTAGTGCTGGTTCTATAGCCAACAAGCGGCAAAAGCTTATATGTACCGATGCTAATTACCAACAGGCACACATGTACAACTTAGCTTATATTTTGGTTCTAATTACCACATCTGTGTAGTTCGTATTACGACCCGGAGCATATAATATGTATATTTGTACCAGTTAGTAGTTAGAACTGGTACATATAGACTTTTGCCACATGTCCACTGAAGAACAAGCACACATAGCGTTATTTCGTAGTCATATGTGCCAGTTGGTAACTAGAAACAACACACAACATTCCGTCTCCCGAGATGTTTCGTGGAAAAAACTTTCCCCATCCACATGATCTCTATATCTTCGTCCGATCAGACCTTCCTCCCCTTGTTCTCCAACTTCCTCTCCGATGCCCCATTCTCCAACTTCCGTTCTGATCCGATGACATGGTCTAGCCGCCCACATTGCCACTGTCGTGGCCACTATCTCCGGCAGCGCGCTCTCGACCTGGCTCGCCACCGCCAACCACACCATGGTCGCCATGGCCATGGGGAGACAGGTAGTGGGAGGGGAGGAGTGAGCAAGGATTTAGGTAGAGGAAACCAAACACCTAACTTCGCTTGGATATGCCTCTCCTTGCCCAGCGAGGAAAGGCAAGCCTGGAAAATGATCCGAATAGACCCTAATTGTATGTGCTTATACAAGTGCTAAAAACGACAATTGAACCATTTAAACACCTGTACTATAAATATTCTCGTGTGCTTTGTGGTAATACTCTCTTCGGGTATGTAGAATCAATAGTATAGGCAGTTATTATACTTCTATAATGCTATCCATATGTCGACGAATTATGTCGGCAATATACTTTATGGGGCTATGCGTAAAATCGAAACTCGATGGTAACACAGGAGGCAGACTTATACAGGTTCGGGCCCTCTGCGGTGGAGGTAATACCCTACTCCTTATAGCCGTGCCGAAGTTTGCGCTCGGGACGCTGGCGTTGGTGTGGATCCGTGCCGAGTTGACGTCGATGCAACCGAAGCCGTATAGCCGACTCGGTGTCTTTGGTGTAGACGTCTGGCCGTGCGAAAAGGTTGCGCTTCGGCGCGGGCGTTGGCGTGAAGCCGTGCCGAGTTGACATAGGCATGCAGCCGAGCCGTATGATGCACTCGGGGTGCTAGCGTAAGCGTCTTGGCCGTCTTAGAAAGGTTGCGCCGGCGCCGGTGTTGGCGTGAAGCCGTCATCGAAGTTAGCGTAGGCATGCAAATGAGCCGTATGATGCACTCGAGGTCTTTGGCGTGAAGCGTCTTGATCGTGCCAAAGGTTACGCTTCGAGTATTTGGCGATGGCGTTGGCGTGTAGCCGTGCCGAGTTGACGTAGGCATACAGCCGAGCCGTATAATACACTCGGGGTGCTGGCGTAGGCGTGTAGTCGTGCCAAGTTGGAAGACCCATTCGAATCTCTGTTGAGTTTTCTTGGGCACCCAGACTGAGTGTATTAAATCTGGCAATTCACCTCGGAGGGTATACCGGTATATGGCGGTACCTGGCCCAATATGTCGGATCCGGCTTGTGGCTCATGGAGAGCGTACCTAGGGCTTAGCCGAGTGGTCATTTCGAAACCCGTTTGTGATATCCGATTCTGACTCGTGCGGTAACAGGCAATTGACCTGACATGAGGCAACAATTGACCTAGCATGAGGCATATCACAGGATTAGGTTTAACCGAGTGCATCCATAACCAATGCTGTAGAGCAAGCAGCTCAATGAGCGTATCATCAGAACCTGAACCCTTAATAGCTTTCAGCATCTGATTTCACTTGGTGGTCACCAGCTAGTGGCCTAACATGAGGCATGCTTACTCACTGTATTGTTTTTGCAGATGGCGCGTGAGAGCGCACAATGGGTGCACCGACGTGAGAGCTCATGGCCTCGCGCCGACCTCTAACCACTCTCGACGGATGGCGTTGGCATATAGCCATGCCGAAGTTGACGCAGGCATGCAGCCGAGCCGTATAATGCACTCGGGGTGCTGGTGTAGGCGTGCAGCCGTGCCAAAGGTTGCGCTCGGGGCGCTAGCGTTGGCGTGAAGTCGTGCCGAGTTGACGTAAGAATGCAGCAAAGCCGCATAATGCACTCGGGGTGCTGGCGTAGACGTGCAGCCGTGCCAAAGGTTGCGCTCGAGGCGCGGGCGTTGGCGTGAAGCCGTGCCGAGTGGACGTAGACATGCAGCCGAGCCGTATAATGCACTTGGGGTGCTAGCGTAAACATGCAGCCGTGCCATAAAAACCATCTCGTATTATCTTACATTGTACCCTGTGGAGACAATGAAAAACACGAGTAGTAAAGAAAAAACTGGATTGTAAAGCAATATGCATGATGCCCAATTATGTATTTTTGTTAAGTCAAATTGTCGTCCTTTTATCTTTTCCGTATTGATTTACGCTTCTCCGAGTATGTTTAATTTCTTTTGTTAAGCACTCCGCCTAGTTCATCAAGTCTCTTAGTGTTAGGAGTTGGCGTGGAGCACTGTCTCCGGACACGCGTCAGGAAACTCAAATTTTGCATAGGAATCAGAGTTTCACTACTCAGAATGTGTGACACTCGGAATCGGTAAAGTCAACATGGAAAATGACAAAAGAAACTCGAAAAGAGATGGGTGCAGATAATGCACCTAATTAGGTGTAGCCCCCGACTTACTGCTTAGTTGGATACCAACTAAGTAGCAAGTCAGAAGATAAATTATAATGATGTAATTGAGTATAAAAATAGACAACTTAGCTGTTGATTGTGTCGTCCTCACGCCCGAGCCCCCGGGCATGTCACCTTGTCAGCGCAGCTGTCCTCGGCGTCGTGCACGAGAAGCCGACGTAAGGAGGTCGGCGCGGCTGTCCTCGGCGTCATGCGTGAGAAGCCGGCGCAGTAAGTCGGCACGGCTGTCCTCGGCGTCGAGCACGAGAAGCCGGCCTAGGAAGTCGACGCGGCTGTTCTCGGCGTTGTGCCCGAGAAACTAGCCTAAGAAGTAGCGCGGCTGTCCTCGGCGTCGTGCGTGAGAAGCCGGCCTAGGAAGTCGGCGCAGCCGTTCTCGGTGCCGTGCGCGAGAAACCGGCCTAAGGAGCTCGGCACGGCTGTTCTCAGCGTCGAGCACGAGAAGCCAGCGCAGTAAGTCGGTACGGTTGTCCTCAGCGCAGTGCGCAAGAAGAGGGCCTAGGAAGTCGGCACGGCTGTGCTTGGCGTCGAGCACGAGAAGCCGGCCTAGGAAGTCGGCGTTGCTCTTCTCCGCGTCGTGCGCGAGAAACCGGCCTAGAAAGTTGGCGCGGCTATCCTCAGCGTTATGCACTAGAAGCCGGCCTAGGAAATCGGTGCGGCTGTTCTCAGCGTCGAGCGTGAGAAACCGGCCTAGAAAGTCAACGGTCACGGTTTCGACCAAAACCTCTTCTATCGTCATCATGGTGACGTATCTCATCTTCTTCTCGCTCCCGTCGCCGAGCTTCAATGTCTTGGCGAAGGTCGCGGTTTGTCGTTGTTGCCGGAGCAACGAGTGGGTGCGGCGGTAGTCGTTGTCGTCGTCGTCGCAAGTCGGGGAGCGTAGGAACCGCAAGTCGGCGTCCTGAGACGCCACGGGCGTCGCGAGAACCGTGAGTCGACGGCGTAAGGCGCAAGTCGGCGTCCACAGAGACGCCCGGGCGTCGCAGGAGCCGTAAGTCGGGACAACGTAGGAGCCTCGCTGTGATCTCCGGGATGAGATCCGCTTTGTCGTCGAGGTCTGCCATGCCCTTGCTGAGGTGCACCAAGGATCGCCGAGGTGCTGAGCGAAATTCACGTCGAGCTCCATCTTCGCGCGGGATTCACGTCATCTCTGCGCAATCTGTCTTCGAAAGGTCGCCACGGTCACATCCGAACTCGGTTTTCGATGATCTTGGACTCATTGGAATGATAAATGTGCCTTTCTTGTGATACAAGTCGGGTCTTCATGCAGGGCAGGCCCGTCTTCTAGATGGTAGGCATGACCCTGCTCCGTGAGGTGGTCCGTCTAATCTGTCTCCGTGAGGATATCCGGGGACCATGTTATCCACACCATATCACCTATAGAAAAAGTTAAAAACAATGTATACATTGAGAGAATTCCTTATTTGCTGTACTGAAATTTTTCTCCAACAAATTGAGGGAAAGAAGTTTCACTACAACAGAAATACCCTTTGCAACCGCCTCATCTGTGCCGGTTCAAAGCAAATCGGCAGTGATGAGTTATCACTACCGGTTTGCAAACCAGGGGGTAGGGATATTCGAGCATCAGTGCCGGCTAGGGACACAAACCAGCAGTGATAGTTTCACTGCCGGTTCCTATTAAAAACCGGCATTGATGTGGAGTATCAGTGCCGGCTCAAATGGACTAATATGAACCGGCAGTGAAAAGCCCATTTTCACTGTCGGTTTTATACACCCTTCCCGCCCACAGACGAGAACCCGCAGTAATAGTTATTATCACTGCCGGTTCTGTAACAATGCCCGCCAAATTATTGAACCGACAGTGATAATAACTATCACTGCCAGTTTTTATTTTAAAACTAGCAATGATGTATTGTCTATAAATAAGAGCTAAGGTGGAAGAAAAATTTGTGTGTAGATCGGTGTGAGCTACGGGTGGAGGCACAATGCGGCTGTGAGGCATATTTGAGTTCTAAATTTTGTAGGCTAAACGTGGAGATTCCAAATCGAAACAATTGTGTTAGTTTTTTGTTGCGTGGAGGCTCTAAATCCAAGCAATTGTGCTAGTTTTCATCGCGTGGAGGCTCCAAACCCAAGTACATTTATTTGATTTAGTATATTTCAAATAATTTAGTTGGTTTTTGTAATTTTAAATAATTTAGTTGAAGTATATTTTCATTGCCGATAAGGTGTCAATATTTATCATAATCCGATATGACCGAGTTAAATAGAGAAACTGTTTGCTGTGAATTTTTAGTTCGTATTAAAAACCTCCTTAATTACCAAATAAAAAAGTAAAAAAATTTGAATAAAAAATCTATGGTATATTATTTGTATTCTGCTGAGTAAGAAAAGTTGTATATCCTGTTGAGTACAAAATTTGAATGAAAAAATAATGTGCCTCTTTTGGTTACTACGTTGATATAGTCACTCATATGTGGGACCGGCTTTAATTACCTGTATAAGTATGCTTTGAGAAAGCATATTTTGTTAAGTACATCTTTGCATGGCTGCCTTAGCGGTGGACTCTATAGTCGTCGTATCTAGCAGTGAACCTGCGGGTGAAAAGTAATTTGGTGTATTTATGTAATTTCAAATAATTTAGTTGATGGAGTGAAAAGTGGATTAGTTTATTAATTGATATCATTTCAAATATTTTGATTATGTATATATATATTTTTTTACATATGATAAATATATATTCATAGGTAGTATAACATTAAACTTTTGTTCTTTATTGTAGATGGACAGGAGATGGATGTATGATGCAGACCGTCGTAGCTCGGAGTTCTTGAACGGCGTGGACTCGTTTCTGAGGGCTGTTAAGGCGTACAAGTCAGATGCCCAGTTGGAGTATATATGTTGTCTATGTGTGGATTGCAAGAACGAGAAGCAGTTCTACCAAATTCGTCCACACTTGCTTCGAAGGGGTTTCAAAGATTGATATACATGTTGGAGCAAGCATGGTGATGAAGTTGACACTGAACATCAGGACTCACAACACACTGCCGAAGACGCCGGTGGAAGCGAGATACAGACTGACGACGTTAACTATGTGGTTGTCGACGATCCCAATGATGACCTATCAAAAAAAGGCAGCCGTACCTATCAAACGACCTACTCCCAAACGGCCACCTACAAAAAATTTAGCAGCGTCATCATCTCAAAGATCACAGACTTCATAGAAATCGCAAGCGTTTGATGATTCGCCTCCACCCTCGAAAAAGGAAAAGAAAATTAGTGGAAGCATAACATCTTTGATGACTCGTCCAGGTCAGAGTGTCGAGAAATATGAAGTCCCTGAACATGCTCGTGAATTTTTCATTTCTATGGCCAGCAGTAAACAGACGGGGTCCTCAAAAAAGCGAAAGTCAGACTATGAGCGTATCTCCCAAAAGCCTGACATGGTGCAGTTTGGAATTGATAGGTTCCGTGCAGAAGCGGGACTTACGCCAGCTCAACTTGCAGAACTACAATATGGAGATGATCAAGATATTCTGGTCACACCTCTTAGATGGGGATTTTAGTTAGGCAAACCATTGGTCTCCCCAACTTGGCTCCCTGGTCTAACAACTAGACTACGTCAACTACATGACTGGTACGTAGAGTACATCAACATGGGCTACGAAATGTTCTCCGCCAATCTCAAAGATGAATATTTGCACAACGGGGGCTACGCATTCTGGGTGAAACTCGATCAATTGTATCAACTGTACCAGCAAGACGCCCTCGACGATAGCATGCTTCGGTGTTGGACTCTATAAGTGTGTTGCGTATAATTCAATATTGTTCTGCCATTATATTGCCCTCATAATTACTTAGCTTTTTTTCTTTGTAGAATGGAGGCTCAGAAATGCAAGAGAGAAGGTATTCAAGACATAGGGTTCCTCGATCCTGGATGGTCAACGAAACGCTCGTCAGGGACAAATATCAAACAATCGAGGATTATGTAGCTAAAGCCTTGATCAAGCAAGAACTAAAGAGTTCGAATATGTGTCATATACCCTTCTTGCTGTATAATTTATTAGGGACAAGATGTTACTGCTATTTCATTCTCCCCATGTGCAGCTTTCACTGGATCGTACTTGTCATCGTGCCATTGGATAGCAAGATAGCTGTCCTCGATTCGAAAAGAAAACCTCAAGAAAGTTACCAACCTATCATAAACTTGCTCGACAAGTAAATTCTATCATCTTTCTAAGTTGCTAAAGTCTTTTTCATGTTTCAATTAATGTCGAATCTAAAACTGCTTACTGATATCCTTAATTACTCACGCACAGGGCTTTTGAACGATATTGTCAAAAAAGTAATCGCCACGGTCCTTATCAGAAGAAATTCACTGTCAGAACCAACTTTCCTGTACATACGAAACAATATTGTCTTGCAATTCCTACTTAACGGATATGAAAAAGGTTTATAAATATTTTTTTTTCTCAGTGTCACAGGCAACCCCCTGGCAATAATCTCTGTGGGTACTATGTGGTAAAGTTCATGCACAACTTCACTGGGGACGTTATGAACAACATGGGCCCCGAGTATCCGAAGATATATTATTGGACGTACCACCTCCTTAGGCCGAGTTACACGGATCTTCCAGAAGACGGGCTTGGAGGCTGGCGTGGCCCGACTTGGTCTACAAGAAAACGAACTCGTCTCCTACTCGAATACATGAAGATAGATGTAACCAATCTGGTTATATCTTTATCTTCCTTATACGGATTAAGAAACCTATCTGTAACCCCACCCCTTGCACTATATAAAGGGGGTCGGGGGTCCCTAGTTAGAACATATCTCACATCATACATCCAATCCTCTAGCCATCTTACATCTCATTGTTCTTGAGATCCACCATAATACAATCCACGAGCACAGGAGTAGGGTATTACCTCACCTCGAGGGCCTGAACCTGTATAAATTTGGCTCCCTGTGCTACCATCGTAGTTGTGATCTTTCGCACTGCCCCATAAAATACATTGCCGACGCAAATCGTCGACAGACGTGTTGGGCACAACTAATATTGAGGTCTACTAAATTTTTCATAAAACACATGCAATGTTGCATATATAAATATTCCATGCATGTTACTTAATAAATAACATATGTCTTCGATTCTTTGGATGACAGCATTTGCAAGTATCCATAAGTTCGCTACTGGCTAATGAACTCCTAGCAGTTCAAGAACAGCTCGCTGGATTCATCGTTACAGAGATTCTCGATCGAGACAGCAAATTTTACAATCCTGACTGTCGAGTCATGGTGTTGTGGGTGTCACCCCACGAACAGAAAACAGGGCTGCCCCCGATGCGCAATTCCACGCACCCAAGACAGCTCAATGAGACTCTCGTGCTCTCTCTGGTGGCTCTCGCGGGTGGAAGGAACATTACACCTGGGCTCGAAGAATCCCTCCATTATCTGCGTCGCCCTCCCCTTAAATAGGAGCGGGATTGTACAGCGCCATGCAATGGCGTTCTCTTTTCTTACAGACCCCGACCAAGGACCGGCGGGTCATTTTCTCACTATTTTACATGTTTTGCCCCCCACCTGCCCTCATGCAAGGGGCACCGGGGTCATCCCGCAGCACATTAGCCATACTCTTTACGGCTTTGCCCTCCTAAAAGACCACCATCATGGGTCATAAGGGTATTACACCCAGCGGCGATTCTGAGCACTGTGCGCCCACCTGACATTCATTCGGGTACCCTGACAAGGCGTCAGACTTGTCGGCGCGTCTGCTTGCCGCTGCTGCATGGGCGGTGGCCTTCGCTCCGCTACCCCGATTCCGTCCCTCTTCCTTGATTCGCCGGACGTCGGCTCATGCGAGCTTCCGGCTTAGGCTTGCTCCTCGTTACGCTTCGCCGCTCCGCTTAGCCCCGCGTGTGCTCCGCGCTCCGTCCACGTCCTTCGCCGCCCCGTCTGTGTTATCCACAGCTTCGCTCCGCCGTTCCTAGCCTCCGCGCTCTCTCCCTTAACGTGTCTCGGCCACCCTGAAAAAGCAAAGAAGAGGGGGGCGGGGGTACGGCGGAGACGGACCCTTCCTTCGCTCCCAAGACCGAGGGGGTACCTATCTCTAGCCTACAACAGGAGCCCCTCATGGTTGAGGGCTTGCTTCGCCATGCCCTTGGCCATGCCATAGATAGGCCTGAGTCTTGGTACTCTCTCAGGCATGTGGAGCGAGTCTCCCTTTTAATGGGCGCTGGCAGTTCGCTTCCGAGGCCTCGGCGCGCTTCGCCCTGAAGACGCGCCCGTTGGCCCGTCTCTGAGTCACGTCGCCCGGTCCTTTCGTATGTCAGCAGTTACTCATTGCGACTCTTGGGGTTCCGCGCCGTTGCCAATCTGCCCATTAAACCGCACCGCGCACGCCCCCTCCTTTTGCGGGATTGGCGCCAGGTGTAAACATCGAGTGCTAAGGTTAGGCGCGCCTTCCCCTTATAACCACGGGATCCTGGGGGTGATGGGTTCCGTTTCTCTTGGCTTTCGCCCCCGGCTCCTTCTTTTCGTCTTCCTCCATTCCGCCGCGCCCGTGTCCGGCTCGCCACTCTCTCCTCTCACCGATGGCTCCCCGCCGTGCGCCGCAAGTGAAGCCGGTCCTGAGTGAGGAGGATACTGCCGTGTTGTCCCCGGCGTTAGGGCGCTCGTCCCTGGGGCCAGACGACCTGGATGCTCCGTCGGCGGAGTTTGGCGTTCACCGCCCCTCCATGCGAGCCCCAGGTCGGGAGGAGACGCCCCGCCCTCGAGCCGACGAGGCGGTGGTGTTCGCTGCTTTCTTGGAGGCGGGGCTCCGTTTCCCCGCCGCGCCGCTGGTGGTGGAGGTCTTGCAGATTCTTTAAGGCGAAACTCTCACGGTGGCGCCAACGCCATCGTCCGTATGGCGATGTTGGATTGGGCTTTCCGTCCCGCTCCCGTCATGCTGACCGAGCGCGTGTTCTCTCTCATCGAGGACGCTTTCTGGCAGCCCAAGCAACAAAAGGCGGCGGCGAAGTCGGCGATCTGCCGGATCGCTGAACTTCAAATAAGCGCCCACTGAAGAAGAGATCCCGTCGCCGCCGCCAAGGGGAAATGGGAAGCTGGCTGGATGCAACGTTGGTATTACCAAGCTCTCGACGGCTTGGACTTGCCTCTCCGCACTACCATGTGCCCTGTGCGAGCGATCCGGTCGCCCAACCTGGAGACGACAGCGGAGGAGGCTGGGCTCCTTGTGTACCTGAAAGCCCTCCGCTATCAGAGCACCATACGCGACCTGGCGGAGGAGTTTTGTCTCTGCCGCTTTGAGCCCCTGGCGAGGAACCCCGCCGTCACCTTGGAGTGGCCCGCGGATGGCACGTTGATCGTCCACCGGCCCCAAGGGACTCGTAATCTCGGGCGCGGGGCGGCGGAGAGGCGCTGTGATGCTTCAGGCCCTGCCGCCTGCGGTGTCTGGCTGCCATGGAGACGGCGGGGGGGCGCAATCCCCGCATCGCTCAATGGGGGCTTCGTCCGGCTCCTCCGCCTCGGGGCACTGGGGGCTCCCCTCGGCCGAAAAAGCGGGCCCGGGTGATCTCCGCCCGCCCGCTGCAGGCTGTGCCTCCTTCAGACGAGAGCGGCGGTGCGAGCGAAGACGACGATAACTTCGACACCGACGGGGAGGAGGAAGAAGAGGAGGTGGAGGGAGATGAGCAAGGCTCCTCCGTCTCTGCCGTGGCGATGTCCTCCGCCCCGGCACATGCAAGCGGCCCTTCCCACGGGGTCGGGCCGTCCGGAGCGCGCTCCCTCGGGCTCTCCTTCTTGAACATTCCCGGGGTGGAGTTCGTGGACCTCGACGATGACGTGGAGGCGAGTAGCCCGCCCGGGCGGCGTCGTCCTCCGGAATCGTCGTCTCCCCAGGAGGCGGAGCGCAAGATCCCTCCGGGGGCGTCGTCGGCTCGCGGCCCGAGGGGGAGCGTGACATCTATCTGACACGCTCTCCCGATACCCTCTGGCTGAAAGGTCGACCCCGAAACTTTTCCCATGAGCTCCTTAGGTGGCGTCGATCTTCGGGCTTGATCGGCGCACACAAGGGAGGGCGTGGAGATGACGGACGTGGCGGCGGCCGCCGACCTCTGCCGCGTCGGACGCTGGGCCTCCCGCCTTGCCGAGGTGGGCGGCGCTGCCCTCGGTCCGGCCGCCGCTCTCCTAGGGCAGGACTTCACGGGCGAGGTCTCTTCCTCCGGCTGCCGGTTCTCGAGTCTGTGGGAGGTTCTCTGTTCCTCCGCCGCTTCCCCGGCCTCGATGTGTCGGGTTCTTGGCCCGCCTCGGGCCCGGCATAATCCGAGGTGATTCGGGGCCTACTTGGGCTCGACACCTCGGGGCTCTCCCCTGGACTTCCATAGCAGACTCTGGCGGCCCCGAGGAGGATCGCGTGGCCTTCCTTTCAAACGGAGTCTCGTCGCCTCTTGGTGGTATCCGCGACCACGCTACCGGGACGCCGCCACCGACTTCTTCATGAAGGTTCCCCATCCTGTTACCTCCTTGGCGTGCCCCTCAGGGCCTTACTCCAGGTGACCTTTGCTTTTGCGCCCGCTTTCCCTCGCGGGCGCTTCGTGGGCTGCGGAGGTGTCGGCGGGTTACGGTGAACACCGCCACTACCTCCAAGTGAATCGGGAGCTCGGCGTGGCCGAGCGCCGCGGAGGAATCGGATCGCGAGAGGGCTCGCTTGGAGGGCCTGCAATCTTCCACGAAACCTGGCGAAGGTCGGGAAGAAGCGTGCGAGCCGGGATCTGGCGCCGGGCAGCGGTGGAGGACCTCGTTTCTTCCATGAAGGCCAGTCTCGCTGCCGCGGAGCAGGCTCGCGCCGTGGCCGAGCGGAACGAGGAGAAGAAGGAGGGCCGCATCGAGGAGTTGAAGGATCTCCTGAAGGTGGCGAAACTTGCAAAGGAGATGCTCAAGAAAGCCGCGGAGGAGCATCCCCGCCAGCTCGCCGCCGCTAAGGGCGAGGCTCAGATGAGCCTTGTGAATGCGCGTCGGGCGGAGGAGCGTTGCGAGACCGCCCAGAGGCTGCTTGAGACCTTGACTTCTGGGATTCAGGGGGCGACCAACGCCTTCCTCCAGCAACTCCCCCGCCTTGGGATCGACGCATCGAGCTGCACCCCCGCGCCCGGCGCGGAGGCCATCAAATTCCTCCAGAACTCCGCTGGACTCTTGGGGAGCTCCGCCGTGGCCTTTGGAAGCCATTGCGCCCGCTTGGGGTCTTTGAAGACGGTGCAGCTCCTCGAGGCTAAGGGCTGCACACACGTCCAAGAGCACTTTGGTGCCACCTCCGCAGCCGCGAGCCCCCCGAGGTTTTCTGATATCGCGTCGGCCGGGAAGGCTTCTCCTGCCGCAACTCGCCTAGCTTCTCGTTTCATGTCCGACTTCTGGAATCACCATGGCGAGGCGGGCGGGGAGTCCGTCTTGGCGAGCCCGAGCGGCGCTGAGTGCTCCGAGCGCGGCTAAGCGGGCTCGCCAGCGAGGCTAAACGCAGGCTTGACCTCCCTCGTAGCTTGTATTTTCTCCCCTCTCCTCTCCTCGTGTAGACCCTTCGCCTGTAATCGGATTTATTTAGTCTATTTGCGGCGTCCCGCGGTGGTTGGTTCGCTCCAATGTTTTTCCCCTTTTTTGATTGATCCGCTCGAACCCTGCGGGCGAAGGACATCCATGATCTCGGCATAATGCTTTTACGACGCTTCATTTTCCGCCCGCCCGTTTATCGTGGCCTTGTGCGTAGCGCGCCGAACTTCGGGCCAATAAGCGGCTCCCGCGGCGCTTTGGTTTTGCTTTGCCATTTATGATCGTGCGCGTGGTCGCGGCGTTTGGGCCTCCGTGTCCCGCCTCTCCCTAGTAGAGCTCACTTCGACTTCCGAGGTCCCTTAATGGCGAGCGGCCGGCTCGGCTGGCTCGTCTCGCAGTATATAAATGTGTCTTCTCGGCGTCCCGAAAGTGCTCCGACCCGGTTCTGAGTGCGCCGCCATGTCTCGACTCTCGGCTTCTCGTCCACATCTTCGATCGTCTCACTTCCCGACCTCGGCGGTCCCAAGATCGCCAGCTCTTGACGCGAGACTCGCCGCCGAGGTGGGGGCAAGGGGAGGCGTCATCGGCGACGCGGCGGGCCTGGTCATCGGGCCTGTTCTTCTGGCCGCCGACGTCTTGCACCCGATCGTCGTCTCCGACGAGGAAGACGACGATGCCAATCTCCCGGCGTCGCCGCCCTCTCCCGCAAGTTACGCCAAGAACAACGATCTTGCCGGTGGCGAGGCAGCCCGCCTCGAACGCGCTTCGCTTCGCCCGAGCGCCAGTGGGGAAGGCCCATCGATCGTGGCGGCCAGTTTGGACGATAGTCTAGGTAGCCCCTAGGGACTTTTGTATCACTTTACCCTCTCCTAAAAGAATGCTATTACCTTTTGCTCCGGGAGTTGGTGTCGAAGGAGTGTGTTTTGTGCACGCGTCTTCGGGTGGTGGCCGCCGGGACGCGGCGGAGCGTCCGCAGCGGAGGTGACCGCATTTGTCGGCGAGGCGGGTGGGGCGTTAGCTCACCAAGCGCTTCGTCGCGGAAATACGCGTTAGACTTAGCTAATCGCGGGCTCGTCGGCGAGGCGGGTGGGGCGTTAGCCCGACCAAGCGCTCGTCACGGAGGTAACGCGTTAGACTTAGCTAATCGCGGGCTCGTCGACGCGAGGGGGCGGGTGGGACGTTAGCCCGACCAAGCGCTCGTCGCGGAGGTAACGCGTTAGACTTAGCTAATCGCGGGCTCGTCGACGCGAGGGAGCGGATGGGACGTTAGCCCGACCAAGCGCTCGCTTTCTCCAGTCGCACCACACTGCATGCATAGGGACAATGAAATTTTTACGTAGAAACCCCCGAGGGGGAAAAAACCACGGGTGGGGGCGCTGAACGGCCCCCGATTGCAACTTTTTCATTCATGGATATATGTGTGTACACACCTTTTTTTTCGGGGGAGCACATTCGGATAGTTACATTACGGGTAGAACCTCATGAGCGCGTCGGAGTTCCAGGTCCTTGGTACGTCTTCGCCCTCTAGGGTGGCGGCGGTCGCCCCTTCGCCGTGGATTCCTTGATGGCGTGGGGCCTTCCCATGTGGATTCGAGCTTGGCAAGCGTCGGGGCGATCGTTTGAGTACCACGTTCCGGCACCAAGTCTCTTTTCCCGACCTTCTTCTTTGAGCGTCCGCGTCGAGGCCTTGGCGTAAGGCTTTCATGGTGATCGGGGCTTGTAGCCGCGCCTCCTCGGTTAGGTCGTGCGTGACAGCCGCCGTGTCCTGTATCGGGCCCTTGATGATGCGGAGGGATCTGGCTTTAATCTCGGCGGGTGAGACGGCTTCCTCTCCGAAGATTAGCCTGAATGGGGAGAAACCGGTGGGACGGGACGTGGAGGTGCGTGCGGCCCAGAGGACTTTGGGTAGCTCGTTCGGCCATGCACCCTTCGCTGTGTTGTAAAGTTTTTTCTTGACGCCGTCTAGCAGCAGCTCATTAGCTCTTTCTACCGCGCCGTTCGCCTGCGGGTGCCCGACTGATGCGAAGCAGATTTTTGTACCGATGCCCTCGCAATATTCTTGGAAATTTTGGACTCGGCCGAGTTCCATTGTCGTGACTATCTCGTAGGGAACCCGTACTGCGAGCGATTGTTTTCGGAGGAACTTGGTTGTGGCCTCGGTATTATCTTCGCCAGCGCTCGCTTCAATCCACCGGAGAATGTCGATGGCGACTATTACGAACTGTAGGCTTCCTCGGGCTTTGGCCAGCGGACCAACGATGTCGATTCCCCATTTTGCGAAGGGCCAAATCGGGGGCACTGGGTGTAATTCGCTGGGCGGGACTTTCTTCTGCTTAGTCATCCATTGGCAGGCATGGCAATGCTTGACCAGGTGCTCCGCATCTTGTAGAGCCGTCGGCCAGTAAAGGCCCATCCTGAACACCTTGCCTGCGAGGTTCCTGGGGGCCTGGTGCGCTCCGCAGGTTCCTTCATGCGCCTCGCGCAAAGCTTCGATCCCCTCCTCCTGGGATATGCAGCGAAGCCACGGAGCGCAAAGCCCTCCGCGGAATAGGAGCCCCTCGATTATGGCGTATTTCTTTGCCCGTGCCTCGAGCCGTTTGGCCTGTGCTTCGTCTTGTGGGATGGTGCCGTTGAGGAGGTAGCTGTGTCTTTCGTCTCGCCATCGGCTGGTTCTTTGGAGTTATAGCGTTGACCTAGGAAGCGTCTGGGGTCGGAGCACCTCGAAGAATCTGATCGGGTAAAGCGCCTCCGGACCCATTGCCTTTGCCCGGCTCGTCGGCCCGTTCGTTTTGCGGCACGTGGAATCGCATGGATGGAGAACCCGTCGAATGTTCTTTCCATCGCCCTTATCACCTCGGCGTATTTAAAGGCGTTCGTCCCTCACCGATACTCCTTAGAAACATGTCGCCGATAAGCTTCGAGTCGGTTTTTAGGATGGCGCGCTGGCGCCTATGGCCTTAACCTTGCGAAGCCCTGGAGGAGTGCCGTACTTTCGGTTGTGTTGTTTGTCGAAGGAATTCCAGCCGCGCGAACTCGGTTGCTCCTCCACTGGGGCCGTGGCGATGGCGCTATTCTGCGCCATGCACCCCCAGATCCGCCGGAATTGACGAGCCACACGCGTCCGCGTCGTCGTCGCTGTCGGGTGTCGGCGAAGTCCACTCTGCGACGAAGTTGGCGAGGACCTGGCTCTTGATTGCGGTGCGTGGCACTATGGTTAGCTCGAAGGGGGCGAGTTCGACCGCCCACTTGCTGACGCATACGAGCTTTGCTTGTTCGACAACATGGAGCTTAGCGGTACGCCGTGGTACTGATCCGGTTCCCCGAAAGTAATGCGGAGCTTCCTTGATGCCATCAATAGCGCATCGCCCGGCTTTTCCATCTCCGTGTAGCGCGGCTTCGCTCCCTGCAGGGCCTCGGAGACGAAGTAGACCGGTTCTTGCCGGAGCTTCCTCTCGCCGAGAGGGCGGCCACCGACCGCGGAGGGTCCGGCGGCGGTAAAGCGGCGGCTCCTCGCCTTGCCGGGCCATAGCGTATCGGCTTCATGAGGCCCGCTTGAGCTATCGAGCGCAGCTTGGCATTAAGCTTGTCCAGAAAAAACCTCGCTTCGTTCGCGGGGCTCACGAAGAATGGGAGGCTTTGCTCGGCCCGACTTGGGCGAGAACTTCTTGGAAGGCTGCGAGCCGCCCCGCCAGTGTTTGAACGTCCTTGACGCTTTTTGGCGGTGCCATGTCTTGGATTGCTTTAATCTTTTCGGGGTTGGCCTCGATACCCCGCTCGGACACAAGGAATCCGAGTAATTTTCCTGCACGCACACCGAAAACACATTTTTCGAGGTTAAGCTTCACTTTTTCTTCCAGTAGGCCGTTGAAGGTTTCGCGTAGGTCCGCGACATGGTCCTATTTCTTCGCGCTTTTGACGACAATATCGTCGACATAAGCCTCAATGTTTCGCCCGAGCTGCTTAGCAAAGATTTTGGCGATTAACTTTGGCGAAAAGGTGGCCCCGCGTTTTTAGGCGAATGGCATTCGCTTTCAAAGCAAATATGTGCGAAGGGTGTGATGAAGGCGATCTTGTCTTCGTCTTCCTCCGTATGTACACTGGTGGTATCTGAATACGCATCGAAAACTCATCATCTTGATCCCGAGGTGGAATCGGCGAATTTGGTCGATCTGGCGGAGGGAAGTCATCGCCGGGCATGCCTTGTTGGATCGGTGAAGTCGATGCACATCCTCCATGCCCCGCTGGATTTTTTAACAAGGACCACATTGGCGAGCCATTGGTGTGGATGGCCTCGCGTATTATCCCAAATAAACAACTTCTCCACTTCGCCTTTGCGCGTCACGCCTCTCGTGGCGAGCTTCTGAGCTTTGCTTTTTAAACCGCGTCGGCACGATGGCGGCCGTGTTCAATCGTAGCTCTCTGCACGCCGGGGATGTCCCCCGGACCCTATGCGAACATGCTTTCGTACTCCTGAAGGATTTGCAGCAGTGCTTGTTCCTCCGCGGGGGTGAGGGCGGCGCTAAGGGTGACCGTTTTATCACCATCGGGCTGCAGGGCCACCTTCTTCGTTTCTCCTTGGGGGCGCGGTTTGGGGAGCCACTTGCTGTGCTGCTCGGCGGGAGGATCTTCTTCCATTACGTAAACGTTCTTGACTGAGGGCCCTTCCAAGTCTATTCTCCGGCGAGCTTGGTCCCCGGATTGTGATTGTACCGCGTAGGCGAAGGCATCTTCATGCAAAGGAATCCATGGTGTATGATGGCCCCGAAGGCGGTCAGCGACCCTCGCCCTATTATGGCGTTGTACTGGAAAGGCATGTCGACGACATCGAACGAGACGAGCCGAGTGACGCTGGACTGCGGTGTTACAAAGGTTACTTCCAACTCAATCTGCCCGATAGTGCCGACCGGGTTTCCTCCAAAACCCATCAGCGGCACCTCCGACCTCCTTAGGCGGTCGCGGGGGATCATCATCTGGCTGAAAGCTTCGATGGAGAGGATGTCGGCTGCGCTTCCCCCGTCAACCAACACCATGCGCACCTCGCAGCCCGTGATCATAGCGGAGACTACCAGGGAGTCTTGATGGGGAAAGTGCACCCCCGCGCGTCCTCGTCGGTGAACATGATTGGCTCATGCTCTTCTTTGGGGGCGAAGGGCGGGTTGATCGGCGTGGTTGACTGCTGGCGTATGCCTTCTTGCTGCCTTTTGGAGGGCATATGCGAGAGGACCCCCGGTGATGGTGTTAATGGCGGTGCATATGATTTATTGCTCCGTCTTGGGGTCGGTGGTGTTACGAGAGTGGCGGGGTGGTGGCGGGGGGAGTGCCGCCTTCTCTTTTCTTGGCCTCAGCGCCGGTATCGCCGATCACTTTGCAATGGGCCGAATCGTGTGTGCCATTTTCGCCATGGTACTCGCAATGGTACCTTCTCCTATCTACCTCCTCCCGCTTAGGTGCCGGCCGGTCATGCTTGTCGTGCCAGTGGGGCGGGCTTCGCCTGCGTTGCTTCGGGTGCTTCCCCCTATCGTCACGTCGTTCGACCCGTTTGTCAATGTAGTGAATTCTTCTTCCCTTGTCTTTTCCTTCGTGCTCTTAGGCGCGGGTCCTTCCCTTTCCCCTTGACGTGGGCTCCTTCTCCTGATCCTTCCGGCGGGGGGTTTGCTTCGATGATTCGTCCCGTGGTTTGTCTTCCCTCCGGGAGTTATCCTCGTCCTCCCGGGCGTACTCTTTCATTTTAGCGAACAGCTCCTCCACGGTGCGGACCTCTTTCCGAGCCAGCCTCACCGCCAACGGTCCCCTTCGCAGCCCACACCGCGCAGCGTTGATGATGGTGGTGTCGTGACCCCGGATCGGCACTTGATCTTGGAGAAGCGCTGGAAATAACTTTGAGGATTCTCCTTGTGCGCCTCTAGCGAACAAGTCGCTCTCCTCTTTCATCCCATCGAAGTTTCCACGGAAGTTGCTTTCCATTTTGGCGCCAAGCTGGGGCGGCTTCGATGGAGCTCGCTCGAGCGAGTACCATGAGAGGCGATGCCTTGGCGCCGAGGCAGCCCTTGGCCTTGATGTCGTCGTCTCCCCGCGCCTCCACGGCGGTGTCGCCTGCGGGAACTCCACAGAGTGCCTTTGCCGTTATGCGGCTTGATGGTGGGGAGCTTAAAGTTTCTGGGGAGGCCATCTCTTTCTTGCGAACTGGCCGCAAAGGGGTTGGGGTCGTCGTCGTTCTGGTTGTTCTTGCGCATATCGGGAGAGTACCTCTGATGCAGGCTTTCATCTTGAGACACCGTGGGCGTTGGTTCGTCGCCCTAGCGGTATTGCACTTCCGCCATTAGCTTTTCGTTTGCCTCCATCAACGCCCGCACGTTGGGGTCGAGCGCTTCCTGCGTACTCTGGGCCCCTCGTAAGGTGGCTCTGCCTACGACGCCGCCCGTCGCCGGGTGGTTTGATGCCTCCGCCATGCGGCCCTCTCTGGTCTTGTTGTCGACCGCCCGCCACTGCGCTCGGCGTCTGAAGCGCGCTGCAGTCACCGCAGAAGGCGGCGGCGGCGCGACTCGGATGCCTCCAGCGGCGCGGGGGCCCGATCCTCCTCGTCTTGCACCTGCATGCGACTGCGTGTCTGGCTCCTCAGCGATCTCCCTGACTCTCCGGCCGCAGCCCCCGTGGTAGCCCCTTGGGACGTGGTCGCGGCCTTCCTCTTCGGCAGCATGGTCGTCGGCGATTTGTCGAACAGCTTGGGAGCGATGGCTTTCTCTATCAATCGATCCCCACGGACGGCGCCACTGTTGTGGGTGTCACCCCACGAACAGAAAACAGGGCTGCCCCCGATGCGCAATTCCGCGCACCCAAGACAGCTCAATGAGACTATCGTGCTCTCTCTGGTGGCTCTCGCGGGTGGAAGAAACACTACACCTTGGCTCGAAGAATCCCTCCATTATCTGCGTCGCCCTCCCCTTAAATAGGAGCGGGATTGTACAGCGCCATGCAATGGCGGTCTCTTTTCTTACAGACCCCGACCAAGGACCGGCGGGTCATTTTCTCACTATTTTACATGTTTTGCCCCCCACCTGCCCTCATGCAAGGCACAGGGGTCATCCGCGGCACATTAGCCATACTCTTTCGGCTTTGCCCTCTAAAAGACCACCATCGGGTCATAAGGGTATTACACCCGGCGGCGATTCTGAACCCGGTGCGCCCACGACATTCATTGGGTACCACGACAAGCGTCGACTTGTCGGCGCGTCTGCTTGCCGCCCTCTGCGGGCGGTGGCGCTTGCTCGCTACCGCCGATTCCGTCCCTCTTCCTTGGATTCGCCGGACGTCAACTCATGCGAGCTTCGGCTTGGGCTTGCTCCTCGTTCGCTTCCGCCGCTCGCTTAGCCCGTGTGCTCGCGCTCCGTCCGTCGCCGCCGCCCGTCTGTGTTATCCACAGCTTCGCTCGCGCCCTTCGCCGCTTCGTCCTCAGCTTCGCCGGGCCTTGCACGAGCTTCGCTCTGCCGTTCCTGGCCTCCGTGCTCTCTCCCTTAACGTGTCTCGGCATACTGAAAAAAACAAAGAAGAGGGGGCGGGTGCAGCGAGACGGACCCTTCCTTCGCTCCCAAGACCGAGGGGGTACCTATCTCTGGCCTACAACACATGGCTAGGGCGGACAAGGCAAAAACTGACCTAACTAGTAGCGGGAAAAGGGTTGACCTAGCTAGCGAGAGGAAAAGCAAGGCTGACCTAGCTATTGTGAGCAAAAGTAAGACTCACCTAGCTAGGGAGAGCAAAAACAAGTCTCTACGTTGAACATTTTAATTGTTGTAATTAAAAACTAGCTAGATGTCACCTGTGTGTGCATATGTACATACATATCTTGTTATATTATATATTAATTGTGACCGTGAATACTTCATTAGTCTAGTAATTAATATACCGTAATAATACATGTTTGTGAAAAATAGAAACTAATATACCAAATAAAAATATTACTGATGTTTATACAAATCCGAGCACATAAATATTATCTAAAAAAACTCCTAGAGATACTATCATTGCCGGTTCATTAATACAAAACCGGCACTGATGTGGGAGCTGCAATGCTCAGTGTTGAAGTGCCCCCAACTATCACTGCCGGTTTTTACCATGACCCGACAGTGATGCCTGGCATCTATGCCGGTTCTAGAACCGGCAGTGATAACTATGGTTATCACTGCCGCTTACGGAGTGTCGGTTTAGAAACCGGCGGTGATGCCGGTTCCGAAG
Source organism: Olyra latifolia (assembly GCA_036346145.1). NCBI lineage: Eukaryota > Viridiplantae > Streptophyta > Magnoliopsida > Poales > Poaceae > Olyra > Olyra latifolia. The sequence goes on from CM070524.1 coordinate 45,585,228, forward strand.
GCACTGATGTAGATATCTATAGCAGTGTTTGTGAGGCGCTGCCAAATTATAAAGTTCAAAAATTGTAATGGCAGATGGTGGAATTGGTTAAGTCTGAGTCACAAATAAAAAATTCTCTCCATTATTTGCATGTCTTTATAGACTACTTCTTTCCACGACAATTCTTGCCTATAGACATATCTCCAACAATCGTGCGGAGAAAAGGCAAGGCATTATAGCACAGACAGCGCCCGCTATTTGTTCACTACGGAGGTGGATTTGACCTGAAAAAAACAGTCGATACCGACGATCGATAGTAGCGTACCGTACATGATTTATCGAATTAGCGCTACTAGGTATGCCTATAGGCAAGGAATCCCAAAGTCGGATGACGGATGCACACAACTCACCCACACGAACAGCATAATGGAGACTAGATCAACCAAACACTGCACGCACACACGCGCGTGCGTCCTAAACACAGTAAGACTAGATCAAAGATGGAGAGAATCACTTACGTGGACACACGTACGGCGTGTTTGGTTACCTGTATCACGCCTGACTAGACTCCGCACATGCAGGTAGTGGTCGTTTGGCTGTCTGTTAGATCAGCTGAGCCAAGCCCGTGGCGTGTAATTCCTCGTGTTCAACCAGGCCGCGTGAAAATGGAAAATCGGGCCGTTTTCAGGGAGCCTGGCTCGCACGGGTGCATGTGCTTCGGTGGGTCTCTCTTATCTGTATGTATTTATTGTGTCCCATCCACTTTCATACGAGCAACCAAACAACATCTGTCAATAACTTGGCTCATCTCATGCAGTCAACCAAATATCATCCCTTATATCCATTCAATCTGTCTCACAACATTCTAGAGATTTGCAAATATGCCACTCTCAACAATGAACTTCGCCATTTTATCACTTTGGCCTACTATCATGGACACAGATGGTCTCCATGTCAGTGAAAGAATGATGACAAAATAGCGAAGCCACTTTTGGAGAGCGGTAAAAAAGCAATTTTTTCTCATAGGAGCCAAGCTAGATAGAACCAAACAACTAAACAGGTCACTAGTCTCCCTAAACATGCACGCGTGCATGTACCCATTTTCTCGGGAAACAAATCCCAAGAAAATATGTGAGCTACGGCTCGATCAGTCCGCCACAGCGCAAAGCGTTGGGCGATGAGTTGACATGCCACAGTAGATCGATGGAGCCATCGCCATGGACGTCGGCAAGTGCATGCATGCTGCCGTTGGCACCCGTGCGGCGGTGAAATAGTGGCGGAAGCACTCACACATACGCGCCGGCTTAGCTGCACCGCAAAATAGTGGTGGAAGCACGAGCACGGAGCACCCACCGAACCAGCAGCCAGAGGCGGAGCCAACAGTGGGACGTAGTTGGGCTGAAGCCCACCTCATGTCAATCAACGATTCAGCCCAAATATACTAGTCGTACGTCGTTCACTTGTTCGTCGTAGGCTCGTAGCTGACAGGCTGACAGTCTCACGGGCTCACGTAGTCACGGCCCAGACTGCGAGTGGGAATGCAGGCATGCAGCGTCGCAGCCGACGCTCGACGTACTCCGTACTCGATAGTCCATACGAGTAGTATGATACGAGCACGACGCGCCCGCCGCCCCGAATCCCTTATGCTTGATATCTCGTTCGTCACTCGTCAGTCTCGATTCTCGAACCTCCGAGCGCTGGCGTGGCGACAACTTGTGAGCTCGGCGCAGGCGGCACTGCGGCAAGCCGTAGCCGGTAGCCAACAAGGCAACAACAGCAACAGCCAACAAGCGCGCGCAGCCGATCAGCAGTCATCACTCATCAGGTACTGCCGTACTGTATAAGATTTTTTTTATTGATGAATCATGAACCCTAATATCCAATACAACAATATGTCAATATCCCACCATCCAATTCTTCAAAATTGAGTAATTTTGTTGTAATGTTGTTTTATGATTTATATATTTGAGCAGATTGATTTGCTAGCAGATTCTAGATAGAATGAAGAGATTTTTTGCACCTTTGTCAAAAACAAAACCATCTGAGTCTAGACAACATGAAGGCTCTGGACAGGACCACTAGATCAATGCAATTTCTAGTACGAGTAGAAATTCGATGTCTTTAGTATTTGACCTTTAGACCTTAGATGTTTTCTTTTTTAGCCCTCCTCTATGATTTTCTGGCTGCGCCACTGGCAGCAGCTGTGCCCCGCCTCTGTTCCTGTGTGGTGAGCATTGAGCAAAATGTGCAGATATCCCGCACGCACGCACGCACGCCGAATGCACCAGCCAAGTCAGAGAGATCGAGGCATGCATGCTGCAATATCACTCGTCTCCCCGGGTAGTGAAGAGCTTCGTTACGTCGGCGTGGATGCGAACGCACATATCGCTGCACGATGGAACGTGCGGCACTTCCGGCGCCGTGGTGGCTCGCGCCGAACACGGCGCGCGACCCTGTGCAGGAAGGAAGCAACGAATGGTTTAGGTCTAGTTTCTAAACGAAGACGAGTGGTTCCGAGCTGCGTTGCGGTCTGCTGGTGGCGTGTGCTCTAACATCCAACTCACACGGCACGCACCGCGTGCACTGCACAGGCACACGCACCATGCACTCTACAATTTATCAAGTATTTCTTCCATTTCATCTGATGTTATTGCGAATAACGGTGGGAAACACTGTCCGCCTAGAACATTCCTTCAATGGAATTGTTCGTCCCGTTCCTACTTCCTAGTAGTCGTTCAAAAAAATCAAACTATAGTGATCCATAATAGTTTGGGTGTGTCTTAAAAAAATCCATTGAATTGTGGGTGTCACAAAATTAAACTCACGACATTGTTAGGCATCACGTTTATGCCACGCACGATTAGCACACCTGTGGATCTCATGCCAATTGTGCTGGACCTCCTTCCTATCTCTCTCGATTTTATTTCTACGAGTCGGTTGAAGAGATAAGACAGGTGTCGGCCTCTCTCTCTCTCTCTATATATATATACACACACACACAAAGATTATTGTCTTTCTTAGAAGACGGGCCTTCCGACTTCATCTTTTTTAACCACACGATTTAGATTAGATCTACACGTGGAAAACAAACCACGCCACCCTCTCATGCGGGCAACATACATGTATGATGACATCACCTCTCTCTCTCCTAGTACAAGCATGCATGTAATGATTTTTTTTTATTTTTTCACCATATCTTTTGATTGAAAGCTCCAATCGACAAACGGTTTTCGGAAATGGGTTCCAGACATTTTTTTGAACAAAACTAGACCACACTTGCTATATAAAATTTTTAAAAAAATATTTTCATACTATGTACGGTATGCGTACAGTAGCTTTACTATTTTTTAAAACACAACTTTACTACATTTATAAATATAACTTTATTACATGTATGTAGTACAATAGTAAATATATGTAGTAAAGTGTTATATATGAAGTAGTAAGGAAAAATTTATACATTGAGACTAGCCACACGGTGGCTTTACTATTTCAATAAGCATAACTTTATTATTTTTATAAATACAACGTCACTATATGTATGTAGTAAAGTGTTATATAAGAAGTAGTAAAGAATAAATTTATATATCAAGACCGGTCTAGTTTTGTTCGTAAAAATGTCAGGAACACGTAGGTGAAAACCACTCGTCAATCGGATGTGTCAATTAAAAGATATAATAAAAAACAGAAGTAATATATGTCACCTTCGCTGACATCAGCACTGACTCCATTGCATGCATGCATGCAGAGCCACCTATGGGCTTCTCATCGGGGATTTGCTCCACATGTGTTTATTGATTAATCCAATGGCTAAAAAATTATATGTATGGAAGCCCTCCGTACTCTTAAGAGTACGTTAGTGCTACTATATATATATATATATATATGTATGTATATATATATATGTATGTATATATATATATATGCATGTATGTATGTATGTATGTATCCTCTATCAGATAACTATTTTGTGACTTGTTTCCACTTTCATGATATCAGACGCAGGCGATCCTGCGCCTTGCTTCCGCTAACCCTAGCTGCCATCCCCTTCCCCCCCCCCTCCCCATGCAGACCGTTCCCCCTTCCCCTTCTCCCTCGGCGACATGTCCCATGACGGCAACAAGACTGCCGCTGTTGAGCTGCCTTGGACGCTACTGCCCTAGCCACAGCTCATCGGCAAGCCGACGAGGCGGTCATCCTTGCACAGCGTGAAGCGGACGCCACCACATCCGCCGCCGCCACAACCGTGGCCACCCTCCAAGCGCAGTCGGTCGCCGTCATGAACATCGCCCCCTTGGTCCCTATTGTCCTCGATCTCGCCTCCAACAACTACAGCCGATGGTAAGGTCTTTTCCTCGTTACACACGGACGCTACGCCCTCACCGACCATGTCATCTCTAGCACCGCTACATCGTCCAACGTTGATTGGTCGCGCCTCAACTACGTCGTCCTCTCTTGCATTTATGGTCGTATTTCGGCCAAACTCCTTGAGCTTGTGATGACTCCAACAGCGACGGCACACTCCGTTTGGACGAGTCTTGAGCAGCAGTTCCTTGGTAACAAGGAGACTCATGCTCTACACTTGGAGGTGGAGTTTCGGTCCTTCGTTCAAGGCGATCTCTCTGTTACAGATTACTGTCACAAGATAAAAGACATGGCAGATTCTCTCAGTGATCTTGGTGAACCAATGAACGATACCGTTGTTCTCTTGGTTCTTTACGGTCTCAATGAGAAGTTTGATTTCATGAAGACGCTTCTCCCAATGCAAAAGTCGTTCCCCTCCTTTGTGGAGGCCAGGTCTCAGCTTCTCCTTCAGGAGCTCACCGATGGCCTCCAAACCAGGCACCGCATTGGCCATTGCCTTTGTCGCCCACCCATCGTCCGACCAATGCCCCCCTCCAACAGCACTAGCTAGCGTCCCTCCAACGATGTTGACTCCTAGTCCGACGGTGCTTCTAGCTATTCCAGTGGCTCCTCCGATGGATCCTGTGGCAACCGTGGCAGTCGTTGTGGCGGTCGGCACTACAATCAAGGTGGGAACTCCATTCAAGGTGGCCAAAACGCTACCAACCAAATCACCATTCCCTCATTCAATCCATGGACCGGCACGGTGCAAGTTTGGATGCACAACTCCTGTTCGGTGCCCGGTGTCACCCCGGCATCCCATCGCTCAAGACGCGCTGACGTGCTTGGCCGCTGACCATGTCCCCCGGTAGTGCTAGCTGCGGGGGCTCTAGGGCGGGCATGGGCCCACCTGCAGCCATGGCCTCGACCCGAGCATCAGGGGCTCCGACGGTTTTGGTGGCAGCGGCAACGGCCTCAACAGCGATGGTCTTGGTGGCGGCGGCTTCCATGGCCTGCTGTCGGTCCACACCGACACTGACCCGAGCATGTCGTGGCAGTCCCAACAGGGGATGTGGACACCCTTCTCAAGCGCTACCTAGGATCGGCAATCTCTCGCCAAAGCCTGCAACACTATCATGCTTACGCCACCTGCAACCACCGAATGGTACATGGACTCAGGTACCACCTCTCACATGACCACGGACGTTGGTAACCTCTCCACCCTTTACTTATCATCACACACTTGTCCTCACACCATTGTTGTCGGTAACGGGTCCCGTGTACCTATCAACTCCGCCGGTTCTCCATCAAGGACCTTGGATCTCTTCATCATTTTTTGAGCATCTATCGACGAATTGCGTCGGTAATATATTTTATAGGGCTATGCGAAAGATCACAACTCGGTGGTAGCACAGGAGGCAGGATTTATACAGGTTCAGGCCCTCTCGAAGAGGTAATACCCTACTCCTGTGCTCGTGGATTTGTATTATGGGGTGTCGATCACAATGAACAAGGGATGATCACAATGATCGTATGTTCTCGCCTAAGGTTGTGCGAGATTGGATGTTGAAGATGTAGATCCTAGATCGATGAAGAAGCTGATGATCCTGAACTAGGGACCCCGACCCCCTTTATATAGTGCAAGGGGTAGGGTTACAGATTGGTTCCCCTAATCCGTATTAGGGGGATAAGGGATATGGCCGAGTCGGCTTCGTTTATCTCCACATATTCGAGTAGAATTAGGATTCTACTTCTTGTAGAACAAGTCGGGCAACGCTGTCCTCCAGGCCCTCCTTCTGGAAGATCCACGCGACATGGCCCAAGGAGGTGGTGTGTCCAATCGTCTGTCTCCAAATACCCGGGACCCATGTTGTCCACCGTAGCCTCCAAGTGCTTCGTGACTGAATCATTTAATTCTGGGTTCGGCTCGCAGCCCATCAAGTCTAATCCGAGTGACATTAGTCTTTATTCGGTCGATGTAGTTCTACTCGCTGAGTAACCTGCTGATTAAACAACACAGTTGCCAAGGACTCAAGAAAAAATCTCAAGCCTCTAAAAAGATATTTCGTATCCAGTCCGACTGGTCGGTATACTGGCCATTGGCCCCACAGAGAGACATACCAAAAAGTGGATGTAGCCGAGTGATCAGTCTCACCCTGCTCTATCCTCCCTATAACAAATCATGACATTCGGGTCTGATTGACAGAACTCGACATTTGGTCCGGTAGGGCACATGTCACAATTCGTGTATTAGGGTGTTTAGGCGCCCTGACCCGACTTAGTGCGGTGTCAAGCTAGTGATTCTCGGGAGAATACGCCCGCGTCCAAGTCAAGGCCATCCGAGTGGTGTTCACCATGATGATAAACGATCCAGAGATGTGCCACTGAGACCCGACTGAAGAGGTAACTCTTGATGCCTGATCCGACTAAAAGTCAGACCGACTATTGACCCCAGGAGGTATATCAAGAGCTAAGTTATAACTCGGAAAGCGCCCAGTCCTCATAGACTGACAACTGGCATGAGACCCGACTGGGGGCACGCTACTTTTCCTAACTAGGTTTGATCCAAGTGGCACCTGTACCCGGGTAATGACGTGTATAGCTTGCGGTCCACGTGGGACGTGCTCTCTGGAACCTAAGTCCGGGCCCGAACCTTGAAGTAATGATTAGGGCTTCATTTTTTCCCGCCCGGCACGGAAACTGAAACGTCGCCCACTTCCTTTTAATAGAACACGCCGGGGTATTTGAACGGTTACGCTTGTAATGTACGCCCTAGTCTGTTCATCTCTCTGCCGCGCTCCTGCTAGGGTTTGTTGCTTCTGCCGTTGTAGAGCAAACCCAGCGCCACCACCGCTGCCAATCTCCAGATCCAGCCTCGCTGCCCCCATCCCCCACCACTTTTTCACAAATGGCAGGAAACTGGGCGACCTCTGTCACCACTGAGGAGCGATTGCTAGCCCTGGTCGATGCCGGTGTTCTTCCAGATCAAGAACTCATCGACTGGCGCGCCGCCGTGGGTGAGTCTTCACCCACTCCTCGCCAAGAGGAGATTGTCGTCTTTGAGTCCTTTTTCTCTCGCGGGTTCGGACTCCCCACTTCTTCTTTTCTTCGTGGTTTGCTCCACCATTATAACATCGAGCTCTGCCATTTGAATCCGAACTCGATTCTTCAAATCTCCCTTTTTATTCATCTTTGCGAAGGCTTTCTGGGGATTGCTCTCCACTTCAACCTTTTTCGTCACCTTTTCCACTTGAAGGCCTTCCCCAACGACAGTGCCCCTAAGGCCGTTGGCGGGGCCGGATTTCAACTCCGGAGCAGCCTCAAAAAGGAGTACTTCTCTCTACCACTTCGAACCTCCCTAAAGGGATGGCACCAGGAGTGGTTTTATTGCTCTAATCCTCCTCCCTGTCTTTCTTCCTTTGATAGGAGAAAGCCCCAGGCTTCCCCCTCTTGAACTTCTTCACCCTCCTCTTCTGAGATGGATCAAGTCACCGAGCTACTCGGCCTAATCCGAAATCTAAAAGAAGAGGAGTTAACCGGTGTGGCCATCGCCATCAGTTTCACGATGCGCCGCGTCCAGCCCCTCAAGGAAAGGGTCCGGCTCGGGTTCGAATACACCGGGCCGATCGATCCGACTCGGGAGGTGGCTACCCAGATCTCCTATCCGGACGCCGCCGACTGACTCGCAGAGTTCATCACCACGGGGACACCCCTTACCAACCAAGGGTGTCCCAGAAGCTTCTCCCTCACCAATCCGCCACCGGAGGTAACAGCCGAATAGCCTTCGTGTTTATTTTAAGCCCGCCAAGTAGTTTTGTTGTCATTGTACTTACTCAGGAAGGCTGTATTTTCACGTAGGACCGCCAGGCCTTCGTATCCCTCGCCTCGACGCCTGAGGCCCCCGCCGACAAGGGCGAGAAGTGCCCGAGCGAGGAGTCTGAAGAGGCTCCCGTGGTGAAGAAGGGCAAGGGCCCTATCTTCTTCGAAGAGGAAGACGTCCTGCCCCCTGAGGGGCGCAGCCGACAGGGCTCAGGGCCCATGATCCATGAAGCCCTCAAGGAAGGAGCGAGCCAGCCCACGCCAACCCAAAGGCCAAGCAGTCAGGCGGCTCGTCCTCCGAGGGCGGAACGCAGGGCATCGCCCAAGAAGAAGCGGCCGGACTCAACGCCTAAGCCTGCATCGTCCCAGGCCATGCCGAGTGGCCCTCCCGACGCCTCTTCAAGCGGGTCTTCCGCTCAGAGGGGCGCCGGGATAAAGATCAAGACCTCCAGTCGGTGAGTAAAACTTTGTCACTTCCTGTTAGTCTTCGATGTGTATTGTTTATATGCTGAAGTGTTCCTTCTTTCAGGAAACCGTTGGAGGAAATCCCGACGGACCACCCAACCGAGCCAACACCGAAGCCTAAAGAGGCAGCTGCTGAGCCCAGTCAGGAGGCGTCTCCTCCTCCTCCTTCTTCTACTCCTCCTTCTCCAGCAGCCGATGAAGACCTTCCGCCGACCAAGCCGACTGAAGCCGTGTCGGAGGCCAAGGTCTGAGAAGATGACGCCGCCGCCCCCCGAGCCCGAAGCCGACAGACGGGGGCTGCGAGGAAGCCAAGACGATGGTGGAAGAAATTCCACGCCGTCCTCCATCTCCCCCAGAGGAGACTGAGCCCAAGTTCTCGGCGGCCTGGAGAGATGGGGCCGGGGACTAGGCTCTGATTGATGACGAGGAAGAAGAGAAGGCCAGGGTGGCCTTCTATGAGCACGCCACAGAATGGGGCAAATTGATCAGGGTAAGTCTCCTGATCAGCCAAGTAAGTATTGTTTCACTTGAAGTAGAGTAGTCATTATTTACTCCTTTTGCAGGAACTTGGCGATTTTTCTGAGAGAAAAACCAAGTTTCTCAACTATTTCCTCCTCCAAATAGAACGGATTAAAGCCGTGGAGGGGCAAATAGTTGAGACCCAAATCGAGACGTCCAGGCAGCATCGGGAGCTGCAGGCCAAGATCAAGGAGCTGCAGGACGAGAAGTTCGACCTCGCAGGCTCCCTTCGATGTAAGTACCCCGACCTAAGTCAGAATTATATGATTTGTGTGTGACCGAGTAACATCACATTCTGCACATTGTGCAGCTCGTGACGCCACGATCACCAGCCTGCGGGAGGAGCTAGCCAAGTCCAAGGACTCTGAGGCCGCTGCCCAAGCAGAGCAGAAGAAGTCCCAGGACCAGAGGCTGGCCCTGGAGGAGTCGGAGGCCCGAGCTGTCGCTGAGTTAGAAGGTAAGTCCCCTCACCCAACCGACTTCGAGTCTCCAATGTTGTGCGCTTGCATGATCAGATCTCGTGTCTCTATTTGACAGTATAAGAAGAAGACGCAAGTGCAATATGACGTTTTGAATGAAAACGTCAAAACTGCGTAAGTGCAGTATGAAGAGCTCCTGGTGGCCGTGGAGCCCACTCGGCGACGATTCTATTCTGGTGACGCCGAGCCAAGCAACCGGGCTGAGCTGATCCAGAGGTGGAACGAAGCCCCCGAGCAGCTCAAGACCCGACTCAAGGAAGTCGGCTTGATGAGCACCAGTCAAACGCTGGGAATCGTCAAGTCGCTATATCCCCGAGTCGAGCTTGAGGCTGTAAAGGACGGCTTTGCCTGCGCCGAGGAGAAGGCGTTGGCCCTGCTTGAAGAAGTGAAGCCCACGGCCGAGTCCCTTGTAGATAACTTAGATTTAGATAACTTGTAAATACATGAACTTCTTGTAAATTATCAGTTCACTATATGCAAACAGTTCTTCCAATATAATATAAGTTATGTTATCTCTCTTTGATTAACTCTGTATTTTGCCTGAGTAGATTAGGTTCCTTTTACTAAGCACTCTGCCAAGCGAATCAAGTTCCTTAGCGTTGGGAGTTGGCACGGAGCTTTGTCTCCAAGAACGCAGTCGGGAAGTATGAGTGTTGCATGGAAACAAGAGTTTCGTTACTCGGAACAAACAATACTTAGACTCAACAAGAAGTCAAAAAGAAAGATATCAGTGTGGTGCAAACTGCACCTATTAGGTGTAGCCCCCGACTTACTGGCTAGTAGGAATCCGACTAGGGAGCAAGTCAAATCAATCTTAATAGAAGAGAAGTAAGGGGTGCGCGATTGCGCACCTAATTAGGTGTAGCCCCCGACTTACTACTTAATTGGAACACAAATAAGTAGCAAGTCAGAAACTGGATTGCACAAGCGTAAAGATAGTGTAAACGAAAACTTATCTTTATTGAATTGTAAATGTGTGTACAACGGCCGTTAGGTATAGAACCGACGTAATTGCTCGATGTTCCACGAGTTATCCATGATTGTGTCGTCTTCTCGCCTCAGTCGGTAAGGCCCCGAGCGTGCCACCGAGTCAATAATGTACGGACCTTCCTAGCGTGGGGGAGAGTTTATGGCCACTCGTCTGATTGATCCGAAGGACCAAATCACCAACCGAGAAGGCGCGATCCTGCACATTACAACTGTGGTAACGTCGTAGCCCTTGGAGGTACTTTGCCGACCAAATGGTTGCAGCATCCCGAGCTTCTTCCAGTCGGTCGAGTTCATCAACCCGACTGGTCTCTGACTCGTCCTCGTTGAACTTTTGAATTCGGGGTGACCCGAATTGTAGCTCCGTTGGGAGGACCGCCTCAGATCCATATACAAGGAAGAAAGGTGACTACCCCGTTGCCCGATTGGGACTTGTGCGAAGCCCCCAGAGTACGGCAGGCAATTCCTTCATCCACTTTGCCGCATATGGCCTGAGCCGATCGAAGATGCACGCCTTGTAGAAGCATACCATTCGCGCGCTCGACTTGCCCATTGCTCCGAGGATATGCCACCGACGCAAAGCAAAACTTTATGCCCACATCTTCACACCAGCTTTGGAACTCATCACTTCTGAATTGAGAGCCGTTGTTCGTAATGATCCGAGAGGGCACGCCAAACCGACTGACGATCTTCTGGAAGAACTCGGTGGCCTTGGCTACTGTAATCTTGGTCACAGGCTTAGCTTCAATCCATTTGGTGAATTTTTCTATGGCAACAAAGATATGTTCAAAACCACCCGGAGCCTTCTTGAGAGGTCCGACAATGTCGAGCCCCCAGACGGCAAACGACTAGGTGATAGGGATCGTCTGAAGTTCCTGAGCCGGCACATGATCTCCTTTGCGTTCGAGACAGTAGTCGGCCAGTAAAACCCTTGACGAAAGGCTTTGCCGACCAACGTGGCTGAAGCAGCATGATGGCCGCACATACCCGAGTGAATTTCACGCAATAAGACGCGTCCTTCCAACTCAGATACGCACTTTTGAAGTATGCCAGAGGCGCTTCGGCGGTATAGGATTCCTCCGAGTACCGCGCATGCACGACTCCGACGTTCAATTTGTTCAGCAGCCCCCCGATCATCGGAAAGCTTTTCTTCTTGCAAATACTCCAAATACGGTCACATCCAATCCGAGTCGAGGGCGAGCACTTCTGACTCAGGTGGTGGTTTATCCGGTTGGGGTAGTTGCTCCTGCGGCGTGATGGAGGGGACATGAAGCTCTTGTACAAAGATCCCAGCTGGGACTGCTGTCCGGCTAGAGCCCATGTTTGCAAGCTCATCTGCCGCCTCGTTGTCTCGCCGTAGGATATATATAAGCTCCAATCCATCGAACTTATCTTCCAACTTTCTGACCTCCTGACAGTAGGCGGCCATATTGTCGTTGACACAAGTCCAATCCTTTTGTACTTGGCTCACCACGAGTTGAGAATCTCCGCGAACCACTAATCACCGGATACCGAGCGATATGGCAATACGGAGCCCATGGATGAGCGCCTCGTACTCGGCTGCGTAGTTTGAAGCTGAAAAATGAATCTGGAGGACATACTTGAATCGTTCGTCTCCAGGTGATATGAGAACGATACCAGCCCCGCTCCCTGTCGCCGGAGAGAGCCATCAAAGTACATGCTCCAGTGTTCGTACTCTTCGACGACTGGGGGAGCCTACATCTTCGTCCACTCGGCAATGAAGTCGGCGAGTGTTTTTGTGACTTAACAGCGCTACGTGGCTTGAACGAGTGTTCGAAAGCCCCGAGTTCCACTGACCACTTAGCGATTCTTCCAGTGGCTTTCCAATTGTGAAGGATATCTCCAATGGGAAAGAAGTGACCACCGAAATTGGATGTTCTTGAAAGTAGTGCTTCAGCTTCTGAGAGGCGATCAGGACCGCATACAAAAGCTTCTGCACTTGGGGATAGCGTACCTTGGACTCGCCCAATACTTCGCTAACGAAGTAGACCGGGCGCTGAGCCTTATAGACGTGTCCTTGTTCTTCCCGTTCTACTACCACCGCAGCACCCACTACATGAGTGGTGGCCGCAATGTATAGCAGAAGCGGTTTCTATGGCATGGGAGATGCCAAGACAAGTGGTGAAATGAGGAACAATTTAAGATCCTCAAAAGCCTTCTGTGCCTCGGGTGTTCAGACAAACTTGTCCTGCTGCTTCTTCAATAGTTTAAAGAAGGGCGACCCATGCTCGCCGAGCCGCGAGATGAATCGGCCGAGTGCCACCATGCATCCATTTAGACGCTGGACATCCCTTTGGCAAGTTAGGGGATCCATCTCTATGATAGCTCTAATTTTTTTCTGAATTAGCCTCAATCCCACGGTGAGACACCACGAAACCGAGTAGCTTTCCCGAAGGGACCCTGAAAACACACTTCTCTGGGTTCAACTTCATGTTGTATACCGACAGGCTCTCGAATGTCTCCGACAGGTCGGTGATCAAGTCGGAGGATACCCGAGATTTGACGACAACATCATCGACGTACGCCTCCACGTTACGCCCGAGCTGGTTGTGAAAGCATCGCTGAATGCAACGCTGATATGTTGCTCCAAAGATTCTTCAACCCGGCGGGCATAGTGACGTGCGTAAAGCCTCGAGCGGAGTGATGAACAAAGTCTTGATGCAATCTTCTTCCTTCAAGCTAATCTGGTGATAGCCCGAGTAGGCATCCAGAAAGCTCAAAAGCTCGCAACCGCCAGTGGAATCAACCACCTGTTCGATGCGAGGTAGTCCGAACGGATCCTTGCGGCATGCTTTATTTAAGTCGGTATAGTCGACACACATACGCCAAATCGTTGTTCTTCTTACGCACAAGCATCGATTTGCTAGCGATCCGGTGGAGCACCTCCCTTATGAAACCAGCAGCTAAAAGTTTGGTGATCTCCGTCTTGATGGCTTCCTTTCGATCTTGCGCAAACCGACGCAGCCGTTGCTTGACCGGTTTGGTTTTGTCGTCTACGTTCAAGGAGTGCTCGATCACCTCCCTCGGGACACCCGGTTTGTCAGATGATTTCCAAGCAAAGATGCCTCGACTTGTTTGGAGGAATGTGACGAGCGCCTCTTCCTATTTCGGATCGAGCCTTGTCTCGATCAGAGCCGTTTTGGTTGAGTCGGACGGGTCGAGCGAAATCCGCTTAACATCTTTGTCAGGCTTGATGCCCAACTTAGATTGCTTCTTGTTTGGCACGTCGCCCTGATCGTGAAGAGTGATGACCGCCTGCCGGATCTTGTCCAACTCGGTAGCCGCTTCAGCCGACTGGGCTGAGTCGCAGTTTTCCTTATCGAGCAGATAGGAAAACTTGACGTCCCCGCGGACTGTGATTACGCCCTGTGGGCCCGGCATCTTCATAGCTAGGTAAGCGTAATGTGGGACGGCCATGAATTTGGCCAAGCCCGGCCTTCCTAAGATTGCGTGATACGCAGTCTCGAAATCGGCCATCTCAAAGCTGTGGTTTTCTGTCCGGTAGTTGTCTCGAGTGCCAAAAGTGACCGGAAGAGAAATTCTCTCAATCGGCACAGAGGAGGTCCTCGGAATTATGCCACGAAACGGTGCATCAGTCTTCTGAAGCGCCGACCTTGGAATCTGCATCTCGTCAATCATCTTGGCGAAAAGGATATTCAACCCACTTCTGCCGTCGACTAAGACTTTATGCAGGCGAACGTTCCGCACCACAGGATCAAGGATGAGTGGATATCTTCCTGGACATGGGATGTGAATGGGATGATCCGAGCGATCAAATTTGATCGGGACTTCAGACCACCGAAGGTATTCGGGGGTCACCGGAATAGCTGCATTGACTTCCCGAGTAGTAAGCTTTTGCTTACGCTTGGACTCGTATGCATCCAATCCCCCATATATGTAGTTGAGCTCACACTCGGTTTCTTGGTAAGCGTTACCCTGAGGAGGATCACGCTTATCATGTCGCTTGTCGTCCTTCGGAGTGTCCTTGTTGTGCTCTTGAGCGAACCTCTTCAAGACATTGCAGTTCTTTGCCGCATGCTTTCCATTCGGAAGGAAAGGACACGGCGCCTCAATTACTTTATTGTAGTCATTGGACTGAGGTGGCCTCTGCCGACCATGATCCGTGGCTGTCACCAATTCTTCACTCTTTCGCTTCTTGTCCTTTTTGGAAAATGACTCGGGCTTGTCTTTCTTGCCTTCATTTTTACTTGGGTGATCCTCCTGGCGCTCGACGAGAGCATCCAAGGCGGTGGCATACCGGTCCGCCAAGGCGAACATCTCTTTGACCGTAGTTAGGGGCTTCCGAGACATCTTTTGATTAAGTCGGGGTTACGAACTCCCTTTTGGAAAGCTGCGACAACGACCGCTTCAGAAATCTCTCGGATTGTGTTTTTCTTCTTTGTGAAACGCCGAATGAAATCCCTTAATGACTCATCTTTTCTCTGATGAATCTGATAAAGGTCTCATTGGGTCCCAGGCTTCTTGTAAGTGCCCTAGAAATTGGTGACGAATTGGTTGCAAAGCTCTCCCCAGGAACCGATTCAGTTCTCTGGAAGGCCTGCAAGCCAACCCTGAGCCGGGGGAGTCAACATGACGGGCAAATAATTTGCCATCACATCAAAGCTTCCACCGGCAGCTTTGATTGCCAGAGAGTAAATCTGCAACCAAGCTTCTGGATCCTGCTCCCCGTCAAATTTCACTATTCCCTTAGGGTTAAACCCCTCGAGCCAGTTGACCTGACGAAGTCGGGGTGTGAATGCTTGATCCCATCAATCATTCCGTCACCAGGGGGAGGAGACTGATGGGGAAGTATTCGGCGCGGCGGAGTGCGGCGCCGGTCTTCTCGGTGACGTCCCTCGTCTTCTTCTCGCTCCCTCCGCCGAGCTTCGATGTCGAGGCGAAGGTCGCGACTTGCACTTTGACGAGCGTCTTGCCAGCGAGTTGGTGTGCGCCGAGTGTTGCTCATGGCAGTCTGGCTTCTGGCCGAGTCGGTCTGTTGATCCCGAGTACCCTGGACAGCCGTTGCCATCACTATGGTTTTGATCTGTTCCATGATCGGCGTTGCGGGGCTATTTTCCCCGAGTAACGGACCAACGTTATCCAGGAGGGTCTTGCATGCATGGATATTTTGTTGTGGTGTACCGAAGACCGAGTGATCTCCCATACGGACTTGGAGTAATTCCTCTTGAACTTCACGCCCACGACCGTGCAATCTATCACGCAGATCTTCTCCACCTCTGTGGTTATGCTCGGCTCCTGCTTCATCTAGCTGGCGCAGGGCCGACCCAGAAGGTTGTCCGTCCACCACTCAAATGTCGCGACAGTCAGGGAACCAGTTGATGCTGTCTTCCGACTCGGATTCCGAGTAAGAGAGGCTTAACTGATCTCGACTTGTTGGCTCATCGATGGGGGTGATTATAACTCCCACTTCCTGTGATGAATTGTCTGGCAAAAGGAAACCCGACTGAGATTTGGTAGAACAGATCTGCTGAAACCTAGCAGCCAAATTGGTTAATCCGATTGGCATCCTAGTGTCCACTCGGGAAGCAGATCTGGTTAGAGTTATCCCCGAGCCGGAACTCGAGAAGCTCGTCCCAGTAAGTGTCTGTTGGGCTCTACCCCTTACCCCAGACTGAAAAAGACGGCGTGCTATCTCATAGAAAACAGTGGCTGAGTTTCTCAATCCGAACGGGGTGTTGCACAACTGAGAAGTTGCGTTTCCCAATTGGATCTGATCGCGATCTAGTTCAGGAACAGCATCGCCGATTGGTTTCTCATCAGCGGAAGAAGCTCCTAGAACCAAAGGCCCATAATCCCAACTGAGTTCGAAGGGAATCCCTGCGGTGGGCCAGTCGGAATCGTTGTTGTCAGATTGGATCTCTTCTGGATCAGAATCCGAAAGAGGCAACCTGACGCGGTGTAGTTCGGCTTGAGCCGCGCACAGCCTCCCCCGGTAGTATGCGGGCTGAACGTCATCCGGTTCACATAACCGAAGTCCCCCGAAGTCGTTGGCGAGGAAGCCGAGATCTCCGAAGACAAAACCTTGGCCGGGGGCGTAGGTGAAGACGAATCCGCCGATTGAAGCCATCGAAGTTGATGAAGTTGATCGTGACGCTAGCCCTTACTTGGCACACCAACTGTCGACGAATTGTGTCGGCAATATATTTTATAGGGCTATGCGAAAGATCACAACTCGATGGTAGCACAGGGGGCAGGTTCAGGCCCTCTCAAAGAGGTAATACCCTACTCCTGTGCTCGTGGATTTGTATTATGGGGTGTCGATCACAATGAACAAGGGATGGTCACAATGATCGTATGTTCCCGCCTAAGGTTGTGCGAGATTGGATGTTGAAGATGTAGATCCTAGATCGATGAAGAAGATGATGATCCTGAACTAGGGACCCTGACCCCCTTTATATAGTGCAAGGGGTAGGGTTACAGATTGGTTTCCTAATCCGTATTAGGGAGATAAGGGATATGGCCGAGTCGGCTTCGCTTATCTCCACGTATTCGAGTAGAATTAGGTTTCTACTTCTTGTAGAACAAGTCGGGCCACGCCATCCTCTAGGCCCGCCTTCTAGAAGATCCACGTGACTTGGCCCAAGGAGGTGGTGCGTCCAATCATCTGTCTCCAAATACCCGGGACCCATGTTGTCCACAGCGTCTCCATTAGTCAGCAGGACAGTGGCCTTTTTCTCTCTCAACATCAGTATATCTTGGATATTCTTGAGCGTGCTGGTATGTCTGACTGCAAGCCGTGCATTACTCCTGTTCACACACACTCCAAGCTTTCTGGAGATGGGGAGCCAGTTATTGATCCGACACACTTTTGTAGTCTTGCTGGCACCTTGCAGTACCTGACCTTCACAAGGCCAGACATCGCATATGCCATCAAGCAGGTGTGCCTCTTCATGCATGATCCTTGGGAACCACATTTTGCTACTATGAAGCGCATTCAGCATTACCTCCAGGGCACTCTCTCTCATGGCCTTCTCTTACATTGGACCTCTCCCATTGAGTTGACTGTCTACTCCGATGCTGACTGGGCGGGGTGTCCTGACACCCATAAGTCTGCTTCAGGCTATGGTGTTTTCCTTGGTGACAACCTAGTTTCTTGGTCCTCCAAACATCAACAAATGGTTTCTAGTTCCAGTGCCGAGGTTGAGTACCGTGTTATTTCTAATGGTGTCGCAGAGGCTTGTTGGTTACGACAGCTGCTTCAGGAGCTTCATAGTCCTCTACGGCGCGCCACTATTGTCTACTGCGACAACGTCAGCGCCATCTACCTCTCCACTAACCTAATTCAACATTAATGCACCAAACATGTTGAGATTGACTTGCAGTTCGTTTGTGAGCGTGTTGCTTCCGACCATGTGCGTGTTCTCCATGTTCCGACCTCATCACAGTATGTTGATACACTACTACAGAAATGGTCATCCGTCCGTCACATCACTGCCGGTTAGGTCAGAAACGGCTGTGATAACTTATCATTGCTGGTTCGTAAGCCTCAGCGGCAAAAAAATCTATTGTGCACTTGAGAACGAGCAGTGATAGGACTTATCACTGTCACTTTGTTGCTCAAACCGACAGTGAAGTGTCACTGCCGGTTTGAGAAAAGAACCGGCAGTGAATTTAATCACTACCGGTTTGAGAAAAAAACCGACAGTGATAAGTCCTATCACTGCCAGTTCTTTAAACTTTCCATCCCCAATTTTCAACCGGTAGTGAAAGAATTTAATTATCACTGTCGGTTCTTGACGAGAATCAGCAGTGGTAACTTATCACTGCCGGTTTGAGAAAAGAACCTGTAGTGATGACAAACTAAGGTTAAAAGATATGCATATCTTTTATAAGTAAGAACGTGAGGTTGAGTGGGATGGTTAGAAGGGTGAGGGTAGAGTGGAGAGGTTGCAGGTTCGAGTCCGAGTAATGCAATATTTGTATTTCACGCGAAAACGTGTCCTAATAACCTATAGTAGGTGGCAGATGATTAGGGTATAGATTTTGGGCATAAAATTTTTTTTTCCTTTTAACCAATTTTTAAGCTAAATCCGTGTGTTTTCGAGAACCGGCAGTGATAGTCCTTATCACTGCCGGTTCCAAAACCATCGTTGTTCGAACCGACAAAGCGGTGATAACCTAGGTTATCACCGCCGCTTCTGCGATCTTGGTTCAAAAACGGCAAGAATGACGATCCGAACCGGCATTGATTTAGTATTAACCTAGGTTATCAATACCGCTTACGCAGTGCCGGTTCAAAAATCGGCAGTAATGCCAGTTCCGAACCGGCACTAATTTAGTGTTAACCTAGGTTATCAATACCGCTTACGCAGTGCCGGTTCAAAAAACCGGCAGTAATGACAGTTCCGAACCGGCACTGATGTAGTGTTCTGTAGTAGTAATATCTTTACCAAAGGGTTGCTTTCCTCTATCAAATATCTATTGCGTGAATTGTTTCCACTTTCTTTGTACGCGAGGCTGTTTACTGATGGATCAAAGGTCTTAACGGAGTAGTCGTACGTGTGTTCACGGTGAATTTGAAAGGCTAAAATCCTTGCACTTGCGAAGAAGCAGCTTTCGCTTGGGAGCCAACCAACTGTGTGTGAAGGATAATTTATGGCTGCCGATTACTACATGCATGCATGCCGGAGTTCTCCCCCGATGGAGCGTCACATCCAAGCGTCCTGACTCGCTCGAGCTAAAGGTAAAATTGTTGGTTGGTCCAGCCCCAATCCACTGCCCGATGGCGATGTTTAAATAGTCAACTGCTAAGTGAAAGCTTGGGGTCAGGAAGAGCTGATCAAGATTGTGGCACTCAAAAGCACAGCAGAAAAGGCTATCGGAAGAACCAACACACGTACGATAGTAGATAATGATTGGCCAGGGAATGTGTTAAAAGATCTCTAATCCCCTAAGCATCAGCATTACGCAAGTGCTTCAGGATAAGAGCTAGGAGTTACGACTAGGGGGAGAGAGAGATCGAGCAGCCATGGTCACGCATAACAGTTCATCGATCGACATGATTAGAGACCTTTAGGCTTCCATCAAGTTTTGACATTGCTATTGCAGGAAGGGGCAGTACATATATATACCGTCGCCTGATTCGCTCCCCTTTTTTCGTGTGGGATTCGAGCACTAGAGAGAAAAAGGGGTGGGATGCTCGCCAAAAGCCAGGTCGCTAGTGCCAGGCCCAACATGGACACACACAGCACAAACATAACCCAGAGGGATATACTACTGCTGCTGCATCACACGGCCACGATGGAGGAGGAGCTAGGGCGCCAATGTGCCATCATCATCACCAGCATCATGAGCAGCACACATCACAATCATAACACCGGAGTGTGAACATAACACTAGCCATGCATGCCTGGACCATATGAGATCAAATGCAACGAGACAAAAGCAGCATGCATGCAGAAGCAGCAGCAACGGCTACTAGAAAGCAAATCAACGAAACAACACGGCAGCTAGCACAGGGGAGGGCCATGCACTAGCAAGGCAGATCGAGGGGAAGTGAGCAGCAGAGCATGCAGGCATTGCTCTAGCTGCTCTCCCCTGCACTGCCCCCACTGGCTTCGACGCATCCATCCATCATCTTCTCTCCACTACTGCACCCAAAGCGGCGCACTACAGCCTATGTGGTAGTAGTAGTACATGCATCAATCCTTGCCCTCTCTGCTCTCCCTCGCATGCATATGCTCTCATCATGGACGGAGCATAAAGCCCGTAGCCAAAAGTAGGGTGCACAAAAAGAGTTTGGCCAGATCATGGCGCTGCAAAAGGAGGAGCACCAGCTGAGCTGCCTCGATCGTGCCAATGCCGATGCAAATGCCGATCGTGTACCACGGCGGTGTCAGTGGTGCTCGATCGATGTGATGTCATGCATCATGATCAGCTGTCCGAGCCGCGGACGCCGAGCTTCTTGACCTCCACCTTGAGCGACTTGAGGTATCTGACGGCCTCGTCCAGCACGGCCGGCGTGTCCATCTGGTTGCCGCCGGGGATGATGCCCTTGAGCGTCCGCACCATCTTCTTCATCCGCTCCTTCTTGCGGCCGGCGGTGCACTCGGACCGCGGCTTGCCGCCGTAGCTGGACGAGCACGCCGAGTCCGGGGAGCTCCCTTCCCGGTACCCCGGGGTGCGTCCCGTGCTCACCACGTCGTCCTCGTCGCCGTCCTCCGAGCTGAGCAGCGCGTCGATCTCCTCCGTGTCCTCCTTCTGCCGGACAGAGCAGCTGCCGTCGTAGCCGTGGTCCCTGTACGTGCTCTTGCCAGCCTCGTGCGCGCCGCCGGGGCCGCCGTACAGGTGGTGGTCGTACCCGGACGACCCGCCGAACTTGTGCGCCAGCGACGGGTGGAACATGACCCGGCTCTTGGTGCACGTCTGGTCGAAGATGACGTAGTTCTTGGGGCACGTCTCCGACGGCTGGAACTCGAGCTCGTTCAGCGGCGCCGGGAAGTCGTGCGCCCTCTGCCCGGCGTGCGGGTCCTCGTACGCCGCCGCCGACGGGTAGCCGTTGGAATAGTACCCACCCTCGGAGTTGTACCCACCGGCGTCGTAGCCATAGCCGCCGTAGCCGTAGCCGCCATAGCCATACCCCTGCGGCGGGGAGTCCCTGCCGCCGTAGTACCCGTGGCCTCCCTGCATCACGCGCCGATCGCAACCTCGCCTCGGCCGTTCTTGGTTGGCGATTCTGTGCTTTCTGTGCTTCCTCTGCTTTCGTCTGAAGCTGCTTGACGCGTGAAGGGCTTATGTAATGGCCGACCTGAGTCACAGGCTTGAGAAGCTGACGGAAGTACTCGGCCTGCATAGCAACATCGAAAGCAAAACGCATCAGATACTCAGATCACGGCACACTCCTAGTCAGAAAGGAAAGCAGAGCAGACAGTAAACACTCGGATCAGGAAATGCCAAATAGCCAGTGCAAGCACATATGTCATACGTGGAACTTAACCACTGTCATTCCTGTGCAGGTCAAGCAAAATTGTGTGTTACAACTTACATGTGACTGTGTGAGTGTGAGACCATACAAAAGCAAAGGACTTTTGGACTTTGGCCTACCACACAAACTGAGGCAGGGGCAGGGCAATGCAGGGTGGGGTATGCCCGGAAAGAACAGCACAGGGCTAACGGTTTCGCGAGGGCGCGAACAGGGGACAGTGCAGTAGTGCCAGTGCTACTGTGCTAGTGCGAGCGCCCCGAGCCTGCGGAAAGGCATGCACTGCTGCGTCCCGAACAGAAGCGCACAGAGAGGAAAAGGCGCCTAGATTTGGCACGCGTGCAGCGGAAATGCGCTAGCTACGCGCGTGAGCGATATCCCAGTCCGGAAATGGTCAGCGCAAGCGCGGCACGGCCAAACCGACTACGGATTGATCAGCACTGACATGACGCGGCAAGACCAAGGCGACAGAGGGCATTGCGTTTGCGTTTGTCTAGCAGAGGGCATGGATGCAAACTTGACAGCAACATAAGCGTAGGAAAGATTGTAGCTGGCTCCCCTGCTTCAGGACGATACAAAGTACCGGGACTTGACGTGCCGGTTGGGTCAGGGGCCAAAGCTTATAGGACGTTACTGACATGCCAAGTTGCAAACCAAGCATTTCTTCGCTCTCCCTAAAATCAAGGCATGCATTTGGATTGTGAAGAACCCCAAAGATCACTGCAAGCTAGGTGCAGAATAATTCACGAGTGGAAGACGACAAGAAATATACCTAGTGTATGCTAGTAGCAAGATAAAGTATTGCAGTGGTTATCAGCGGAAGGGGAAGAGAGAGGCAATACATGCAATTACGGAGCACCTGGCAAACTCTGGTCAGTTTAGCTTAGCACTGTTGCATTTCTGACAAGAGCTCCCGGCTCAGCTCCTCAGACTAGCCAGACGCCCAAGAAACGAAACGCTCACACGATCACGACGGAGAAGACGACGGCCAGCCAGACGCGGAAGCCCGCCCACGGCGTGCTCTGGACAGGCAACAGGCGCAGGTTAAGCAAGCGACGGGCGATGAACAGTGCAAGATAACTCCCATGAAATTGAAGGAAGTTAAGGGCAGGGGGCATTACCGGCGATCGATCAGATAGCCTATGGAAATGGCTACCAAGGCAGCTTTAGAGAGGAGTGTGCCTGTGATGGAAGGAGGAGAGCACAGTGTGCGGAGCTAGCGGATGAGATGGTGGTGGTGGTGCTGCTGCTGTGCAATAGCGAGGACGGGCACAGGGTTTATAAAAGGGTCAGGTTTTTTTTTTCACCAGGCACCTTTTACCCGGCCTCACCGTGCTGTCTCTAATTTATATTCCCTTTCACTTCTTTTGAGTAGATACAGGTGCAGATACAGAGAGAGAGGAGAGGGAATCGAAGAGGAGGAAGAGGGAAGAAGAGGAGGAAGAGGAGTTAATGAGATGATACCGAGCGTGGCTGCGTGGGCACTCGATTGGGGTGGTGGGTGCGCGTGCCTCGTGCCTCCGCCCGCTGCTCCGAAAAGCCTCGGCAACCCAGCTCAGCCGGCCTCGCTGCTCCTGACGTGCCGGCTCCACGGCCCACGTGTCGCCGGCCGGTGGCCACGCCGAGGTGGAGGTGGGTGGCCAGCGTGCGTGCTCGTGCTGCCGTGAGCCAGCGGCTCCGACGCCACCACCACCATGCCGATCGATGCCGGCATGCCAGTGCCACAACCGCACGCACCACTGCTGCTGCGCCAACGAAGGAATAGGACAAGTGGGGAATCCGATCCTCTGACCCCGCTCAGTAAGCCTGCCCTGACCGCCCGTCGTTCTGACCCGGCCGGCCCAGCAAAAGGCGCCGTTGCTTCCAAGCCGCATCATGCGCGCGAGGCTCTTACATGCAATGCAACTGGTTCAGCGCGGATCATCACTGAGCCGTTCTAGCTTTCTTGGGGAAAAAAAAAAGTTCATACGAATAATGACTTCCTAGGGCGAAAACGGATTGGAAAATGGCGTATTAATCTTCATCTCTTTTCTTATTTGATGCAAATATGAATATGAACGATGACGCATAGAAAGCAAAGGGCTGTTTGGTTGATGCCTAACCTTGCCATAATTTATCATAACTAATTTGTCAAATGTGTCTAAGGTTAGTTTATGAATTTGCTAGCCACACTTTGACAAGAAAATAGAATCTTGCCACACTTTCTGCTACCATCGGCATATAGGACCCATTTGTTAGAAAAAAAAATCTTGGCATACTTGTGACTTTGAATCAAACAGCTGGCTAGTATGGTCAAATCTGTCTAACTAATTGTGACAACTTATGATAAGATAGGCATCAACCAAATAGGTAATTATTACTATTTATCGGAAAGTACAATCCCCTTAAACTAGGCATGCGAAATCAACCAGAATACATAGCTAGTTCAAATATATACCGCTCAAAAAGAATGAGTCATATAGGATCATCATTACAATGAACAGGATCTTGACTCAAAGTGTACAAACACGTAATAGTTCGAGTTCAGTTCATATTCAAAATAATCTCAAATAAATTTAAAAAATTATGAACTGTGCACATATGGAAGCGTTTAATTCTATATAAATTTATAAATATCAATCACTCAATTTAGGATTAAAATATAAAGTTATGACCTTTTGAAGATATAACCTCACATAAATTCTAGAAATTTGGAAAATATATGACAATATTCCATTTTGCATCAAGATATCCCAATTCCAAGACCTTGGGACACCTGTATTCATATCCCACTGGGTTCAGCTAACCGAACAGCTCGGGAAAACCGGATTCCTGGCGGTTTTTGTATTCTTCAAAATCTGCCAAAACAGCTTGAAATGTGACAGAAACTTGATAAATTCATATTAAAAAATTTAAACTTGGAGAGCGAATTTGGCTCCGCTTGGTTTTTCGGTTTTCCAATAAAAAACACCATGCCATGGTGTGGCTTGCGCAGGCACGATGCGGCTAGGCATGCACTGGTGGCCTGGTGGGTGTGCCCATGGCGCGGGGTAGCACACCCGGGGCTGCTCACATGCTGCTCGGCAAAATGCCCAAATGGGGGCGAAAATATTCCAAAAGAGCATAAAAAATCTTTTTTTTTTGAAAATCTTTTCACATCAATCGTTTTTAATACAATAATACTATTTTTGGATTTTTGTGAGAATTTTTTTATGGATTTTAAATTTGATTCAAAATTTTGAATTAGGATGGGTTCAAACAATGTTTTTGTGAACCAGATCGCGTCAGTTTGGCGGTTAACATCAATTTTTTAAATCCTTCCCGCTGTTACTATATATTTTGTACTGCATGTGTTACAATTTCAATGAGAATTTGCCGAGAGTGACCATGGAGAAATCATTATTCAGCGTTCCTTAGAGGCAAATTCATTTTTTATATATGGAAGAAAAGATGGCGATTCTTGATTGCTGTAAAAGCACGTTTTGTTTCTCTATTTAAAATGTAACTATCTATATCAAGACGAACAAGATATTGCCAATTTACTATGGTACTTTAATTTTTTTTCGTACTTTCTAGGTTGGATCCCTCGATTTCAATGGCCATGTATATTTTTTTCCTTTGCAAATGATAAGGGTATCTCCAGCAGACGCCTCATTTCTCTTTTGCCCCATCCCTATTCACGTACCACCTCACCAAATGGGGCTGTCCATTCCTATTCACCTCCCAACAACTGTCCCATCCCTATTCATACACTCTACTTTTCCTATTCATGCCCCATCGCTGTTTGCTACAGTGATGGGGCATGGGGCTTGGGCACCACTGCTGGAGTTGCCCTAATGTGTACAATTTGGCCACAGCTTGTCGAAGCGGACCACTACGGTTTGTAGACCGGTGAAACTATGACAGGATTGCATAAAGACGATTATGTGTACTCAAATTTGAAAGTGAAAAGGAAAAAAAATTAGATGTAAAATTTTATTTCAGATTTAATGGCACCATGTCTATGAAAATGAGTGCAAAATATAAAATAAATAAAATTAGACAAATTAGATAAATTTAACATCAAGTAAAAAATGGTTTTACATAAATTTAGAAATTTGAATCACTCAATTTAGAGGTAAAATGTAGGAGATACAATGTTTCAAAGTTTAGAATTTAGAAATTGTGAAAAAGGCATTTTGGGTATTAAGGGCTGCTTTCTAACGGTTGAACCTAACAGAGCTAATGGCGATGGCGTAGAAAGGAACAACCTAGAAATAAAATGGCATACAAGGTTAGATGGCATTGTGATGGCACCCAAGAAAATATTAGACCATCTCCAGCACCCCTCTATTTTTAGCTCTCTTTATCCCTATGAGCTACTTCTCTAAAATATTTGGCTCTCTATCTATACACCCTCTCTAGCAGCCTCTCTAAATAGTCACTCTCTATCTTCTCTTTTCTCTGTTTTATTGTTTACTTAACCACTTGGTCTCATTCTCTTTCCTATACTTCATTGTTTACCCGTTACTAGGGAAAGAGAATAACGAGAGGGGAGAGGCACTTCATATCTGGCCAGCATCTCTTCTCTCGCTAGCGAGCTCGCTGAGGACAACGATGCTGCTGGAGCCCTATTCTACTTGCCATCGCCCCCTGACTAGCACCCGATAGCAAGGCAGATCGAGGTAGCGAGGCAAATAATATAAGGTGTTAGTAAAATGTTTAGTGATATAGAAAGATTTTTCCCAACAAACAATGCCATGTCGCCTTTTTTAAGTGCAGAGGAACAGAGGATGCACCTTAAAAAAGGGGTAATTAGATATATGCCATTAGCCAACTTGCGATTTGGAGATATGCTATTACAAAATATTAGACCTGTTTTTCGCCATCCCTATTATCAATACTTTCAAATATGCCATTATGAAAAATTTTGAACAAACATGCCCCTGGTCCTTCTTCAACCTCTAGCTTGCTTTCACCTTTTCTTCTCCTTCCTCAACTCCAGCAAACTTACGACTGTGGGTGAGCTCCGGATGCCCTCTGTCCCCAGATCCAGTGGCGGCACCTCGAGCCCGAGCTTCAGCTCTATGGCACCCTCCATTCCCAAATGTAGTGGCCACGCCCCAAGACCGACCTCCTCGTCGCCCTTCGCTCTCAAATCGGGTGGCAGTGCCCCGAGCCTGAGCTCCTCCTTCGTGACGCCCTCTATCCCCCAGATCCGGTGGTGGTGCCCCAAGCTCGAGCTCCTTCTCCATGGCGCCCACTAGCTCGGACCTCGGCGATGACGGCAGAAAAGCCGTGTGATGAGGCTAGCTCAGATCACAGCGTCGGCAGAGCCGAGGAATGACGTGGTTGGCTCGAGCCACAGCAGCAGCTGCAGGGGAGCGGCATGGTGAGGCCGGCTCATGCCGTGGCAGTCGTGGCAGAGTGAGGACGCTTGCTGGTGCTAGTGGACCTCACCAGAGTTTGAAGAGAGATGAAGGAGATGAGAGGAAAGAGAAGAGGACATATTACAAGTGAATTTGAAGAGAGGAAGGGGGCAAAGATGTCCATAATAGTATTTTTTTTGAAGAAACTCAAATGAGTAGTAGCATCTAACAGGCTTCTCATTTTATAATGACATATTTTGAAGTGCAACTTTATCAGTGGCATATTTCTAATTACCTTTTAAAAAAAAATAAGTGCAGAGGCTAGAGGATGCGCATCCTTTAGCCGGATAGTGCGAAGAAGGATGCCTGGCTTCAGAAGAGCCAAACCCAGACGCTGAGAGGCTGCGCTGCCATCGTGGCCGTCGGATGGGCCGCGCAGATTGGGGTGGCGCTGCCTGGTCGTGTCGGATTCTGGTGGACAGCCGTCGGATCTAGCGCGCGCGTGCCAAGGCGCATAATCCATTCCAGCGCCACCAACGTGGGGCCCCCACGAGCTCCGCGCCCCGACCTTGTCGGACTCGGAACAGAGCCGCCCCTAGCGCCTCTCTAGCCACCCTAGGGCTGCCGCTGACAGGGTAATCCTCCCAAACGAGGGCGCCTGGGTTGGGGGCAGCATCATGCGGCCGCCGGTGGGGCCCAGTCCGCCCTAGGTTGTTCTTGAAGGTGTACTTCACATGCTGTCCACGTTAGCCTTGTGCGCGCTTGATCATGCCCATCTTTGATTGCTTGCTGCTGCTTCCTAATGCTAACCCGCAAATGCACATACATGGATCAATGAGTGAGTGAGACCAATCTAATACTGCTAGCCAATAAAATAATATCATTCTTTTTATAGGTGTCACGTAGATCGGATTGCTAAGGGGAAGTGTAATTAATAAGAAGAGATAACAATCTCATTTGAAACGGTCTCTATCATAGGAACATGGAAAAGAAACCAGAAAAAAATCCCTACTGGGAGTATTATGTCGTTTATATAATCCTCAAATCGAATGAAAGATATAGAATAAATTAATTACTAGATACGGTGCATTGAAAAAATTATATCTAAATCTGTCTCTATATGATGTGATATGTTTAGAAACGGCTCGCTGAAACCATAAGTGCCCTAACAACACTAGTGCTCTGTCAAGGAAATTCTATCTTTGATGATGTGTTCCTTATGCTAGATTAAGTAGAAGTACTCCCTAATTACAAATAATTGACATTGAGATGCGTGCTCATCAAAGCTTCCAAAATTGAGTTACGAATATATTTTAAATAATTAGATTGTGTACATGAAAATTATCTGGCTAGATCCGTCTCAAAAAGTATTTCAATAATATTATAATTTTATTGGATTTTAAAATAAATTTACAATATTAACTAGTGATCAAAGTTGCATCTTGGAGACTACGCAAAGCCATAATGTCAAATATTTGTGACCGGAGGAAGTAGTATCTTATCCGAATGTTCATAGATGGTTTGGAGACTTGGAGTATCAAACTATGAAGAAAATTGGGACGTTGATCATGGATTTCATTGTTCTTGCGCGCTATCTTTTCTTGTGTATTTTATTGGACACAAAACTTTGGTGCTTCACTTGTGTTTGACACTCTGGTGATGAGAATATCATCTTTAGAAAATTCGAAGAGAGATCATTTTAAGATAAAATTGGTGTCCCCAAGCTAGCATTACTGAGGAGATAAATGAAAGATTATGAAGTCACTGTAAACACCATACCATGTAGCATGTGAGGCCGATCATGGACACTCTTTTATGTGCATCGGTAGGGCGTTTGCGGTGTGCCCAGTGGCATCAGCTTCTTTTTTTTTTTTTTCCTCCTCCGTATTACTAGCTCGGAAACACCAATATGATTTTTACAACAATCTCTCTCTGAATCACCCGAAGTCTCTAACAGGTAATCGGTAATTGCTCGATAATCAAGATTGTCTAGCGTATCGCTGGTATGGTATAGTCTATCGTGCTCTAAAAAAAAAAGGTATAGCCTATCGAGTGGTTTAGGGTTTTAAAATTGAACCAAATTCAAAACAAATATAAAAAATCTATAAGAATTTTAAAAATAGTAATAATGTTTTAAAAACATTTAACTTGAATTTTTTTTAAAAAAACTTATTCATCGATTTTTTTGGTTAACTCCACTCATCCATGTCTAGACAATTTGTTAAACACCTTTTTGGGCATGCGCTTCCATACGAGCTTATTGATTTTTGAAAAATGTAAACCCAAATTTCAAATTTTAGAAACCGGATTTTGGCCCATTCTAGCTATTTTAGATACCTAGCGATAAATGATAACGTGAACCTTGATACTCCTATTTGTTATGGTTGGAATAAACGTTATGGAAGCTATATATACGCCAGATCGTCTTTGAATTCCCTTCATTCCATGGCAAGGAGGTAGGAGTACATAATGGTGTGCTTCTATCTTTTGTAACTGCAAAGTTGAGTGCAACACAATTAACAAGACATGGGGAACACCTTGTCCCACCTGTCGATAGGTGGGCCAAAAACATGTATTGCATTTGCATGTATCCACAATTAATAATTCTGGTTCCCTCTCTTTGCATACTCCCTCTGGTCCATAATAGTGGACGTTTGAGCTGTTCGACGAAGGTACCAGAAAAGTTGACGTTAAACGTTTTTTCTCTCTAATCTGTCAGATTTGCCCCTTAATTAATGAGGTGGCCAAGTCCCAACGCATGGGAGACAAAGCATCAACGCATGCAAAGAAGCTACAGCCGCATGCAGGATAGTGGAAATGTCGGGGAAAATTGACGCGTACAAACTGTGTGGCAGTGAAAAGAATTCCTGCCATGCAGGAAAAAAACTGGCGCCATGTTCAGCAGATATGGGGAGTCGAACTTGGCACCAGCTGATTGGGGGGACAACATCTTACCAACTACGCTAGGCGGTGGTTGTGTACAAGGAGATGCTCATTTAATAAGGGTAAAACGGGAAGAAGAGCCATGCATTGGTATCATAAATCATGTTCAAAACGTCCACTATTATGGACCAGAGGGAGTACCATGCTACTAGATACTCTTTTCATATCACAAAAACTTAACATTTTAGACATATCCTAAATCAAAGTTTCAAAATTTTATCTATAAAAATCTTTTGAACTATTTGAATTAGGTACTAAAAATCATACATAAAGATTTGTCATGAAAAACACTTATATAATATCATTTTTGAATTTTATAAATAAATTGCAATGATAATTAATAGTCAAAGTTATATTTCGAAGACCGTGTCAATATTCAAAACGTTAGGTTTTATAATATGGAAGGTGTAAGAGCATCTCCAACAATGGCCCTATACAAGGTTCTATATTTGAATTTAGGGCGTTTACAAAAAAACGAACTCTAACAAGACGTCCTATATTTTAAAAACGTCTCAAAATAGGATAGGACCTCGAGAAGAGTTCCTAAATATAGGAACTCATCTACCGAGCCCTAAAACTTTTTTAGTTATATTTTAGGATGATGCTCATCGTTGGAGTTCCTTAAATCCCTAAAAAAGAGATAGACATATGTATAGGGCCTCTAATTTAGGACTATTGTTGGAGTTGCTAATCATTTTTTAGCCTAATAATTTTTAGAGAGTACCTAAAATGATTTATAGGGCTTCATTTTTAGATCCCATTGTTGGAGATGCTCTAATGGACAAGGGGAACAACCATGTTTGCAGTCGCACACCTATCTTTCAGTGTTACAATGAATTGGATATTACTCCATGGAAAGATCAATTCATACATCATTACAAACAGATGCCCTCTACCAAAATTAAGACGACGATGCAAGACAGGTACAGCCAGATTTCATAATTTTGTTTAGCCCTGAATCCCGCTCCCTTGCGAAATTAGAAATTTTAGAACTTTTGAGCGAAACCATATAGATTTCAGTAAAAGTTAGACATCTAAATTTTGAAATCACCTACGGGGGGACGGTTTTGTTGGAAAACAAAATCTCGTTAGGGCACACTAAAAAATCGAGTGAAATATATGAATCACGAGCACAATCTCGCAAATTCTGAGGGTAATCGCGCAGCATAGCTAGGACGGGCGCGGCGTGGCCAGAGAGTTCATAGGGGCACAACCGCTAGGTGTCCATTATGTGTTCGACGATATGCCTATCTAGGAAAAGAGGAGTTTGGTAAAAAAAAATGCATGAAAAACTCTTTTTTTCATAAGCTTAATTTTCACTTCAAAATACCCTCAGCTAATGGCGATACTATTTTTGTGATTTTTTTTATTTTGAATTTGAAACGGTTTAGGGTTTAGGACGCTGCTATTGTTTCGGTCTAAAATGTCAGGAAATTGTGAATCTGGGTACAATTACGAAACACATCGTCTATGCTGTGCACAGGGAGGAGCCGGAATTAAGGACGGAGGCCATCATTGGAGGCGCTGTTATAACATACTCTCTTTATATCATAAAAACTTCATGTTTTGGATATTTACGCGGTCTGCGAAATGCAACTTTGACCACTAATTATCATTGCAATTTATTTATAAAATTTTAAAAAATAATTTTATAGAAATGCTTTTTAAGACAAATCTTTATGTATCTAATCCAAATAGTTTAAAAGATTTTTATAAATAAAATTTTGAAACTTTAACTTATGACATATCTAGAACATTAAGTTTTT
Organism: Olyra latifolia; assembly: GCA_036346145.1. Lineage (NCBI taxonomy): Eukaryota > Viridiplantae > Streptophyta > Magnoliopsida > Poales > Poaceae > Olyra > Olyra latifolia. The sequence goes on from CM070524.1 coordinate 45,616,819, forward strand.
GTGCTACGGAGGGAGTATAACATATATGCTCCTCGAACGCGAACCCCGTGCACAGTAGACCACGTCCAGGGCGTGGGCGCCACACTCGCCGTCGAGGCGTGCAGCTGTCGGAAGGGAGGCGCAGCATCGAGCAGCAGGATGCGTGGACGCCATCATCATCGCCCTCGCGCCGAGGCAAACCCAAAAGACCAAGCGCGCGCGGTGGCAGCGAGCGAGCCGGCCATTGGTGGGCGTCGTGCCATGCGGATATAGCTGTGCCTGTGCTGCGAGACTAGTATATTGCGCTGCCACTGCTTGCGCTTGCTACTTGCCACTGCGCACGCACTCTCGTCTTCCATTCCATCGATTCATGCATGCACGCAGCAGGCAGGCTATTATGCCGCGCACACAGGCGCCGATGCGGCAACCGCGCGCGCGCGGCGCAGCACGCATGGGCGCATGGCCGGTTTGGCTTGGCCCCTAGCCGCGCGCGTCGTGGGGCTCGCTCGCGTGGCATGGGCGACTGACCGCCCCGATACGGCGCCTTCGACCTCTCGTCGTCTCGCCGGGCGCGAGTGCGGGGAGTGAGGTGCGTGATGATGACGCCCGATCCGGCACGGTTCCGGTGGCGCGCGCGAGATCTTCTTTGGGCGCCACGAAATGCGCCGAATCATAGCCGCGCACGCCGCCCCGGCCATCCGCTATCCCCAGCGCCAGCGGAGACGCATATATATGCGTCTGCATGCGTGCGCGTGTAGTGTAGTTAGGCGCGCGCGCACGGCACTGCATGCTCGTCGCTAACATGTTGGCGCCGCGCCGGCGTTGCTTCACTTCTGTCTAGAGTCTCCCTCTACACGAAGCTAGCTAGCGCCGTTTTAAAATTTCAAAGACACGGGGAAAAGCTCGGGTACACGTTGGGGTTCCCGTCCCAAGATCATAATGGGAGTCTGGAAACCATGGATGCTGCACTGCACGGACGCCCCCATCGATGGCCTCTGTTGACCGGGCGGCAGAAGGCTCGTGGCCAGGCCAGGCCAGGCCATGGATGGTGGATCTCGGACCTTTTTATACACCTATGTCCTCTCCTACCATGCTTTCTCCCGTTGCTTTCCCCTAGAGAGAAGAAACAAAAGTTTAGAGAAGAGGAGGATGATGGATCGTGGATTGTTCTCTCTCTACCCTCTTCTCGTCTCGTCGGTCTCCTGCCTGGCTTGGCCTGGCTACGTCGGGCTTCGGGCCCGAGGCGGCATCATGGCTTGGCGTCGAACGGCCGTGCTTCCCAGGGCTGTGAATTGGAGTACCACCACGCTTTGAACGGGCTGGGGCTCCGTGCCAAATGATTAGGCGTGTCTCATCTACGACGTGTACGTTCCAGCTTCCAAAATCCTCACGAACAGAGAAGGAAAAAAAAAAAGTATAGCGCTCTTGGAAGATTAGAACCGTTCTCTTCTTTACCAAGTCTGCTCTAGGACCATCTTCACCACCATCTCTATTTTTAGCTATCTATATCCTTCGTATAGATGACTTCATAATTTTCTCTCTAACTCTACATGACTACATCATCTCTAGTAGTCTCTAAACATCATTTTCTTTCTTCTCTTTCCTATGTTTTAATATTTACTCGTACTATACAAACGTCTTTAAACAATACATATACTCGCGTCATATAAAATTCATCGTAAATTATTTTCGGACGTACAACAGCTACATTTCCACCGCCACTGTGCAATCGCAAATTAATCAAACATAGTGCATCAACAAATTCATTCCACCACGGCTAGCACATCACCAGGCACGGCGGCCAGTCTGCCTCACCGATTTTGCGGCAGCGAGTACATCTCCCTCGGTTTCTTGTTCTCGTTCTCTATCGACATGCAAATACACTATTTTTAGAGCATAAAGACTACAACTATAACAAATTTTGGACGCAGTTGGAGATAAGCTATATACTAAGATCTTCACTCATCACATTTGCTAAATATTTTATTGCATGACCAAACCCTCACAGGAAATGACCAAAATCTCAACAGCCCAAACCATCGAGACAGGATTCAAAACCATCGAGATAAGTCAATCTCGATGGCCGACCGTCGAGAAAAGGTAGCCGGGTCCCCTCGATCAAGAGAAGTGCCTGCTCTCGATGGCTTGGCATCAAGAGAAGCTCTCTCCATGGCTTGCCATGTGGCTATCGAGAGAGGAAGTGGAGCCAATGGTAGCCACGTTGCCAGCTCTGTGCCTCTCTCTCTCAACGGCCACGTATAAACAGTCGAGAGAAATGTAGCTACACGCCCCGCGTTGACTGTTATCTCTCTCGACTATTCTGTGGCCATCGAGAGAGGTGGTACTAAGCCAGCACGCTTAGCCCGCATCTCTCTCAACCGCTTTTTAGCCGTTGAGAGTGGGGAGGCTGCGGCGAGGTGGCGGTGGCCTATACCCCCTTACTCTCGACGGCTTGAGGAGTATCGTTGAGAGTACGTAATTTACAAAAAAAATAGCTAGAAAAATAGTAAAAAAATCATAATTTTGCGGTAGCTACTATACCTAGTAGCAGCAGCTACTACAACTTGCAATCCTAAAACCATCCCACATATATATAAACCCCACACTCACATATATATACACATATGCACACATAATTGAAGCAAAAAAAAATCATATAATCGCGTAAAAACCAACATATCATTCACATGTATTCACACGCAAACCATCATATCATCAACAGTCACATGCATCCACATCCATAGATATATATAAAAGCCAAAATATATCATCAACTCCATTTGGCCTTCCACATCCACAAAGCAAAGGTTAATCACCTCACGACTTTAGGCAAGTGTGGCAGGTTGTAGTCAAACAACTGAGCGACGAAGTCCGCGGGCTGGCTCCCGAAGACGTCCTCCTAGCCTTAGTCATGAGTCTCCTCCTCCTCCCCAGAGTACCCCAAGTTGAGGAAGCGGGGTGGCGTCCTATATATCAAAATTACAAGAGGTAGTCACACACACACACACACACACCCACACATATACAAAAATTAAACAAATTCAATCGTAATGCGACAACAAAGTAAACTAAGCAAAAATGAGCGAAACATGTTGAGAGTATACAAATAGTCTTGAGGAAAATGCATATCTACCATCGAGTCAGAAGTAATTGGCATCGACATCGAGCGGATCATCGTTCGATAGTTTAATGACATTTGTTTGAGCTTCAGCAAAGAGTTCCTCTTCAACATCATCGTCAACTATCGCAACTAGATTGTCAAGGCCCTGCCCAATATCGAAGACAAATGTGTCATCAAGCGTTGCTCTTGCATTGGCCCGTCGCTAGCTTCGTTGAATGCACTTTAGTAATCATCGGTCATTAGGACTGACAATCTTCTAGGACGTCTAACTTTGTAGACAACCTATCATAGCTCCAAATCTTCATTACTAGTGCATGGATAAGTTAGGTAGTATACTTACTCGGTTTGGTTAGCGAGGATGAATGGATCGTAGCCTTTAAGCCTCGAAGGATGGCATACTCGTCAGGAAATTTGACCTCTTTCTCGAACCAGCGTAGAACCTCCTTCCTCTATGCTACAGTCAAACAGTACAACACTTTTGCCTTCTTCATCCGTCCTATTATTAGGTTCATGGACGGTCCATTGCATATTAGCGTACAATCGAGACATGCTTTGACATTATCTCGACTTTTATCAGCTATGTCATAGTTCATGCCGAAGATGACCTCTGCTACATCCTTCTTTTGGTGCATTACATCGATGTTGTGGAGTAGCAACAAGTCCTTCGTGTAAGGGAGTAAAGACTGCACTTGTGCATTCAATGGTGTAAGATCCCGTAACCCTCATAGACGTCACTCTCTCATTCTACTAAGTTGTCATGCCAAGCATTTATGTCACCTATTCCTAGACACCCACGATTTTCATCTTTCGCCACCATGTTTCTAAGGAATACCCTGGCTTGAGAAAACTCTGGTGACAATCGAAGAAGCTGGTTTTGCCCCCATTCTTCAGTTAGAATACGTGTGTATCATCCATACAAATGGGAAAGCAAATGGGAAAGGGAATCGTTCGTGCGTATTACAACCAGAGAACATGTCGTACGTGGAAAAATAATGGATAGAATACATGTAGACGGCCCTCATTCGAAAATTGGTGTTCATTGTTCTATCGTATGTGAAGGCTCCTTGTTCCCACAAATCTTTTAACACTTCAACCAACAGCTTATCATCCCAGTTGACATAGACAAATACATAGTCTTGCACAGGGCTTAATTCAAGCACATAAAAATAAACGCAGCGGAAGACTGAAGCGATTATATCCCGAGGTTGACCCGGAACGCGCGGCTAATCACCTTGACCCTCCTGGTCGCAACTGGCACCGATGTCTTCACCTGAACAAATATCCATGATCCATATAATGAGTACACGGCTACCCAGCAAGCAGTCCTTAATAATGAATGCAGGAACAAGGGACGGGTATGATTATTTTGCTAAAAACATCACCTATCTACTTGTTTTTTTGTTCTTGATTCATTGAACACATGATAACATATGAGCGTAGCCAAAAGGACGGCTAACCAGCTCAAAGAAGAGGTTATCCTTGCCTACGCTACCATCATGTTGATTAATTAAAACACATTGGACTACCTTGGATTAAACTCCTTTCCCACCCATAACCGCGGGCACGGCTACCATGATAGTTTTAACTCTGCAGAGTGTGTACATGTTCCCCACAAGCCCTGTCTCATCCCGAAGGAGAAACAGTACAAAACCGTTCCCTGTTTTCACTGTCCTATCTCGTACCCTTTCTTTTGGTTTCACGCCCGTCACGGTACACTTCGACCGGCCGACATCATGCGCATTCCTTTAGCCGGACTGATAGCGCACGCATGAGGTTAGCCCCATTTAAGCCATTCGAACCGGTGATCGCAAATCACGTCCGTCCACTACTGAGTCAATGAAACAAGCTTCCACAACTAACGGTCGGGCGAAGGCACAAGTGGTCATGCGGTTCAGTCGGTATGGTAATCACAAGTATTCAGTCCTTATATGACAGAGGAGACCTGCACATCTCAACCACAAGCCCAAAATCCGCCTCTTCTGGGTCTCCTCAAATCAACACACACCACGTTGATTTTAGTTGATTAGGTTTATAAAAAAACAGCACCACGAAGCCGAAACTTCACGGATAAAAGTTTAATAATAAGTGAGACCTATCAACTACCAATACCAGAAGCAAGGCGAAGCATCTACACAAGGATAGGCTAGGAAAACAGTACCAACGGGCTAACAATGGTAGGCTAAATCATATTAGTAAAGGACTAATATGAAAGCAGGATCGAAATAGCACATACGATGATAATTAATGCATGCAATTTAAATAAACATGAAATTAATAAATTTTAGCAAACTAGGAATTCAATATGAATCTAGCTTGCCTTCGAAGAAGTTTGGATCTGGTTCTCCTCCTTCGAACGGCTCCGAAACGACTTCCGTACAACAGGTACACGTCGAATCTATGCGTAAAAGAAATAAATAACAAACACAGATAAAATAGCTTGATATAAAATTCTAGGGAATTTTTGTGATTTTTAGGCTCTGAAATCACCTAAATCGGAGTTCGGGAACTCCCTAAACAATTCCGGGAAATTTCGGGAAATAGAAAAATCCCTGGAAAATAATAAACCGGAAAAAAAAAACTAGACCTCTGAACCGACACGTGGCGCTGACGTGTCGCTTTTGCTGACATGGCGACACGTGGCACGGGCTCGGGTTTTGGCTGACGTGGCAGTGACGTGGCACCGACGTGGCGACACGTGGCGCTGACGTGGCACCGACGTGGCGACTTCGTGGCTCGACTGCGACGTGGCGGTGCTGATTATTGGCCAAGGGCGCCGACGAGGCGGTCGGCCCGGTCGGTCGTGCTGGCGGCGGTGGCGACGGCGCGGACGCCGAGGTTCGCCGACGGCGAGGACTCCCAAACTTCGCGAGCCATAACTCCCTCAATTCTTATCCAAATCTAGCGATCCATATATCCCAATCGATCGTCTCGACGAGGCCTACAATGTCATTGCTTTGGATCGTCGATTTGGACCTCGAACAGAGAGGGATATAGGGTTTTCTCTCGGTTTCAGCTAGGGTTTGCTCGGAAACCGAGGGGATTTGGGGCATGTGCGTGGGTGGCGGCTGTGTGGGGTGTAGGGGTCTTGTGGGCGGCTTAGGGGCGAGGCACGTGCATATATATAGAGGGGGAAGGGATTAGGGTTTAAATATAGGCTAAAAGCCCAATTAGGATTTGACCAGGCTTTGACCAAGGTTGACCACGTGAAAAAGGTTGACCTGGCTAGGAGAAACAAGCTAAGTTGGCTTGGTCAAATTTGGTAGCTTCCTAGGGCACTTATATTACACTAGGATTTCTAATAGTCCTTATCTGAGCCTTTTACACATAAAATAATAATATAAAATATATATTTTTTTATTTATTTTTGTTTCTTTTTATAAAGCAAGTGACAGACTAATAATTTTATTAGGATGTCACAAATCCCCCCCTTAAAGAAATCTCGTCCCCGAGATTTGGGAGTTAGTGGGGCTTTACTGGGACGGACGTGCAACGGACGTCACACGTGCGTATCATCCATACAAATGGGAAAGCAAATGGGAAAGGGAATCGTTCGTGCGTATTACAACCAAAGAACATGTCGTACGTGGAAAAATAATGGATAGAATACATGTAGACGGCCCTCATTCGAAAATTGGTGTTCATTGTTCTATCGTATGTGAAGGCTCCTTGTTCCCACAAATCTTTTAACACTTCGACCAACAGCCTCATAAATAAATCCAAGTGTTTTCTAGAATTTTTCGGATCGAACATGATAAAAGAAAGAAACATGAACTCCTCTTTCATAAGAATTGACAGAGAAGGATTCGAAGGGATATTGAAGACCGGCCAACAAGGGTATGATTCAGGTTCATATTGAACGGAGTGAACCCATCGGTTGCAAGTGTGAGGCGCACATTTCTTGAATCCGCAGCAAAACCTGGATGGTTCTGATCGAAATGCTTTCAAGCTTGTCCATCAGACGGGTGAACCATATCATCGGCCTTCGCCCGTTTACCCTCCTTGTGCCACCTCATTTGTCGCGATGCCTTCTCTATCATGAAATACCTTTGTAGACATTGCGTCACCGGAAAGTAACGCAAAACTTTCCTCGCCATAGTTGACTGGCTCTTGTTACAGCTTAGCGAAACAATTGGTGAAGAAGTTATATTTTGACTTTAATGCCATCATACATGAAACCTGAGAGAGTTAGGCCATGGTGGTTATATCGTGCAACGGCTCCTGGGCGGACAACAAAAGCCTCATGAATTTAGACATAGATGTGGGTGACTCCTCGTCATCAAAATGATGGCCAAAGTCTTCCATCATATCCTACATCCGATCAATTTCATCGAAACCTTCGACGGGTTAGGGCGGCGCAACTCGAGCACTCTCACCATGATAGAACCACCGATGATATATGGCCTCAAACCCATTCTCATACATGTGCTTCTCTATCTCAGACCACGATCTCCTCTAGAAATTGCAGTAATCAGCACAAGAGCATTGCACATAGGGGGTGTCAGGATTCGGTGCCGCCTGGAAAGCACAATGCACGAATTCACCAACCTTCTAGTACTATTCATCTGAGTGTTGTCCGTTCTGCTACCAACCATTGTACGTCCACCTCCTATCTTCTTCCACTCCTCTTTGACCAATATGCTACAAGCCGATGCACGTTAGGGGTTTATATATATATATAAGGCTTGGGGAGGCTTATAAACCTATCCACGAATGGCCGCTTGAGTGTGACCATTGTAGCGCCTGTGGATCCGAAATGGGATTTTGGTAGCATAACTCTAAGTCTCCCCTAGTGCAACGATGGCCAGGGTGCCATTTCCAGCACACCAGCACTTATGTTATGCATCGGAGAACCATAAGGACATGCCGCCGAAATCTTGTATCAGACCCACGTGTGCACAACGAATAGTACCCAAAGGGTAATTCATAGGTTGTCAACTAAGACACCCAATTGAGACTGTCCACTAGACAATTCGAGAACACTTTCCATAACTCCTAATGGAAGCCAACGAATCACTATCCGAGTTTGTTATAAGTTGTGCCGTTTTTGAACGGGGATGTACGGCTAGGTTACACGTGTCCACAATGCAATGAGAGAATTAAATGTGCATAACAAATATTTTAAAAAAGTGCAACACAATGAGATAATTTAATTTTGCTACTATTATTTCCACATAATCACCTTCTACTAGTCTAAACACATTTCTTAAAATTTACTCCTAATTAACATGCATAACACCCGTATTTACCGTAATCTCTAATTAAATTAGATTATTTACTATTAAGTTCAACAACTATCTATTAAGGTAAACATCATATTTTTTTCCTATTATTAATCGTAATTATTATCTATTCCACTAAACACCATATTGTTTTTCCTATTATTGACCCTAATCAATGTCTATAAAGCTAAATCACCATATTTGGCCTATTTCTATTCTCGACCGGTGACTATGGCCGTCGAGACTAATCTGCAAATTTTTAAAAAAATGGTGCAAAGATTACCTTGCACGATGGCGGGACGACGGTGCGATTTGCAAGGGTGGTGAAAGGATCTAGTAGGCCTAGAGAGGGGGGGGGTGAATAGGCTACTTTTTAAATTTGGATTTAAATTTAAACCTTTAGTATTGGTTAAAAGAAACTTAAGTGCTCAAATGCAGATGAGCCAAGAAGAGTCCAAGAGTAAGCACAAAAAGAGCTAATGCGGGAATGTAAATGCTCAAAGGTAAAGAGAGACACAGAGAGATTTTTCCGTGGTTCAGAGCCAAGCTCCTACATCCATGTTAGAGCACTTCCTCGGAAGTATTGCTCCCCCAAGGCTAGTCATGGTAGCCCGGGTCTCCACTAGGGTGACTCTTCCACCACTACAGTGAGGTGAGTCCCAACCTCACACAGTACAGCACGGTGGCCTTCCACAAGCACCTACGGACAGGTCGCACTGGCACCTCCTCCAAGCCGTCTAGAAACGCCTAGTTCCAAGAGTAATAGACCATCCACAAGCCATGTCCCTTGGTTTACTAGCACATCACTTGCTAAACTAAGCTTGCAGCAAGAACATTTAGAATTTGAGTAGGTTTTGGTTTATGAAGTGCAGCACGGTCTCCTTGGTGGCTTTAGAGCTCTAAGATGCTAAAAAGTTAAGGAGTTTTTCTAGAGCCTGAGCAAGGAATGCTTTGGATAAGCTTATATAGACATTGGGGCAGAAACTAGCCGTTGGAGAGTGTACAGTAGCCGTTAGGCCTGTCAAAACATTAAAACTGGCTAATGCTCATTTGCCCCAGATTCAGCCAAATTGGAAAAAATTAAGCTTCACAGTTCAGCCTATTTACGTCGGACCAAGTTCGCAGATGTGCACATTTGCGTCGGACTAAGCCAGCTTGGTTCGTCGTACATGGGCTCTGAGACGGGTGAGGGTCCGGCGTGAAGGTTGGTTTTACATGTTTATGCCGGACTCTCGTGGATCGGTGTGCCGTAGAAGAGTTTTTCAGGATGTGTTTGGTCTAGTGGACAGATGGAGTGTGAGTGGAAAAGACCCGAGAGTTGTGCGATTGCACCAGACCAAGTTAGAGTAGGTCCGTCGCAGACTTGGGCTAGCGCTGGACTGGTCTTAACGCAGCGAAGAATCGGTCCGGCGTGAAAGGGTATTTCTCTGTTCAAACTTGCCCAAGTATTTGATGACGCCGGACTGAACTGAGGATGTTTCGGCATGAATATAGTGTGCGCCGGACTGAAATAAATACTTAAGAAGATTGGTCCGGCGTGAACTTAGTAAGCGTCGGACTAGAATTTGGTCAAGTGAAGGTTGGTCTGGCGATCAAGGAAGGTTGTCTGTTTGAGTGTTTGAGAGGCTTTGGAGAAAAATATAGTTGACCTTGACTCCAAGCAGATCTTAGCTAGCTTTAGCACAAGAACCAAGGTAAGAGTTATGCATAATCCCCCTTAATAGTACGACTACAAAATAAAAGAAAACTAGCCAAGGCTTGAAACAACTCCCAAGCCTAAATTAGCAACAATTGTCCTTAATCTTGACCTTTTTCTTGATGCCGTACGTCTCCCAAATTGAGTTGATTCCATCACCAGGAGTCTAGGCTTGATCATCAACACCAAAACCCCAAAATAATTTTTAAATAAAAATTAGTGGCCTAGATGCTTTCAATCTCCCCCTTTTTGGTGATTGATGACAATATACCCAGACTTGCCAAATACCACTTAAAACTTTCTGCAAAATAGAGTTAGCTTGAAACCCATTTTGCAAGTGTATTAAGAGTACAATGCTCCCTCTAAATGTGTGCATAGCTTGAAACCAAATCATTAATGTGCACAAAAAGACAAAATTCAGCTGACTCTGTTTAAGACAACTTGAAAACTTGTTCATACAATAGGGATCAAAGCATAAGAATCAATAAAAAATAAAAAATAAAAAATAAAGAAGATTAGGATAACTAGCCTAGCATAGACACACTAGACCCCCCCTTACTAGACTCCCCCTTAATCTTCAGCTCATCTTTTTGGCAACTTCCAACTTCCACTCCCTATTTGGCATCAACCACCAAAAGGTCACTATTTGTGCTTGGAGAGGGTTCTTTTGATCAGTCCAGAGAGCTTGGTGACATAGTTTTTTCGAGGGGGTGATGGTTCAGGCTCCTCTTGGGCAGCTTGATTAGCATACATTTCTTTTTCAATGCCCATGACTTGATTGTGCCAACTTCGGTAGCCTGTGTCCCCTGGTCTTGGTCCTGTTTGCTCATCTTCTTGATAAGTGACAGAGCCCATCACATGTTGATGCCAACTAGGATAGCTTGGCTCTCCAGGCTACTGTTTGAAGGTCCAATTATGAAAATCTTCTTGTAACTTTTGAATGGACTCATTCATTGAATGCAGCTAACTGTAAAGGTGCATCTGATCTAGATTATAGTTCAGGTGGTCAGTCATCCAATTCATGTGTTCCTCATGAGTCTTTTTATAAGCACGAAGACTCTTGTCAACAATAGAAGTAATGTTATCTATTTTGGTCTCATGCCAGTTTAGCTTCTTGTTGACATCATATAGCCTATCTCTAAGGATTCTTTGATTGTTTTGCACTTCACCAATGTAATTTCTCAAATCCCATTGATTACTCCTGAGCCTGTCAAACCTTGTGTAGGTTTCTTGTCTGAACTTTTCTTGATCCTCAAACTGTTTTCTTGTAAATTCTAGAGCTTGCGCATGGTGCTGTTGCATTGCCCTAAGATTTTCTTTATGCCTCTGTATGGCCTGCCTTTATTCTTCTTCAAACCTTGCCTGTGCAGGTCTCTGATCTGTATAGCATTGCTGTTGAAAAGAGTTGAACCAAAGAGGAGTATTAAATAGACTTTGCCACCCTGGAGATTGTTCTTCAAAAACTTCTTGTGCATGAGCAGAGTAAGCAAAAGGTGGAAGAGGAGGGAAGTCTTGTTGCATAGCTTGTTGTGGTACTTGTGACCCTCCTGCCTCATGATCATGGGCTCTAGGCTCAAAAGTAGGCTGTGTCTCAATGAATCTTGCAGCTGTAGCCAAAACTTGTAGCCTATACATTTCATGGGCTTCTTCATGAGAGCATGCATAGCTGCTTGAGACTTGTTGAGTTGTAGCTCCCTCTTCAAAGGAAGGCTGTCTCGAACTGAGAGGGCTGACACCAACCACCTCTGTATGAACACTTGGAGAGTGATGGGATGGTGTCTTATGTGCAGCTTGGTCCATGGTAGGTGTACCATGGAAACTTGGAGCAATGGGGCTGAGATGATGTCCATGGTTAAAAGTGCTCTCATGACTAGATTGGGTAAGGTTGGGACTACTAGGAGCATTGAAACTTTGAGATGGTCCATCATGGTTACTTTCATCATCATCTTCTTCTTGAGCACTTGGCATATTTACTGGCTCAATATCATCATCAGATTGAGAACTCACTTGTTGTTGCTCTTCTTGTGGCTCTTCAGGCATAATAGGTGAGATTGCTTCTCTTGTTATCCTGAGTGCCTTTCCCATCTCCATAGGCATAGTACATTGCTTGGGGAAGCACTTAAAATCTCTGTTCAGCTCTTCTTGTGAGATTATGCCTTGAGCTAGAAGCAGCTGAGTTATTTGTCGGGCAAAAGGTAGGGGACTTCCCATCTTCCTGTAAATGGCTTCCTCCATTTCACCAAAAATATAGTCCACCAAATCAATTGGCTGCCTAGAAAGAATCAAATGCAGCAGCCAAGCTTGTGTAGGTGTGACTCCTTATACCCTGTCTTTGGAAAATTTGTATGCCTCAAAATCAAGAGCAACACCTTAGCTTCGGCGGAGAGAAAATTAACCCTATTGGGGGCAGAAATCAGCTTCAGTGATGTCCCTATAGATGTGCCCAGATATTTGCAGATCAGGCATGTCCCCCACTTGTCTCCATCTGTTGTTGGGGAACATCTTCTCATGTAACCTTGTTCTGTTAAAGAGTGGACTGGATGCCCCAATTGCAGCCTCAAAATGTGGGGACCTTACTTTACGGATTTTCCCATCTATAGTGAACAAAATGTAGTGCCTTTGCTTGTGTATTAGGAGGGAGGCATAGAACTCTAGTGTTCTATTTTCATTCCAAGGAATAGTACTGTTGGTCATCAGATTTATCAGCCCGGGAGTGGAGTTGATGCAGTCAAACATCCTGGAAGAACCCACTACTTCATTGATCTGCTCCCAATTGATGTATTGGTGGTTGGAAAGAGCAGATTGGGGTTTTCCATTCCTGTGCCTTCTGCTATTGTACCCAATAAAGATGTTTCTTTGTAAAGTTCTGATGAACCTCTCATCCACTGGGGCTCTAGGTAGTGGAAACCAAATTTTTGCACTTACCACCCTTACTGCCCTAAGTTTCTTGCCTCCAAGGACAGCAAGCTCTTGCCCACTGAGCAAATCCACTTCATCCACTAACTCTTCTTCCTCAGCAGGTAATCTGTTACTAGGCTGGTAATCACTATCTTCAGAAGAATCAGAGGATTCTTGGGCAATTTGCTTGTCTTTTCTTTGAGCGATAGCAGCCCTTCTAGCAACTCGGCGTGGAGTGTGCTGATCTTGCAAGTACACAGGCCCTTGAGGCTCCCTTGACAGAGAAATTCCTCCACTATGAGCAACATTTGTGGTTTTCTGCTTCTTCCCTTTCACTTTCTCAACAACCCTCTCAATCAGCCTCTTTTCCTAGGGTTCTTTGTTCTCCCCATGCAAACCAACTAACTACTGCTCACAAACTTCTCAAAACTGACCAATAACCCCTTTTCCAAGCACAAAAACAGACCCAACCTGTGAAAAGGTAAGATTTTGGAACCCAAGCAAGAACTTTAAGGTCTAGGGTTTGGTTAGGCAAGAATTTGCAAGAAAGGATTTAGTCCGTAGAGAACTTGCCGAACCCTAGAGCAGCATGCTTGTGCAGGGAGGCCAATGAGAGCGCCGTCAATCCACACCCGATTAGGGTTTGGCTCCGGCGAGACACAAAACTTTGGCCTCTAAGCTTGCACAAGGAAAATTTTGACAAGTTGGAGAATTTGGTCGATGGCGGTGAAGCAAGTGAGAGTGTGAGAAAGGAGTGTAACTGTGGTTTTGAAGAGGGATTCCTTGAAGAGACTGTTTCTAGTACTGGACAGGCACCCTTATATTTGGGTGGTGGGACCCGTGGTCAAAAGAAGAATCCGATTTGGATGGTTAAGCTTGGGTCCCGTGGTCAAAAGAAGATAGCAAAGATAAGTCCTAAGAATTTATATGAGATTTTGAATATTTTTCAATATGGATGAGAAATTTTTCAAATTTGAGTTCAAATCTTTTGAATTTTTGGTGAGACTTTGATTCCAGAAGAATTACCATGCACGCCGGACTGCATAAACAATTTAACAGAGGAATCCCTATTGCCGCTGGACCTCATTTGCTCAAAAGTGCTTCTGCGGCGGACCGAGCCAGAGCCAATCTGGTGCTTAAGGCCTTTCACGTCGGATCCTGGTCTGTTGTGAAAGTACCATCTCCGCTGGACTGATTTTGACTTAGTCCGTCGTGAACACACCCGGACTGTAAGAGAAACGTGGAGCTTAATTACGCTGGACTGCTTAGGCAACCCAAGTGCTTTAACGCCGGACTGACTCAAGTCAGTTCGTCATGAATATACTGAGTAGCCTAAGACGGTCGGTCGTAAGTGGGCAAAGCTTTGTTGTAATAAGCTGAATTTGGAGAGCAGTCCATCGTGCATATACAACTCTTTGCTGGAAATATAGATTAAATAGCTAAACTCTTAGAGATTTTCACAGACCCCCTTGAAAATTCAAATCTAAACTGAAAGTGGGGTCTTGAATAATCTTAGATACAAAGAATTCCAAATTCAAATTTAAATATAAACACTAAGTGGATTTTTTAATCCTTTGGAATTGTATGAGTCCTTTGGTGCCTACAGAGTTTGAATATGGAAAATTCAAGCCTTAGAGCAGGGACTCATGAGCTAAGTGGTAATAACTAGTAATTTTTTAATTCATTTTTTTTTGAAGTCAAATTTTAGCCTATTTGCTATGATTTGGCTAGGATAAGATAGAAACATAGAAAGGACAGTCTTTTAGCGGCACTTTTAACAATTTTAGTTCTAAAAGCTCCCTTTTATGTTGAAAAGTGATCCTATACCACTTATAGCTTAAAATTGATTTGTTCACATAGTGAGTAGGAAGAGATGTATGAAAAGCAAAATTGGCTCCCCCTTAATATGATATTCCTTCAAACACCAAATCAAGCAACATTTGTGAAAGCAATGATATTCAATTCATTTCTCAATTTTGGAAATCTAGCCTCATCAAGGGGTTTAGTGAAAATATCTGCCAATTGGTCCTCAGTTCTCACATAACTAAGCATAATGTCACCCTTTGCAACATGATCACGTATGAAGTGATGTCGGATCTCAATATGCTTAGTCCGGGAATATTAGCTATTTTCACTGCACTTTTGTTATCACACAGGAGAGGCACATTTTCAAACTTAATGCCGAAGTCCAAAAAGGTTTGTTTTATAAACAATATTTGAGCACAGCAACTGCCCGCAGCAACATATTCTGCTTTAGCGGTTGAAAGTGCTACTAATTTTTGCTTTTTAGAACACCAAGATGCTAAAGACCTTCCAAGCAGATGACAACCTCCTGAGGTGTTTTTTGGATCAATTTTGCAACCGGCATAATCAGAATCTGAATAGCCGAGAAGCTCAAAAGGAGCACCTTTTGGGTACCACACACCAATGCAGGGAGTGTTCTTTAGGTATCTAAAAATTCTTTTTACGGCACTAAGATGCACTTCTTTAGGGGCAGCTTGAAAACGAGCACACATACAAACACTAAACATGATATTGGGTCTAGATGCTGTCAGATATAACAAAGACCCTATCATGGACCTAAAAAACTTTTGGTCAACTAACTTACCTCCCACATCTTGATCAAGATGTGTACTTGTTGCCATTGGTGTCTTGATTGGCTTGCATTCATTCAAGTTGAAGCGTTTGAGGAGGTCTTTTGTGTATTTTTCTTTAGAGATGAATGCACCCTCCTTCAATTGCTTGACTTGAAATTCAAGAAAGAATGAAAGTTCTCTATCATTGACATCTCAAACTCCTTTGCCATTATATTTCCAAATTCCTTGCAAAGAGAGAGATTAGTGCATCCAAAGATAATATCATCAACATAAATTTGGCAAATCATTCATGCACCATTGATTTCTTTAGTGAAAAGTGTGGAGTCAACTTTCCCAATTTTGAAGCCCTTTTTTAAGAGGAGATCTCTAAGGCGTTCGTACCAAGCTCTCGGCCTCTCGGGGCCTGTTTTAACCCATAGAGTGCCTTAGAGAGCTTGTACACATGGTTTGGGTGGTTAGGGTCTTCAAAGCCGGGAGGTTGCTTAACAAAAATAGTTTCTTCAATGATGCCATTAAGAAATGCACTTTTCACATCCATTTCAAAAAAGTGATATTGAAATGAGAAGCAAAAGGTAGAAGGAACCGTATGGCTTCAAGACAAGCTACGGAAGCGTAAGTCTCATCATAGTCAAGTCCTTCCACTTGAGTAAAGCCTTGCGCCACTAGCCTTGCCTTGTTGTGCACCATCACTCCATTCTCATCTTGTTTATTCCGAAACAGCCACTTTATCCCGATGACATTGTGGTCTTTTGGGCATTCCACCAAGATCCAAACTTCGTTCCTTGTGAAGTTGTTGAGCTCCTCTTGTATTGCCACGATCCAATTTGTATCATCAAATGCTTCTTCCACTGTTTTAGGCTCAACACAAGAAATAAACAAGTAATATTCACAAAAGAAGCTTGTCTTGAACGAGTTTGGACACCCTTACTAAATTCACCAATGATTTAGTTCACGGGGTGGTCCTTGGCCATGGTGTGATGACTCTTTATGAGTTGGGGTCCTTCTGGATCCTTTTCTCCTTCTTCTTGTGATCCATCTTGTGGCTCCATAGATGGTGTAGGTGGCTCGTCTTTGTCCTTCTTGGGCTTTATGTCTCCAACTCCCATCTTCCTCATCGCTTGCACCAAGGTATCATCACCTACATCATCAAGATTCTCATGCTCACCTTATGGGCCATTAGATTCATAGAATTTAACATCATAGGTTTCTTCTACTAAGCCAGTTGAATTATTAAACACTCTATAAGCCTTAGACTTAGAAGAATATCCTAACATGAAACCAATGTCACACCTCTTTTGAAATTTACCCAAATGTGTCCTTTTCTTGTAGATGTACACCTTGCACCCGAACACATGAAAGTAGGAGATGTTGGGCCGTCTCCCTACTAAGAGTTCATATGAAGTTTTCTTGAGTAGTCGATGGACGTAGAGGCGGTTGATGGCATGACACGCCGTGTTGATAGCCTCGGCCCAAAAGGCGTCGGGAGTGCCATACTCATCTAGCATTGTCTTTGCCATTTCGATGAGTGTTCTATTTTTCCTTTCGACCACACCATTTTGTTGAGGAGTATAGGTGGCCGAAAGTTCATACTTAATGCCTAACTCATTAGAACACTCAACAATGTTAGTATTAATAAACTCGCTTCCATTGCCACTACTTAATTTCTTGATGGAGCAATCAAATTCATTTTGGGACCTTTTTGCAAAAGATTTAAAAATCTTTCCAACTTCACTTCTATTTGGCAACAAGAAAACCCATGTAAAACAAGAGAAATTATCTACCACTGCCAAACAATAGGAGTTGCCACCTATGCTAGCATATGTAGTGGGGCCAAACACATCCATATGCAAAAGTTCTAGGGCCTAGTGGTAGACATAATACTTCGATAGGATGAGAGTTAGCTACTTGCTTGCCGGCTTGACAAGCACTACAAAGTTTATCCTTTTAAAATTTAACATCTTTTAAGCCTACCACTAACTCATTTTTGAAAAGCTTTTTAAGGTTAGACATACCTACATGCCCAAAACGGCGATGCCAAAACCAACCAAGAGAGACTTTAGCAATAAGGCACGTGGAGATACATGAGGTGTTAGAGTTAAAATCAACAAGATAAAGATTTTGAAATCTAAAACCTTTTAAAACAAGCTTTTCACTTTTGTCAAAAACTGTTACCCCATCACTAGTAAAAATACAATGGAATCCAAGATCACACAATTGAGCCATCGAAAGTAAGTTGAAATTCAAATATTCTACAAGTAGTACATTTTCAATAGAG
This sequence comes from Olyra latifolia, assembly GCA_036346145.1. Classification (NCBI taxonomy): domain Eukaryota; kingdom Viridiplantae; phylum Streptophyta; class Magnoliopsida; order Poales; family Poaceae; genus Olyra; species Olyra latifolia. The sequence continues at coordinate 45,634,604 of CM070524.1, forward strand.
TGAACATTAGATATGGAAATCTTACCAATACCTTTTACCTTCCCTTTGCTATTATCCCCAAAGGTGATTTTGTGGCTGGGGTCACCTTCCCCTTCTAGTGAGGTGAACATCCTTGAGCTATCGGTCATGTGTTGTGTGCATCCACTATCAATGACCTAATGCTGGCCACCACTCTTGTAATTCACCTAAAGAAAATGAAATTTACCTTTTTGTTTTAGGTACCCAAACACTTTTGGGTCCTTTGGTGTTAGTCTCAACAAATTTGGGACCAAAAGGATTACAAAGTAAAGACTTAGGCACCCAAACAGCTTTCAGTTTCCTATCAAGGTTAGGGGGGCCAACATATTTCACATTCATTTTACCCCTAAAATCTTTGAAAAGTATATAATGAGCATCAACCATGCAACCTCTTTTTACTCTAGCATGTGGGGCACTAGCATTAGAGACATGGTTGTTAACATGGCAATAATAGCAATAAGCACCCTTCTTGACAAAATTGGACTTGGATCTTGTCCATCCACCTTTTTTGGGCAAATCCCTAGGCACATAGCCCAAAACTTTCTTGCCCAAGATGACCCTTTGCTTCCCAAGCATTTTGTCAAGAGTGGCACTACCAAGGAAACATTTCTCTAAGCCTTTATCAAACTTAGCTACCTTGGTTTTTAGTTCATTATTTTCTATCATGAGCTCCCTAGCACATAAAGCATTTTTGCAATTTTCATCACATGTATTAGAAAAGCTAGATGCTATGGATGAGCTAGAAGCAATCATGTCATCATTTAGTAAATCACATGCAATAGATACATTACATGAAGGAACATTCTTAGATTTGCTAGCTAGTATTTAGGGGTGTAAACGGAGCGGATAATTTCCAACCGACCGACCGACCAAATCAGTTTGGATAGTGATTTGGATAATTATACGGATATCCGGTTTTTTGGCTGATATGGATACAGATATGGTTACTGGGTGCCGGATACAGATACGGATAATGCGGATATTATCCGACGGATATTATCCGAATCCATTCTAGGGGCTATGCACCTGCCAGCCTACCGGGTGGCCCATAAGAGTCCAGCAAACCACGATACTCTCCAGGCCCAGGCCACCGCACCAATCACCATCCCACCAACACCAAGAACATGAACAAAACTCAAGAAGCAAGGCTGATATGTGCGACCCTTGTTCTGCCATGTTAATATGATATTACTCCATGCTTTCAAAATTATTTCTTTAACTTAATTAGCAGTATGCAATGGGTAGCGCTATACTGCTATATCTCTTCATTGGTGAAATTGTTCACTCCAAGACATATATTGATTCTTTTTTCTAGCATGTGTTTTCAAATAAGCGTATTATCTGAGGAAATATCCGTTCCGACCAATATCCGATCTTATATTATCTGTATTCGTATCCGACACTATCTATGTCCATATTCGTATCTGGCACTATCCGTATCCAATCCGTATTTGAAAAAAAATATGGATACAGATACAATATTAATGATATCCGACAGTATCCGATCCGTTTACATCCCTACTAGTATTTCATTATCAATTTCTAGCTCACAATGCCTATCAAACAACTTCTCATGATCATCAACAAGTAAAGCATGCTTGGCAACAAGGGAATCATGAGAATCAACAAGCAAGGCATGTTTAGCAACCAAGACATCGTGAGCATGACTAAGTTTGTCATTTTTAGCAACAAGCTCATTGTGGCTAGCTTATAGGCTATCAAACTTATCTTGCAAAGCATTATGATTGGTTTCAAAGGTTCTAAGTTTAGATGCAAGCAAGTCGTTCTTCTCATTCAAGCTAGCAATGGTTTTCTTGAGACCTTTGTCCATAGAGGATTTAGCATGCAAGGCACTATTAAGCTCTTCAATAATATCAACTAGCTCATGATAGGAGGGAGAGTCATTCACCTTATCTTTATCATGTTTTGCCATGAGGCAAAGTAGAAATGAAGACGGAGGTGGTGTAGACTCAACTAGGGCAAGCCCGGCCAAGCCTTTGGATCTTGTGTCATCATCATCATCGGAGGAGGACTTGAGCTCTCTTCATCGGTGACCCATTCACCAATGTGAGCCTTTCCCTTCTTGAAGAACTTCTTGGTGTGGCTCTTCTTGTGGTGCTTCTTCTTGTGCTTGTCATGGGCCTTCACCTCCTCATCATCCTCCTTGCTCTTGCTCTTGCCCTTCTTTCTGCTCTTGTTGGGGCATTGAGCAGCTATATGCCCTCTCTCATTACATTCGAACCATGTAATGTTGGAGAAAGGGTTTTTCTTGAAGTGGTGAGGTGATGATCTTTCCATGTCCTTGGTGTTGACCCTCCTCATGATTTTGTTGGCCTTTCTCATGAGTAGTGCCAACTTCTTCACATCCTCATCCTCATCATAGCTTGACTCTTCATCATCTTTATCATCCGAAGAGTCTTTCTTTTCCTTGGCCTTGAGAGCAATGGATTTCTTCTTGGAATCATCTTCATCGGCCAAGGTGAGCTCATGGGCTGCAATCCTGCCCAAAAGTTCAGTGGGTGTGAGCTTCTTGAGGTCACCACTATTGGAAAAGGTAGGTGATCAAGCTGTGGTATGCTTGGGGCAGCACTCTAATCATTTTCTTGCACACCTCAACATCAGTGAGAGTGGTTCCTAGGCCCTTAAGTTCATTCACAACTGGATTGATCCTAGAGAACATGTCATTTGCATTTTCATGATGGAGCTCTTAAACTGATCAAATTTCTCCCTAACAACAAAGTACTTTTCCTCCTTCACATCGGAGGTTCCCTCATGAATTTCTTGGAGGGTAATCCAAATATCATAAGCAGTGGACAAATTGTTTACCCTATCAAAAACTTCTACACTAAGACAGGAAAACAAGGCATTTCTAGCCTGAGCATCATACTGCAAGTTCTTGATTTCTCCTGGTGTGGGGTCCCCGGGAGCATCTTGGCCTTCTGGTATGATGCGTGGAGGCAAGGGTTTCTCAGTAACCCACCACACATCATAGCTCATGGCCTCAAGATAGCACTTCATACGAATTTTCCAATAAGGATAATTCATACCATCAAACAAAGGTATTCTACCTACACTAACAGTAGCAGCACTAACCCCTTCGGCCATTTGCCTAGCTGGTAAAAGCTAACAGGGCAAACCTATGCTCTGATACCACTTGAAAGGATCTAGTAGGCCTAGAGGGGGTGAATAGGCTACTTTTTAAATTTGGATTTAAGTTTAAACCTTTAGGATTGGTTAAAAGAAACTTAAGTGCTCAAATGCAGATGAGCCAAGAAGAGTCCAAGAGTAAGCACAAAAAGAGCTAATGCTAGAATGTACATGCTCAAAGGTAAAGAGAGCCACAGAGAGATTTTTTCCATGGTTCAGAGCCAAGCTCCTACATCCACGTTAGAGCACTTCCTCGAAAATATTGCTCCCCCAAGGATAGTCGCGGTAGCCCGGGTCTCCTCTAGGGTGACTCTTCCACCACTCCGGTGAGGTGAGTCCCAACCTCTCACAGTACATCACGGTGGCCTTCCACAAGCACCTACGGACAGGTCGCACCAGCACCTCCTCCAAGGCGTCTAGGAACGCTTAGTTCCAAGAGTAATAGACCATCCACAAGCCCTGTCCCTTGGTTTACTAGCACATCTCTTGCTAAACTAAGCTTAGAGAAAGAACACTTAGAATTTGAGTAGGTTTTGGTTTATGAAGTGCAACACGGTCTCCTTGGTGGCTTGAAAGCTCTAAGATGCTAAAAAGTCAAGGAGTTTTTCTAGAGCCAGAGCAAGGAATGCTCTGGATAAGCTTATATAGCCATTGGGGCAGAAACTAGCCGTTGGAGAGTGTATAGTAGCCATTAGGCCTGTCAGAACATCAAAACAGGCTAATGTTCATTTGCCCCGGACTTAGCCAAATAGGAAAAAATTAAGCTTCACAGTTCAGCCTATTTACGCCGGACCAAGTTCGCAAATGTGCACGTTTGCGTCAGACTAAGCCAGCTTGGTCCGTCGTACATGGGCTCTGAGATGGGTGAGGGTCCGGCGTGAAGGTTGGTTTTACACGTTTATGCCGGACTCTCGTGGGTCGGTCTGCCGTAGAAGAGTTTTTCAGGATGTGCTTGGTCCGGTGGATAGATGGAGTGTGAGTGGAAAAGACCCGAGAGTTGTGCGATTGCACCGGACCAAGTCAGAATAGGTCCGTTGCAGACTTGGGCTAGCGCCGGACTAGTCTTAACACAGCGGAGAATCGGTCCGGTGTGAAAGGGTATTTCTCTGTTCGAACTTGCCCAAGTATTTGATGACGCCGGACTGAACTGAGGATGGTCCGACATGAATATAGTGTGCGTCGGACTGAAATAAATACTTAAGAAGATCGGTCCGGCGTGAATTTAGTGAGCGTCGGACTAGAATTTGGTCATGTGAAGGTTGGTCCGGTGATCAAGGAAGCTTGTTTGTTTGAGTGTTTGAGAGGCTTTGGAGGGAAATATAGTTGACCTTGACTCCAAGCAAATTTTAGCTAGCTTTAGCACAAGAACCAAGGTAAGAGTTATGCATAATCCCCCTTAATAGTACGGCTACAAAATAAAAGAAAACTAGCCAAGGCTTGAAACAACTCTCAAGCCTAAATTAGCAACAATTGTCCTTAATCTTGACCTTTTGCTTGATGCCGTACGTCTCCCAAATTGAGTTGATTCCATCACCAGGAGTCTAGGCTTGATCATGAACACAAAAACCCTAAAATATTTTTTAAATAAAAATTAAGGGGCCTAGATGCTTTCAGTGGTGGCGCTGATGTTGTGGTGGACGAGCAACAACGACCCTTCTCCCTTCGCGGTGGCAGCCTCCTCCTCCTTCTCCTCCTCCGACCGGCCCTAACTTCTCCTCTTTCTCCTTCTTCTACTCCTTTTCCTCCTCCCCCTTCTCCTCCTCCTCCTCCTCCTCCTCTAGTGGTGATGGCAGGATGGGGGCATTGGCTAGGTGTTCTCGGGACTTGGCAAAAAAATGCCCAAGTTCCTAGCGCGAGCAGACTCTAAAAGACAACCTTTCTCGATAGCAGCGCTCGAGCCACCAAGAGAGCGCCTAGTGACTATTTAGAGTCACACAGTCACCTGCCTCTCTCTCGACAGGCCACATAAAGGCCGTCGAGAGAATAAGAGGAAATGGTCACAACCATGCAGCCCACGTCCCTCTCTCGATGGCTTGATCACAACCGTCGAGAAAGATCCTGGCACGGACTCGATTGCCCAAGCCAGGCACCACCGTATCTCGATGTCTGATATGGGCTGTCGAGAGAGACCTTCATTTCTCTTGAGGGCCATTTCATATGCAACCATCGAGAGAGACCTCTCTCGATGGTTTGATTGACAACGATCGACATATGCCCCTAAACTCAATGGTTTTCCTTGAAACCATCGAGAGTGGTAGCAAACTCAACGGTTTTTACCTTGAGAGCCCATCGGTGCTCAATATGCCTTCTTTAATTTTTTTTTAAAATGTTTAATGATGATATTGACGTTGCCCAACAACTAACGTTGCTCTATACATCATCTAATATGCTCATAAATTTTGGGAACATGTTTCAAGTTTTTGAGTATTTGACCCACATGTAAGTGCCCTTGTTAGGTCATCGATCACCTAAACTTCTAGAGAGATGTTATGAGCGCATTAGGTAAGCCATGCGAGTTTCATCTTAGCAACCTACTAAACATGTTTTCATGAGTCCACAATGGACAAAATGAACAAACAGACGTATCACAACAATTCAAAGTTTTTTAATGAATTTTAAATCACTTTAGCATTATTGAAGTAACAAAAAGCATTTGTCATGTGCCAATTTAATCTTGTTCAACAACGGTACCATGTATCAACAATTGCATGCTATTCCACCAGTACCAAGGCTTTTTCGAACATTTTTTTCTCAGTTTTGTTATTCATTAATACAATTATTTACATTATGAATGCAATTATACGCTTCTAGAAAATATATAAACTAGAAATATGTCATCATGAATTTCAAAAATAGACTTACTTTTCTAAAATTGAAAATTCAAATTTATAATGTGTGAGATAGATTTATGTGTTAGTTTGCAATTGAAATATTGGTTGCAAAATATTTCAGCGGAGTGAAATTTGCAATACGATCTCGACGGTCGCACGCGGATCGTCGAGGGAGGCATTGCCCCTCCCCCCGCATCAAAAGTTGTTTTGCCATATAGTGTTGACTAAAACTAAAATGGCATGACGACTATGGGCGTGCAGGCTCACTCCCATAGTCGCAGGTTTAAGCCCCGACCCAGCCTCTGCCATTTTACTTTTTAAGGTATCTTGACGGCTTAAGTCAAAGCCATCGAGAGAGCCCCTTAGACCCACAGGCCTGCCTTTCAAAATTTCGACTGCCCGTGTCGTGTAACGGTGTACGTACTCAATGGCTGACGTCTAGCTGTTGAGGGCGATGTACGCCATTTCACGACGTTGTTGCACCGTAAGGTGGAGGCTCAGTCTTGACCTTTGACTCAACGGATGGTCGGCGACGGTCAAGAGGATAGTTTGTACTCGACTCTGTGGTGGCCATCGCTTCCTATCAAATTTAGTTATCTCTCTATGTTTTCTTAGGATGGAAAATTTTGTTTGCTTTAAAAATTAATCTTACTTGCAATATGTTTTCAAATTATATCCTATCTCTGCGTCTCGTATTGGATTGGATTCTACCTATACACCTATCCCTCAGAATATAAAGAGACATGTGAAGCTCAAGTATCAATCCAACAAGAACGACATAGATACTCATGAAGTCAATACATCAATTTAGTACTCTCGCCATGATTAATCTTTTATGAACGAAACGACCAATCGAAACCATCAAGAATCAACACAAACTTTGATAACCTTTCTCAACACCTCGATGAGCAACAAACAAGCCAGTCAAAACATTAATATAAACAAATGCAACCAAGAAGATACATGCGAGCACCATACATGCAGGAATTTGTACGTGAGCGAGTGGTCACATTAATCCGTTCACATTTGTACACGTGGAGCGGCCTCGTTAATCCGTCCCGAGATCAGAGAATATATAAAGCTTATTATATCCGATATAACCAAAACAAATTTAACTATGTTTACAGCTCACAAAGTCCAATACTGACTATATATCCTTATCCTTATATATATACATATATGCAAAGGTCTGACTTTAAACATAAATCTAGTTGTGTGGGACATCTTGCTCATCAAAAGAAATGAATGAAAAGGCAACGCCCAACGAACCCTGTAAAACCATAAACGGTGCAAGTCCTTTTGACAAATAATAGACAAGTAAACGAGGTGCACAACCAGAAAGATACTGTAGCCTGTATGCTACTAGAACCAATGTACAGGTCGATTTACGAATGAGATAATCATCCAGCACCCCAGACATCAGTTTGACAATGTGCCATCTGTATTATTTCTACAAATATATACACAAGCTAAAATGTGAAGAATTCGTAACAATCTTCACCTACTTGCTAACATCATTTGAAGTTGTTGCCATGTACATCTGTATTTGCAATCGAATTTGTGGCTTGGTGCCTACCTGAATTTGTGAATATCGTCAAGGGATCTACAGCTCGACTGTACAGAGAACTGCAGTCCTGAAATCAATGTTAACATTGACAGGGAGATGTGTGGTTAGCACCCTCCATTTTTTTGCCACAGGGTTGTACACCTGAAACTCAAGAGCCAGCCTGATCTTCAACTGCCTCCGTGGATCAGAGGCTTCCAAAGGAACTTTTGCATATGTAAGCACATGCAGTTCGCCATTCATTGCTATGAAACCACACGATTCAGCATTTGGGATCTTTCTCCTCAAGGTAGCCTCCTTCAACCACCGGTTTGAAGCAAATTCATACCTGCATCAAACGTCCAGATGCCAGTCACTAATATGCCAATTAAAATACAGTAATAAAAATGCAACATATATAGAACTCTAGCGCCAAAACTCTGGCTCATAAAATAGATTCCATTAGTACACATCATAACATAAGTATGAACTGAAAACTGATAGTCAATGCACGACAATTCATAATTGCTAGTCTAGCATTTTGCAGCTTGACGTCTGCTAATAATATGATGGATAGGCGCATCTCAGTTAACACTGAACTAATCAGAGACTAAAAGATAACAAATCATTAGATGCAAGATTGCATGTCCTGATTATACTATTAAACATAAGTTTTGATTGTCATGCCAGCATTTCCTTTGGCGAATTATACTTAAAAGCGCTACCAAATAGCCAGACTGGATTGATTTTTGAATTCATATTCATCCAGTTTTTAGCAGTTCTTAACGGTTCTCCGGTTTCCAGCGGTTTCCCGAAACCGGTGGGGTGGTGGATATTATGTACAAATCGGTTATCAAAACCCTCATTGCCACCTATAAGTAACAAAAACAATTAATAGATATTGCAATATATTCATTTTGCTCCCCTTCTGACCAGCTATTAAATCATTTTACTAAATCCAGGTAGTTAAACAAAACAAATAATCTCTTCTAGGAAAAAAAACAAACAGTGATGCACTGATGCTGATAACAGATACCCAGGATAGCTGTTCATTGACAGCATTCTGACACAGCAGCCAGTAGGTAGAGAAGACAATACAGAACCAATATATAGTATTACAGCTAATGTTAGGACATTGCTAAATGGCACCACACACAAAAATCATTGTCACTAATTAGAAGCAGGCACTCATTAAGATTAGGTACGAAGTGCCCTTGCAACTCAGTGCAACTAATACCTTAATCCTAGGAACCATTGCAAAACCGATTACATATTCTCTTATTGCTCAATCACCCCATAGACCTTTTGCCGTTGTGGCCTTTATCCCAACAGGAGATACTACATCAGTTCTTGCTATATAACTATAGTTGCATTGTGAACATGTCAAATTAATTGAATGATTATGCAGGTTCTGAAGATAATTAGTCATTGTTTCAGATATTAACATCTAGTTATGTGAGCTTTTGAGCAAGTCATATTAGTTGCAAATAACCCACATTATCAACAAGTAGCTAGGTGCCCATGTGTTGCAACAGATTTCAATAAATATAATATGTTATAATTACGCATCATCTTAAATATGCATGTTATGTGATTTCCTAATTGATGAAATTTTAATTGCAATCAGTTTAAATTGCCATTAAGAATAATCCAGTAATGTGTGTGTGCTTATGGCAGCTCCTCTTCCTCGACTCTCCCAACCCCTATCCTAGCACCACCTCCTCTCCCACCAGCCCCATACTCCCCCCCCCCCCAACCTACTCCCCCTCCCCACCAGCCTCTACTGGCCCCATCATCCCCTCTCCCCATTCCCCACTGGCTACCACGTCCCTAGTCCCCCCTCTCCACCATCCCCTAACTCCAAGCTCCGCACCGTCCTCCCCTCTCCATCCCCACCGGCCCTGTCCTCTTCACTCCCTCCCAATCCGCACCAGTCAGCCGCGCCCCCACTTGCCGGCGCCTCATGCTTGCACAAGGGTATGACGGGGAGGCAGTGTTGTAATACCCCGGCCCATTGTTAAGGCCCGTATGGCCCATGTGGATTGGTTGTGGTGCGAATAGTACCACCTTGCTAGCCTAGAGAGAGTTGTACAACCATATATAATGTTGGATGGACTCAAACATAGCACCCAAAGTTGACCCTTTTGGGCAAAGCAAGGCCAAATCCCAAAAGTGGTGTCATGCATGTGTGGGCCAGCCCCTAAGTTGAGCTAGGCTCTAAGAAAATTTGGGCTAGGGTGTTAATGGCCTAGAACATTGATGGTCACGACACTCAGGATCAACAGGATGACAGCGAATGACCATGGAGCTCCAGCCTCTAAGCAAGCTTGTTTATGTCACTCCCCACAGATTCCGCTCCCACCTATCATTGTGAGTTGGTGGTGATGATCCTCTTTTTAATAGTAAAGATATTTGCTGTATTTACTGAACTTCTGGCATAATAAGATTTTTTACTTTCTAACAGTTCAGAATTAGTATGCACAGAAAATTATCTAAAGACATATTTATCTCATATAAAACTCGTGTTCTGATTCATCTCATAGATATTGCTTGCTTAATTCAGCATTTTCTGTCAAAACTCCACTGTAACCATGTGATTTGGTGTAAAGCATTATGTAGCATGTAAAAGTTATCCATCCTAAATTAATAACTTAATTGCATGTCCATAGTAAACTAATTGCACGACATCAAAATTTGCACTCTTACGCCAATAGAAGTCCATATTACCAATTCCTTTGTCAGTTAGATTATGTATTTAAGTATTTAACATTCACCCAGTACATTGGAAATTAGTTACAACTAAATCAGTAACATCTCATTATAGCCTCAATAATCATGGAGCATAGGATTGTTTAAACGAAGCAAATCAAACTATCAAACTCCGTATTAGGGGTGAGCAAAAAATACTGATGCCAAAATACCGAATTGAGTAACCAAAATTTTTAGTATTTTCGGTTTTCGCCTTTCAGTACTTCATACAGTATTTCTAATGGGGTTATTTGGCATTCAGTATTAAGTTCGATATCGTGAACCTGGAAACTGATATTACCGATTTATCAGTATATGGCTCAATACAACGCAGTTAGCTCAGTGTGCATGCCAAGACCAAACCGGATCCCTAACCAGCTAGCCCTAGCCGCAATCACCAATCCCCATTTTGCTCAACCGCTTCAGTCCTCTGGTCCTCCTAGTCCAACCCTAGATCCCTATCTCCCATGGTCTACATCATCTGTGTAACCATGTGTATGGCTGATGTGCTATTATCACTTCTCACCTTGTAAGCATTTCGATATCACAAGTGTAAGATGGACTACTGTTATCACAAATTGAATGGCTGCTGTCACCTTGTGTTCCTATTTTTACTCATTTGCATTTCAACCGACAGTCTTGGACCCAAACTTTTTGCCTAATGCCTGAAATTATTGGTATACTGAAATACCGAAATACTGAAACCGAATTAATTCGGTATTTCAGTTTCAGTATTTGATTTTTCACAGCGAATTTCGGCATCTAGATTTCAAATACTAAAATTTAGAAATACTGAATGCCCACCCTACTCAGCAAAAACGTAACTCTAGAGCACACCTACTTCCATCCCCACTCATGATGTTAAACATATACATGATAACCCCTAATTCAATATTAAGGAAATGTTTCCGACTGTAGAAGCAATAAATAGATAACTAGATAAGGCCCATGTACAAAGCCTGTTTTTTTTTTTACTTACAAAAACCAAGCGCACCTTACTTTGCATCTAGAACCTATAAAGTTTCAATTGAATTGACAACATCAGCTCAATTCTTACCATCCAGCATTTTTAATCACTTACGCTATCTTTATCATTTGCTCTTACAACCCTTCATATATTTTTTTTGCTGCATGCAAAGGAGATCACAAAGCCATATACAAATAAAATAGTTTGAAAAACAATGCAACTCAACTCTCACATTATTTCTGTATATTTACCATATAAGCTATCCTATTCCTAACTCACACTCAATTCAATTTTTTGTAAGGATAGATTTACATGATTTAAATTTAACTATTTTTCTGTAAATACGTGCTTGAGATTGAATCAATGGAGAAGCCAATTATTCACATCAGTTTTTTCTCCTGATGGTTTAAGAAGTGGGTAACCTTCACAGCAACCAACTCTATTTGCCACTCTTCAATCTGCAATGCTCCTCCTTTGCTCTCAATCATCCCAACTCCATATCCATTTATCAAAAGAAATACTAAACAACACTTGATACCAAAGTTAATATTGATCCAGTCCCTTCTAGAATCTCTTTCAAGTGTGTCCTCAAAACCCAGAAGGGCAGAAGCATTAACCCCAGAAGGAATGAAACCAACTAAATAAAGCATGAAGTACTGGGTTCAAATTCGATCCACAAAGGGGTGGAAACACCCTATATAAAACTAAAAAAATGGCATTGGTAAAAAGTAAATATGTAAATGGCGTTGAAATCAGTTCAATTATCACAGCAGTAATTCTTTTAGGTTTTAAGCAAACATTATTCACTTGCTACATCTTGCTTCTTGTTCTAGGGGGAACATGATTTAATTAGGCAGTTTGTGTAATCTTCTTACTGTGAGCAGCTATGCACACCTGCTTATTTAACAAGCTGATAATCTGAGTCATGGGTGTGCTTACCCCATGTCTGCAACTCCCAAACAAGTTTTTGACCAGACATGAAGTCTTCTCAGACATAAAAGAGGAAAGAAATGTGAACACAAGCCATGGAACAGGATGATTTTGTTTGTCTACAACATTAAACTCATTTGATGGCCTCCTAAGGACTATATTAGGATGTTGTTGACATATCACCTCATCACTCATGCTCCTACTTCCTAAATAAACGCCGTTCAAAGGAAGGATACCTGAGAATCTCTACCCATATCATTTTATAATCCACACACAAAGCTTTGTTATTCACTAGTGTTTGGCAAGGTTCAAATAATCTGAATTAGTTCGATACAGATATTTTTAGTTTTTGCGGTCACTCATTACAATGTTTATCATTTTGTTGCTCAGATGAATTGGAAAATAATGCACAAAGAAGAGTCACATATTAGATTCTTTTGCAATTCAGTGAATAAAAACAAAGGTAAAACTTCTTTTGTAAAAAACTGACACTATTCCAAATTATATAACCCACAAGTACATGGGAAATTATTGTCTACAAAAGTAATCATAACAGAGCAGGTAGACAGGGGGCACATGGACATGAGAGCGCAACCGAGCGAAGCTCCCAGAAACCAGCAGCACAACCGCGCGATCGGCATTGGACCAGAAAGGATGGCATTGACCGGCTCCAGCAGGGTGAAGAGAGTGGTATATGACCAACTGTGAGGAAATGGCAGTCGAGAAGCTGGTGAGGGAGCCCATTGACCAAAGCAGAGGGGGCACAAGGGATGAGCAGTAGCATGCGGTTGGAGTGCCAAAAGTACAGGCACAACAAGATGCCTTAAAAGTGTCAAGACTTTACTGAGATTTGACTACTAGTTGTTCAAGTAAGATTCAATTTTTACATATATATTAGCTTTTCTAGGTTTAATGGCATGTAACTTCCCTGCATGGAGAGGTGCTCATCACATTAACTACTAAGAGCAGCCAGTTGCAAAAAAAAAAAGAAGATATGATGTCCCATCAAGAGCATTTCAGTAAAGTGGGCAACCTCAAACCATTAAATAAATTATTCCAAGGTCAAGTGTTTTCTCATTCCACACAGTAAGAAATTCAGACGAGAAAGTAAATACGCTTCTTCCTAAAATTTCTTACACCTCAACATGTTGACATGCATAAGATCAGGACAACCTATCAGGACAAATATTTGTTCCCTTTCCAATAACTCAAGTCCGTACATCGTTTAAAACTTCAAATTAAGTAACAAAAAAGTGTGCACATAATTTTCTAATGAATGTTTTAAGTTTCTCGTTTGAATAAAGAAAAAAGGAGATGAAATAAAATTGAATTAATTTCCATGAGATCTGCACCACAGTGCAAGATGGATGACAATTATCTTTAAGCAGAAGCAGGAGAAGCACAACGATATCTGGATTGTTGATCCTGTACAGTTTTTTGTAAAAAAAAATCACAAACGGAATCATTAGTTAGTTACTTAGTCTGTAAGACATGTTACTAACATCATCAAATCCATTATATACTCAGCACAATGAGACACTGCACCTTAATAATTGATACCTCTATGAAAATTGAACTAATTAAAGAGATCCTGCCTATTGTTGGTAATGCCGCCACCCACACATCTAACCAAAATCAACTAATTACATAACTAAATAGAAGAGAAACGTCAACCAATAACCACTATCTATACTAATATAAAAAGCAGCAGTTTGGTTGGCACACTCAATCTTGACCCTCCATCCCTTTCGATTGGATGGCTCAATTTCTTAATTGGTTCCACCGATCTAATCCTTCCCACACCACCCCAGGCCGAATCGTCAAGCCACTCCGCATCCTCCCCCGCTGAATCCTCCTCCTGGACACCAAGTCGCCTCCTTCCCCCGCCGAATCCGCCTCCATGTCGCCTAAGCGGCAAGAGGTTTGGAATTCCCAGAAATGATTCCTTCCAGTCTCTTCCTTTGTTTCTATCCAAGAAAAGGTATTTGTTGAGCAATCCTCAGGTAACTTTTCTTTCTCTTCTTTAACAATGCTCTTGATTCGTAGAGCACATCAAACAAATATTTATCCATATTAAAATATCGGATCTTACTTAGAACCTCTTTAGTTCTGTGGCTTGAATATAGGAAACTCCAAATCCAGAGGGGCAGTTTTGAAACTGTTGATGTGTTTGCAAAATTTTGAAACCACATGTAGGTAAATCTACTGTGAAGTCTTAATTAAGTTTTCATGTCTCTGCAATAGCATTGACGGAATGGAAGATTTCATATCATCATTCTTTCTACATGTACAATTTGTTGAGATAAGATTTACCCTAAAATCTACTGGGATGTGCATTTATTCTTAGCTTTTGAATTTTTTTTTTTCTGTGTCCAGATTCAACATTGCTTGCAGCATTTCCTTCTCTTTTTCTTTTTTCTTTTCTTTTAGTTAGATACAACCATTATTCTTCGTAAAACAATACAACCATTATTCTTCATAAACCAATAAAAGGATTATAGTCCTCATTTATGAGTTCTTTTTTTAATTGTAAGGTTTCTTTAAGATTTTTTATAATTACAAGAAGATGGTTAAATTGCTATTGCTATTACATACAGGATGGTGACCTTACAAGACCTTCAGCCCCAAAGAACCCTCCTGGCCCAGTTTGAAACAACTAAAGAGGAGGTTCTAAGTAAGAGCTGATCTTAGGGTGAGGGCATCTGCTTGGCAGCATATGCAAACTGGCTACATTTTCTTTTAAAAAAAATTGATGTGTAGATTTTGCGTATAAGGTGATGCATACATCCTGAGGTGAAAATTTTTTATTACTATTTTCCTTTTTGATTCTTTATGAGAACAAAGAATTGCATTTTATAACCTATGTGCGCTAATAATTCAGTTTTGTATGTAGTCAAAATTTACAATAGATTTTAATAGAATGCATATATTAATTAAATTTCAATTATGCACTTCCTATAACATGTGCTATGAAAAAGGGCATTGCACGTGCACGTTTACTAGTTTGTTCAAACTCTTCAGTATTGAAGAATCATACAAACCTAAGCACTATAACCCAACAGGAACATGTATTCCGGAAACACTATGCAACCACAAGTAGAAAAGGAAGCTCGATTAACTACATCGAAGCATTCGACCAAAATTAAACTACCTAGTTTTACCTAGTTTCGACAAAGACAAACAAAAAATACATGCTAAAACTGTATGCAACCAGAAGCAAATCAGAGATAAATTCCATAACCTGAAGACATCGTGGCCATCGATCATGAAGACCTCTGGAACCCTTCCATCCTCCACAGAAATGGTTGCCACAGGTCCCAGTCGGCACCTCTCTCCTTCCTCCCACATTTCTCCGATCTCCCTCCACCTCCCACTCCGCAGTCCGAGGGCCACCGCGTCTGGGCAATAAACGTTATTCGGCACCACTCCCCCCACCGTCATGTACCCGTCGTACCCGCCCATCACCCAGAACTCATCCTCCTTCCCGTCCCCCGCCCCGTGCACAACAAAGCCAACGCACCCCGCCCGCTCCCGGGGCATCGACGCAGCGACGCGCCACGCACGTGCGCCAGCGTCGTACCACTCGGAGCTGCTGGTGCGGCTGCCGTCGGAGGGGAACGTCGGGTGTCTGGACCCACCGCCAGCCACAATGACCCCGCCGCTAGGATCGGGGGCGCAGGCGAAGCTCCCTCGCGGGACGCACATGTCTGGGAGGCGCTCCCAGCGGTGGTGGGAAAGGGAAAGGTCGAGTCGATAGGCGGCGGCAGATGGGAAGGGGTGGCCGAGGGGATAGCTCCGGGCGTCGAAGCGGGAGCCACCGAGGACGTAGAGATGGCGTCCTACGGCGATTGCCGCGAAGTTGGCGAGGCCGTAGAGCTGCGGCGAGCAGGGGATTGGAGGGAGGGGCCACCAGGCGGTGGGGGCTGCCGGGTCGAGCAGGATCGGGGAAGCGAGGGATGGGTCGGTGGGGAAGAGGCAGAGGAGGTGGCGGCGCGGGAGGCGGAGGCTGCGGCGGAGCGGGAGGAGCGTCGCGGCGGAGAGAAGGAGGCGCCAGGCGCGGGAGGTGGCGCGGAGGCGGGACTGGTCGGGGAACGTGAGCAGGCAGAGGATAACTGCCGCCACGTCGTCCGGCAGCCCCGGGATCAGCGGCGCCGCTCCAGGGCGAAGGGTTAGGGTTCCGGCGAGGCGGCGGCCGAGCCAGGCGGACGACGAGGCCATTCGATCGCCTCGTCACAAGGCACTACCACGACTCGAGAATAGTGAAAAAAAAAACGAGAAGAAAAGTGAGATGGGGAAGAAACGAAGCCTTCGCCGTGTGTGGGATTGCGACAATTTGGAGCAGATTTTGCTAGCTTCACTGCCATGTGGGCCTCTCAACCCCCCCAAGGGTGATTCCTGGCCGACCTGTCAGTGAAGAGTAGGCATTTTCTCTGTACTCATATCACATCCACGTACACTTTAACGAGTGGATATATTGTCCACAGTGTGCTCACTGACAGGTTGGGCCCAGTTCTTGCGACAGATTGTCCGTGGCTATTCTCGGGGCAGTTACTTTCCTGTGGGGCTGCTGTTTCCGGCCGTGGAGAATTAGAATCCATTTTTTGTGGTGGTGCTCGGCCTCGGCGTATTGGCGTCGGGCCTTGGTAGTAGAGTTACCGACAAGTCGGTGGGCGTGTCGGTCGGCGTGGTTAGGGACGGGTGGGGATTGTCTGGTTTGTTCCGACTTGTTTATTTGACGGGGACGGGTGTCGCGATGGATAAAGCGATCCATCTGTGGCGAGGTTACACGGGTGTATTTGGTTCGTAGCCATCGTTAGCTTTATTAATAAAAGGTCATGCCTTTACAATTTAGCTGCCATTTAGATTGTTACCTTTCATTGATGTGCCAACGAAAAATTTTGACTCGTCGTCACTTTTGTATGTGAGCTGTGGACAGGGCAAAGGCGGAGAAATCGGCCGCCAATGCGTTGGCGCGCCTTCTCCCGTGCAGCAACCGTCGACGGACCCACCTGGAAGCCGCACTAGACGCACGAAACAACTGACAAACAACTGGTTCATTTGTTCATTTCACTTCATTTTATTTTTCTAATTTTGTATCTATTTCATATGGTGTCCAAATTGTATGAAACAAATTTTATAATTCATATAAAATCACAACCAACCTATTTTTATAATTTATTTTAATTTTGTATTTTATAATTTATTTGGTATTTTCTGCATTTTATAATCACGATAATATGTTTTAAAATTGTAATTTCAATTTTTTGAAAACTTATTTAAATTTATAAATATTTTAATTGACTATGAGAACAATTGGCATATTTAATTGGCAACAAACCAAACAACTACCAACACACCTTACCAAAATTTGGCACATTTGATTGGCTGCAATCCAAACAACATAATTTTGCCAACGAATTGGTCATGCCCTAGGATTGGCATGACCAATCCATTGACAAGGCTACACAAGGCCATGAACCAAACACACCCTACGTCTTCAGGCTGCCTTTGGTTCCCGGTGAAGGGATGAATTAAAGATTTAATTTATTAAACGTCTACGGATTAAGTTAATTCGATCGATGCTATTTATTCTCATTAACTTAGGATTAGCTAATCCAAGAAATAGGTGGATACCTTATCTCTCTACTAATCACACTAACATAACCAAATAGAAAATCTAGGATAATCTGGAATAAGCTAATCTAGCTGGGTTAAAGCTAGCTAATCCAATTAATCTAACTTCGAACCAGACAAAGTCTAAATTGTTTCTATAGCCATTTATATAAGATTTTATCCTATATGAAGCATGAGTAGATCTAATGGAGGTGTCGGGTATGTCCGAGCATCACAAAAATCTTGAAAAGCTCATATGATTGCCTCCTCCTTGAATGTCGCTCGGTAAGTCTCCTAACTAACAACCCGGGTCGCTGTTCAATACATACAAGACACATAACATCTTTTCTTTTGATCCTTCACTTCCTTAGGCCCCGTTTGGAAGTAAGGTTTTTCAATACCATAGTTTTGTAATACATAGTTTTACCAATCATTTTAGTATAAGTACCATAGTTTTATCTAACTACATTGAAACCATGGTATTTCTTAAAACTATAAACTGTTTGGCTACAAAGTTTTTTGGATGATATATCATGGTTTCGCAAGTCTTTTGCCAGTGTGAGGTGAAAACTTTAGGTCAAACTAGAGTTTACAATACTCCAAACAACCACAGTATTTGCAAAACCATGGTTTTCAATACAGAGTTTTTTTTGGAAGTAACAAAACACCTCATAGTATAAAATACCATGATATTATCTAAAAACCATAAAAATACCATACTTCCAAACTGGGCCTTACTCTATCCCTCTGTCATCTTTTCTTTTAGTGCTTTGATTTGTCTTGACTTTGCTTCTGCTATTACACCTATTATGTTTAGATGGAACCATACCTAGTGAGCGAAAAAAATTTTATTTTTAACCTTTTTTAAAAAAATTAATATAAAATTAACCCTGGTAAAAAAATATTTTTATTTCTAACCCTTTTGGACGCGCCACTCGAGACGGCGCGCTCACAGAACCGACGCGCCAGCAGTATGTGGCGCGCAAGGGTGCCACGGGCGCCCATGGCACGGCAAGGATGGCGTGGCAGCGCTTGCCCCACCTTGCCGCCACCACACTGGCGCAAAGAAGGCTGACTCAAATGGGCACTTACAAACTTGACCGGTGGCGGGACAACCTTTGCCGCGCCACTTCGCTCGGCGCAAGAAGGCTCGACCCATGCCCGACGACGGTGGTGGGACCACCTTGCCGCCACCCCACCGGGCGCGCAGAACCTCTAACTATTGGGCCGAGCCCTTTGCTCACAAGATTTCTCTTCTTCTCTGTCCTCCTCCGCCAAGAAGCAGCCGCCGCCACCGCCCATGCCGCCTCATTCCATCTGCGGCCGATTCTCCTAGGAAAAGTCGTTGCCCACCCTCCTAGTAAGGTAATCTCCCTCATCACTTGAGCTATTTGTCACCGGATTTATTGCATTTCATGGTTGTTTGAAAATTAGGGTTTTAGTGAAAGTGCCCGATTTAGTTGGATTTTAGTTTGTTTAGTTTAATCTAAGTACCGTGGGATACACAACGCACATTCTGTCCATATTTATAACGTGTGAAATTTGTTGCATGTTTCGATTTGTCGTTGAAATTTCAAATTTAGGGAAAGCGTAGGTGTAGCTATATATAAGTAGTATATGCATGATGAAAATATATTATGTATAATCATGATGAAATTTTTTTCTATTCGTATGTACGTCTTTTTACAATATTATAGGGTAAAAGCATTTTTCACGTTTCGTGCGGTAAATACGGTTGAACATTATTCAATTCTTTTTATTTTTCTATGTTAGGGCTAATTAGTTGTATGTGTTGTATAATTTGTGTAGATGGATCGTTTGGTTCAATTGTTTTACGGGGGAACTGTTAGAGCAAATGGGGAATTTGAGAATATGGAGGAGGAGGTTGTGTTGTTTGATAGGAGCCCAAGCTATGGTGATTTAGTGTCCGATGTCGATGGCCATCTTTGAGGTGTGGTGTTGGTAAAGGTGAATTGGTAATGCAGGGCAGGTTCGATTGTGGGAAGGCTAGGGCTCACTATGTTATGTTGAATATTTCATCCGAGTCGGATTGGAGTAACTATAAGGAGGTCGTGAGGGGTTCAAATGTCAGTTGTTGGGAGGTGGTGGTTGATTTTTGTATAGGACTAGCCGAGCAGAGAGTTCAGGAGGAAGTACTGCCTTTGACCCAAGAGGTGGGTATAGGTGTCGACACCCAAGTCACATGTGAAGCATCTGTCATGAGAGGACGAGAGAGAACCCTGCATTAACCGGTAGTGACTTTGACATGGATGAGTTCGACAATGGAGTATTTGAAGAGGAAGAACATGACGTGGGCGAGATGAAATCTCTGTTGGGTCTGGATGATGAATCGTGATGAGGAAGTCGTACAAGACCATTGGGAGGATGAATCCGCCGATGAGGAAGCCGTACAAGATGATGGGGTACAAGGCGAACAAGATGGGGAGGAGGAAGTAGATGAGGTGGATGACGGCCGTCTTGGGAGGTTCGTAGCTTAGCCATGGTGGATAGACGACAAGCATTGCACGGATTGTCACCGAGGAGAGGAGGCGATGAAGGCGCTTCATGTCGACGCAGCCGACCGTGGGCATCTTCGAGAACCTAAGCCGAAGCCACATGGCAATATGTGAGAGTGGCCTGTTGTCAACCGAGGTTCTACCAGATGCTGAGAACTTGGAAATCCGAAAGGGTATGAAATTCGACACGTTGCGGCGAGCTTGCGACGCGTCCGATGGACTATGCGGTGAGGCATCATAGGCCGTACACCGTAACTCATTCTGATGTCAAAGTGCGATACACCGTGAACTGTAAACAAGGATGCCTATGGGGCGTGTGGGCTCGACTGGACAAGTATAGTCAGAGATGGAAGATAACTCGTGTGAGGCAACCCCACACATGTGGCTCGTCGAAGACAAAGAGGGTGCATGCTCAAAACACTGCGAAGTACCTAGGCCGTCGTATCGCTAGCATTGTCACGGCAGATAACGACGTGTCGGTTGCTTCATTGATAGAATCCATATTTGCGTTCACTGGGTATCATGTGAAGTACTCAAAGGCATGGTGGGCGAAGCAACACGCCACTCAGATGCTATTTGGGGACTGGAAGGAGGCTTACAACATGGTGCCAAGGATCTTGAGTGCAATTAAACATTTCAACACGGGTACGAAGTTCTATACGTATACGGGTGATGTTTCCTTGGTCGATGAGCATGGCAACACACGGAAGGTGCTTCGGCGTGTCTTTTGGTGCTTCAAGCAGTGCGCCGAGGCCTTTGAGCATTGTCGGCCATCATACTGCCGATGCCACCTTACTTACCAAAGAATATAAGGGTGTGCTGATGACGGCCGTCGCGGTGGATCCGGAGGATCAATTGGTGCCTCTTGCATTTGCCTTGGCGGAGAGCAAGAACAACTCGAGCTGGGCATGGTTCATGATGATTGTGAGGCGTGAGGTTCTGGGCAAGGGCAGGAAGGTTTGCATGATCTCCGACCGTCACCCGGGTCTTCTAAACGCGGTTAGGGAAGAAATCCACGGATTTCCACCGCTCGAGCACAGATGGTGCATGAGGCACTTTGCGGCAAATATTTGGGGAAGACAAAAGAAGGAGGTGGTGGCGAAGGTGAAGCAGGTTTGCTGTGCTAGAGAAGAGAAAATTTTCGAGAAGAACATGAAAGAGCTAGATAACATGTTGAACGACCCAAGCGAGGGCATGGATGGCGGAACAACTCATGAGCAAGAGCAAGTGGGCGCTTGCCTTCGATTTAAAGAGGTTGTCGGTACGGCATCATGACGACAAACGGCGCTGAGTCATGGCACAATGTGTTCAAAGGAATTCGTGCTTTGCCGGTTTCTGGAATAGTACAATACTCTTTCCAAAAGTGCAACAAGTACTTCGTTGATCGGTGGGGTATGGCCAAGAATGCTATTGATGGAGGCAGAGGGGAAAGGCTGGTGCCACACACTTGGAGCAGGAGGAGAACTTGGCTCTAAACCACATGGCTGAAGCACACGGACCGAATAGAGTGGTCTATACTGTTAGGTCGGCGGGGGGGACTAATCCCGGTGGTGAGCGTTTCGGTGGCCGGAACTTCAAAGTTAACATCGAGGAAGTGGAGTGCACCTGCAAGGTTCCGCAACTTCTTCATGCCCCATGCTCGCATATGATCACCGCTTGCTTGGCGCGAGGCGTCGACCACAAATCTGACAAATACATGTCCGCACTCTATCTGAAGTCGCACACACTAAAGATTTGGGAATCTACATTCGAGCCTTACCTTGATCCCACTCAGTGGCCTGAGCATACTGGCGACGATTATGTGCCTGATCCCGCCCTCTTGAAAATTAAGAAGGGACGGCGGAAGAAGAAAAGACTTCGTGGGGAGATGGACCAGAGTAACGGGTACGGTGATGATAGATACGGAACCGGTGATTTTGACGAGGTTTGTGGGGAGGTCCGATGCTCTAAGTGCCACAAAGTTGGGCACAATGCGAGTACCCATCAGAAAAAGCCCAACACTAGGAGCACGATGACAAAAATGGTTAAGGGTTGTACTAGGGGTACAAAACGTGGTGAGGTAAAGGGCCATTTGAAAATATGTTATATTTATTTGTATATTTGTTTTGAATACATGTGCCGATAACTAACTCTGACTTGATTTATGCAGGATGGCGGACCCTCGTTACCCGCTCCTTGAGACTACCTATGAGCGGGAGCACCGTGCGCGAGTGATCACTAACGACCGCCAGGTTCGGCTTGTTAATCTTGTTTTCCCCGTACATTTCAAATTGGCAGGTTCTAATGCAGTGGTATAACTGTGTATTGCAGACTTTGCCCACGCTCCGTCCCCGTACACACGCAATCCGACTGACGTGGGACGACAGTGTTCAAGACCGCATTTGGCGCGAGCCGGTTTCTCGACCTTGCTCACACCGCGGATTTGGCCGGGTTGCCGGACTGGACGGACCTCTCTTGATGGCCCTTGTGGACCGTTGAGGCCCGAGACGCACGCTTCCACCTTCCGTCGGCGGCGAGATGATTCGGTAACCATGCAGACACTTCGATGATCCTCGGGTTACGGCGGAGGCGGTGCGCTTATGGATCTTAAATCCGACATGGCGCGAGATGGTCGAGGGCGCCCTAGGTGTGCAGCCCCGAGAGGACGACCACGCACGAAGCAAGTAAGACTTAATCGAATCGTTGTGTGCATTTCTCGCATTTCATTATTTGGTCATTAATTTTTGGTCTCGTCACGGAATGTGTGTTTGCGGGAGGATCGTCGGGTGAGCTCCGCGTGGGCTGCGAGACATTCCCCTTCGCCCACCTCGTGCAGAGGAGGCCGAGGTCGAAGCAAGACGCAGCGAGTGTGGCTGTGGCACTTGGTCGGTGGCTTCCTCTTGGTCGACGCGTCCGCAACACCGCTCTCTGGATCAGGTTGCCTCTCCTTGCCGAGCCGTGGGAGAATGTGGCGACGATAGCTGGGGTCACTGTTCTTGCCTTCTGTACCGCCACCGTGGCGTGGCTGCAGAGCGGCAGTGATCCGCCACTGGGAGGATGTCTTTACCTCCTCCAGTGTGGGCGTGGGGCGGCTTCGATTGGGAGGCCACACCGAGTCTGCGTTCCAAAGACGATAGCACCAATAAATGCCTTATATGTGTCTCTAGAAGTTCTAACTTTTCTTGTGCTGCAGGCTTGGAACATCCCGGAGTGCCGGCCAACACTCATGTACATCTGGAAAAACATCAGGTCGGTTCGGGGCAATCCCGACAAGAGATACTTGACCTACACAAATGAGCTCGATTGCGTGACACAGTGGCAGGTTAGTATTGATCGAATCACTTGTTTTACTAACACATTGCGCTCACTCTAAGTATTGATTATACTCTTACTCTGTAGGTGCTGTGGTATCCGTACGCCCGTCCCGAGGTGGACGGCTTGGAGTTGAGTCTCCTCTGTACTCGGGATAGCCAGTTGTGGCGGGCGGTGACTCCACTTATCTTTTTCCACGTGGTTGAGTGGCACCTCCCGTCGAGAGTGTTGCGACAGTTCGATCGGAGGCAGTCGACCCCCCCAGCCGTTGTCTCCACTGACCAGCGTCTGCACGGGTGAGATTTTGTTTTAGCTTCTTGCATTGCATTAGTCGGTGCGTACTTCCTTGCAGTAATCGATGATTGATATTGGCAGGTTCGAGAGGCGCAAGCGCTACAGGGAGTTGGATTGGAGAGTGACCCACCACGTGCCTCTTCAACGGTGGGACGCCAGGGAGAGGTTCGACTATACTAATGGCCTGCTGCACTCCGATCAGGCTTTTAGAGAGTACTTGGCCTAGCTGCACCGTTCGACGCGTCTTTTCCTTAGGCCGGCACTCAGCAACGTACCTATCGGTGACACGAACTCTGATGACGACATCACCGACGAGTACGACCGCATGACACGGGAGGGGGTGCAGCCAGAGAGAGGCCCACTGTAGCACTACATGGTACGTGCTCGTGGCTACAACTAGAGACCCATATAGTATGTGATACATCGATTTCGATTGTCCTTTAGTAATGTCTACTTCTGCGGTGTAGGCTACACAGCTTGCGCGCCTCTCCAATGAGGCTGGGGTGGCTCTCGCCAGTGCCGGTGGTCAGGAGAGTGGTGCCCTACGCACCTTCGCGGAGGTACAACATTGTGAACGTGTCCGAGCATATTACATTCCATACTAATATCCTTGTTTTGTTCCTGCGTGGCACACGTGCAGACCGTGACCAGGGTTTGCCGCCGCCTGGCCCAAAAGATGAGTTGCATGAATACGGACGTTTTGGGCCCAGCGCGAGGCGGCATGCCTCCCCAGCAGTCGTCGAGTCAGCGGACCCCCGTTTGGTCGGGGGGCACAAGAGCTCACACGCCTTCACGGTCAGCCACTTCGTCGGCACCTCCCCCCGACACGCTTGGCGAGAGGCCCATGCAAGCGGGCTCTTCCACATTGCAAGATGACGACGAACCCAGCAGATTTACGACTCGGACTCCTCCGCCGACGACCCGACCTTCCGGACCACCCTACGGCTCACCAGATGTCTCGATGCTCCTCCGCTGAGCCGCACACGCCCACCCAAGAAGCGGTAAGTGCTTTATGCATCCCTCCCATGATTTCGGCGTATTTTGTAGACTAACACAGAATCGTGCTTCAATATAGGGTCTTAGCGGCAAGACTTCCCCGACACGGTGGTTTACGCTGCAAAGGCCGTGGGCGTGCCGTGACCGAGCGATGTAGGAAGCCAAACGCCCTACGGACTAATCCCGGAGGCTCGCCACCGAGGGCTCCTTTCATGCCTGGAGGGCGCTGAGCAGTATTTGTATCTTGTACTGCTGATGAAAAGACTGTATTTTGTACTCCTGTGGTGAAACTGAACTTGTAAAACTTGATCTTGTAAGGAAACATGTTCAGATTGTGAAATATTTCCACTCCTTATCTTCTCTTCTATGTTTGCTCAATTTTGTTAATGTCTAACCGCGGGGACCAAAACAAAAGCAACTAGTGACGATTGCTGGGAGTACATAGATTGAAATGCCCGTGTTCAGATTGCTGGGACCAAAACAAATGCAACATGTTCAGATTGTGAAATATTTCTCACCTTCTAATTTCAACTACTACAATGATGAATCAGGCAGGTCATAGTTAAATTTTGCACAAGACATGAAGATGTTTCAGCTATGGTGGAAACGTAGTTCATTTGCACAAGAATTAGGCTTGTTCTCATTGTTCTTGGAAAATCATAAAATAGATCGTTAGAATTCTTACGGTCATATTTTACAGCTGCATGACCCATGTAATCTCTCAACTTGTCATCCAATCGGCTAAGATCAGCTTTCGCATACACAACAATGTAGTGGTTAAATCCGACAAAATCAAACGATCCTAGAATTCTCCTTTTCTCTTCATCGGTGAGAGATGGTAGCCTGGACCTTGCATTTTTCCTCATTACTGTAGGGTAGTCTACATACACTCTGATCTCAGATGTTAAAAAAAAGCAGTGGTTTTACATGAAACTTGAGCTGTGGAGTAGAACAAACCATCCAATGTGGAAATCATTCATCCTTGCGGACCTGCTGGAGGCTAGTCTTGCCGCGCCAGGCGGGGTGGCGCGGCAAGACTAGGCTCCCGTGCCCGCGGGCATAGGATTCAGCCCCCACGAACGCCCCAAGAAGCCTCGACGCAAACGACAGTGGCGCGGCAATATTTGGGCTGTCGCGCCATGGGTAAACGATTCGAGGGCCCACGAAGCGCCATCGAATTGCGGACTGCGCGCGCGAGCCCGATCTTGCCGCGCCACTCGCGCCGCAGCAGCAAGATCAAGGCTGTCATGCCCATGGGTAAACGATTCCATGGCCCACGCGCCTCTCGAATTGCGGACTGCGGCGCGGAGCTCAGCCTTGCCGTGCCACTCGCACCGGCGGCAAGATCGGCTCCGCGCCATGGTCACAGATTCCAGCGGCCCACGAGCCTCTGGAATTGTGGACCTCTGGCGCGAGCCCAGCCTTTGCTGCCACTTTCGCACCGCTGCAAGAAGATCAGCTGCACACGCCTGGCAAACGATTCTAGTGGCCTGAGCGCCTCGAATGCGGACTGCGGGCGCGGAGCCCAGCCTTGCCGCCACTCTCGCACCGGCACAGCAAGAAGATCGGGCTCCGCGCCCATGATCACAGATTCCAGATGGCCCACGCGCCTCGAATTATCAAATTCATGTGCGCAAGTATCCAAATTAATGCCGGATAAAAAGGATTTTGGGTATAGTTTTCCTTCTTTTAGTTTTACAATTTTTGAATTATCAAATTTGTTTTACTTTTAAAAGAGCTACAAATGGTTGGTATCAACACAAATGTATTGAAATTAATGTAGAATTTACTTTCATTTATTTTTGTAAATTGCATTACATGAAAATAAGTATAGTCCATGATAAATAGGGGAAAAATAATAAAGATTGAACTTTTATGCATGATAGTGTAAAATTAGGTGCTCATAACCCCAAGAATGTATATGTGTATAAGAATTGCTCATAGTCGTCACCAATCTGGCCAAGGAAGAGGCAATGGCAAATTGACCTCCATGAGGTCCATGTCTTGGCTACTATGTCGCTTTGAAGATCATCTTTTTCCACGTCATCACTAATATGTTCAAATAACATATTAGGTCGATGTCTTCCCTATAGAGATACACAGTGCAATGCAACTCTCAGGAGGCGACAAAACCACTATAGCTATCAAATACCAATTTAATCGTCGATCGATATAGCTACTAACACTATTATGCTTAGTCACAAACGTATCATAGATTCAACATCATATTACATCATGTAATCGTCGATCGATATAGCCATAAGGTACATTTACATAAACTAAGTTCAACATCATATTACATCACGAAATTCAACAAACATGCGCTCACTACTCAGGGTCCTCGTCATCATCCGGCACGATAGCAGGAAAGTTACGAACAAGACCCCTCATGGTCTCCATCTCCACCGTCCTCCTCGCCTTGTTGCGCCGCACAGTTTGCAGATGAGCCTTCCATAAATTATGCGGGTAATTGGCCGCGAGGTCAATGAGTGAACGTTCTGCCATCTTCTTCCTTCTCTCCTCAAGCTCGCGATCCTTCTCCATCTGCCTCTGTAGCTTTATTTGCTGTCTCACCTCTCTTGGATCAACACCAGGTGGGTACCTCCCCCTACGCCTCCTCTAGTAATCCAAAATTTCTGAATCGGTGAAGTAGCCACGTGGCGGCACCCCACGCACGCTGAGCATGTCATCGATCACCTTCTTCCTGTCTTCAGCAGACGGCATGAGTACACCATAATCAAGCCTTATCTTCTTTTTCATCTTCTCCACTCTCCTAGCTTGTTCCTCGTCACACAAATTCAAAATCTCGGTTTCAAAGTCCTGTTTTCCGCTATATTTCTCCCAGTCACACGTCCGTCCCTCCTACAAATATTACGGGAACAACTATCATCAAGCTGAACATGCACTATGGTATTTTAATTTTAAATAAAACATATGTAAGTAAATCGTACCCAAAATTCACCATAGGAGTTGCCACAATACCATCCATACCCAAGTTCCGATGGCACAACACCTCTACGAGCCGGTATGCCGCACTTACATGTAGTGGGTGGATATTGCTCACATGGCCAATTCTTCTCGCCAGAGTTGAAGGCCTCCACTTCTTCATTAGATGGCCAACAAGCCTTGCGTCCATAAATGTACTCCTGAAAATCACAGAGAGGCCATCCATCCTACAAAAAATAACATTGTTATCAAACTACTTCAATGCATGAGACTAACTTACATATGGACTAGGCATGCATACACTTACCCGATCGTTGCACGAGCATCGGAAGAAGGGGATAAAGTCCACCCCTGGGTTAGGCCGTACTAATATGGACCGAACATAGCAATGACATAGAGGCGGGTTTACTACTCGGTTAGCACTTGCCACGGCCTTCTCCTCCGTTGTCATTTCCGGTGGATTTGGCGGAGGAGGAACCCAACGCCTGAAATGATGCATTGGCTTAGTTTCCATAGAGCGCCCTGGGAACAGCCGGATCCTCGGATCAAACTTTTCAGGTCCATCAATCCACTCGAAAAACCAACACTGCCGAAAAGAGCACCCGCCAATGTCTTCATTCTTCACACCACAAGTGTAGAAGGCTCTACCGGCAGTATCATGGTCCCTCGACTGCTGAACCTCCGCAGGAAGGCCGTGCTCACAAAGTGGGACCGGAAACGGTGAGGCCCGAACTGGAGCATTCTTACCCCTAGGATAATTCTCATATTTGAGGAATGGCTTCGCCGGCCCACTATCGTTTCCTACAATATAGTGCAGGATGGCGGCCTCTCCAATTATTTTATCAAAACGTACTCCACATAAACATACATCTTAGGCTTAACATTACTACTGAATGAAATATTTAAAAAAATTCACTACACAATCTAGCCTTTTTCATGAGATCATCAGTGAAGACAAAACAACTACGCAATTCTTATATCTCCATGCTAAGTTCAACTATAATCCTAACCCTAACCCTAACCATAAATCAATTAAAAAATTCATGAAATATTATGAAAAATAATTCACAACACAATCTATACATCTTCAAAAGATTATTAATAGAGACAAAGCCACTACGCAATCCATACATCTCCACGCTAAATTTAACTAGAACCCTAACATTAACCCTAACCCAACCCTAAATCAATTGAAAATTACAAAAAATGCAACTAAAAGACACCAAAGGAGAGGGGGTCACCTGCCATGATGAAATGCAGCCTTTTCTCAAATAAAACTTGCCGGATCTAATGCTCAGATTTTTTGGGAATGGAGGAGGAGAAGAGTGGTTAGAGAAGAGGTGAAAGGGGAGAAAATGAAGAATGGCCGAGCTGGGAGCAGTTCTGGGTGTATTTGAGTCAGGCCTTGCCACGCCAGGCGGGGTGGTGCGGCAAGGGTGAGGCCCGCACCTGCCACGCCATCCCTTGCCGGCCGCGGGCGCCACCGTGGCACTCTTGCCGCGCCACATGCACCGGGCGTGTCAAGCCTCGTGAGCCATGTGCCTCGAGTGGCGCGTCCAAAAGGGTTAGAAATAAAAATATTTTTTTACCAGGGTTAATTTTATATTAATTTTTTTAAAAAGGTTAAAAATAAAATTTTTTTTGACTATGAGCTAACTAATTTGTAGCGTGTCGCTCTATTAGCTTATGGTTGTTTTTCCGAGCTAAAACGCTTTAACTTTTCGAAGTTGCTTTTAAAAATTTTAGCCAGCTCAGCCATAAACCATTTAGCTTGTTTGAACTAAACAACGTTGGCACATAGGCACCGTTCTTTTTTGCAAACTGCTGGCGGTTTGCTACAGTAAAAAAAAATTTTAGATTATTTAAAATTTTTTCTAAAAACTTTTAAATTTGCTGCAGTAAAACCGTCAACCGCCAGAAACTGCCAAAAGAAACAGAGCCATAGTGGCGTAGAAGTAGCAGCAAGCAGGGCGGAGCGTATCGGCGCAATAGGTAGGGGTGGCAATGGGGACCCGTTCCCCGATCCCGAACGGGGAATTCCTCTATTAGGGGACGGGTATGGGAAGAAATCATCCCCTGCGGGGGTGGAAACGGGGAAATCATTCCCCCGTCGGGGATGGCGGGGACGGGGACGGGGAATTTTTTCCCCCGCGAGGACCCGGTTGGGGACCCGAATTTAGTTTAGTTCAATTTAATTGTTAGATTGCAAACTTATTCTCTAACCCATCATATTCACATTTTCATAAACGGGACAACATAATCTTCAATAAATACATGCATTCTTTTTTTTTTCTTGCATGTTGATATGATTTTAGAGTTAAAATGGCTATAAGATCTCTTCTCTTATGTGAAATTTTTACGGGGATGGGTCCCCGACGGGGCCCCGATACCCGAACAGGGATGGGGACGGGAGGATTT
Organism: Olyra latifolia; assembly: GCA_036346145.1. NCBI lineage: Eukaryota > Viridiplantae > Streptophyta > Magnoliopsida > Poales > Poaceae > Olyra > Olyra latifolia. The sequence goes on from CM070524.1 coordinate 45,664,862, forward strand.
TCTCCCCCGAGATGAGGAACGGGGACGGGGACAGGAAAATTTCGGGTCGCGGGACGGGGATGGGAAGGCACTCCCCGGCGGGGAATGCCCCGTTGCCACCCCTAGCAATAGGGTGAGTTCGCGCTGTAGGGGCAGGTCAGCTATGGATAGGGTGTACGTCTATGGAGGAGCAGTAATTAGCATGGTTAAACATGACCACGACAAGGGAACAGACGGAAGGCTCACGGCCGTGGAGAAGCGATAAATAGCGGTTGTGATATAACTTGACGAGGCACCCTTAAAGTTGAAATATTGTATCCGCCACAAAATGATCTTATTGAGTTACTTGTAACTAATGCCCTAGGATTTTAGATACTAGTACTGGTCAATCGCTGCCACGGTGGTTGTAACCACCGGTGGCACCATCTTTTTTGTACTATATAGCAGTGTCATAGACATATAACCATGTATCTTTTTATTCTAGCAACTTCATAAAAAAGTAGACTCTGAGAAAATCATGAAGACTGGAACAGTTAACGCATTCCGTGTTAGGATAAATAGCATTGGATATATTTTACTATGCTGCTGCCACCATGTGAGAATATTGAACTCCTCTTCCTAAAAGTCGACAGTGTCCTTCGCTAGGTACGAGGCAAGCTCACCAACAAATCCACATGATGGTGCAAGCCCAGTCTGAGATGTTGTGCTCGAACAAGTTGAACTGTCCTTGCCCATGACAGATTTTTAAAATGACAACCTTCTCCCTATCTGTTAAACTGGTGGTGGCCGTTATAGACGAATTCCTGCATATTTTTCTTCATATTTTATGTACAAATCATTTAGTTTTCTTCTAACCTGATGAAAATAATTAGAGTAATCTATATCAGTAGCAGCACCAAGTTGTGTTAGAACATTAGTCACTCCTGAAAATTTGGCCCTAGAATCTAACAAAAAAGCAAAACAATATAAATACAGAAGTTCTCTCCAATATTTTAGGTATTTAGCTTTCATATGACTAACCACATCAAATAAAACAACATCATTTTCAAATGTCTTCAAATGATTAGCGATATAATAAATGCATTGAATAATAGAACAAGACGTAGATTCATACACAGCAAAAGCGATGAGGATGGTTTTATGAAAACCTCTAAAAATAAATGTAAATAGGTAAGTACTTACCAAACCTGTGGAGTCAGAAGTGGCGTGCTATCACGAGTTTGATATTGTGTGTTAATAAAAATTTAAAAACTCGCCTGTATGATAATATATGATAAAGCATAAAGTAGGTGGAATTCCACCTAACAGGAATGTCTAAACTAAATTTTCTAGGTCGTACCTGTGAGGCACGACCGGAGTTCTTCCATACAGCACTTCTTACATTAGAGCTATTTAAAAATAAAATGGCATCCCGAATAGTTTAAAGGTAATGTTGCAATCTTTTTAAGCCAGTTTTAACAATTAGATTAATAATATGGCATGCACAAGGTTGATGCATTAATAAAGAATCAGCATATGTAGCTAACAGAGGTGTCAAAATGTTCATAGCACTAGTATTAGCTGATGCATTATCTAAGGTAATAAAAAAAATCTTATCTGTTATTTCAAATTTTTAAACAACATTCATGATGATATCAGCTATATTCTCACTTGTGTAATTAACATTTATAAGTCTTAGTACAATTATTTTTTTCTCTATATCTCAATTTTGGTTAACATAATGAGCAACAACACTTAAATAATCTTCACTAGCCCTACCAGCCCAGATGTCTGAGGTTAACAAAATAGAAAATGTGCAAGTTTAAAACTGTTATTTTAATTTTGACTTGTTGGTATTATACAATTTTTTCAAATTTCTAATTGTTGTCTGACGAGAAACGTAACACTAGTAAATTAGGATTATGGCAGTTTTAATATCACTATATCACAACACATAATTAACGTCGGACGCAAGTCGACAATAATACAAAATTCCTGGCGCACAAACCATCGGCATAAATGGGCGACGAACTATCAGTCGGAAATGAAGCTATCTGGGTCTGCTAGTCGGTCGGCAATAATAGGTACTTCTAGGGACAAACAGTAAGTCGGGAAAAAATACTTTTCCCATCCTGTGATTCGTCGGCAATTCACTGCCAACGCATTGTCCATCGGTAATTACCAGGTGCACGAATTAAAAAGATCAAGCGCGCGCACGGGAGGGAAAAATTGGGGAAGGTAAAAATTTCCCTTAGCCCTCGCTCCTCTCATAAAAAAAAGATTCCAGTTCTCCTCTCAGTCCTCTCTCTCTCTCTCTCTGTGGCCGCCCCATCTCCTAGAAGCCACCACTGCTCTCCTTCTCCTTCACCTCTCTCTCCCCTTAGCGAGTCCCCTTCCCTGACAAGGGTGTCGGCCCAACCAGCCCCAAGCCTCCCCTCCCTCCACTCCCCCAGTGCTGCTCTTCGTCTGCTGCAGTTTTGCTGGCCAGGAAAGAGGAGGAAGGAAAGGGGAGGAAGAAAGAAGGAGAAGGAAGGGAAGGGGAAAGGAGGAGGCCAACCAGCACAAGGAGGAGGGAAGAAGAGATGGAAGAGAAGAAGAGGAGGAGGAAAAAGAAGGGGAGGAGCTAGGGTTTCACCTAATCTTTGGAAAAACTGAAAATTAAGGTAATCTCCTGTGATTTGCCTATTTATTTGGCGATTTGGGTGTGTATTTGGGCAGGGGAATTGCAAACCCTAGGTTGGATTTTAGGTTTGGTGTTAGGGGATGTATACAGTATGTTGTTCCTTAATTTCGTGTGGTTTATCTTAAGAATTGGAGCTAGGTCCTGTTGAACAAAATCTGCATCTTGTTTCCAGCTTTCCAACGCATCTGAGAACGCGTAAATCGGACTAACGGTTTGGGAGATATGTTCATTTTCGTACTGCTGTCCAGATTGGGTCACGACGGGTACGTTGTTCCTTAATTTCTAGTGGTTTCCCTTAAGAATTGGAGCTAGGTCCTGTTGAACAAAAGCTAGGTCTTGCAAATTTTGGCTCAATAAGTTCAGAAACTTTAGTAAAGGGAGACTACCCTCTATTAGACAATATGTACTTAGAACCATCCATTGGCAACCAAGGTCCATCCCGAATGTGATTCCTCTGCCTCTAATAAATGCTGCTTCGATTTTCTCGCTTTTCTATTTTATTCCTTAGTGCATGTTCTCTGTCTAGCCTTGCTTGTGATACTGCTTGAAGTGTACAAATTTCAATATGTCGTCTCACTATTGACTCTTTACCTTTGCTAATAGTAAGTCAATACATAATTATGCAGTGTAGGTGATTGCCTACTTAATTTATATAGCTTACGTCATTGTTAGTGAAGGTGCAACATGGATAAAAGATGGATGGATAAGCCTAGGTACATAACTATTTTATTTCATTATTGGGAGTTTACGGTTGTAATTTTTGAGCAAACCTAACATGTTGTATTTCTATCGTGTTTAGGCACACCAAGGTCTATATAGATGGGGTACACCAATTTATAGACTATGCATTTCGTAATTCAGCAGACGGAAACAGAATACTATGCCCTTGTAGAAAGTGTGTCAACTCTTTGTGGAAAGAGGCAAGTGAAGTGCATGTGCACTTAATATGTGAGGGATTTCAAAAAAGGTATACAAGGTGGACTTATCATGGAGAGGCAGCCTCATCTTTTGAGAGTACTCATGATGGTGATGAGACGGAGTGTATGGATAATTTGGGTGAAGATGACATTTCAAATTTGCTCAAAGACCTAGCAGGTTGTTTAGATGACGGAGGGGATTTTGAGGTCGATGGTGGTTTGGAGCAGTCCAATGAGGAATTAGAAGCTTTTCAAAAACTAACAGATGATACAATTACAAGAGGCTATCCTACCAAGAGGCTATCTTGCTCCCAAACAGCAGGTACATAAATAACTATGACTAGGAACTAACCTAGAGCAAGAAATAATTGAATTGTTCCTTCTGTAATTTCAGAAATCCTGTAGTACATGCTTGCATAAACACCCTTACTAGCTAGTTGCCAAATTGATTTTTACTTGCCAACATGCTGACTGCAACCTTCTAGCTGGCTAGTGTTAATTTGCATCTACATATCTTTTGATGCCAATAAATGTTCTTTCTACAGGTAAAAATGGAAGGGCATAGCTCAACGATTCTTACACCTTCAATTCATGTGTGGAGACTCCATACTTCTCTCTATTGTATGGATAAAGCTTCGATGGCAGATATATAAATGGTCTTTGGGTTATATACATGCTTCTGCAAACTATTACCTTTTGGGGATCAGTTATACGTTGGTGTTATTGTGAACTAACTTTTGGTGTTATATGTGCATATTATTATGTCTCGGTTGGATGATATGCCAATCTTTTGGACAATTTTAATTATTGTAGTAGAGCAAGGGTGTTACTTTGAATGCTTGAATTGGAGATTTCTTAAATTATTCTGTCATGTCTCAGTTGGATGAATTATCATGTCATGTATCACTTGGATGAATTATATTTATCCTCTTAGAGCAAGGGGTGTTACTTTGAATGCTTGAATTACACTGTCATGTCTCAGTTGCATGAATTATCATGTCATGTATCACTTGGATGAATTATATATATGCTCTTAATTAGAGTGCTTTGATTAAGTACTTTGATTATCTTGTGTCATGTCTTATGAATGCTTGAATTGGAGATATCTAGAGAAGATTTACTATATCATGTCACATATTATATATGAAATCCTGAGTAGAACAATATTTACTAACAATTTGTTTTAAAACCTATTATATTTTTTTAACCGAGCTTGACAATAGCAACGAACTGTGCGTCGACAATATTTCACATTACCGACACCATGTCCATCGGAAAAAACTTGTTCGTCGGCAAAGATCTAAATCAGACGGCAAAGTAAAGTCCGTCGGTAAAAATTTGTCCATCGGCAAAAAACTGCAATGCAGACGGATTGTATGTCGGGAATAAAAACTCCGTCGGTAAACAATTTTGCCGACTGGACTTTAGCCGATGCTCGTTGTCCGTCGGTAGAACTTTTTACCGACGGACTGTATGTCGCTATATGGGGTCTTTACCGACGCATAGTCAGACGCCAATAATATACCATGGTATAGTGTATATTCTTGAAAAGCAGGAGAATCACTAAATCCTAACGGTAAATCTTTGTAAACAATTAGACAATACAAAACCTCTCTAGCTACTTCGGAATTGTAGTCCCAATTACATACTATACTGTTACGGTTGTAGTTCAATTGTTGCTGCATCATTTGAACGCCTTTTCTCTTCTTGCACCCCGTGGCGTGCCTTTTTAGGTGTCCCATGCCTAAGCTTGTCGCCGCCGATAATTTATGTCCACAAATTTTACATTTAACTGCATACCTCACTTGCCGCCCGTTGACAAGTTGCTTCAACTCGTCATAGTCCTCCCACACCTCTGACCGGTTCACACGGGCCCACTTTGATCCAACGGTATCGAAGCTGGAAGCACATGTTGAACCAGAAGATCCGTACGGTACTTCCCTAGTTCCTTGTGTTCCTGTTTGGTCGTCCGAATCGGACAAATTATGATCAATTGGTTCATAGTCCTACCGTCTTAAACAGAACTAGCTAAGATGAAATTCATTGTACAGAGAATTTCTATCGGGCATTTCAAACAGCTGTAACTGCAAAACTATTGAACAAATAAATTAGAGAATGAATAATACACCAAAAAATATTGTTGTAATATAACTAAAGGAGAAAGCGTGCTACGCTAGCCGGAAAACAAAATTTTCTACCGCAAACACCCAGGAAACATGCGAGTCAGAGATCATGGAGCGTTACCCTTGGAGCACGTTAGCAGCAGAAGTTGAGTGGGTGAAGCCTCCCTGCGTGCTCCGAAGCACAGTACGTAGCCGGACGCGATGTGGTACAACTCCTCCTCGTCGCGGATCGCCGTCACAGCAATGTCGTTGTAGTGGTACAGTTGATGTAGCCGAGCGAATCGATCAGCGCCGACGCAAGAGCGACGACGCCTCTACGGTATCCACATGTCCGGGTAGGAACACCGCACCCTGGTGTGCTAGCTCCCACTCGCACGGCTAGGGTTTTAGGGGCAGTGGGACGCGGCGGCGTCTAGGGCTCGTGGTGGGTAGACTCTAACGCCGCACTCCCCACGCCTCCTTTATATAGAGCGCACCAATAGGCCTTTTATGATAGAAGCCCACTAGGACTCGCGCTAATGGATCTTCTACAATAGAAATCCATTAAGACGCCACAGGATCCAAATCCGCATAAACCCACTAATAGATCCAATCCATCAGACATGATCCAACCCGTTAAGTGTGTGACCCATTAGGCTCATGTACAAGTCGGCCGTGGTCCCGGAGAACCCTTTCCCCAGACCACAAGTCAATAGCGGTACCTAACAGCACATATTGACCCCCGAATATATACAATGATCGAATCAGCTGAACCTTGATACACTCACATAGGATCCTTTTGTCACACGATATCAGTCAAGCTTAAGGCGAGAAGCGTGCCACCCTTGTAATAGCTCGACAAATTCACTTGTCAATGTAATGGATATAATTCGTGATTTACTCTTTAATCACTTTGGCATGGCCATGCACTTTTTCTTATCCATCCACACCGAGGGGCCCAGAGATATCTCTCCCGTTATCAAGGAGGGACAAATTCCATCTTGATCTCTTACATCTCACGTCATGTTTCATAGCATACCCGTAAGCTACCTTTATAACTCTCCTGTTACGGTGAAGCGTTTGATAGTCCCAAAGTATACAATTACGCATGCTGAGAATCAATAAGAATCTCAGGTCAAAGGATCGTATAGGTATACCACTCGAGACTACACCCTGATGGCACTTCTAAGATAACAATCTCAGAAGTGTCTCGGAGCGGGTCTATCCAACCCCATGTTCTCTAACATGTGCCCACATTATTGATTTGATATCTCCATATCTATGGTATGTGAAACATTACCATCAATCAATACATGTGCTGATCATATCACTATTGTCCCACATAATGATATGTGACCAGGGATCGTTTAGAATAATATCATATAACCAATGTGTTTCACAATTAAGTCATACTCAATGAACAAATGAGTGACATTTATTCATGGAACTGATAAGTACATGAATATAGACGTATGATACAATCATCTCACATGATCGTCTCTAGAGCATATTACCAACAATAACCATACAAACCTCACAACACCGAATCTGGAAATTAGAAATTGTTTTGGGAAAATATTTCAAACTTTGCCCAAATTCGCAAGGAACCACTGAATTTTTAGCTCGCAATGCAGAGAAGAGAATAGGGTTGGAAGTGTGGCTAGATAAGTAGGGGATGCATGCCTATTTATAGAAAACATTTGGGATTTTTTTTCCTTTTTTATAATTTTCCAAACCTCTAAATGGCCAAAAAAGGGCTATATTCATCCAAACGGTAAAAAAAGGCTATTTTACAAACGAATAGGGCCAGCGCGCTTCACGCGCATGCATTACCCGCATATCGGCGCCCACCACGTGGCCTTGTTGGCTTTGGCATGCATCTTTGTCATGGCGTTAACGATGGCCTCGGCGTGGCGTCGTCTTGTGAGAGCGAAGGCGAGAATTTGAATTTCGAACTGATACGGTAACCGGACCAAACGAACCGGGCCGAGCTGGCCTGATTCACATAGAAACAAACCGGGCCGCCACTATGCGAACCAAGCTGGACCAGCCCGACATGCCAAGAGGCCCAGGCACGGTTTGCCGAATTGAACCGGGCCGGCCCAATTCATTTTGAAACTGAACCAAACCAGGCTAGCCTAGTGAACAGTACCGGACCACCCCGGTTTGGCCCATATGGCCAGCTCTAGGACACGTGCCAATGTGTAGTGGGAGGCTAGGGTTAGGACCAATGGGCTGGCCAACTGGGTGGCCGGTAGTAGGCTATGCTGCATTTGGCAGGCTGTGGCTCTAGATTTTCTTATTTTTTTAATTATTTCGGGCACCCATCAAATACCCATAGGCCAAAAACGAGACCCAAATCTGAAACAAAATACCCATAGGTCCAACATGAGACCCAGACAAAGACCTATTTGGTAGGGTATCCGGACCCATGGGTATTTTTGCCATCCCTAAACCTAAGTTATTCCAACGGAATCTATAAATTGTAGGTTTATAGTGCCACCAAACAATCAGTGACAATGGTAACCATGTTACTAAGTGTTGCCACTGTATTCATTTCTAAGATAGGAAGGTTGAGCATGCGATTTCTAGAATAATAGGGTGTAAACCGACGGACCAACCAAATTAATTCGAATAGTTTTTTATATATATTCAAATGTTTTTATCGAATATGGATATAGAACAGAGATATTCATAGGATATATTCAAATATGTTTTAGATAATATCCATTTTAGAAATTCTGGTAGTATCCAGATATCCATGTAAAGCCAAGGAACTAACTGAATGGATCTAGCTCAACTTGCCTTACCTAATAAGGACCCTTGTTAATTATTTTATCTTATTAAAAAAAGCATTACCTAAATCATCCTCAATCAATCCTGCTTGGCTTCAAGGCCTTTTATAAACACATGTTCTGAGTAGCTGAACTGAATAAATAAGCTGGTTGAGCTTAATGTTAAACTGAACTTCAAGAGGTTTTTAAATCTGCTTCTCAAAACTTGTTAGCATTGTTTATGTTATTTTGAAAGCTTTTAAAGGTGGTTTAACTATAAAAAAACTACACCAAAAAAGCTAAAGCGTTCAACTTTTCAATGCAACTAGGCTTAATTTTTAAGCCTAAGCCAAGCCACTTCGAACATGCCATTATTTTTCCAATGAAAGTTAAATTTAGATTCTCAATGATTTAATAATTTTGTATTTGTGCATTGTAGGCACATTTACCATTGCATGCACTTCAAGTTGCATGTTAATATCTAACAAATGATCTTTGTTTCGTGTGTTTCCAATAAAATATTCACTTCTGTATCGAAACCGATTTATATCCATAATACATTCGTAACCGATACAATATGGTGTTATCCGCATTTTTATACTATAAGTTTAAGGTAGCTCTTGTGTGATTTTGGTGGTTAATGACAACACTAATTAATGATAACTATATTTAAATTGATTAACCTCCTTTGAGACTAGCATGTGTAGTCTTAGTCTTTTTGATAGAAGGATTGTTTATCATTAAAGGCATGTATCTAATCATCCTAGTTGGGATTAATATTCTTTATTGATATTCCTTCTTTAGTCTCATATTTAGGTCCTTGGTGAATGATCCATGTGGAGGTATGAAAAGCATATTCTATATTATGTATCTATTGAATGCTTAATTTAGTGCTTGACTCATAGTATTCCTTTTGTATATAATAATCTCGCTATGAGACTAATTTTTTTATTGCTAAGTTCTCTCTAGTCTCATATTTCTATAAAGGAATCAAATAAGTACAAGATGAGGTATACAATCTCGGTATCCCTTCCATATTAATTGTTGCATTCCTCTTATACAAGTGCATAGTGAGTTCTAAGTAACAAATTGATTATAATTATGCACATTGCTTCATGTCATATTTATTTATATATAATTACCCTTTTGAGCTTAATATGTGCATTGCTCACTTGACATTTTTGTTCTAACTAGAGTTAGATTTCACCTTGCTATAAATAGACTGTGCATGTATGCCTTGTTTTTATATCTTCTCATGCACTTAATTTACTGAGGTTTAATTTAAATTGAATAACAACTTCACTCTAGTTTTAAATATGAATTGTACATGTGTAATTCTTGAATATATTCTCATGTGCATTTTTAAGTGAAGTTGTGTTCAATTAATTAATTGCCCTGAATTATTGAATTATCTTTTGGGTAATCATCTCTCTAAGTGCATATAGATCAAACATATCTTCATCATGATACACTTAGTAAAGACCTTTTTTGTCAAGTGTCCTGTTCCATTTACGTTTGGGTCTTATTGTCGAACACTTGTTATGCTTAAACCTTGTAGAGCATCTATCAATTATATTCTTTTATATTGAGCTTTTGGGACTAATGTCTTTCATGAGTGGTTTGAGAAGAATTAGGTCCTCAAAGTGTGTGTGATGACCAAAGTGTGTTGAAGGATGATGATCAAGTCAAGGTCGACAAGACGGGGGTGTCACCAAGAGTTGAGTACTATGTCAAAGTCGATTTAGGGGATGATCGTCGGGAGGATGGTCAAGTCAAAGTTGATATGACGGGAGAGTCTCATGAGGTGATCAAGTCGAGGTTGACAAGATGAAGATGTCATCAATTATATGGTGAATGTCATCATGCACAATGCATCAAGGGATGATGCATAGAGCGTTAAAATGGATATGAAGGCATTGATGTGAGACATCAAGCTTCAAGATGGTGCTCAAGGCCAAGGTATGGCTAGTGTAGGGTTAAGGATATTTTCTATTCTTTTACCGGTCTTGGTGGTTGGTTGAAAGACCGGGTTTGTAGAATAGTCGCTGTACTATTAAGAAGGATCCGGATCAGTGTTAATTGGATCGGTTCCTAACTCTCGGGTGATGCACATTTTCTCCTAAACCCTAGTTGAGCCTAGTGAGGTGTCGGGATGTTGTAGGAGTGTAGCGAGAGTGTCGAAAGTGTCCGTGAGGTGTTCGGACTTGTGGTTGTCCAAGAGTGAGCGAGAGGGACTCCGGGAGGTCTCCGGACTTAATGGGTTTCTTCGAACCGGACGATCTCTAGGTAACAGAGAGTTCATAGTGTTAGGTGGACAATCTAAGGCCAGACAGTCCAGAGTATGTTTGGGCTGAGAAAAGAGGAAACAGAAAGTTGGTAATGCTGGGCGAACGGTCTAGGTTGGCACCGGTCAGTCCGGGCTAGGGTCAAACAGTTTAGAGTGTTTTTGGTAGTACTTGGTGGATGGTTTGGGCTGGGGGCCAGTCGGTCCGGGCTGAGGGCTAGACGGTTTGGTTAGTATTACCATTCAGAGCCTAGACAGTTGGGCTGGATTGTTCGGCCAGGGGCCAGACGGTTTGGGTAGGGGGCAGACGGTCATGGTGCATTTGGTAGTTATTTTGGAAGAGTCCGGAATTTTTTCCTAGACCATCCTCCAATAACTACAATTTTTCCAATTGCTAGTTTTTCAGATCTAGGCCTATATAAACCCTTGGGTGACTCATTTGTGGTTGAGTTTTAAGGAGCTTGGATGAGTTTTGGTGAGCCTTGGGAGTTTGAGGATTGGTTTGGCTGAGATTTTGGGTGTGTCCTAAAGTGCGAGAATTGGCTCTAGAGGGTGAGAAAGAGGGAGAGCACCAAATTGGGTAGATTTGGTAAAACACATGTCTTATTTGACTTATATTAACTTTTTATTAATTTTTGAATCCGTTTTTTTTATCTCTTAGGCGTGTCTAAAAGCTCTCTAAACCCTAAACACAAAGGACACCTGGCTTTCAAGGCCACCTCGAAAAATTCTGCAGTTACGAGATAAGTCAAATAAGTTGATAAGATAAGCCGAAAAGAACCCACGCTAAGGTGTGGTTCTTTTCAGCTTATCTTATTTGTTTATTTTGTTTGCTTACTTGAGTTATCGGATTTTTTTAAATTTTTTTATTTCGTTATTTTTTCTATCTCGAAGACGTGTATAAAAACTCTCTAACACAGGTCAAACAAATAGGATCTAGCTCTCGAGACCACATCGAAAAATAAATAAACAAACGAGATAACCAAATGAGATAAATTGAAAAGAACCGCACCTTAACCGATTGATACATGGGAGCCCACTTAATGATTTTTATCGGATAAATTTTGCGGACTCACATACAGCACGTTCACACTTGTACATCTAATCTGGACTGGGTTGTCTCCCGTGGCTGTCGTCGTCACCAGCGAGGACGCAGGTAGGAGTGAACATGAGTCATGGATGGCTATTTCGAGAATTCCCTCGAGATGGATAATACCGTGGAGCCGTGGATGCATACACTGGTACATGCATGCGTTTTGCTAAATACAAACGTAGTTTTCGATCATTATTTTTTTCTCCCGAGAATCTTCCTTGTATTTAGTGAAGAAAATACGAGGCAAACAATAAAAAGAGAAAATAGGCCTTGACGAACAACAGTACAGTCGCCCACGGCCCACCGGCTGAATTCGGCAAGGATACCGCTGCCGATTACAAAGCAAGCACAGTTCTTTCGGTTACGCATCCTCACTACTAGAGTTACCTGACAGATCTAAATTCAGAAACAGAGAGACATAGAGTAAGTAGAACGACGACTATTCTTTATTAAATTCTTTCTTGTGTACAATGGGTAAAACCCTCCTGTTTTTATAGTGCTGCTCTAGGGTTTTGGTATGGGCCAATATCGGGCCTTCGTGGACCGGTTTCTTAACACTCCCCCTTTGCTCTTTGCCGCGAGATGCATATGCCTCATAAAAACTTCATAAAAATCCAGTGAAAAAAATTTGGAGAAAAAGTACATAGCATACGCCTTGTGCTACACGAATTGCCTCGTTAAAAACCTTAAGTGAGAAACTTCTATGAAAATTTACTAAGGGAAAAAGAGTACAATTCACCCAATTTTCAAATTGTCTTCATAACATTCTTTTGGGTACTCAAACTACATGTCTAAGATTTATTTTGGAGTATGTGAACATTCTCTCCCTGAAATCTACACTTCTCTAAGTCTTCTCATCTCAGTTTCCTTTACACACCTTTCAAAAGTAGATGCTGGGAGACTTAGTGAATAAATCAGCAAAATTCTCGTATGACTTAGTGTGCAATATCTTGATCTCATTCATCTTATGTATTTCATGAGCATAAAAGAACTTTGGATTAATATGCTTCGTAAGGTTGCTTTTCACATAGCCCATCTGTATTTTAGTAACGCAAGCTGCATTATCTTCATAGATTATTGTGGGGGTTTGCTTAATATTCAGTCCACATGACTTCTGGATGTGGTGAGCCATTCTTCGAAGCCATGCACATTTCCGAGAGGCTTCATACAGGGCAATTATTTCTGAGTGGTTTGTAGAAGTTGACACAAATGTCTGCATGGACGACCTCCAGGAAATGGCCGTCCCAACACAAAGAAAAACATACCCGGTTTGTGACTTGCTAGTATGTGGGTCAGACAGATACCCTTCATATGCATAACCAACTAGATTCAATTCTTGATTCCTTTCATAAAACAAGCCAAGATCTTTACTTCCTTAAAGGTATCGGGAAATGTCCTTGATTCCCTTCCAATGTCTTTTGGTTGGCTCTACACTGTATCGAGCTAGTAAATTCACGGCGAACACAATGTCCGGCCTAGTGCTATTCGCGAGGTACATGAGCACACCAATTGCACTTAAGTATAAGGTTTCAGAACCCAAAACTTCCTCCCCCTCTTCTCTAGGCCTTTATGGGTCTTGATCTGCTTGCAGTGACCTTCCGACCATTGGGGTTTTCGTGGGATATGTCTTTTCAAATCCAAATCTCTCTAACACCTTCTGGGTGTAGGATGATTGGTGTATCAAGATCCCACCTTGGACATGCTCAAGTTGCAAACATAAGCAAAATTTGGTTTTTCCCGAGCCTTTCATTTCAAACTCAGACTTCAAGTATGAGCAGGTTTGTTCTATCTTTTTCTTTGTCCCAATGATGTTCAAGTCATCTATGTAGACAGAGATTATGCAGAATCCATTCGGAGATCTCTGTATGAATACACAGGGACAATCTTCATTGTTTGTGTAGCTTTTCTTGCAGAGAAATTCCTCAAGCGATTATACCACATTCTTTCTGACTGCTTGAGCCCATACAGCGATTTCTCAATATTCACACAGTATAGATCTCTATTTTCTCTATCTTGGTTTGGGGCAGGGATACCTTCTGAAATTTTCATGTATATGTCTGAATCCAAGTTTCCATAAAAATATGCAATTACAACATCCATCAATTTTATTTCCAACTTCAAGTTGACTGCCATTGAGATCAAGTACCTAAAGGTTATTGCGCCCATGACCGGGGAGTCTATTTCTTCATAATCAACTCTAGGTCGTTGAGTGAAACTTTGTGCAACCAGCCTTGCTTTTTACCTTATAATTTTATTATTTTCATTCCTCTTCCGAACAAAGACCCATTTATGACCTACGGTGTGAATATGGGGAGGTGTGCGGCATACAGGCTCAAACACCCCTCTTTTGTTCAGAGAGAACAATTCAGTAGATATTGCCTTCTTTCATTCTTCCCAGTCCGGCCTTTTCTTGCACTCTGCCAGAGATGCAGACTCAGGATCATGGTCGATGATGGTGGCAATTTTCTTTGCAAAATATGCATCCATATTGGTTGTTGCTCTATTCATAAACTCTCCCGTTAATACATGATTTATGGCCATTTCATCATGGGGTGCTTCTTCTTGCACTGCTACTTGCATTCCTCCGCTATTTCCCATAATGGGGGCAAGTTTCTTTAGTTTTTATTCGCCTATGTGTGCGCACACATTTTCACGAGCGACTTCCTTCAGTGGAAGATTTAGATCTGGTACTACCCTTTCCTCAGGCTTCTTCCCAGTGCCAGGTCTCAACTGGCTCCCCTTCTTTCTTTGGGCATTTTTGTGATAGGCTGTGGCAAGTCCTCTTGCCCTTCCTTCCACAGACGTGTACTTCAGGTTTGAGGAGCCAGAGTTCCTTTTTTTATTTTTGTTTGGAGACCTCTGAACAGGATTCGGGGTACCTTCTGCTTTCTTTGGTATTTCGACCCTCTTTGGTGCATTTCGAGCAGGTACATTCGACTTGACCACGCTCTTCAGATCACAAAAATGATCAGGCAGTTTATTTGCTAGATTCTACAAATCAATTATCTTCTAGACTTCTTGATTTGCTTCATTAGTGCGGGGGTTATGTGTGGGGATACCAGTGGAATGCCATATGATTTCGCGGCATTTTTCATCTGAAGGTTGATTTCCTCGCCTTGATGACGGGAAATTATCCTCGTCAAAAATGCAGTCAGCGAACCGGGCCGTATGCAAGTCCCCCGACATAGGTTCTAAATATCAGATTATAGATGTACTTTCAAATCCAACATATATCCCATGTTTACGGAGTGGGCCTATGGCAGTCCACTATGGAGCCGGTATCGGTACATATACCATGCATCCAAACTTTCTAAGATGGGAAATTTTCGGTATGACCCCCTGCACTAGTTACATTGGTGAATGGATGTTGTTGGTCGATGGTCAAAAATTGATGAGTGCTGCTGCGTGCAGGACTGCGTGTCCCCAACAAGTGTTGGGCAAGTTACAACCCTGCAAAAGTAGCCGGGCAATGAACTTAATTCTCTTGATCAAAGCCTCTGCTAGTCCATTCTGTGTGTGGACATGAGGTACGGAGTGCTCAACTGTGATGCCCAATGCTGTGCAATAATCATCGAATGCCTTTGAAGTAAATTCTCCAGCATTGTCCATTTTGATGGACTTCACGTAATGATCAGGGAAAGTATTCTTGATTCTAATTATCTGTGAGATCAGTTTTGCAAAGGCATGATTTCTGGCGGACAATAAATAGACGTGTGACCACTTCAAGGATGCATCAATGAGCACCATAAAATACCGAAATGGCCCTAACAAGGACTGAATTAGGCCGCAAATATCCCCTTGGTTTCATTCCAGGAATGCAGGGATTGCATTCTTCACTTTCATAACAGATGGCCGAGTTATCAATTTCCTAGTGGTGCATACGGGGCACACAAAATCTTCTTGATTTGGAAAATTTTGAACATTCAAGTTATGGCCTTGCGAATTGTTTATTATATTCCTCATCATTCTAAGACTAGGGTGGCCTAGGTGGCAATGCCAAAGAGAAAATAATTCAGAGCTTCTAAATACAGTTTTCAAAAAAGTACACACTGCGGGTACATTTATTCTTGTGTAGTACAATCCAGTTTCATATGAGGAAAATTTCTCTACTACCATCTTTTCACATTCTGCATGCTTCATGATGCATAGGTATTCTTTGCCATTCTCTTCAGAAGTTTCTACGTGAAACCCATTGGCACGGATGTCTTTGAAGCTTAAGAGAGTTCTCGTGGATTCCGGGTACAAAGTGGTTCTTCAATTTTCAGGATAGTACCCATAGGTAGTATAATCGTGGGTCTCCCGGAGCCTATTATACATGAATCGCTACCTGCGATTATGGTAATACTCCCAGTATTCTTCATGATAGACTGGAAGTACTTAATCTCTCTTAAGATGGTATTTGTCGTGCCACTATCGACAATACAAATCTCCTCCATTGGGCGCTACACAGATTCTAGAAAGATACAATATAATTCCAATCAAAATAGTGGCATAAGAATACTAGAAAGGATAAACTGCATGATCAACCATGAGGAAAAATAATAGCTTGCTTTTTTAGAACTTACAATTCATTATTCAAATGTTCACAAAATGACTATCACCATCCAAAAACAAAAATACTAAGAGTGCCTTTCATGCACTAAACTGATTCACTAAAAAGGGAGATCACTTCTGCCTATATGTCATCAACAGAGGTCTTCTCCTCTTCAGCCAGGATCTGGGCTGTCTGCCCAATGTCAAGTGGGGGTGTGGTAACGGGAACATCCAATTCCAGGACATCATTATCGCCTACCATGGCGAAGTGTGCCTCTGCTTGCATTCTATCCTTCCCCTTCTTCTCAGCTTGGTATGCAGTGACAACATCCTTGGGTTCCTGTCAAATCTTCGACCAGTGTCCCCAAGTGCCACAACGGAAGCACGTCTGGTTCTACTCTCCATACGGCTTGACTAGTGGCTTCTCTTTGCCATTCGACTTCTTCTGGGCATTAGACCTTTCCTGGCTATTTCCCCCCTTTTTCTTCCTTTTTGCCCCTCTTCCTTTGAGTGGGCTTCCTTATTTTGGAGCTATTGGCATTGACTTCAGTGCCACTACCTTTTCCTGGTTGCAAGACAAAGTTCTTGCGAAGAACCTCATCCAGCGATTCCACAATTTGCATCACATCGATCAGTTCGCTATACTCCTTGTATGCGCCCTGTCGATAGCTGTGAGCAACCTGGATAGCACTAGGAGGGAAGCTAGAGAGAGTTTTCTCAATCTTTTCTTCACCTATGATCTTCTTGCCACAGAGAGTGTGATTGGTACACATTCTATGCAAAGCAGAGTTGCACTCGGCCATAGTCTTATAGTCTGCAAATCTCAGGCGGTTCCAATCCTGCTGTGCCTGGGGCAGGATAGTGTACTTGAGCTTCTCAAATCGCTTTTGTAGTACGTTCCATAGTTCAAGGCACTACTCTCAGCCATATATTCATTCTTCAAAGTGGCCGAGAGGTGGTGCCTAAGGAAGTGCAAAGCCTGATTGTTCTGCTCGGACATAGGTTTCTCGTCCTTCGAGGACCCTAGGCCGATAGCACCTCGGAGCTTCTTGCTCCCGAGCACGATCTTCACATGAGATACCCATGTGAGATAATTCTGGCCATGCAGGGCTAGTTCCTCAAATTCACGGTTCACGATGCCTGTCATCTGCAGGTTCATTACATTCATTCATTAGATTAGTGCGTGTAATCCGGATGGTGGTCATCAAATTTCAAATTTCTCATGGTTTTCTAGTAAACTAAAGCAAAAATACATGCAATCATGACAAAATTCATAAAATAAGCATGAAAGCAATAAAAGAGGGCTTCAAATTCAAAAAAAGAGATCAAAATTCGAAATCCCGAGGCCCTTTTATGCTAGGAAATGTATTTTCTGCAATTTCATTACTTCTAGGAGCTTTTATGTAATTTTCAGTGTTACAGAAAAATTCCTGCGTAATTTCTAGATTTTGAAGGGTTCATTTGCAAATTTTCCATCGGCCCGATACCCCTTTTCTCTTTTCTTTATTTCCAGCCCATTTTTTCTTTGGGTTTAGCCCATTCCGCCGCCCCCATTCCCACTTCCTTTTCTTTACTTCCTTCCTAGCCCACAGCCCACCTACCATCTATCCTTGGTTACGTTTTCCCTAGCCGCACCATAGTGGTGGCGACGTGGGTCACCTGTGAGAGACGCGGCAACTAGGCCGAGAGGCCATGGCAGTGGTGCGAGAGGGGCTTGGGAGGCGGCACCTCAAGGCGATCTTGACCGGTGCTTCATAGTAGGCGTGAGCGCGTCTTGGCGGCGCCAATGTGCCGCTTAGCCGGCGGTGCTTCAATCCGGAGCGGCGGTGGCACTTCAAGGTCGGCGTCTTGAACAACGTCGTCTGCTGTGGCCGACTTTCGAACGCGAGTCGGCGCATGGGTGCACGGCGGCGGCGTGCGGCTCATGGCGGCCTTGCGGCGACCCCACGTGGTCGGCCGAACGCAGCGGCGGCGCGTGGGCGCATGGTGGCAACGCGCGGCTCATGGTGAAAGTGCACGGTAGCAGCCTGCGCGGCCGGCTTCGGGCACGGCAAGGTGGCGCATAGGCACACGGCGCAAGGCGGCAACGCGCAGCTCAAGGCGGAAGTGCACGGCGGCGTAGCGTGGCACGGTGCGGGCCCAGCGTGCGGTGTGCTGCGAGCACTCGCGCATCACGGACGGTGGCTCCTTCATTGTTGGCACCCGCACCGTCGTGCCTGCGAGGCACACGGCGGCGCTCTTCGGCGAAGCACTGCCGCCGGCGTCTTCGGTGGATCGCGACGACCTTTAGGGTGTGGTGGTGCTCACAGTAGCATGTGGCCGTCTTGGGGGGCTTCGTCGGTGACAGTGGCTGCTCACAGCAGCGCCGCGGCAGCGCGCCTACAAGGTGGCGGCCCGTAGCGACGCACCTTAGAGGCAGTGACCGGGAGAGCGTGCCGGTAACACGGGGTGGCTGGCCGGCAAGCGGCTACGCCATTTCGTGGCGCTACGTGTGCCGGGCAAGCACCTCCAGTGTGCAACACCATGCCAAACATGCGGTTTCATAGATTCAAACAAAAACGAAAACGAGTTTAATCTATTAATTTGACTGATCGATTGGATCGGTGACTTCAAATCAGCAACAGTCAAATAATCATCCCAATCGGCTTCGTGCCGGCGACTGCAAGTCAGCAGCGGTGATGATAACTCATCCTATAGATTCAAACGATTCACAATAGTTGCAATTCAATTCACAGTTCCTTTACCGCTTCCTATCTTGCGATCGTCTCAGTGTTCGTAGAGGATCGTGTTGATAACGTGTTACGCAACCTCGCTATCGGGTATAGTCTAAGGTTGCCTAACAGATCTAAACTTAGGAATAGGAAGACATCGAATAGGTAGAATGTCGGGACCCGGGAAATGGGGGCCGAGTCCCTACTGTGTCATACCTGTACTAGTCCCTGGATCAAGTAGCTAGTACACACAGATTCCAGCATTTGGATCATAACCATCCGATAAATTTATTTATTACATCAGAGTGCGAATGACATGTCTGGCGCGAAGGCCTTAAAACAGCGGAAGTCTTACATAGGCAACAGAGGCCTCAAAATAAAACCAGGAAATCCAGATGGAAACCACAACGATTCTCCACAGGCAGAGCCGGAGGAGCGCAATCCTAGGCGTCGAAGTATTCTTCGTCCTGAACTCCAGCGGCGAACCCGTCGTCTTGGTACATCTCCTCCTCGGGGTACCACTGTTGATCACCACCTGCTCGTTAGATGAGCAGCCCGAGTATAAACTCGAGGTAAGTATTCTTTAAATACTTGCAAGCCAATGCCTAGTTGCTATATAGGTTCCACGAAGGGTTTGTGTTAACTTTGCATAAAGCTAATTTTCAAACTTTTAAACCTAGTTTGAGAAAGCGGTTTTGAAATTGAAGTTTTGAAATTTATAATTCTTTCTTTGGAAAAGACAGCACCCTCTTGGCTTTTTCCGAAACCACCATGGCACCTACCATGATAACGATCACGCCCATGCAACACCAATTGCGGGGCAATATCCCAAAATACGAGAGGAAGAAGAGAATTTTACAAAGCTACAGGTGAGGCATCTTCCGTAGTTCACCCTTAACCATTGGGCAAGGCTTTCATGAAAGTTTACACTCTGCAGAGGTCGTACGCTTTACCCACGAGAGGTGGTTTTTCCTAGGAATCACCCAAAGGAAAAATGCTCACCACAAGGTCTTTCACCACGACCTTCCCTTAGCCCGGCATTCCCACTAAGGTTTCCACACCAATGTCCCTCTTGTGCTGGTAGGTTCTGTTCTATGGACACACCTGGATATCCACTCCCAACCACACAGGAAGGTTATATTCTATGGACATATCCAAGTGCCCACTCCCTACTTCCACCAGGAATGCCTGACTAAAAGTCCGAAGGGTACTCAACCAGGACCTGCCCATATAGGCACTCAATGGTCGCACTGTTGAACTAGTCTAAATACCACAAAGAATCGGTCCTTAAGCCAAACGGGTATGGTCCAACACCAACCCAATCTCGAGCATACTGCCACCAAGCAGATGCAAACCACCTTGCAACCATCCATCCCGATTGGAAAACCATTTAAAAAGCCCGGGATAGCACCCACTATCCCTACACACAATTCTCGACACGGTAGCACCCACTACCGGCCATTCAATTTGCAATCAAGTTTTTGTCGGGGTTGAACACAAAAGTAAGTCTCTAAATTGCAATTGCTAAGCATGTAATGTAAAAATTACTAAACAAGGATGGCAGCAAGATTAAATAATATTAATTAGCTAGGGTTGATGATGTTGGCGGTGTATATTATTCATATAGGACTTTATCTACATCTTAGCTTAAATATTGTTTTTAACTTTCAATTAGTATCTAGGTTTTTGCAAAATCTAAAAATAGTTATGAAAACTAGGTAATAGCAACATGGCACGATGACTTGCCTTGATCCGGGTAGTTGATGATCGTGACAAATCCTTCTACGGACGGATCTAACGTTTAAAAAGAAACGCAATAAGAACCACATACACAACAAGTGATAAATGCACGACATGATTTGAATTGAATTCAAACAGTACAAAACAATATCACAAAATTTTATAAAACTCCGCAATTAATTTCATCCTTTTGGGAAGAACCTATAATTGGTTTTGATTTTTATAAGCTTAATATTAAAGGTATAAAAGAGGCTTAATTATAAATAACTTTCATAAATTCATCAAAACAGTTCAGAAATTAGATTACAATATATCTAACTTCAGAAAACAAATTTTGATATTTTTGGATCTATATTTTATTCTATAAAATTCCTACAAGTTTACACACTAAGATAATTATTAAAAATTAAAGTTAACAGAAATATGTAAATAAACAGCACCTAAAAATAATATATGATTTTATGAACCTAATAAAATTTATTTCACATTTTTCTGAATTTGCTACTTAATTTATATGCAATTAACAACATGAAACAAAATCTAAAATGAAAAAAAAAATAAGGGAAAAGGAGATGGGCGTGCGCGGCGTGGGCCGTTCTTGTATATCTTGCTAGAGGGCGGGAGGGCTGACCGGCAGGCCCCTCCCGTCAGTGAGACAGCGAGGCGGGGCGGGTCGGCCCGGCGATCGATCGGGTCGGCGAGCTCGAGCAGCAGAGGAAAGGAGAGGACCAGGATGGCGCTTTGGTGGAGTATCACGCAGACGAATCGGGTGGCGGCGCGGCTCAAACCTAGGTGGCGCGGCGGAGTTGCACGGCGCGACGGCGAGCGGCGGCGCGACGGCGGAATCGTCGGGGTCGGCGAGCACCTAGGAGGCATGTGGAGGCTAATGGCGGCGGTGGATTGTCCCAGGGATGTCCGAGGCGGCTTGTCGACGTGCGGCGGCGGCGGCATGAGGATCACGGCGGCGGGAGCTCACCGGCGGCGCGACGGCAAAGAATGTCGGGTCGTTGAGCATCTGGCGCAAGAAAGGCTAATAGTGGCGGCGGTTAGGCGAGGCACACCGAGGTGGTCTGGCGGCGTGAGGTGGCGAAGCGGCTCGGGAACACGCGGCGGGCTCGCCGGAGAAAAATAAAGGCGGCGATGGTCGGCGGCGTCCATGAGGAAGAAGCGCGGAGGGCTCACCAAGGTGTCGGTTTCATGGCGAATTGCTTGGGTGGCGAGCGATGATGGTGGCTCGGCGAACTTCTCGCGATTCCGGCGGCGTGCTTCAACGTCAATCCGGGCGGTGACCAAAAAACGAGCAAAGGCGGTGAGAGGAGGAACGTGAGGGGACGACACGGCGGGAAGGAGCTCACTGGCCGGATGGGTCATGGAGACGATGAGGAGGAGAGAGAGTGAGAGATAGAGCTAGAGCCGTGGCGTCTTGGCGAGAGAGTGGAGGCGTGGGAGGAGAGGCAATGGCACAAAGCCACGCATGCAGGGGTCGAGGGTGGTCACACCAAGTGAGATGGGAGACATGCAAAGAGTAGCCAAGGAGAGAGAGCCACGGGGGGGGAGAGAGAGAGAGAGAGAGAGAGAGAAACGTGAGAGAGAGAGAGAGTGAGGGTCTGAGAAGAGAGAATGGGGAGGGGGGCCACTTGTCATAGTGAGAAAAGGGAGAGAGAGATAATAGGTAGGGTTCAAAAATAGGAAAAATTAATAACTCTTTTAATTAACCACTTAATTTGCAATTTAAATTTTTATTTAGATTAAAACTTTGAATTGCAGTTTCAAAAATCTAATTCGGAGTCCTTTACAAACTATTATCATAGGCTTTTAGTAAATAATTTGCAATTAACATTTTAAAAGCAAATTTTTTTTTTATAGTTTTAGGAAATTAATTATAGTAACATGCACATTTTCAAAAAGATTTTCAAAATTGTTTAAATCACATGCAAAATGCCAAGAATTCTATTTCATTTCATTTATTTAATTATTTTGAAAATGGGGATGTTACATAGAACGACGGCTATTCTTTATTCAATTCTTTCCTGTGTACAATGGATGGAACCCTCCTCCTTTTATATTGCTGCTCTAGGATTTCGGTATGGACCAATACCGGATCTTCATAGGCCGGTTTCTCAACACTTTCCAAATAGCTAGCATGAAAACAGCTAGGGCTGGATTCCAGCAGATCTCAAGCGAGCCCAGGATGCTCTGGCTCGACACGAATCCGTACCGTTGCTCAAATCCATCTTTCATATAAATACTTCGTCATTTTTGTAGCATGTTTCTCATTTGACTCCTTCTCTTGGCTGTAAATTAGTTAAGAACATGCCCAGATAGCTAAGAACCACACATTTTGTTGCAGGGTAGTTAGAGCAAGTCCAGCAGGTGCCTTGTTAGCATGTTCTATCACTGTTGCTACTCTGCCTCAGTCTCTATATCCATCCAGCAGAGTCTCGCTGTCAGTCTCTAAATTTAGAGATTCTCTATCCGAGTCTCTATATTTAGAGGTTCTCTCTCTATATTTTTTCGAGAATAGAAACTCTACTAGATAGAATAAAAATATAGGGAATAAATAGTGGTTTAGAGAAGGGATATAGAGATCTAAATTTAGGAAAGCTGCTGGTGATGCTTTTAGGTTTTAGGAGTGAAACGTTTTTCATTGCATACCATGAATACCTGGCTCAAAATATAATCCAGCTATGAAATCGAACACTTGACAAACAATATCACAAAATTTATAGAACAGTAATGTCCTGTTTTTAGGCTTATTTGCTTATATCTGTTCTTCAAAATCTGAATGCTTTAGTTTATCGAGCTTTTTTTTTTTATCTCAAAATCGCTTCTCAAACGTAAAAACAGGTTTAACGAAATGGGCCTAAGTTTTTTCTAGAGCTCTCCAAGTACAGTTTTTCCACAAATAGGCAAATCAGCAAATAAGTTCAGCCTATGAGAACAGACACCAGCATTTCAATACCATTTGCATCAGGGGAAAATAATCAAAAGCAGTTTGACATCATTTCATTTCCAGGAAAAAGCCGAATGTATACCCTAAGCTTATGTTCAAAAGCAGTTTGACATCATTTCACTTCCAAGTGTTATGTCTAATTTTTTACAGGTCAGTTAGTTAAATGTCAGCATCCTGTGGCAACTTATGTTCAAGTTTCACCAACATTACACAGAACAGGTTATAACCATATCTTATTGTTTATTTTGGGGAGTTTACAAAGCAGTGTGTAATAAACCACGGTTGCCACTGCTCCTCATGCCCTGAATAATATGATTAGTTTACACAAAATTTTCAAAGTGAAGCTACACCTGAAACATCCCATATTGGTAATTGTCGACACGCCCTATTTCAAGTTGCCGTATTTCAAGTCGCAACAGGCAAGTGCACTCTCCTCTTCAAGCTGATTAAGGTCCATATTACAATGTGTACAAGCATAGCAGTACAGACAGTCCACCTTTGCATTATGTTCTAAAACATGATTCTCTCATTAAAGTTTTTCAAAAAAATTAGGGGAGATTCTCTCACTAAAGTTGATGAATTAAGTTTGACTAATGTCTTCTGGCAAATGAAACTGTACATGAATTAAGTTTGACTAATGTCTTCTGATGATAATTATCACAGATTATTAGCTTAAAATTTCAGATTAAGGCCCTGTGGTTTGGGTAACATATATGGTTTCTCCTCTGCAACTGACAAACAAGCAGGCAGAAGAAACTGAAAGGAAAAAACAAGCAAGGACATCATCACATTACATCTGTTTGGTTTCAAGAGTATCCCCGTACTACAGGAGTGATTGGTACATCCATCTTGGATGAGTGGAGATTTCCAGTACGAAATGGGATTATCTAACAAATTGTATAATGAACCAATCCCACAATTGCGGTATTTTTCTTCTTCATGGAATGAGTTAATTCAGGAATGCGATTCCGTTTTACTATTTATTATTTAATGTTTGAGCACTAGAAGAACCAGATAGCTCCATTATACTATAACAAAACATAGGCACGCCTAGTACCCAATGAGGATAGGATGGCAAATTTTCAAATCGAAGACTAATATACAAAATTAGCAAGGAAAATCAAGCACACAACATGTGAAAGGACAGTCCTAAAACTGCACAGGACTTAAGAGATTACATTATTACATATACTATTAGCATTTTATCGAGCTAATGTCATCAGTTTCCTCAAAAAGATCCCTGCCTTGTTTCATTTTTTCACATCAACATGTTTATTTAATCTGCTCTTCAAAAAATGAAAAAAAGGGGAAATTCCTGTTCCATTTATTAAAATGAAACAAACATTCTCTCTGAAATTGTATGATCTGCCTGCGTTCCTAATTAATATTATAGCATCAATATGAATAAGAGCTCCAGTACTTAAAAATGACTGACTCGTGTTGAATTCATAACATGTTAATTTCAAGGATAACCAGCCTTTAATGGCATTTATATTTATCATGCCATAGCAGCCATACAATATATCATTCAGCTGATATAATTCACCCAACAACTTTACTATGTAAGATTGTTCAAATACTCAAGAAAACAGGAGTATAGCTAGAGTTAATATCTTGCATCTGTTAAACCATTTCTCTCAAAGGTTCTAATATAATATATGAAGATCCAAATGAAACTCATGTGCAGTCTAAGATACCTGAGAATTTATCCACACAAACAATATTGGCATATCTATTCTCAGCTATTTCAGTAGGAAGGTTCTTCTGAAAAGCTAGTTACTTTACATCCTTCAAATAAATATTAAACAAAACCATGTATGCTTAGCTTGTTGTTTTACTTTACAATTACAGATTAAGTACACTTAATAGCTTATGCTTATGCCATAAGCCGCTTGTATGCTCAAGAAACAAAATCCAAAATGTTCGGCTGTCATAAACCTAGAAGTTGCTTCCCGCTTGTTCTAAATTTTCTTTAAAGAGGACATGAAGGTTGAACCACAAATGGCCTTAGATAATATTTATTATGGTAAAAATATAATGTATGCTCAGAGTGGCCGAGCTAAATGAATAAACTGGCTGAGCTGAATGTTAAGCTGGACTTCGAGAGGTTCTTGAATCTACTTCTCGAAACCGGTCCGCTTCATTTATTTTATTTTTAAGAGCTTTTGGAGGTGGCTTCATGATAAAAAAAATAGACTAAAAAAAACTAAAGCGTGTAACCTTTAGTTCAGCTAGGCTTAAATTTTAAGCCTAAGCCAAGCCACTCTGGACATGCTCTTAAGCTCAAGAAAGAGTGCTATATAAAAGAACCTAGCTAACTAAAAAAGCAGGTACCACATTGGAAGCCAGAACATAATTCACATTAGCTTGGAAGTTTATACTCACTAAAATCTCACAAACAGTTACCTAGAAAATCAACCAAAAGAATACAAAATGATGTATGTTGGATTGAACTAGGTATATTCAGATAGTCACTAACTAATTAAAAAAATGTGTAGCACAAACCAATTTCAACCATTCAAAATGGAAACATGAACAATGCAAATCATTAATTCTACAACGGAACCATGCAAATCAAATATATTTGCAATAGCTGATTGCAGGCTCATCATGTAATCAGCATACCAACATATCAAGAAAGCATAGTATATTCCCATCTGAAAATCAAAATATCAAGTGACGAACTAAAGAAAGTGAAATTATGCAACGTCACACATAACATAATGATAGTGGACTTGATAACAAGTCATAGCCTTTAACTTCAAAAAATAATTACAAAACCTCATCCCCACCTCCATATGATCTTATCAAAGCTTCGTTGTGTCCACAAAAATCCAATTAAGGTGCCAGGTATAAGATTCGTAGTTATAAAATTACATACTAGTTCTTTTAAGCAATTCTCTTAGATTAGGCTAATTCAATCAATAAGAACATAGATCGAGGCAGCAGTATCATGCAATCAAAATTCCAAAAAAAAGCTGTGTTTATTGTCATTTGAAAAAAGATAATACTCAAATCACCAATTTAAAGTTGACATCATCCAGCATCCTACGATAACAATATTAAAAGAGTACACTAGTTCCATGAACCACAGCAAATAGATCTAGAGTTACCAGATCTTGTGACGATTCTGATCTAACGAAGTGGTAAGATTTGTCGGCCTCACCATAGGTAGCCGGGTATCTTGATGCGGAGGAACAGCATGGCCATGGCGTAGGCGATGACGATGGCAGCGACGCCAGAGCCGCCGAACGAGACGCGGAGACTTCGGGGCCTGGTGCGGTCGACTGCTAGGTCGAGGAGGACGATTCCGATCCCGCCGAGGAGGAACATGAAGCCGGACGAGAGGCCCTCGATGATGTACTGGCCGTTGACGCGGCCGGGGAGAAAGACGACGGGGCGGACGGCGCCGGTGGCGGGGTCCTGGGAGCTGCCGATGCCGGGGGGCTCGACGATGACGTCGTAGACGAGGCCGGAGACGACGGCGAAGTAGGTGAGCAGGATGAGGGAGAAGACGGTCATGGGGGAAGGGAGCGCCAGGTTGGACGGCAGCTTCAGGCGGGTGCGCGGCGGCCGGAGGAAGGAGAAGGGGAGCTTGCGGAGGACGTGGAAGAGGGGATCAATGGAATCGAAGTCAGATCCCTGGGCCTGTGCTGCAGCGGCCACGGCGGCGCTGCCGGCGGCGTGGTCCGATCTGGGGGCCATCGCGCCGGTCGGGGAGACGAGAGGAGCTGGGGTCGCTGAGTGTTGGGCTTTTCAGTGGTTTCTCAGCTTCACAGCAGCCGAATATGCACATTAACGGCTTGCCTTTATCCGCGGATTTCAGAAAGTATGGAAATTTGGATGTACTTGTGTGTTTTTAGGAAGTATGGAAATTAACATAGTGGAGACAGCATCAAATTATAATTTATTGGGAAGTTTGGAAATTTAGATCACATGGAATAGGATATTCATGGTTATATAGAACACAGATATTTTTATAGCACTACTTGGGCCGAAGTATACAAAAAAAATTCCATCGGCCATAGCTTTGGCGATGCCGCGCCAGCTTGGGCTAGGCGTCTGATATTACAGAAGAGGACACACAACACAAACACAAGGAAACTAATTATACGGTTAAATCTTTATATGCCACGGTATAGTTGCTAAATCCTTTTCGTGCCATCAATTAGTGACATCTCTATTTCGCGATGGCATTTAGCTTTTTATTACCATTTATGACATTGATAAAAAAAATAATCTTTTTGTTTATGTTATATAAATGTCGGGACCCCCTCTGGCGGAGGTGAGGTCCCACCTGTGCTTTACCTGTGCTAGTCCTTGGATCAGTAGCTAGCACAGTAGCTAGCACACACAGACAACAGAATTTGGATCACAACCAAGTCGATTAATTTACATAAATTTACATCAGAGTGCGCCTTATGGCGTGGTTACATAAGATTGGCTCGAAGGCCTTACAAAAGCGGAAGTCTAGATTATACAAGTGAAACTCCACAAGTGAAAAATTAAAACAATCCCCACAGGCAGAGCTGGAGGAACGCAATCCTAGGCATCGACGTACTCCTCGTCCTGGACTTCGTTGACGAAGGTGTAGGCTTCAGGGTCTCCATCTTCGGGGTTTGCAAGGGTACTTCGCATCTGCGCGTCGAAATACGCAGCCCCGCGACAAAGCGCGAGGGTAAGTATTGGTAAAAATACTCGCAAGTCAATTGACGTATGCTTATGCATGGTTTAGACAAGGGAAAGGTAGGGCTCATTTGCCGAAAGCAAGTTTTGAAATATTTTGCCTAAAATTTTTAAAACAATTTGAGGAAGAAGTGGAGTAATCAAATTAATTAATAAAACATGTAAATCATCCGGCCCCAGCCGGTTCAAGCCCAAAGGCTGGCTCACGATACAAATCGTGGTTTTTACCAAAAGCATTTTCCTTACGGCTAATTCACCGAAGGAGCAATAACTCGCGACGGCTAACCATCGTATGCATAATACCACACGTCGACTAAACCATCGAAGTCATCTCCTCACGGCTAACCACCGTAGGCTCCCAAAACCAAAACACGGCACCTGCCGGTTTTCTTCTTTAAAACACTGAGAAAGAGAGGAGAGAAAAACTACCATTGTGATCAACCCACCGTCGTCCACCCTTAACCGTGGGCACGGCTTTCTAGAAAGTTTTACGCTCTGCAGAGGTCGCACGCTTTACCCATGAGAGGTGGTTTTTTCTAGGAATCACCCAAAGGAAAATAATCACCACAAGGCCTTTGACAATCTCGCCCCTAGCTTGGCATCCCCTCTAAGGTTTTCACCGCAGCGCTGGTATCCCCAGTTGGCTGAAGCCCCCTTTTGAGTCTGGTAGGTTGACGAATGCTTCGCGCCTGCTCCATCACACGAGATTTCCAAATTAGGAGTTCAAAAGCTACTCAGCCAGGTCCCGCCCATACAGGCACTCATGGTCGCACTGTTGTACTTAGTTTTGACAACCACAAGGTATCAGTCCTTAGGGACTGGGGTGGTTCCCACACTGGACCCGATTCTCGTGCTTACTGCACTAACCAATCAATCCGTCCACCCCAATCAAGTTTTACAAACTTTTCCAGAAACCCCCAGGCGACATACCCGCCACCTGGCACTAACATTTTTCCCATAGTAGCACCCTGCTACTGCTAATCAAACAAGCACTTTACAAACAGAGAGATACTTTGAATTAAAACAGATATTAAACTAGGAGTAACTTGTTCATCATGTGGTATTTACCTAATATGACTAGTGGCATGACCAAGCAAGGTTAATTAGGCTAACCAAGGGGTGACCAGTAATTATGGATTAATTAACCTAAGGTTATCAAAAATCAGGATTAATGACATAATTAAAGTGTATTAGGTTCTTAACTAAATTTCCTACCATTATGATAGTGATTAATCAATATAGCCATGCACATTTAATAAACTTCTAACAAAGTATTTGTAAAACTAGGTTTCAACATGGTCAAAGGTAATTAGGGAAAATGTCAACAATGACTTGCCGTGATTGAAGTCCAGCTGATTTCCGGCTGGGTCCTCAGGTCCTTGTGCGAAGTCGACTGGATCTAACGATAGCAAACAACAAGCATTCAACGAATTGCAGGAAAATATGCATGCGGAAATAAATGAATGCATATGTATGAGTATGATAGAGTAATGCTTGCTTTCGATTTTATGATTTCTGAAAATCGATTTTGTCGTTAAAATGGCTTTTATTATTGGAAGTAATAAGGTAACTTACTTTCTATTGAATAAACAATGCAGAAAAATAACTAAGTATAAGATAAATGTACTAACTTTGTTGTTATTTTATTAAAGCATTTTATAAATTTAAATTTATTTAATGCATTTTCTTATACCTAGAAAATTATAGAAACTATAATAATATGCATGCTCTTGTTTATGCAAAGATTACCTCAAAAAGGTTAGGGTGATTTTCTTTGGTCAAAATGATATTTTGTTATAATTTTATTGGAACTATAGTTCTCAAATAATAATTTTTAAAGGTATTGCTTTATTATAATAATTAATGAGACAATTAAATGTTTCTAAAACATTTATAAAAATTTACAAGATGATAGAACACATTTTAATAGCATTATAAAATTTATTTTGGAATTTTTGGGTTTGTAAAATCTTAGATATGAAATTAGTAAGTTTCATGTTTAAGAAAATAGGAAAAGAGGCTTGGGCTCTGCTGCTTGGGCCTACCTTTTGTCAGCGGCCTTTTTTTTCAAGAAGGCTCACGTCGTGTTTCTTTCGGCCCAGAAGATGGCGGCCCATGGCGCTGATGGTTCAATGGGATGGCCGGCCGAGCGAGCGGTGGCGGCCTGCGCACGCGCGCTAAGCGGGATAAGCCAAGACGAAGCGGCGGAGTGGCGGCCTGGCAATGGCGGCGTTGGTGGCCGCCCAACGCAAGCGGCTGCTCGGTGGGTCCGACAGTGGGCCCTACTGTCAATGACCCGGAGCGAGGATCGGGGCGGCGGCGACTTCGGGTTCATGATAACGGCGGCCTCCGGCGAGTGGTGGCAGTGGGGAGTTGGCGGGGAAGGGAGAGGAGGTCGCGGCGCTTGCGATGGGTCGCCATCACCGGGACGGCGACAGCAGCAGCGTTCGAGGCGGCGGTTCACGAGGGCATGCAGGCGCGGCGCCGCAACGGCGGCGAGGACGGCGGCGGGGTGGGCGAGTAAGGCGGAGGTGAGGGGAGTGTGGGGAGAGCTTGGATTCGAGGCGAGGCCGGCTAAGGTGGCGTGGCGATGAAGCCGAGGTCGGCGGCCTGAGAGCGACGCCACGGCCGCCTCCGACAAGGATAGGTGGGACCGTGAGAGAAAAGAGTTAGGGGGATCCTAGGAAGGGAGAAGGGAGCAGGGGAGGGGGAATTACCCAGCGGTGAGCCTCGTCGTCGTGAGGGGGCGGTGCTGCTCTGGCGTCGGCGACGGCGGCGGCCTGGGAAAATGAGAAGAGGGGGGTGAGAGGAAGGAGGTGGCGGAGGGAATCGGCTCGGGAGCGGCCCTGCTGGCGGGTGGAGGGAGAGAGGCAGTGAGGGTAGAGAGGGAGAAATGGCTGCGTGGGGAGAAAGCAAGGGGAGGGGGCTGCGTGAGGCTAAGGCAAGGGGCTGGCAAGGGAGGGGTGAGGTGGCAGGTTGGGAAAAGGAGTGGGCCCCACATGTAAGAGAGAGAGAAAATGGAGAGAGGGAAAATAGGTAGGTTTAAATAGGAATTTATTTTATTTAAACCTAATTTGCAAATTTTAAAATCTTATTTGAATCAAGTCTAAACTGTTGATTTCAAAATGTAATTTTGAAATTATAAATTTTCAAATTATTATAATAGGTTTTTAGTAAACATTTTGCATTTAAACATTGTGAATGCAAATTTTTAATTATGCCTTTTATTTGAAATGATGAGTTCAAAAATATTTTATTTATGGGAATTAAGGTATTTTTAAAACTTAAATAAATTATTTTATCTTGATAATTCAATTTATTGAAGGTTTTGCTCTTGCAATATCTTAAAATCTTATTTATCTTTGCTGCAAAATTTGTTTTAAGAGCTAGGAAATCTCATTTAAAAATCTTCTTTTATTTAGACAACCAATTTATTTGATTTATAAGATCAAAATCTAATGTAACATACTTATTTTCAAAAAGTTTTAAATTTTAGAGAAAATGTAACTGCATGATGCATGATAACTTTCAGTTTTTAAAAATAGGGATGTTACAATAAAATATAAAAAATCCTTTAAAATCACATTGTTATCAAATATACAATACTTTCAGTCTACTTTTTTTACTCATATGAAAGTTTTAATATTCAATTTATACTTAAAATGTTCTCAACGTAAAGTATTATGGTAAAAATACAAAGAAATGAGTACATCAAAATCGATAAATGCTTCGTAACTCTGTTATTTTTTGACGATGCTTTGAAATGTTTATATAGTTTAAAAAAGAAAAATTTTCACCAATGACATAAATATCGATAAATGGCTAAATGTGATAGCATGGAAAGGAGAGGCCACTAAGCAATGGCATGGAAGGTATTAGGCTTTAAGCACAATGATGTACTAAAGTATTATCCCTTTTTATTATATTCTACTACAGAGAATATTCACATATGATTTGCCACTATTATATTGTAATCTATAATTCATGGTTTTAGGATGCCTCACAAACATGGGCTGGGCTAATAGTCTGATACGAACAGAAGGGAACAAAACAAACGCCGACCCTAGAGATTTTCCACTATTAACATTGTAATCTATAATTTGTTATTTTAATGAATTATCGCTTCGCATTATGCCATTTTGAAAGTTTAATTGCAATTCTAGATGTTTCATCCCTTCTTCCTCACGTTTTGTTCTTGTTGGGCTACTAGTGCTCTGTTCGTTTATGTGTTGCGGCGTGGCGCAGCGTGGCGCTTTTTTGCGTTTTAGCTGCCACAAGCAACTTTTGATCACAGTGCCATGAACGCTGATATCGAACACCGCCTAGAGCTAGCGTCAGCTGACAACCACAGTTGTAGGGCAGAAGTTCTAGGAGATGCACCACCCGGTGTGATCATGGTATGTGCATGTGGGCTACAGACAGCCTCTAGGCCTGTGAGGTGCGGGGTCTAGGTATGCACGTATTTGGCTCAACACCTACACAACCCTAGAGATGGTTTTGTGTGTCCATGATGTTGCTATTGTACTTATATACATGATGTGCTGAGCTCATCTTTATAGACTCCATGGAGCTGGATCCTCTGTTGTACTGCAGAGGGTATGATTCCACCTCCCTCCTATGCATGAGCACCTTGTCTTGTAAGGATAAAGGGGTACAGTGGTTGTTTCATGCAAGGAAAAGTAATAAAACATTTGAATTGCAATTAAATGGTTGAAACAGCATATCACGAAGTACAAATTTTTTTATAGTGGCAAATCCTATATAGACATTTTTAAGAAGAAAATTGATATTATGCCACTCTCGAGAGTGGGCTTCATTATTTTGCCATCCTCGAGATGCAAAACTATAAAATGCCACTCGTTGTCATCTTGATTGTTCACCACTTTGGCCTACTAGTAATATTTTCATCTACTTTCCATTTTACCAATCACGGGAAATGACACTTTTCTACCCCAGTCATGCCCCTCTCTTCTCTCTCTAAATCTCTTTGGTGCTCTCTCTTTCCTGACCGAGTGTGGGCTTGCGTGGTGAGGAGGAGGAAGGCGTGGGTGGGCGTAGGGAGCTCTGGTGACCCCCTCCCCTCCTATTGAGTTCGAGTACTGCCATGTACGAGCTCGAGCCAAGCTTCGGCAAACTCTGTCGACCTAGATCTAAGGCAGAGAGAGGGAAGAGGAGGAGAGAGATATATAGGGAGAGAACAAAGTAGAGTGAGGTGGAGTGGCTCGGCAGCAAGCCACCGATGAGTGGTGGCGACGATAATAGTGTAGCCATAGGCAAGCAATGACGGCGGCAAGCAACGACGCTAGAAGGGTGGCAGAGGAGTGGAGGAGAAGGATATGGGGAAGGTGGTCATGGCGTCAACGGCTTGGCCTAGAGACAGCTCAGGCAATGCGACGTCATGGTACTGCGGCAGCTAGGTGACTTTGTTGCAGTTGACGAGGTGGAATGGTGCTTGGCTCAGGAGGGCCTGGAGACGCCTGGGATTGACAGCGACGACCGAGGTAGGGGCCGGGAACAGATCGGCGACCGAGGCGAGGGACTGGGATGAAGTTGTACCCGCCTCCATAGTGGCCGGTTGCCATGGTTGTGAAGAAAGAGAATGGGGGAGAAACATGGGAGGCTCTAGAGAAAGAAGAAGTGCACAATGGTCATTTCATATGCTGAACATATTTAAAGGGCCAAAATGGCAAACAATCAAGATGTCAACATCTGGAGTAGCATTTCAAAGTTTCACATCGGGAGGGTAGCAAAATGATTCGGCCCACTATCCAGAGTGACAATAGTGGTATATATAACCAGCTACAGTGTTCTAAATAGTGGGATATCGGGTTTTTCTCCTAAGATGGCTATGCATGCTATTTTCTGCTATAGCATGAGTGGAATTGCAGTGCTTTCCTTTATTTTTGCAAATATCGGCCCATTCGCAAAGTCAACTTACCGTGAGTCCAAAACCAGCCCAAATACCTTATTCTTGCTTCTATGCTTGGAAAACTGTTTGGTTCATGAGGGCATCTCCAGCAGTCCGCCTCATTTCCCTTTTGTCCCATCACTATTTATGTGCCACCTCACCAATGGGGCTGCCCCATCCCTATTCACCTTCCCAACAACAGCCCCATCACTATTTCTACTATCTACCTTCTCTCTACTTTTACTATTCACTGTCCCATTACCTCATTCATTGCACCATCACTTTTTGCCCCATCACTATTTGCTACAATGATTTGGTAATGGAAAATGGGGCAACCTTGTTGGAGATGCCCTGAGAGGCTAATAAGTGATCATTGACTTTGAGAAATTCAACTAAAAATTACAACATAACAACAAAAACAGATATCTCCCATTGAAACACCAATAGCTGATGCTCGTGAAGATGATAAAAATGAGTGGGTGAGCCCGGTAAGATGGATTCCAAAAGATGAGCATGATGGATCTGCACAGACTAGAAGCAAAAGAAATAGGGCTAGCAAGGATAGACATCCCAGCTAGATGAAAGTCATTCAAAATGAAGAAGACAACATACACAATGACTTTAGTGATCATTTAGATGACTTCCTTTGCAATGAATTTGGAGAACAATTTATTACATTCTGTACTTTTAATTATGTTATTTTGTATCTACTTATTCTTATCTTCTTATTTGTTGAAAAGCTAAACTTTGAGATCTTCTTGAAACAGCATGGAGAGTCCGGCCTGCTTCATTTGACTTGTTTTTTAGAGCTTTGAGATGCACCTTCGCAATTTAAGACATCTATGCTCCCGAATTTTTATTATGTGTTGATTTTGGTGATAGTGATGTCGAACGTGAATAGGTTGTTCGCAGTTATCTCGAAACCCTGGATCTCGAAGATGGCGACATTAATCGAAAAGGCTAAGGACTTGGTGTAGAATGAGCTTTGACGTCGAGTTGAGTTCATTTAGATTGCCAGGGCCTTTTTTGTGCCATGTAATTCGAGGGGTTTGAAATGGATTGATCATGTTGGATCATGTACAACATGGCGTTGGTGTGTTTTGGAGTAGGTTCTTTAGAGTTGTGAGTTGTTTGTAGTTGGTTGGTTCTTTCCCCTATTGGTGCATTCACGCCGTCCGGTCCGGTATGACCATCCAGCGTGCTGAACTATATTCATAGAGAGTTCAAGTTCTATATCTTCTCTTATTCTATGTACTCCATCCGGTTCGGGGTGATCGTCTTGCGCACTGTCCTATGTTTCCAGAGTTCTAAGCCAATCTATTGGGCAGGCAGTTCTTGCCATCCAGTACGCTGTCCGGTCTGAGGAGATATTCCATCACGCTGTCTCATATTTACAGTAGGTTTCTAGGGGTTGGCTGGTCTGGGTTGCCGGACTGGACGGTTGCGTCAGACCGTCCGACACAGAGTAAGGGTTGGTAGTATGTGCCAGATTGTACGGCATGTCGTATCGTCCGGGCACAATATGGTTTTTCCATATCCCCCCATCAGCTAGTTTTTGAACTGTGGCCTATTTAAGGTGTTGGGGCTGCCTCCCTTGTAGGGTTGACTGCTTCATTGCACATTATTGAGTCCTTGTGGATGAGAACAACCTAGAATTAGGGTTTCCATCCTATGGGTGTGTTTATGAGAGTTTTGAGTGTCTGGCTCCCTTTTATGCTTCATGGAGGGCTTGATCCGACAAGATCAAGTCAACTTCGAGCTTGTTACTCATTCTCGGAGACGGGGGCTTGATAATCTCTCTAGGAGGAGCCTGTGGAAGAAATCAAGTCAATGTACAAGGCTGGAGTCCATCTATCGGAGGGGTAAAGGGCTACCACTAGTTGATGGCGTGATCTCATGTGTTGAGTGAAGAGTCAGAGCTATACTCCACTTCATGAAGAGTGTTCCAACAAGAAGTAGAGGATGACATCTCCTTCCTTGAACCTCGGGAAAAAATTGAGCATCTCTATCCCTTTACTTACCACACATACGTTTCCGTATTGTCATTTCTTTTCTCTTATATTTTGATGGATGATGCTTGTCTAATTTAGCTCTATCTTTCTTGTCTTCCTTGTTCCATTATTGTAGCCTTTAATCTTGCTAAGTAATTCAAATAAAATTTTAAAAAAAATCTAAAATTGCCTATTCACCCCCCTCTAGGCCTATTGGAGCCTTTCAGGGTGTAAAAAAACCATCTCAAAAAACCAAAGAGGTTGTTTTTGGGGAAATGGAGACTTGTACTATTAAAAAGCCTCTTGCGGTGGTCGTTGGTGGTTGGCTTCACATTTTAGTGAAATTACCCACCATGTCATCTATATATATCTTATCCACTTCACTAAAATTTCCAACCATGCCATTCATTATAACAAGTTCATCTCATCCATTAAAATTACCCACCATGACATCCATGGTAACAAATTTATTTTGTCCACTAAAATTACCAACCATTCCATCAGACACAACAAGCATACACTAACAAGACACTCACATGGTTGCTCGCAATGCGTTGCGCCGCGTGAAAAGCGAAGGCATATAACCTGCTCTATCATAGTCTTGAAGGTGGAATTTGAATTTTCTCGTAGCAAAACATGGATACTCGGTTAGTAAGCAAATAAGTAGATAAGACATAAGTAAATAAGATGTAAAGAACACCCCTAAATGGCTAAAATGGACTCTAAGAGCTTTAAGGAGTGGCTTTAAAAAGTCAAAACATTTGGTTCCACCATGCTTAATTTGAAATGGCTCTAAGATAATCGAGAAACAGCTATGAGAAGCTCAAGCATTGGGCTCGGAGAAATGGCGATAAGCCATAATTAAGTGAGCTATGGTTGAACGACTAAACTGAAATGTTGAGTTTTGAGAAGCTCGAATGTTTGGTTTGACTAGG
Organism: Olyra latifolia; assembly: GCA_036346145.1. NCBI lineage: Eukaryota > Viridiplantae > Streptophyta > Magnoliopsida > Poales > Poaceae > Olyra > Olyra latifolia. The sequence continues at coordinate 45,702,130 of CM070524.1, forward strand.
CTTTGAGAAGCCACTTTGAGATATTTGAGAAATGATTTTGAAAAGCCAAAGCGTTTTGCTCTGAGAAACGGTCATAAGCTATCAAATGGTCATAAGCCGTGATAGCTCCTATAATTTTTTTGGATTAATTAGATAGACGCCACCGCTCAATTTGGAAATTCAAGAATTTCCATTGCTCAATGCAAAATCATAAAATTGCCATTGCTCACTTGCGCAAATTAGATTCATGCCATTATGCAATCTCAAGGCCTGTTTCGAGCAAGACGCCTTGGTGGAAATGTTTTTGGACATTTTTGCCATTGCCTACTTTCTTGCTCCACGAGCCCATAGAGTTTGAAGCGAGCTCCATGCTCCATGAGCTCCGCCCCACGTGTTATCCATGCTTCATGAGCTCACTTGAGCTTGGGTTGACTCTAAAGCGAGCTCGTCGCCTCGTGCTTGGTAGGTTAGGCTCGTCGCCTCATTTACTACTCTAGACCTACCCCCAACAGGCCTCCATGGATCCACGCACCACAGGTCCACATAGAGGTGGGCACAAAAATACCGATATCGAATTTTAAGCAAAACTCATCAATTCAGTTTCGGTTCGGTAGCTAGCATCGGAATACTAAAATACATCCTATCGATAGTAAAAGACCACCACGGCGAACTAGAGGAGGGGTGAATAGGAGCCAAAATTAAATTTTCGCCGAAGGCGATATGAGCTCTTCACCCAACAAGCCTCAAATCAATTACTTAAGTCATCACGAATAAAGAATTAAGGAACTGCCACTTGAGGTGCAATTTCAGTCTAAAACCTTCTCTACTTCCCTCACAAGAAATGCAATTACTCCTAAACCACACGGCGAAATTACTTGAAATTTGGATAGCAACTAGGTGATGGAGTCACCAAGCTACCCTCCGAGAAACAACCCTAGATCACGCCAAAGTTTTGAGATTTTGCAAAATTCGTAACCTTAGGTGCAAAACCGAGCTAAACCCTAAAATTACGATTCCAAGAACATCAAGAAGAATCTGTTTGTGGGGGTTTGAGGGGTGACTTCTAGGTCCTTTGTGACCCTATTCCATACATCACACTAGCCCAAAACACAGCCCCAACAATCAGTTCGAACCAGTGCAAGATAAGGGCAAAATGTGATCAAACCAAGGCAAGAACGAACCAAAACGTGGAGAGGAGGAAAGAGCACGAACCAAAGATGAAAATCAGCAAGAAAACATCACAAGGATCCAAATGATCTTCCCAAACAACCGGCATTACTCAAGGACAAAAAGATTACACCGGTTAAACATGGCCTCACGCACACCCTATGTGGAGGCTACACCAATGGGAGAGATGAACCCTAAGCAACCAGCTTGAGGGTTTATATACCCCTTGCCCAACACCTGGGCCAAAATACTAGGCCAACCCGCCAAGCCCATCTAACACAGGTTTACACAACACACGCATGAATCTCCGAGCGCAGCCGACCGCCTCCAACGATCCTTTTGCTCCTAAGCATCCGCGCGTCGACAATCTCATAAGAATCTCGCGCCATTGAAGCGATAACCTTCCCCACCGCGGAGACTCCACGTCCGGCTCCACTGAACCGCAGACCTTTTTGCCGAAAGACTTATCCGCTTCCACTGCGCACTGTTCTCACCGCATCCACAAAGACAACAAAAACATGTACCAAAATGTTCGCGGCTTCACCACGAACCCAACGCATCAAACCGATCTCAAATCGGGGTTAGAACAAACAAAATCCATCCAAAATAGACTTAACTGCCCTATTACTAACACAGCAGAAACTTTCCTGATTTTTTATATTTTTCCTGTAGCTCCAATGAAAATGTTGTCCACAGAAAAAAAGATGCACCTTGATATTCTCTACAACTTTCATATATAACACTTAATTTTCTGAGCAAGGGAAGGCCTTCAAAAATTCATAAAACGACACACTGTCCCGGACCGTCCGGGTTGGAGCCGGACCATTCGGGTCTGAGCCGGACCGTCCGGCCAAAACACCAAATTCCTGGTCCGTTTACCACCCAAAGACTGATAGTCCTGGCTGGACCATCCGGCCCAGTCTGGGACCAAAAAATCTCTAGACCTTCAAAAAATTCTAGAGAATTCCCAAATATTCCCAAAAAATTCATGAATCTTCCAAAACCTTTCTAGAACCTTTTCCAACCTTCCAACACTTCAGAAACGCCTCAAAACTCATCCAAACTCAAATCAATCCTCTGAAGGTTGTAATTGCCAGGAAAATCCATTAGATACCCAAAACATCCCAAAACCCTCCAAACTTGTCCATATACTCATCACACGGATTCACAATCTCCCTCTTGATGTGTATATTGACAAACACATGAAAAATGGCATAAATTTGAAGTTTTGAGGTTGGGAAGGAAGAATTTGACAATGTGATGCAAGGTTTTGGCCAAAGGTCAACAAAAGTCTAAATTTGCTCAAATTTGCTCAAAATGGCCAAACAAAGTTCAAAAACATTTCAGAAGCTTTCACAAACATTTTCCAACAATTTTCCACCGAATTCAACTCAAAATGCACAAAGTTGCCTTTTTCTTCACAATTCTCCCCCTTTTGGCAATATGGTCATCAAGAATTGTTAAATTTGGCCAAAAGGCAAAAATGGACAACATGGCATCAAAACTCCCCCAAAATATAACTATGCACGAAATGCAACCTAAGGGGCTTTGTAAATTAGCCAAATGAACACATAGCACAAAATGCACTTAGCTAGCCAAATAGAACCCGAAGCTTACTAGCTCATATTGAAATGGTTCAATGATATTCATGCTAGGTAGCAAAAGCTAAAGAATTGCAATTTTGCATAATTGAAAAATGCAAAGATTCAAATGGCATACAAGAATGCAACTTGTGCAACACATTGGGAGATCTAAAGACACATGTAAAAACCTTCATGCTCACCTATTGCTACTATTTTCATCATTTTTTTTGTTTTTCATAGCAAACTCAGATTTTGGAAAGTGATCCCTAGCAAAGCACATCTCCGACTAGGAGCCATTGACAAGGGCCTCCTAGGTCACTCTCCTCCTCATGTTTGTTTGCATTTTTTGTAATTTCTTTCCACAGACTTGTTCAATGTTTTTTTTTGTATTTCCATGTACAAGAGCACTCTGAAGGTCAAAACATGAGCAATCAGTTTAATCCCAACTTGCAACAAGGATTCAAGGTAGACCAAAAGTAATTCAAGGCATGCACATGAGTCTAGTTAAGAGATTTAACAAACCAATGCTCTAATTTTATCAAGTTTTCAAGAAAAAACTCAAAATTGATTTAATTTTCAGCTAGCCTAGCATGTACAAGGTACTATTTTCAAAATGAACAAGCTAGCTAGAAATTTCATTCAGAAGCTAAAATGCATTTTACACCCAAACTTGAAAAGCCTAATAGACAAAGCCCTGAAAATAAAAACTAAAATGCAATGCGGTGATGCAAAGAACCCCCCCAAAACTCCCCCTCAAACAAAGATTCCACCAGAAATCCAAAAGAAGGGATAAGAAGCAAGAGAAACTCACACAAGAAGTTTATAAGCAAAGATGAGAGACAGAAAACTCTAAATCTCAGGAAAACTCTTACCTACCCCAAGCCAAGAAACCAGGGAAGCAAGTCTACTACTCGACTACTAGAGAGACACACCACAAACCCTGTCTACCCAGAAGGCCTCAACTACTGCTAGACCCACAAGTCTGTGTGATACTGAACTAGCTAGAGCAGAGAACATTGCTAATCACGCATGATAGCTACCTATGGGATAAGTAGTGTCTACAGAAGTGCTGACTCTCTATCCTGCTCAAGACAAAACCAGAAACATCCTGGAAAGCAAATGCAGAAATACAATATATATATATATACATATATATAAACATATATACACTATAAGCTCCCCCTCAGAAGATACCTACAGGACTCACAATTCCAAGCTCTCCCCTAAGAGTAGCAAACCTAGAGTTGTCTAAAGGCTTGGTAAAGATGTCTGCAAGCTGTTGGTGACTCTCCACAAAGTCCAGCACAATGTCACCCTTCCCCACATGGTCTCTAAGGAAATGAAACCTGATGTCTATGTGTTTGGTTCTGGAGTGTTGCACTGGATTCTTGGCAATGTTAATGGCTGAAGTGTTGTCACAAAGAAGTGGAACACTACCAATATCTAACCCATAGTCCATGAGCATTGAACGCAACCAAAGCACTTGACTACAACAACTAGCTGCAACAACGTACTATGCTTCAGCTGTGGATTGGGCAACACTGGTTTGCTTCCTAGATGACCATAAGACAAGAGAAGTGCCAAGAAATTGGCAGGTGCCAGAGGTGCTCTTCCTGTCTATCCTACAGTCAGCAAAGTCGCATCAAAGAAGGCTCTAAGGGAAAGACAAGATGCAGATGAGTACCAAATCCCAAACTCTGGAGTAGCTCTAAGGTAGCGAAAGATACGCTTTACTGCCTGAAGATGAGAAACACGGGGAGAAGCCTGAAAGCGAGCACAAAGACACACTGCAAAGTGAATATCTGGTCGAGATGAGGTGAGGTAAAGCAAAGAGCCAATCATGCTCCTGAAACTCTTCTGATCAACAGGCTCACCGTTCTCGTCAGGCTCAAGAACAGAAGTGGCGGCCATAGGGGTCAAGACTGGTTTGCCATCAGACATGGCGAAACGGTTAAGAATATCTTTGGTGTATTTGGTCTGGTGAAGAAAAATGCCCTGAGAGGTCTGCTTGATTTGAAAACCCAGAAAGAAATTAAGCTCACCCATCTTGCTCATTTCAAATTCAGAACTCATGGTACCAGAAAATTCAGAAACAAGTCTTTGAGAGGAACCATCAAAGATTATATCATCCACATAAATCTGAACCAGAAGAAAATCAGATCCCTATCTCTTGATAAACAAAGTCTTGTCAACACTTTCCATGAGAAAACCATGCCCAAGTAAATAGTTCTTGAGCCTCTTATACCAAGCTCGAGGAGCTTGTTTCAAGCCATATAAAGCTTTTGAGAGCTTGAAAACATGATTAGGAAATTCTGCACTTTCAAATCTAGGAGGTTGATGCACATAAACTTCTTCTTCAATAACTCCATTAAGAAAAGCGCTTCGAACATCCATTTGATAAATTTTGAAACACTCAGAAGCCATAAAAGCAAGGAAGATTCGAATAGAGTCATGTCTTGCAACAGGAGCATAGGTCTCATCAAAATGAACCCCATCGATTTGAGTGAAACCTTGTGCAACCAATCTAGCCTTGTTTCTAACCACCACCCCATCCTCACTCTTCTTATTTTTGAAAACCCATTTTGTACCAATGATATTCTGCCCTATGGGAAGCTCTACAAGCTGCCACACCTGATTCCTCTCAAAATTCTCTAACTCCCCATGCATTGCATTAATCCAACAAGGTTCAGACAATGCCTGAGTGACATCCTTAGACTCTACAGGTGAAACAAAGGCAGCAGATAGGCAAAGGTGAGAGATTTCTGATTTGGATCGAGTTACCAGCCTCTTGGTCACATCTCCGATCATCAAATCAGGAGGGTGAGACTTCTGAATGTGACGAGGAGCACTAGAAAAGACTTCTACTTCAAGAACAGAAGAGGTAGGAGCTGAACTACTAGGCAAATCTGAGACTACCGGGGAGGCCTCTACAGAAAAAGCATCAGGTAAGAAATCAGAAGAGGCTGAAGGTAAGGGTGGATCCTGAGGAGCTGAAGAAGAAGCAAGAGGCACTGCCTGAGGAGAAGGATCAAGATCAGGAAGAGAAAGAGCTATCATCTGCTATGTCTTTCTCTTCTACAAAGATGGGCTCAAAGGAAAGATTAGACTCAGAAATGTCTGGCCTAGAGCTAGGCCTAGCCTCATCAAAGGTGACCTCACAAGACTCCACTACCCTCTTTTTCTCTAAATCCCAAACCCTGTAGTTCCTAGAAGAAGCAGTGTACCCTAAGAAAATTCCATCAGTAGAGCGAGCTTCAAACTTATCCAAATTTCCAGATTTCAGAATGAAACATTTGCAGCCAAAAACCCTGAAGTAAGAAACGCTAGGCTTGCGCCCATATCGAAGCTCATAAGATGTCTTGTGCAATTTTGATCTTAGAAACACTCTATTTGAAACATAGCAAGCAGTGGCCAGAGCCTCAGCCCAAAAATGTCTAGGAGTGGAATACTCATCCAACATTGTTCTGGCCATTTCAACTAGAGTTCTATTCTTTCTTTCCACAACCCTATTTAGTTGGGCCACATGAGGAGAGGAAAACTGATGCTCAACACCAAACATCTCACAAAAATGTGCAAATTGAGAGTTTTTGAACTCCGTGCCATTATCAGACCGAATAGCACGCAAAGCACCAGGAAATTCCACAGCCAGCTTTCTAGAGAGAGATCGAAACAAGTTGTATGTCTCATCTTTGGAAACCATAAAGAACACCCAAGAATATCTAAAGAAATCATCAACTATGACTAGAACATACCACTTCCCACCCACATACTGCACTCAAGATGGACCAATCATGTCCATATGCAACAGCTGTCCTGGTGCATCAGTCATCACAAAGGTGACTGGTGGACGAGAAGCTGCAACCATTTTTCGATGCCGACAAGGATCACAAACCATGTCATTGATTGCAGTGAGTTTGGGCAAACCGTCAATGAGATCACGGCTACTCACTCGGGTCAAATGATCAAAACCAATATGACCCAATCTCCTATGCCAATAATAAATGTCACGAGAATCTGAAGCAAGAAGACAGTGAGGGGAACCAACAGAAGGGGAAGCAAAATCAGCTCCAAAAACTCTGCCAAATCGAGAAATCCCACAAATCAAAACTCCAGCAGAATTCTAAATGCAAGATCCAGGCTTCCTAAATCTCACCTCAAAGCCCTCATCAATAAGCTGAGACACAGAAAACAAATTGTATCTTAGCTTACTGACTAGGGCAACATCCTTAAGAACAAAAGACTCACTAACCTTGATATCACCTCGAGCAAGAACTCTACCAGAAGACGCATCCCTAAAGGTGATCTGTTCACCATTAGGGTCACGGACAAGAGAAGAGAACCATCATGAATCTCCGGTCATATGACGACAGCAACCGGAGTCAACGAACCAGACCTCTCTCTTCCTCGCCCGACGCACCTAAGTCAAACAGAAAAGAAACGGGACTTAGTCCTAGGACACACTAGAATTGATCTAGGAACCCAAAACTAAGACACTCTACCTGAAGAACCCGCTGACTCAACCTGAACTAAACCTGAAGGCACTCTAGGTGACTGTCTAGGTGCTTGCTAACGACCAAACCATTGTGAACCAAACCTAGGGCCATTCCACGCCCGTGTCTCCGACCTCCTATCAAACCAACGAGTGCTCTGAGGAAACTCACGTCGCGGGCGTCTACCTCCAATGGAGAATGGAGGCACACCCTGAGGACGACGAAAGGACTGAAAACCAGAATGATCAAATCCATCGATCATGCCATCTCTCTGCACTCCCAAACCTGGTCTAACTCTTCCTACAGTGAGACTGGGTCTAGGTGCCTGTCTCTGAACAGTGGGTGCCTTAGGAGCTCTCTAGGCCTGAGGCTGATCCTAAAAACCCCTAGGACCACGAGCACGCTCACACTTGGGAATACCTACCAGCTGGTAGCAGAATTCAGCTAAATGACCAGTCCTACCACAGAAGGTGCAAGCAAACTTGACTTTGCCAGTAGAAGAAACTACATGAGGAGCTGTCTTCTGAACAGAAGTATCCTTGGCCCTGTCAGGAGGAGAAGCTACTGAAGGAGCTACCTCCTCAACAGAAGCGCTCTGCACAACACCAGCAGACCTGAAAACTGTCTTCTCAGGAACTCTAGAGGACACCTCAATCATCCTACCATCCTTACCAGCTGTGATCACTCTAGGAGGGTGGCGCTTGATATGATCAAGCCAGTCGTACCCGAGACCTCTTCCCTTAGAAATCTTGGATTGATCCAAGATCAAGTTCAACTTCTTCTTTCCTCCTACGAACTTCTCAAGAGTGTTCATGAGGTACTCACACTCCTGATGAAGCTGAGGACAAAACTCACACGAGAGAGGTAAGGGACCAGAAGGACTCGAACTCCCTTGGCCATCAACCTTGTCCTTACCCTGAGCCCGACGAACCTTCTCACTCAAAAACTCCACCTCTTTCTTGAGAGACTTACAGGAAAGACACTTAGCATTCTGGACTTGAGCTAACCTACCCTGAAACCTGCAATTCATCTCTTCATAGACCTGACCCATGTTCCCATCCAATTCATCACATCTCACACATGAAGTACAAGCAGCTAGAGTATCATTCAGTTCAGCAATTTTATTCTTCAAACTCAAGTTCTCTAGTCTGGATGTAACATAATCATCACAAGGAGATGCAGAATGAATGCTACAGTTCTCATCTGAACTGACAGAATCCTTAGGAGAAACATGAGGAACATGTGCAACAGGATCAGGACAGGCAAACATCTCAACTGAGACAGACCTAGCAAGTGCATCTCTAGTGTCATTAAGCTCAACCAACACACTATCATGCTTGTTCTTAAGCAATTTCAATTCATCCATCACACTAGCAAGCAGGGTCCTTAAATTATTCAAATCAGACAGAGCCTCATCACACACTCTTCAAGCCTTAGAATCTGTAGCTACATGAACATCTACAACACACTTAGCATTTTCTACTTTCTGTGTCAGAAAGGCTACTTCTTCTTCCAAGCTTCTACACCTAGCCTTAGTTTGAGACAGGAAACCACCTAGCTTAAGAAAAGCATCATTAAGCTGCTCATAGGTAGGTACCTCAGAATCCGAGTCGAAGTTGTGGTCGGAGGTGTACAAGCCATCTTCCTCGCCCATGAAACACATGCCGGCATAACCATCATCATCACCATCCTCCTTAGGCCTTTCTCCATCATCGCTTAGCATCTCATCATCTGAGATGTTGGCGGCATCCAAAGCAGCCAAGACCCTCTGGAACAACCGCTTGCCCTTGTTGAACAGCGGCTTCTTGTCACCTCCAGCTGGCTTCAAGTTGCGGTTCTTGTTGATGCAGGCGTTCTTGTCCACTGCCGGAGCATCTCCTCGACCCTTCCCAAGCTTGAGACACTTCGTCCGAATGTGGTTGAGGCCACCACACTCGTAGCATCTCAAGGAGGCTCTCCTTCTGTCAGTTGCTCTTTTGTAAGCTCTCCCAAACTTTTTGGCCAACAAACCCAGACTCTCCTCAGGCAAAACATCCAACTGATCATCTAAAAGCTCAACCAAGGCCGAGAGAGAGAAACCACCAAGACCAGAAGACCCAGAGCTCAAATTTGGATCAGCGACCAAGGCCATGGACCCAGGAGTGGACTCGAATACAGCCAAATGCTCAAGTTCATAAGTCTTGAGATTCGAATAGAGTCCATCAAGGGTCAGAGCAGTGAGATCTGCAGCTTGCCGGATCGTGGTCACTTTCACGCCCCATATCTTGAGATCAAGAGCGGACAAGAAATGGCGAGCGTTCTTCGAGTCTGTGAAGGTAGTGTCTATAGCCCAGAGATTACTCAAGATCTTGGTGAACCTGCTGAAACAGGCGTCCAGCGATTCACCCTGCTTCTGAACAAACCTATTGTACTCCCTCTTGTATTGATCCTGGCGCATAGTCTTGACTTGGGCTGTCGGGACCCGCAAAACGGAGTCGTGTCCCTTCTGTGCTTTACCTGTACTAGTCCCTGGATCAAGTAGTTAGTACACACAGATTCCGGATCTTTGGATCATTGCCATTACAATTCGAACAAATATTATATCAAAGTGCGTTACAAGGCACTAAATCAGGGTACAAAATTCAGGCACGTAGGCCTTACACAGCGGAACTCTAACATGCAGCGGAAGTCTTAACAATCTTCCATAACTCCAAATGGAAGAGGCAAAATACAACAATCAATCCCACAGGAAAGCTGTAGTAGCATCCTAGGCGTCGAGGTAATCTTCATCTTGAACTTTGGCAACGAAACCTTCATCTCCGTGCATCTCCTCCTCAGGATACCATTGCTGATAACCTGCTCGTTGGAATGAGCAGCCCCTCATGAAAGGCGAGGGTGAGTATATTTTATACTCAACAAGCAAGGCTGACTAAATACAACTAAGGCTTAACAAAGGAAGAGTAAGGGTTCTTTTGCATAAAGCCAGTTTTGCAAGTTTTTCTTAAGATTTTACAAAATGATTTAAAATATATTGAGGAAAACAAATATTTGAATTATTTTCTTTGAAACTCCAGCCTCAACCGGTTTTGCCCAAACCTGGCTACTCACGGCACCCACCGTGCAATTACCCTCATCGCCCATAGCACCAACAATGAGGAGAAAAATCAAAACACACGACACCGATCGTGGTTTTCCTTTAAAACACCATTTTGAAAACAAAAGATAAGAAGTACCAATGAGGCAGCTCCCCGTCGTCCGTCCTTGACCGTGGACACGGCTATCATGATAGTTTTACACTCTGCAGAGGTTGCACGCTTTACCCACGAGAGGTGATCTCCCCTAGGAATCACCCAAAGGAAAAGAACACCATAAGGTCTTTGACCAACGTTCCCCTAGCCTGGCACTCCCTCCAAATATTCCACCGCAGCGCTAGTTACTCTAGTTGGCTGAAGCCCCCTCTACCGCCTGCAGAATAACACCAATTGCCTACTCCACCGACTGGAATACTAAAACTAGAAGTCCGAAGGGTACTCAACCAAGGCTTGCCCATACAAGACTCAATGGTCGCACTATTGTACTTAGCTCGTCTACCTCAAGGAATCGGTCCTTAGGGATCAAGGTGGTTCCCACACTGGGCCCGAATCTCGTGCACGCTGCACCATCCTTGCAACCATCCACCCCAATCAGGTTTTGCAAAACATTTTTCCCGATAGCACCCACTATCAACTAGCCCATTTACAAACAAATGACAACACCCATTATACTTTTAAAATCACATGGTGAATTGGTAATCAATGGTAACAAGCAAATAATCATGTGATCTACTATGAGCATTACTAAACAGATGCAAAACCTAAACAAGGGTGTGGTACTATTTTAACAATTTTTAATAAGCTATGGCAGTAAGAAATATTTTATACGAATTATTTATTGATGGGAATTTAACTAAGCAACTAGGTAATTAATGTTTAACTTTTAACATACATGCTAATTATTAAATTCTAGTAAAACATGTTTGCAAAACATGGGTTCAAGGGTTCAGCACTTGCCTTGATCGACGTAGTAGGAAGGATCCTCCGCTGCGTCAGAAACAAACTCGGCACTCGAATCTAACACAACAAAATTAAATAAACAAATAAATACAAAAAGAAATAACAGGAAATAAAATGTATGCCAATGCACATGAAATTTTATAAAACAGAAGACAATGATTTTACAAACATTTTAAAATTTGTTTCAAAATTTTTGGAATTAAAGATATGAAATCAACTAGTATTACTATTTAATAAATTAATGCAACTAATTGTTTTCAGATTGGGCCGCGGGGGCGGCTTGGTCGGCTCGTCTTGCCGCTGCCCACGAGGCGACGTGGAGTCGCGAACGGCGTGCCCACGGCGAGGCTTGGCCCGCCGGCTTGAGGCGAGGCGACGTCGCGCATGTGACAGCCGCATCGCCCCAAAGACGAAGCGGTGGCCTGCAAGCGCAAAGCGCAAGGTAGCCAAAGACATGAGCGTGGGCGCCGCAAGCGCAACGCGGGGCCCGGGCGAAGCGGCCGACGACGTGCATGGGCCATCACGAATCGCCCGAGTAGCTTCGGCGTGGGCGGCGGCTGGTGAGGTTCGTGTGACCGACAGTGAGGCCTACTGCTTGTGACCCGAGCGAGATCTGTGGCGGTCTTGGCCGGGGGGGGAAAAAATAGGCAGGCGCCGGGGTCCTAGCGGCGGCGGCCAGGAGAGGGCGGGCGGCGAGGCGGCGGCGGCGGTAACGATTCTGGCGGCGGCGGCGGCGGCGTTACACGGCGGGTTAGCCGGCGGCGAAGAAGAGGGCGGCGAACATCGCGGCGACACGTGGAGTGTGCGGGTGGTGTCCCTATGGCACGGCGTCGACCAGCATGCCCCGGCGGCGTGGCCGGCCGTAGGAAAGGAGAACGTGCGCGGCGGTGGCGGCGACGGTCGGCGCTTCGGCCAAATTGGCCATGGGGAGGCAGCCTAGGGGCCCTTGGGATGCTAAGGGGAGAGGGAGGAGGGATTACCGGTGGCGGTGAAGAATTCGACGATTTCGGTGAACTGGCAAGGTCTTCCGCGAACGAATTCATCGCGCTCGGTCAACGATTCTCCGAGCGCTTTGCTGGGATGGATTCGCAATGAAGATAGCCTGGACGTCCTCGGACGGTTCGATGAAATTCGCATCGAGGCAGAGCTGAGGCGAGGAAGAGTAGAGGCGGCCATGAATTAGGAGGCCGACCTTCGGCGTTAGATTGCCGGAGCTACGGACCTCGGATCTGCGAGTTCCTAGGCAAAATAGAACCGTGAGGGAGAACTTACGTCCTCGGAGGGGTTTGGAGAATAGAGGCTTACCCTGGTCGCAGCAAAAGAAAAACCAAAAGAGGGAGAGTTAGCTCGCGAGGAGACGGTGGCTGGGATTTATATAGGGTTTTAGAGGGGATTTAGGGAAAGGGGGAGGATGATTTGGGTAAGGATTGATCCCTAGGATCGTGGGAACCGATTTTGCTGGTTTTAGGGAGGATTGTAGGGAGGATTCCAAGAGAAGATAGAGAAGAGGTCTTCCCTGTCGTTTTGGACAGTGAAGATCCAGAAAGAAACGATCAGGGAGAAAGAAATGGGAAGGAGGGAGAGAGAGGAAAAAGGAAAGGGGAAAAGAAAAGGAAAGAAAAAGAAAAATAAGTGGGGTCCACTTGCAAGAGAGGAATTGAATAGACAAATTAAATCAAACAATTATTTATCTAGGCTTCAAATTACAGATAAATAATTACTTTAGAGATTAAAATGCAAAATAATATTTAATAAATGTAAAATTAGCAAAATTAATATTAACACTTTTATTTTACACAAATAAACCTTTTTACAAAACTTTAAATAAATATTACACTTGCAATTAGATTTTGGAAAATTTTATTTTACAAAGCTTTTTAATAAGGAACATACTCATTTTTACATGTTTTATATTTTCAAAATTTTCATGCAATCCAATGCATATGATTTTGGTTTTGAAAATGAGGATATTACATGGGCTGTCCCCTCCTGAAATGCATTGAGGGTAGTCCAAATGTCATGTGCAGACTTGAGATGAGCAACATGCTCGTGCTCATTCCTGGCCAAACCCTGAATCAGAAAGTTTCGAGCCTTAGCATTCAACTCAACATCCCCTTGGTTCTTAGCCGTAATCTTATCATCATCAGGCACGACATAAGTTTTCTTGACCTTAAGCCATATCGAATAGCCCTTTGCCATGATGTAAGACTCCATGCGATCCGTCCAGAAGGGAAAATCGATGCCCGAAAACACTGGGGGCTTCGATGAATACCATTCATCAGCCATGGTAACGACAGGAAAGGCTTCAAAGATCGCAAGATCACAAGAAGCTCAACCGTGGCTCTGATACCAATTGAAAGACCACCACGGCGAACCAGAGGGGGTGAATAGAAGCCGAAATTAAATTTTCGCCGAAGGCGATATGGGCTCTTCACCCAACATGCCTCAAATCAATTACTTAAGTCGTCACGAATAAGGAATTAAGGGACTGCCACTTGAGGTGCAATTTCAGTCTAAAACCTTCCCTACTTCCCTCACAAGAAATGCAATTACTCCTAAACCATACGACGAAATCACTTGAAATTTGAACAGCAACTAGGTGATGGAGTCACCAAGCTACCTTCCGAGAAATAGCCCTAGATCACGTCAAAGTTTTGAGCTTTTGCAAAATTCATGACCTTAGGTGCAAAACCGAGCTAAACCCTAAAATCACGATTCCAAGAACATCAAGAAGAATCTGTTTGTGGGGGTTTGAGGGGTGACATCTAGGTCCTTTGTGACCCTATTCCATACATCACACCAGCCCAAAACACAGCCCCAATAATCAGTTCGAACCGGTGCAAGATAAGGGCAAAACGTGATCAAACCAAGCAAAGAACGAACCAAAACGTGGAGAGGAGGAAAGAGCAGAAACCAAAGATGAAAATCAGCAAGAAAACATCAAGGATCCAAATGATCTTCCCAAACAACCGGCTTTACTCAAGGACGAAAAGGTTACACCGGTTAAACATGGCCTCACGCACACCCTGTGTGGAGGCTACACCAATGGGAGAGATAAACCCTAAGCAACCAGCTTGAGGGTTTATATACCCCTTGCCTAACACTTGGGCCAAAATACCGGGCCAACCCGCCAAGCCCATCTAACAAGGGTTTACACAATACACGCACGAATCTCCGAGCGCAGCCGACCGCCTCCAATGATCCCTTTGCTCCTTAGCATCCGCGCGTCGACAATCTCGTGAGAATCTCGCGCCATTGAAGCAATAACCTTCCCCACCGTGGAGACTCCACGTTCGGGCTCCACCCGAACCGGTAGCCCGCCTGGCCGAAAGACTTATCTGCTCCACCTGCACCTGTTCTCACCTGCATCCACAAAGACGACAAAAACATGTACCAAAATGTTCACGGCTTCACCACGAACCCAACACATCAATCCGATCTCAAATCGGGGTTAGAACAAACAAAATCCATCCAAAATAGACTTAACTGCCCTGTTTCTAACACAGCAGAAACTTTCCTGATTTTTTATATTTTTCTTGTAGCTCCAATGAAAATGTTGTCAACAGAAAAAAAAGATGCACCTTGATATTGTCTACAACTTTCATATATAACACTTAATTTTCTGAGCAAGGGAAGGCCTTCAAAAATTCACAAAACGACACACTGTCCCGGACCGTCCGGGTTGGAGCCGGACCATTCGGGTCTGAGCCGGACCGTCCGGCCGAAACACCAAATTCCTGGTCCGTTTACCACCCGAAGACTGATAGTGCTAGCCGGACCGTCCGGGTTGGAACCCGGACTGTCCGGCCCAGTCTGGGACCAAAAAACCTCCGGATCTTGAAAAAATTCTAGAAAATTTCCAAAATTTCCCAAAAAATTCATGAATCTACCAAAACCTTTCTAGAACCTTTTCCAACCTTGCAACACTTCAGAAACACCTTTAAACTCATCCAAACTCAAATCAATCCTCTAAGAGTTGTAATTGCCGGGAAAATCCATTAGATACCCAAAACATCCCCAAACCCTCCAAACTTGTCCATATACTCATCACACGGATTCACATATAGTCAACTTGGCTGTCCTTTCCAACCCAACCCTATCCATGGCCCAACACTTCAACAAAGCCTAAGCAGCCACGCTGATCATTCGTCGTTGGCCTAGCAGTAGCCCACCAAAACCCCAACGTGGGCATGTCCTCAACCCAAGTTGTGTGCTTCCCTCGATCCCATTGGCATCAGCAATCTCTACATCTCATTTGTGCCCTGCACCGTCACCTCCCTTGTCTCGAACATGCCACCATCCACTGAGCTTGTCTCCTCGTCGCTTTCCCCCAATCCCCTCTCCTAGGGCTCGATTGGCAACAACAAGGCCTTCACCACTCCTTGCTCTCTACCAAGCAAGAAGACCAAGTCTAGGGTACAGCAACAGACAACCTTCTTTTCATCGTGAAACGGTGTAACACTCCAATTTTTATTAGAAGCAAGCAAGAACTAAACCGAAAGGTTTTAATTTTGCAAAATTCCAAAAGCTTGCAAAAATTGAAATCTTCAAACTATAAAATTAAACCTGATTTTTAAACTACTTTTAAAATTTTGAAAACCCCAAACCCTATTAATAAATGGATTAAATAAAAGAAGAAAGAAAAGGAAAAAGAGAAAAAAACCCTCCTCTAGGCCGGCGCACCTTCCTTCCCTCTCTCTCTCTCTTGTGGGCCAAGTCGTCCTTCACCCCAGGCGCCGCTGATGCGCGCGTAGCCCAGCTGCGGCCCGTGCCCGTCGCTGCCTCCCTTTCTCTCGCCGCACCCTTTCCTTTTCCCTCCTAGGCTAGTCAGACCACAGCCCAGCTAGACCATAGCCTAGCCAGACCACGACCCACCCGGCCTATCGCTCGCCCTGTCTCCCTCTTCTCCTCCATTTCTCCCTCTAGCTCTCGCTCTCGCCGTGCCTGCGTCGCGCTCGCTCATGCCTATGCGTGCACGCGACAAGCATGTCGCACGCACCGCCAGCACATGTGTTAGAATGCCAAGCACGCACGGGCGTGGCCATACCGACGTGACTGCACCCCTGCCTCCTCCTCGGTGGCCGAACACGCCATGCTACCCGCACCACGCCGCTCGCGCCGTGCCATTGCCTCAACCATTCCTTCTTGAGGTGGCACTGCACGACGCGACAAGGCACAGCATGTCGTCTCACCACCCGGACACCCACGCTATCACTCCTCGCCTACCCACTCGGCCGCTCAGCTAACTAGCGACACAACATCAATGCCTTGGCGCTGCTCACCACTGTTATCGTCCGCGCCACCTTCTAATCACCCTAACCCATGGTACAGCGTCCAGAGCAGCCGCCTGTGCCCCTTTCCCAGCACCTTGGCTATATAAGGTCCGAACCACCCCTATCTTCTAATTCCCCCTTCTGCCTAATTTCACCGCCACACTCTAGCTCCGTCTCCCGCACACCGTAGTGAGCTGTTGAGCTCAAACTTGATCTCGGCATAGAGCTCTCCCTCTCTTCTTCGCTGTCCTCCCTCTAATCGAGTTTTCTTTCCCTATAGCTCGCTAGAACGCCTGTAGAGTGCCGCTGGTGGGGAATCACCTCCTTTCCGATTGCGTTACCCTCGGTGAGTGCCATTCTGATTCCTTGCTCTGGGAGTATCCTTGGAGCTTCGCACTCAACCCCGTGTCCCTATTTTGGCCTAGGACTCGCTGGAGCTCACTGCCGATGAAGCCCCTGTTTTGACCATTGTCGACCTCCACGACGCCAGGACAATCCAGCCTTCCCTTGTCGTCGCCGTCGTTGTAGGTAGCTTCCTAACTCTCTAGTAGCTTATGCGCCTTTCGCGCATGGCTAGTAACCTTGGCCGGGTCAGCGCCATGATGAGCCGTGATCACCGGCGCCTTTCTTCGTCGCGTCGCCGAGATAGTCCATCTTCGGCGATGCTGCCACTTCTAGTAGGTTCGCCATAGAGCCTAGTGCCCTATTCCTGGCGCTCGCTAGCCGTGGTAGCTAGAGTCACCGGCGCACCATCGATCTCTTCCACCCGGTCACGCTCGACCAGAGGAAGATGATGATGACACCGGCTGCCGTCATGTGTTCCGGCCTGAGTCGCTGACTGGCAGGCCTCGGTAGTTAGCTTTTTATCAATGGTTAGCCCTTGATGTGTCACTGGATCACGGGACCTGCAGGGTTTATCCACGAGGTTAACCAGTTTCGTGAGAATCCGTCATTGACAGGTGGGACCAGAGGACCCACCTGTCAGTTTAAGTGGAGATGCACTCCCGGCACGCTGTTTCAATGCGCTAGCACCCTTGTCTTCATGGCAAGAACCGCCAAGCCAGTATTGCAGTTCACTCACATGTGATGGGCCGAGCCCAACACTGTGCTGAGGAATTTCTCAGCCTTTAGTTTTTTTATAAACTCAGTAATGAAATGGATTTATTAAAAATAGAAAATGGTTTCTAAAAATTCTGTAAAATACTAGATATGTTTCTGGACCTAGAAAAAAAAAATGAAACTAGCTAACCAGTACGAACAAATGTATATAAAAATCCAGTAGCTCTCTAGGGGATATTAAATAAATGTAAAAAATTCCAAACCTTTATATTTTAATCTGTAAAGTTTTTAAAAAAACTATTTACTAAAGGTTTCTAAGTTGTGTTGTTCGGTGTGTTGTCGTGTGTGAGGGTAGAACCCGAGGAGTTCGTGAAGCCCCCTATTGGAGACGACTACCCGCATCTAGAGTACGACTAAGGCAAGTCTCCTTGATGCATATTGAATGAACTGTTGTCTGATTTAATGGGATTTATATAATTTTTAAACTTGCATGCTACCTCTAAAATTAGTAGTTTCTACAGTTAGCTATAATCAAAAAATATAAAAGGATTTTTATACCCTTACTAATCTTGCACCATAGGACTAAATGTAAAGTACCTTGAAGCCATGCTTACCTTGGAATAGGATAAAAATGCCTCATGCAGATTAAATGCTTATACTATGGTTGGCATGTTATCGCAATGTTTGTAAAGGAGTTCTCGGTAAAATAAGGCATTGAGAAGAATGTCGAGATTGTAATATTTTTCTGTCCTTCCCTTAAATGCTCTGACTAGGGAGGACCATGTTGTCGGTTTGGTGCAGACTATGCATGGTTTCGTGTTCGTGTTTTTACTCCTCCCCTAGTCTAAGGACTTTTCATCCTATGAACCCACGAACTGAGCCTTACAGTACAGCCTCGGGTTCCGTTATGAGATGAACCTTATCAAACTTTAATCTTTAGTAGCAACTTACAGATAGAGATGTCGTTCGTAGACATCTAGGCTGTATGGGCATGGATGATTTTTCCATGTTCGTCGGCGCCTTGGACCGTTTTTCCATGGCCTTCATGTACAACATGAGGACTAGGACTATTAGACCAATCCTCCACGGGTGCCCAAGGATGACTCACGGAGCGATTTCTATTTGAGCTTACGGCCCAAACGGTTTTGTGATTCGCACCCCGGTGTGTAATATTCTGAGGGTAAAGTGTACCCACTCTACAGAGTTAAAACTATCATGACAGCTGTGTTCACGGTTAAGAGCACGTAAAGAGAGTGTTCATATGATGGACCTTTCTTTTCAAAAAGAAAAAGGGTTTTCAAAAGAGTAAATGGTTTTTCAAATGGATTTCCAAATGCGTTTGACCAAGGAAAGATCAAAGCAAATAAATTTGGTTTCACTTCAAAACATTTTTGAAAACTACTCTCCCCTCACCTTAGGATAAAATTTGAAAATTGGTTGTTTCTGCAAACAATCCTAATCCTCCCTTTGTACCAAACCCCATACTGCACATTTTCCCTGATTTGTGGTGTACAATTGTACTCACCCTTGTTGTGTTTCCCTCTCTTTCTGATCTCCAGTCAAGGGATAGCTCGTGAAAGACCCGCAGCTTGTTGATGTCGCTGCTGACTATGAGGATGAGGACTCCGAGGACTTTCCGGAAGATTAGGGTGCTTCCTATAGTCTTGCTGCCTATGGGGAGATAGTAGTAATCCTGTCGTGTACTGTTGTGTAGGTCCCATGTGTTGTATTCCGCCAAACTCTGATTTGCGGCCTGCATGTTGCCATGTTTATACTGTACTGGGGTTATGCCCCGTTATGTAATATTTTATTCCCGCTAGTAATGTATCACTCTGTTTCCACTATGTGTACTAGCTGTTGATCCTTGAGACTAGTACGGAATACACAGAGAGGTTCGTGTGGGGACCCGCATGCGTATCTCTTGCTAATAGTCATCCCGCCATTAACAAGTGATACATCATGCCGATCTAGACCTATAATCTAATAATTCACACCTGGAGGACCAAATTATTGGAGAATATGTCATAAACAGAGTGTTGCAACATGACAATAATTAGAGACTGAAATGTAATTATTACAACACTTAGCCACGCTGCTAGAATTACTTAACACCATGCATGATAGCTTCACTTAGTACAAACCATAATTTACATCAACACGTGCCTTCCTTAGTAATACTACACCAAACATACTTAGAAATTTTTCCATATTTATATATATATTAGCCGAGGTAATTACTACTATGTAATACACCTGATGTCTCGGAGCTGGATAATCGACACCCATCTATTCGATGCCCTCATACACATAGAAGCCCTTAGTATCCTCCTCATTCATCTGGCAACCCTCAAGTCCCATGGCATTGGGATACACACCCGGTTCATCTTGAGTGCTAGGATCTGATAAGGATAATTAACAAGAGTGAATACAGAAGTATTTAGCGAGCATTAATGTCGGGGCCCCAAATCTAGAATCTGGTATCCCTCATGTATCATTAGTCCAGGATCAATTCTAGTGAGCACAAGTGACTTCATCAGTGGACGTACATCGATATAAAAGCACTAGATATAACCTCCATTTATTACAAATAAGATTCAAATGCCACACAGGGCTAAATAACAAGTTCATCAGAGTATATTGTTGCAGCTAATCAGCAAAATAAATAACGTAGATGTCCCATCAAGAGCCACATGTTTCTGACTGGGAAACACGTCCAGCTACTTGCCTCCAGGTAGATCATCCTCAAACAACGGAGATGATTCTTCAAATTCTTGTCCTGTTCGTTGGATTAAGCAGCTCAAAAATAAAGTTTGCAAGTATGAGAAATCGTGAAATTCTCAGCATTTCACACATAGCGGAATTATGCAAATCTACCATTACATGTAGGCTTATTACAAAGGATCGGTTATATGGCTATTTTTGCATAAATAGCACTTAACAAAGACGTAATAACATAATAGATTCGAAAGCAAGTAAAAAACATTTGATAAACAACATTTGATCCATAAGCAACGGTACAAAGCCTAAACATAGCACAAAGCTCGATAATCTGCACCCAGCAGTGACCACAGTGGTAAACGACCATTTGCTTTTGAAAATACTATATCTTTCTCAATACAACCAAACATTTGTTCATAACCGAGAACACGACTATTCAAATAGTTTTTAACACTCTGCAGAGGTTGCACATCTTTACCCATAAGATACTCATATCTCAACCTTTGGCTAGGAAGGAGACATTCATAACTCAACAGTCACGAGATTAAATTTAAACAAGTGGCCTTCTAGATGACTACTGCACCACCCAGAGCCAAGCATCTGGACCACTGGGCTACACACAATTAGTACAACAACATCGAATGGATAAATGGCCCACATAGCGACACATCTTCTCCCAAAGAATCTTACACAGATGATTCCAGAATATCACACAAACGATTCAGCCTAACTTGCATTGAGGTACCACGAGCTTACATTTAATAACTTAACTGCTAGACTTAACCGAAGTCAAGCTCATGGTTTGTACTGTATTTTGCATGTCATGCTTTTACAAGATTAAGTCCTTAGGATAATTAAGGCAAAACTTCCTTTTAAATTTGCCTCTTAGCCTAGTCACGCAGGCTCCACCAAAACACAATGTCACTTGCCTTAGTCAAAACACCCACCCAGGTTGATTAACAAGTTGGAACACATGCAAACAATCACATAAGAGCAACACATGCTTAACAATTATGGAGAAATACATGCCTCCCTTACGTAAAAGCAACATATGCTCTTACTCAGTTCCATATCTCCCATTAATCA
The DNA here is from genome assembly GCA_036346145.1 of Olyra latifolia. NCBI lineage: Eukaryota > Viridiplantae > Streptophyta > Magnoliopsida > Poales > Poaceae > Olyra > Olyra latifolia. The sequence continues at coordinate 45,723,516 of CM070524.1, forward strand.
AGATTAATTAAACCAAACCCAGATAACATGCATGACTAAGCAAGCAAAATATGACTACCATCCCACATGGTATCATCACTATCCAACTAAAATGATGACACATCTAGGTTACAAAGGATAACCGGTAATACAACATTTAAAAGGATGGATATAATTCAAATTGGAATAACTAAATTCTCAATAAAGTAAATTAAACATAGCAATACAAATTTTAAATCAAATTCATTTTATTTGCAAATAGGATCAACATGATCAACGACTATATGTGTCTTGCCTTGCTGCCACTCCCACTCTAGACCTGCAACAAAGTCTTCCACTGACACACCTTCCGAAGTTCACGTTTCTACGTAAAGTAATAATAAAAAATAAATAAAATAGTATAATAAAATATTTTGAAAAATAAAATAAAATTCATAAACAGGTAGATCTCATTTTTCTAAATTTTTAGAGACTTGAATGGTAATTTTTGGACTTCTGGATCAAAAGATATGAATTTTACAAGTTTTAATCAATTTATAAACTAATTAAACAATTTCCAGAATTAAGTCTTAATCTGATAAATCCACTGTGCACCGCACCGCCTAGTGGGCCCCACTTTTAGCCCCACGGCCCACAGTGAACCAAGCCCACGTGGCCAGCGCGTGCACTCCTCCTCTCTCTCACTGACATGTGGGCTCCACTGACATGTGGACCCCACGTGTCAGTCCCTCACCCGAACCGAATTGGCTGAACCCAGATCCGATCTGTCCGCACCAGATCCAACAGCCACAAGTGACCCCATCATTGCACCACCGCGGCGACCTCGACGCATGGCAGCGACCTCATCGGGACGACGGCGTGTCGCCGGAGTTGCCTGATCCGGCATATCAGTGCACCAAATTGCACGCACTTGGGCTCTAAGGGTAACCCTCGACCTTGCGACCTCTCTAGACCCATGACCTCTGAACGGCGATCACCAGTGGCGAGCTGCGGCGGCGCGAAGCAGCGGCAGCGCTCGACTAACATGAAAAACCCCTCTACAGGCCTCCCCGTGCTAAACCAAGGTCAGATTCACGGTCTACGGGTTAAGTGGAAGCTCACCATGCTAACACACGACTTCGGGGACCCTTGGATGACTCCAGCGACGTCCCACAGTAGCGGTGGCGCAAAGCTCGACAGCGACGTTGCTCGGGTGCTTCTCTGGCCTGACCAAGCCCACGATGAGCATCGCGGGGACAAAAGGAAACTATGGACCACGAATAAGGGGCTAGAGCTCACCGACAATGGCGCAATTGCTCGTCGGAGTCCTCGGTCGTGAAATGCCCCCTTCAAGATTCCCGGTGACTCCGTCCTCCTCGGCTCGAATTGATGGCTGCGGCGACTTCTACGAACCCTAGTGCATCCATCCTGACCTTTATATAGGGTCAAGGAACCCTAGAGCGTCATGGACGCCTAGGCCCGGCCTGCGGCGGCGCCGCCAAACTCTGACATGGCTTCGGAGACAACGGCTGCGGCATCCAACGGCCCACAGGCAGCCACGTTGCCCCATCCAAAGGATCAGGCGCGCGCATACCCTTTCATCCGGATAAGTGGCATCCAATGGCCCGCATTGCATACGTGTATGTGGCGGCGGCCAGGATTGCACCACGTCGTCTCTTATCCCAAAAAGATTAAAACCCTATTTATCTATTTACAGATTCGTTGTTTAATATTTTCTAGTTATTAAAAATACTAAAACACTTCAGAAAAATCTTAGAAAATTCTCAAAAATACTTTGAAGCATCTGGAACCTAGGAAAATTTTACTAAACACTGTTCAATAGTATTTTAGTGCTTTATGCTATTTGGAAAAATAATTTTTAGAGGTTTTTAGCTATGGGAAAAATCATAGAGTGGATTTTCACAATTACTTAAGTTAAAACAAAATATTTGGGCTTACCAAAAGTCAGGATGTTACAATTAATAATAAGTAATGCAAATGATACCGTACTGCTTAGGCTATTATTCTCATTCCTTCATGCTGTCATCCAAAACACATGATTTACTTTGCAAAGATGGGTTGCTTTTAGATCTTGAAACACTACTGACACTCGTATATGAGGTAGTCTTAGCCTCCATAGCCTCCAATCCAAGAGGCCGGCATGAATTCATGATTTGGACCCTGTGCAGGTTTGTACCATTTTACCCATAGGCATTTTGATCTATGTCAAAAACCGAAGTGTTTATCTCTAGTCAGTATGTTGCACCTCCAACCCAGCTATTAAGAAGCTGAGGTGGTTTCCAACCCTACAACCAACTTCTAGATGACCGTTGATGTCCTTGCCTGTTGCAACAGACATCACCGTGCGTAATATCACCTAGGTTGGCTATCAATTGACGCCGCTCAGATGTGGGGAGATATGCAAGCCCACGCATGTTCACTCGCCTTCCCGACCTAGTTATCTACATATACCCCAATGTGGAGAGTGCAACAACATCATAGGACAACCTTCCCCCGGTTGAACAAGAGACTATGGCTAATACGATTAGCTACGGCTCAATGCTCGAGTGAAAGATTATTTAACTTAAATCATAGCCTATGTGAAGGGCCCCGCATGTCTGCTAAATCCCTACTTTGGGCATCCCTCACCCTCCATAATTACATAAGCAGCTCAACTGCTCCATCGGTCAAGCCGCTGCTCCATTGTGTCAATATCTTATATTCAGCTTAAAAAAATACCCTTGAGTGTAGTATCTAATAGAGATTATATTTGCAATATAGTTTGTAATTTAAATATACTATACTCCAGAATGGTCAAGAAAATGCTTGCCTTCGGCTGTATAGAAAAACTCATATTCGCTATCATGAGGGTACGCCTCTGATTGATTTAAGTCGCTGCCTAAAATTAAATGGAATGCTAAACTTGGTTTAAGGCTATGACAGTTTTATAAAACCATGCATACATATATACATTGAGTTTACAAGTAATGCTTTATATATTTATTTATTTATTTGTGGTAAGGTAACCATTGGTGTTTAGATTGGGATTGGGGATGCTTAAGAATGTGATTCAAGATGAAAGACCAAGTGTATATGAGCTTCACGTCCCCTTTTTATCCCTTCATTCTCTCACTCGAAGCCTCTGCTTTTTTCCCTGTCCTTTACCTTCCCTCTTGTCTTTGGTCTTTGTCTTGAGAATAGCACCATTGCCCTTCTTCTCAAATACTCGCCCAAATCCTCCTCTACTCCTGCGCCTCCCCCCATTCTTCCTACCGCTCACCTCCTTGGCACCCTACATGCGCGTGCCTAGTAGGGCGCCGGGTGGCGCCGCCGCTCGGCCCAGGCCCGCCCGGTGGTCCGTGCTCGAGCCGTTCTGGAGCAGGCAGCCTCCGCTGGCCCTCATTGCTTAGGTTGCTGCACCAGCCACATGGCCAATCCTGGCGCTGCATTGCCCAACTGCTAGGCTAATCCCCGTTTTCTACTGCTTGATTTACAAATCCTAATGCCCCAATCAAATGATGTGGTTTTCTTGCTTTTGATTGAATTTTTCTCATATAGGTGTACCTCTAGTAGATGTGAATTGATGACTTTTTGATGTGCAGTCTCCCCTGTACCTCCTTCTACCACAGAATGTTATCAAAATGCAATGCATGTGCATATGCGATGTTGTGGTGAGGTGCTGATGCTACTAGGATGACATGCATGCATAGGTGTAGCTAGAAATGGGGGGATTTTGAACATGCATGTGGATTTCCAACACTATTTCGCAAGAATGTGTAGAATGTGCATGCATGTAGACCTGAAGCTTTGATTCCATCTGGGGAAGTGCTGGTAGTGGGGTGGTCAGCTTCACTTGGATTTCTTGGAGAATGCCCTCCAGATTGCTATGGTAATTGCTTCCCTCTTCTCGCGCTAATTCCGTCCTTCTGTTGGGTTCGTCGCACAATCCTCCTTCTTCTACGTCACCATGGTTGCCATCTTCTTGCTCCGCCTAGGGTTGCCTCTCCAGCTGACTCGTGTGGGATGGTGAGGAATGGGAAAGAGTGTTGGTGGCTAGCTGGTGTCCGTATTTTTTCCCTTTCTCTCTGGGTATTGGGTGCTGAAATGGGGAAATTCCTACAGCAAGGAGGTTATGGCTGCAGTGCTGGGCAATGAAGGACATGCTACGTGGGGTTTGGTACTGGCTCGGATTGATAGGTGTGGTCTTATGTGCTTCCCTATGCCTAGGTGGTATAAAAATTGTATCCTTCCCCTTGAATATTAACCCTATTTTTCAGCTTTTTACTAAGTGCAGTTTGACCAAAGTAGTGTTGGGTGGATGGATTCTCGAGTATGAGAGAATGCAACAGTGCTGGGGGAATGCAAAGTATTAAGGATGACATGCATGCATTCATTAAACAAATTGTAACCCATTTCCCTGCAATGTCATTTGTATAGTCTTTTATACTGTTTTCTTTAGCTAGATGCGACTATGGAGCATGCAAGGCCCGCTTGGTGCTGGTCTGGTGGGCTACTACTAGATGATGGTGTGCATCACAACAAGAGATACTTCAATATGAGTGGCAGTTTGGGTTGTAACTGTACTACATGCAGAGATGTATACGTATGCCAAGGCTACTACATAGATTTGGATCTATCAGTGATGTACCATGAGTTGATTAAGAATTATTGAGCTATATTAGGAGGGATGGTTTGTGTCTGTACTTTGACAAGTACCCATGATAAAGCAGGGAAGTTTATTAAGCCTTATATGATTGTTTTGTACAGTAACCAGACAAGAATAATTAATTTATATGTGGGGTTCTTTGCGAAGTTCAGTTTATTATCTCTTGCCTCTAATTGTGTGTTTAGCTGTGATAAAGCCTAGTCCATGCTGATTAAATTTTCTGTTAAGAGCCCCTTTGAGAAAAATAGATGTATCAGTTTGGTCATTTCGGTTGGGTCCTTACAACGGGGGTAGTGGTAGGCTTGACTGCTTAGCGGCGACCTCCTCTTCTGTCTTTCTCCTCAGAAAACTAAGGTAATTCGATGTACCGAAATACTAACATACCAAAACCAAATTAATTTGGTAATTTGGTTTCAATAGTTAATACTCTCTCTGCCCACTTTTATAGGACATATTTTGATTTGAAAATGTCAAACTTTATAAATTTTGACCAACGATTAGTCAAATTATGTGCATCTTTAGTGTAGAAAAGTACTATCGATATATTTGCATTTGAACTTGCTTTGATACAATGTTATTTTGTGACAATTTTGTAATACATAATAAGAGAAATTTAATGGTTGAAGTCTACCTTTAAAGACTTTCTTAAATTAAAATGCACCCTATAAAAGTAGATGGAGGGAGTACACTTCCTTGAAAATTTCAGTGCCCAAGTGTGAAATACCAAAATAAATAACAGAAAACTAAAGTACGGTTTATTTACTAGTATTCCCGACGGTATAGGATATAAGACTATCTCCAACGAATTCCCCCCGCGACTCTCGTTCCTTTCGCGAAGGGATTCCCGTTCATTTCAGCGCTCAAACAGATTCCCTTCAGCAATTCCTTCGCGAAGAGATTTATCTTTTCATTTTCTATATTATTTCCTTCGAAGGGATGCTGTTGTAGATGATGTGAAATAAAGGGAATGTGGATAGGAAAAGGAATAGGGAAGGGAACAAAATGAAGAAAAAATGGTTGGAGATGGTCTAACCATTGGATGTCACCCAATTTTCCCTTCCCAATTTCTGCGGCACTTACTTCTCCTGTCGGCCTCAGAGTTGGCCCCACCAATGCGACGACGGCCAGGACCAGGCCACCTACCCGCCAAGTCACCTTGGGAGCTTGAACCTAGCAGCCCTCGCTCCCTCGACCTCATCATGCTCTGGTTCTTCGCTTCGTCGCATGAGGCATCTTGACGCAGGAGCGCGCGGTGGAGGGAGATCGTTGCATGAAGCAAATTGATGCTGAAGCTCGCAATGGAGGGAGATGTCCTCGAGTGGAGCAGCGCGACGCTAGAGCTCTTGGGAAGAGAGTAGTCGCAGAGTAGCGCAACGCCGGACTACAGCTAGAGCACGTAGTGAATGGACAGAGGGAGATAACAGGGAGGTGTCGCTGTATCACTCAAATCTCGACCCGGCCGCATGAGCTCAGACATGGTGGTTGGTCATTCCGTTAGGGCAGTCCCAATGGGCCACGTAAGTGGTATTTAAGCAGTTTCCATACTATGCCATATAGGCAAAAAACTAATGTGGAGGGTCATTAAAAGAAGAAAGAGAATAAAGTGATATCTCATGCAAGACATCACTTTTTTTATTAGCCCAAGGCGTATAGACACCACGAAAGTGCCACTGGGACTCCAACAATTTCTCTAGCACGCGCATTAGTGATCTACATTGGATTTTCTGTGCCATACGAGATCTAATTTGATGTAATGTGTGTGTGGCTCTGCTCGCACTGGATCACAGCACATGCATGAGTAATGACTTTAAATTACTAAACATACACACTACCTATTGAAGATTTGCTATAGACATCACATAATAAATATTCTATGTCTCCTCTCCAATCCTCTAGACATTGATATACACACTACCTATTGAGACTGTCCTTAGTTGCGAGAGCTAGCATGAATCAAATAATTAAGGAAAGAGAAGGAGAGGCCAAGAGTGGTATTGATGACTCTGATGTCAACCTGTGTGGGAGAAAGGGAACAAGAAGTGGTCTTGTGTTGTTCCATGAAACCTATGCAGTGTTCTTTTCAGCTTATAAGCTGTGTTTGCTTATAAGCTAAAAATTTGTAGTTCCTCGATAAAGCATCCGAGGGATCAAAAAATTATAGAAAAATAGTTTTGAGCTTTGAGAAAAATAGTAAGACCTACAAAAATAGGTTGCCAAACATCAAAACGTTTGACTTGTACGAAAATAATAAATTTTCAGCTTATAAGCAAACACAGCTTATAAGCTAAAAAGAACACTGTCCTAGATGCTTTGTTGGTGCATTTTATTTGATTTTTTTATGTTATCTAAAGCTCGTTGAACTCCCCAAAGTTTTAGTTCTTGTTAATTTTGTCTACTATTAAAACTTTATGATTTTCTATCCCTTTAATCCAAGATCTAAAATCAACATCTACATCCCTATACATGAAATTTGATGATAGACAGGAAGATACGTAGCACTCCATGATGCATGATAGTTAACGATACCCCGTCTTCAATGGTACACAACTTTTTAATATGATACTTGATGATACTTCAATGGTACGCAAAGATACTTGAATATACCCACTGATACTTAATGATACTTCGATGATACTTCATAATGGTATTTGCTAATGCTCAATGATACTTCTAATATTTCAACGATACATGTTGATAAGCAATGATACCCGATGATACTTCATACTAATATCTGATGATACTTCAATGATATTTGTTGAGA